>JALAZF010000494.1:2400000-3600000 GCA_022829125.1 Lathyrus tuberosus
ATGATGGTTCCTCCATATTGTGATGATGATTTGCACAATGATGGGATATCTTAGTGGTCAAAATTTGGGGTATGACAGTAACAAGATCAGCAATTATCAACACAATTAGTTATGCAAAATTTTTGTTGTAGGTTGTAATTGTAAAAGCCTTAAGATTTCTTACACATTGAATATCTTAGAAATCTTAAGAGCTATAGGTCTTTGTTGTGGTGATTTCCCTGTACGTCTGATATTTGCATCAATTACACCTTGTTCTCTATTCTGCTGAACATATTATTTAGCTGTTTAGATCCAAGTCTCTCGCCAAGATGCTTGAGCCATGTAAGTCTCCTGCTATGTGCTAGTCAATGAAAGTCTTAATCAAGTGGATTAATTGAGCAAATCCAAGTCTCTCACCAAGATGCTTGAGCCATGTAAGTCTCCTTCTATGTGCTAGAGCATTGAAAGACTTAATCAAGTAGATTGATTGAGCAGAAGTCTTGGGTTCGTGGAAACTGAGCAAGGAAATCTCGGATCGAGGGTCTGAGTAGAAGTCTTGAGCCTGAGGGGCTTCAGGAGATGTCTTGAAGCTTAGGGGTTTAAGCGGGAAGTCTTGGGTTAGAGTGGCTTGAGCAAGAAGTCTCCGGTCTAAGGAACCTGAGTAGGAAAGTCTTAGGCTGAGGGTCTAAGCAAGTAAGTCTTAGGTCTGTAGGACCTGAGCAAGGAAATCTTGAGCTTTAGGGGTTTAAGCAAGAAGTCTCAAACTTAGCGTCTCAGCATTGTAAAATTCTTATGCAGAATGCATAAGTGATTATAATCATGATTTGGTTATTGTGAAAATCTCTTGTGAAGCAATGGGACTGGACTACTCTCAGTTGGGAGGAACTAGCATAAATCTTTGTGTCTTCTACTATTATATATTTACTTCTATTAACATTCTGCTGTTAAGTATAATCAAAATTTGAACACCAGTTTAGATTCTGAACTCTGATCAGACGCAAAATAAGAAAATTAAAAACACAATTCAACCCCCTTTCTTTTGTTCAATTGGTATCAGAGCATGGTCTGTATATAACACAAAACAGTGGTGCAGATAATGATCCAATGAGAAAAGTATGTCAGTTAAAGACTTTCTATCAAGAAGGAATCAAGTGCCACATGAAAATATTACATTGCTTTTCATACCATATTCAAAGGGTGATTCCGCTGAATTTAAATTATGGAAAAGTTAAATATATTTTTAATTCATTGGACTTGATAAAGGGTTTGTGAAGGTCTGTATAATACCCTTGACAATGGTATTACTATAGGAGTTGATGGTTCAGGAATGATCAAAATTTGAAAGTCTCTCTGACCAGCTCACAAGAAGCTTATTAAAAATATCTTCAGAGGTAGATGCATTCTGGTAGTTGCTCTATCTCGATTCTAAGTATATCAACATCATTGATACGTCAAATGCTCAGACTATCTTTAAATCCTTGTGATCAGATTTGTGGGAATCAATTATGAAGCTTGGCTAGTTACACTTCATCTAATCTTTCCAAGAAAAATTTGAGAAGATTTTTGTGAATTCAAACCTGAGGTCACAATTACTCAAGAAGTTATAAAAACATGAGCTTATTGTGGATTGTAGGTTTATCTTACAATCATCAAAGAAAAGTAATGGAATTAGATGACGAAAAGCTATCTAACAAATTATGTTATCTAAAGAATGTTGAAGGATACTTTACATGGAATATCTGATGATGAAGAATTAACCTTTCTAATCAGAAGATTTCTTTAACCAGCTGAATGGAACATGACATTTGTTGATTAGAATAGTAATTTCAAAAGGTTCTGAGATATTCGTATTTCAATTGATTTCCCAAATCCAAGAACAACGATAAACAATACTAGAACCTAATGTCAAAGATCTTCACTGTACATTCATTTGAAGATGACATTAGTGCAGGATTCAAAGAAATAGTAATTTGGCTCTGCCAGTCATTACTGCTTCTGAAGAAGCACCTGAATCCTGGAATAAGAAACAATTATTGAAGAGAAAGAGATTATGCCAAATCTATCTTACTTCAATATTTGATAATAAGGAGCCTGTTCTTTAAGGTGATATCTTAAGTGACTCCATTGTTTCTTAATTGAGGGTCGTCATGGAATTTGTATTAAAGGATAATTCTATGTGAAACCTTCAATTCTTTTTTGTGTTCTACCCACAAATATATGATTGTGCTTTAATTTGTTTTATGTGAATCTCTAATAGCTAACACCATCTGGTTCTTTTCTTATCAAATATTTCAATGTCAAAAGATTTTATCCAAGACAATAAAATTAATGATTCTGCTAAGAACAAGATCTTGTTCATATCATGACACATCCTAGACTGATACTATGGAATGAATCATGGTACTGCTAAATGTGGCATAAGGCAAAGGAAATCCTGTCTGGACCAACATGCATGGACTCATAGAAATATGAGTATCATTATTTAAAAGGTAGTTGTTGTAGATATTGAAGAAATGAGCAAAGGCATCTTCCATGTTGCTTATCAAAAGTTGTTTGTAACATTTGATGGAAGAAGAGCCTACAACTCAGACTCAAGTGCTAGAGGTATTGAGTTTGGTGAAAGTGGTAGAGTGAATGGTTTAACATCCATTGAATCAGAATCAACTCAAAGTAGTATTTAGATTCTATGGTAAAATCTGAATACTCATACGAGTCTGACCGAGAAAATAACTAAAAAAAATGTATGTTTGTTCTTTTCTAGCTTATTACTTGAATCAATGAGATATTTGTGTATATGTAGATACAAAGTCTCTTTTAGATTTCTAGAGAAATTCTTTTTGTTAAAAGAATCTTAAGAAATCTTTAAGAAGAAATTATGTTTTATTTATCTATACTGAATATGTCATTAGCTATATGATGACCATATTTATGGAAGCAGTTTCGTCACTTTTATAACGAGACTGCTTTTTGTCAGCTATCAAAGAAACCAAATCAATATTCTTTAATCACTCATGACTCTTGTTTCAAGAGAAAATATTTGGTTATGAATAGAATGTTGAAGGCTGATGATTGACAAATGATGTCTCTCTCTAAGTCTAGATCTACTAGACTCTGATGGATGATGGCTTCTGAAAATTTTCAGATTCTGAGATTCAGAAAAGGATTCTTTACTTCTGATATAGCAGTTTAAGTAGAAAGTTTTTTTTTCAAAAACTTTTATATTACTTAAATATTCATAAAGGTGAAAATCATCTAGTGGATTCAGGAAATCTGCTAGATAAGAACCCTATCTTATGAAACATCATTTTGCATCCTTTTTATGACAAGTTTCTTATTACTTTAGACTTTTGTTTAGTTCTTTTCTTTTCTTTTTATTTTCTTTGATTGCCATTTTGTCTATTTATTCTGACAAGATTTTGTGTCATTTTATGTCTTTTTATTTTCTTTATCTGATCAAATGAAACTGAAGATGAATTATCTAGTCAATTCTCCCTTGAATTAACTAGTTGTCATCAATGAAAATTTTGTAAATTTTGATCTGTTGCTTAAGCTAGGTTTTAACTTCTAGAAGACCGTGCTGGAACAAAGTTGAAATGGATACTTTGAGATGCTCTGTGATTTCACTTATCCAAGCCTTGTCAAAGAGTTTTGGATCAATGCTTCCATTATTGAGCTGAATTTAGAGTGTACTGTTATTTCTAAAGTTAATGGTGTTTCTACAACAGTAACATCTAAACCGATTGCTAATGTGATCAATTGTGAGGAGATTGGAGAAATCCCAAGAACTCTTGTTTAGGAACAATATCTTCCTACTTGGCGTATCTTTGTAGATCCAATTAACACTTTTCTGGTCTCAAATCTTTTCCTGACAGAATTGTTTAGAGTCAGATTCTGAACTCAAACTTGCTTCTTAAGGATGAGGATATAGACCTTGTGGACTCTATTGAAAAGAATTTGCTACTACTTCTCAATTCAGACTTGCAGATTGATCTTCCTCAAGTTATGTTTGACTAATTGAAGAGGACTTTTTCTTCCTTTCACAAGGGAAAGACTTTCTTCATTCCTTATGGACGAGTTCTTTCAGAACTACTGGTCCAGCAGGGAGTTATCATAAGTTTAGAGGTTGATTCTTCTAAAATCTTGAGAGACAAGTTTGAAGCTATTTATGAGAGTTTCTGATGTTAGACTTCTGCAAATTAATGTCTTGTAATTGTTAAGACTTCTTGTATTAAACAATCTTTTTGTTAATCCAAGTTTGTTCATGCTTTTGTGCATCTTAACTGTTATAACTATTTATTTATATTGTTTAAGAGGATGAAACAAATAGGATTAAAAGCTCTAAAAATGCAACATTCTTATTAAATGGAAGTGATTACAAATTTTTAAGACTTTCTAGTCATTCGGATTTGCCCTAAGGAATTCCCTAGGATCATCTGACATATCTAGATTGTCTAAATAATCTTGCCATTCTTCCTTTGCAAACTCTACAGCTTCTTTTCTCAGTTGATTTCTGTGTTTTGACCTGAAAGTTCTTCTTCTTCTGTGTGTCTCAACGAAGGTTGCTGAAGAAGTGTGTGCTTCTGAAGCTATCTGCCTGCTTGTAGATCCTTCAGTTGCTGCATCACTCTTATTTGCTTCAGCTGTTGCATTAAACATAGCTATCTTTCTGAAATCTCTCTTTGGAACCCAAATTTGCTTTTGCTTATACATTTTGGTATTCTGAAGATTAAGTAATTTAGGAACCCAAATCGAAACACAGCAATGGCTGGATGAATATCACATTCAAATATTTACACATGAAAAGATATTTATAAAGTTAAAATTTGTATTTGTTTACAACACTGAAAAAACTCAATCACACAAATATAATAATAATAATAATAATAATAATAATAATAATATATTCTATATTCTATACGTGACTATTACTACACATGATACTCGAAGATGGGAAAAAGATTATTGCAACCGTATGTGTGCGGTAGGATGAGATAGATATATTATAATAAAAAGACATCTTTTTATTGAAAACAACTATTCACAAATTTATCAAAATGAATGAAAGTTTCAATTTTCAATATAATGTCAGTAATATTTATTGATATTTTTTAATGAAAATACATACTTAAAATACAGTCATAAACATAATCTCACATACACAAAACAAAAAAAAAAAGATATACTTGTGTGTTTTGAAATATTGCTTCTGAGGGAGAGAGATTTTGTAATGCTTGACGAAAAAAATGAAATTGTTGCGTATTGAATATAGAACTCAACGCTATTTATAAAATAGTTTTATCCCAAAATAAAAATCATCAGAAGTCAATCTTTAGCTTTTTCACTTTTCAAATTAAATTTTATGCCTCCATAAGAAATTCACCCTTTTTCCCATTTGGATTTTGTAACTAATTTTTTTCCTCTATTAAAAATTAACTTCTGTATCTAATTTACTTTTATACCTAATTTTACACAAACGTTTTGTTAATGTGATAATTGAAAATCCAAATTATTATTTTAATACCTATTATAATTTAAATCTATATTGAACTTCCTTTTATTTTGACGATATATATGATTATACCTATATCTTAAGAAAATTATTTACATGGATATGTTGTTAATGTTTTATTTTATATAACTAAACTTTAAATACATTTCCAATTTTGAAACATTAGTATTTTAATTATGAGTGAATTTTTTTCATAATGTTTCTTATTAAAATTACTTACCCTATCCCCCTTTCATCAATATTAAACTTTTTATATATAACAGGTAATAATCTTTAAAAGTTTTCAAATGAGTAATAGTCTTTCTGTAATTCTCCATTTAAAAATGTTTGGTTTTTTAATAATTAAAAACTGTATTAAATGAACCCAAAAGGTGCCCCAACTGTCATACACTAAAAAATTGCGTGGTTGAAAATCTCAATTTATGACGGTTTTAACTCACATAATTAAATAAAATGGAGGATTTCAAAAAGAGTATAACCAAATCCACTTCTCAATCCACCCACCCGACCGATTAATGCTCAACAAAACATTTATTCTATGACGCTATTTTATGGATTTGTGAAAGAATTTTGAATTAGAATTGCCATCTGCGAACCAAATTGCTCTAGCTTTTTTGCTCAAGAAAACTCTCTATATCACGAATGGAATGCATGACCTTATCTGAAGCTATGCCTAAGTTCACAAGAAAATCTTGAAAAGTACCCGAACCAACATCAGTTGCAGCAGCCTGCAAATCAAAAGCATTCAAAACTGAAATTGCATCAGCTACCTTCAAGTCTAGGTGGCTAAAAACTTCCTTATTCCATCTTCTTAAAGTAGCTTTCAATAACTGCATCTTCTCTTTAAGGACATAGGTTGCCTTTCCCTTGATCTCAATTGAATTCCAACAACCTTCAGCACAAGACAAAAAATCTTCATGCTTAATGCACGCATTGAAAAACATGAACGATTTAGGACTCCGATTCGTAATATCTCCCTTGATCCACACTAGGAAGTGATAAGAGAAATCTTTGTTAATGATAATCTGACCACTCATGTTCCATTTCTCCAATAAACCTTCGGATACCAAAAATCTGTCTAACTGACTCATCGTTCTCCCATGCGAACTAGACCATGTAAAGTTCTTGCCAACAGAGGGAGGAGCAACCACATCTAACGTATCAATGAAATTGAAAAACTCATTTATCGCATCCCTATTAAGCGACGCATCACTACCCTTCCTCTCCTCATCCACCTTGACGACATTAAAATCTCCACCAATACACCATTCTTGTTTCGGCATTAAAGATGAGATCAAGAACAATTTCCGTAATTGTTTTCATGAGTCCTTTCCATGAAGAACTAACTTGGACGGCGTCTGGTTTGAGCATTTAGTAGTGGATGACATTACTTTGCTTGAGGAGCCGTTTTTGGAAAAGGAGGTTAAGGGTGTCGTGTGGCAGTGGGATGGTGATAAAAGTCCGGGTCTGGACGCTTTTAACTTTGATTTTTTCAAAGGTTGTTGGTCAATAGTGAAAGGTGATGTTTGTGGTTTCGTGTATGAATTCCATTCAGTTGGTATTCTTTCTAAAGCGGTTACAACGTCGTTTTTTACTTTGATTCCAAAAGTTTACAAATCCGGGCACTTTGGATGATTATATGCTAATTAATCTCATCGACAACCTTTATAAAATTCTTGTGAAATTAATTTAAAATCTTTTGAGGTTGATTATCGGGAAACTTATTTCTCCTACCCAATCGACCTTCGTTCCTAATAGGTATATGTTGGATGGGGTTCACATTATCAACAAGATATTTGATTTCGCGAAGAAGAACAATAGGCCTTATATGATGGTGAAGGTCGATTTCGATAAGGCGTATAATTGTGTTAATTTCTTGGGGGTTTTTTGAGGTACATGTTGGTGAGAATGGGTTTTGGTGATCGTTAGAGAGGATGGATTGAAGCTCTTATTTTTTGCAAATCCGTGTCTATAGGATTTTGTGGACGGGAGTCCAACCGAGGATTTAGTGGTCACTAGAGGTATTCGCCAAAAGGATACTCTTTCCCCTTTTCTCTTTTTGTTGGTGGCGGAGGGGTTATCGATTTGATGAGGAAGGCCTCCTTGTTGAGCGAATTCAACGGTTTTAGGTTCAATAATGATGTGCATTTTGAAATTATTCAATTTGCAGATGATACCATGGTGACTAGTGGCGGTTCTTGGAGGAATCTTTGAAGAATTAAAGCGATCCTTATAGGTTTTGAATTGGTCTCAGGTTTGCGTGTTAATTTGTGCAAAAGTAGGCTTGTGGGGTTTAACTTGGATCCGGTTTTTGTGTCAGTGGCAGTGTCTTTTCTTAAGTGTGTTATTAGTTTTACTTCCTTCACTTTTCACGGTATTCCTGTGGGTGTTAATCCTAGAAGGAAGGAGGTTTGGCATCCAATTTTGACTAAGATGAAGAAGAGGCTTTCTACGTGGAATAGTCATAATTTGTTTATTGGTGGAAGAGTGGTGCTTCTTAATGCAACTCTTTCCAACATTTCGATATTTTATTTCTCTTTTTATAAAGCTCCGAAGGTGATCATCAAAGAGATTATCAAGATTCAAAGAACTTTCCATTGGGGTGGTCGGGAGGATAAGAATAAAATTGATTGGGTTAGTTAGGATTTAGTGTGTTTGTTTAAGAAGGAAGGGGGTCTTGGTATTAAGCATTATGGTCATTTTAATCTTGTTCTTCTTTGCGTATTTTGAATGAGTTTAACTCCTTTTGTTTTGAGCTGCTTTCTTTTAGGTATGGCAATTTAAGGAGAATCTTACTCAGCGATCTGTGTCCTCCTTTGGGGAAGAAGGTTTCTATTTAGTGGAAAGACATTTGCGTCGTGGGTTCATAGGAAAATCAATCCAATTGGTTTGTTGATTCAATTATTTGTAAACTTGGTAATGGATAACTCATTGATTTTTGGGAGGATAGATGAGTGGGAATCGAGTCTTTGAGCAGGCTGTTTCGTGATATTGTTCTGTTTGTGGATCACACAACAACCCCTAAAACGTTCACTACGGTTTTTGGATGGAGGAGGATTGGTTTTTGTATGCGGCTAGGCAAATTAGGCCGCTGCAGCTGGAGGCTACGTTGTCGCTAGCAAAGCTCGATCGGATCGTGTGGTGGAGAAATCGTGCAAGCTTTTCGGTGGCAAATTGTTAGGATAAGATTGTTGAGTGTCGTAATTGTGATGTTGTTTTAGACAGGCCAGTTTTGAAAGCTCTAAGGTGTTTATGGCGGACAAAAGCTCCTAAAAAGTATTTAATATTTGGGTGGAGAAATGTGTTGAACTATCTCCCAACCAGGTTAAATTTAGAGCGTTGAGGCGTTTTGAGTGGTTCTCTCAACTTGTTGGGGAGAATAAAGATGAGAGAAGAATCTCATTTCTTCCCCTTCTTTATCCACGAATCTTTTCAATGAAAGGTACGCTAGTGAAATATTCCATGAGTTGATGTCATTATTGTTCTAAAATTTTGTTTTGTTTTTCTTGTTCAAAATTCACGTGAAACATATGGTAAATTGTTTTCTTGTTGTTAAGATGAGAATGTAGTTTTTATAATGTTATTTTTTTTGAGACTAGTAAAGGGTTTAAATTATTGCTGAGGTATGTCGTTGTTTTGTTAAGGTAATATGTTGTTTATATTAAAGTAAGTTGTTCATTTTTTTATAAATGTTGTTTTTTTGTTGTTATTCTAGATGGTTTTTATTAGGTTCGCTAAGTTATTGTTGATGTATGTTGTTTTTTTTGTTAAGGTAACTTATTTTTTATGTTAAGGTAAGTTATTTTTTTATAAATGTTGTTGTTTGTGTTATTGTAGATGTTTTTTTTATTAGTTTTGTTTAAGTTATTGTTGAGTTGTGTTGTTGTTTTGTTAAGGTAAACTATTGTATATGTTAAGGTAATTACAAGGTTGTTGTTTTTGTTCATAAATAAGGTTGTTTTCGTTATTGTAGATGTTTTTTATTATGTATGTTGATATTTTTGTGGAGGTATGCTGTTTTTTTTACTAAGGTAAGTTGTTGTTTATGTTTAGGTAATTAATTTTTTTGTTAATAAATGTTGTTGTTTTTGTTAATTTAGGCGTTTTTGTTGAAGCATGTTGATATTTTTGTTGATAAATATTTTTGTTTGTGTTATTGTTAATGGTATTCCTTGTACATTACAATTTTTATTTCGTTCAGCCAACATATCCTATAAGTTGAGTTGATTATACCATATATGTAGTTTGAGTACTTTACCAACACTTCACTAAGTACATAACCTTTCAAATTAAATTAGAAAATAATAGTATGAAACATAAGTTATATCAAAAACATATTATCAATGTTTAATGAGCTTTCTTGCAGGCCATTATTCGTATCTTCCTCTTCAACAATTAGAACTTGACACAATGCTTCTAGTTCTTCTGATATCACTCCTTTCAATACTAGTTTTGCCTACAACGTAATTAATACTTTACAAAATGAACTAGTAGTAAAGAAAGTGTTAGTAGAATAATTAGAAGCATTGAAACAAATTATAATCGGTTAAAGAGAAAAATATGGATAATGAGTTGTATAAAACTCGTACAACAGTTATTTGTGTAATTTGTTTTTCTAATATAACTTAATTTGTTATATTATTGATATCTATATTAGATTGAAAGGTTATATTTTTAACGCAGTTGGTGAAATAAACATTTCACATAAATTATAATAAACTCAAATATACATATCACTACAGTTGGAATCTATTATTGTTGTGATATGTTATGCGCTAAGCATGCCACTACGGTTGAAAGGAACAACCATGGTGAAAAGGTTTTAACATCTCCAAAGTGTTGGCGCTGGATATCAAACCATTGACCTCAATATTTTACCATTGTTGTTTTCTGCAACCTTATTAATATATTACGCGGTACTGTGTTTTTATAATAGTTACCTTCCTATGAAGGTAAAGAGGGCATATACTACCCCACCCTATGTTATCACATTTTATCAGCCATAATTTTATATTTTTATTATGTCATATCATATGTATTCTACATTTAATTATGAATGAAGACTTTTTATAATATTTCTTTTATATATATATATATATATATATATATATATATCAATTTGAGATAACACGTATTATCTAAAAACAATTTCTTACCAACAATATTCTTTACATAATTCTCCATTAAAAAAATATTTTAATAAAACATAAATCTATTATCTTTTATATGTTAATAACAAAAATAAATAAAAAAGATCATTATTAATATCATAAAAAATTTATAAGTATTAAATTTGTATAGGGGAATTAAATCAAATATACATTTAGTAAAATCATATTATCTTTTTTTTTTTATATTTATCTTTTAAAATATTTCAAAAAAAATTATTTGATGTAATTTGATAAAATGTATGCATAAACAAGAGATCCACTCAAAACAATTAAATTTTGAATGGAAGATAATTTTTGGTAGACAATTAAGCAATAAAATTATATATATATATATATATATATATATATATATATATATATATATATATATATATATATATATAGTGGCAAAGCAAGAAAAATTAAATAGTCTGGGCAAAAAATTTTAAGACCGCAAATTGACGTTGTATATAATATTTAAATTTCCAAAAATAAAAGAGATGAAAGAGATGAAATATAACCTTACAACAGCGTGTTAAATAAAATCACGAGGCAAATGTCCTTTCCGAGACTTCTTTGCGGTGAATGTTCAAATAATATCAATATCATCCAGTGACTTGAATATCTCTCGCTCGGTGTAACATACCATCAAGTCATTGAACCACACATCATTGATCTTATCGCGCAATTTAGACTCGATAATCTTCATTGCTGAAAAAGCTCTTTGAACGGATGCTGTCGACACCGGCAATATCAAAGCTAACTCAATAAGTTTGTAAACCAATGGAAATACCAAATAATCATCAGAAAAGTCTGCATCATAAATATCGGCAAGACGAGCAAGCTTATAAACATCAAACTTGGAAAAAGAGTTTTTGGGGTCAAGACATGAGAAGCAATCAAGGATAATGTTACTTCCTTCACTAAAGTGATGATCCATCTCCACACATATTTTGTCAATAGAAACATAAAAAATCTATGCACGATAATGATGAAGATTAGTGATAGTCCTCCCTTCTACCCTTGAACAGCCCCAAATCGGTATTTCGTCATCCATATTTGGCACCAGAATACATTTAGCAACACAAAATCCTTCGACATCGACAAATAAATTATCCCAACAACTATCTCTTATTGTGGCCAACCGAGCTTTGACAACATCAACTAATTCCATGGTATTCACAATATTAAGATATTTTCTTTGCAAGACATTTGAAAGCTCATTTGTGATACCAAACAACTTTAAAATTAACTTCATAATAAAAGAAAATTTAAAGCTCTCCATTTTTTCTATCAAACGCGCTGCTTGAGATGGTCCACGTCCATCTTCATCAACCATACTAAGCACCTTTAACACAGAGAACCACATTTGATCCAAACGAAGCAATGTAGTATGATATGAACCCCATCTAGTATCCCCGGGTATAGTGAGACTAGATGATTGGTGCAAGCCTCTTCCTCTTGATAAGTCACCAATCTCAAGTTTATTTAAAATATCTTGGTGTTGTGCCTACATCAAAGCACCCCTCCTCTTACAAGATGCACTTGTTGTGGTCACAATCAAGGAGATGTACTCAAAAAAATCATGAATAGATGAATAACTACTAGCAACAGACACAACAACCAATTGCAAAAGGTAAGCATAACAATGGACAAAGAAAGCATAAGTGTTATCATCTAGAATATTTCTTTGCAAACCATTAAATTCACCTCTCATATTTGGAGCTCCATCATATCTTTGCCCTCGTATCCTTGAAATAGATAATGCGTACTTATCAAGAATACCGTAAAGAGCATCCTTTAATGACTCGGATGTAGTATCTTTGACATGGTGTAGAGCAATAAACCTCTCCACAACATTTCCCTTGTCGTTCAAAAACCTAAAACAAGTTCAACAAGATTACTTGACGACATAGAGAACAATAGGTAATGAAAATTGGAAACTGGAAAATACAACTACTAACCTAAACATCACCGCCATTTTCTCTTTGATGGATATATCACGTGACTCATCAATAAACACAGAGAATTGTCTATCACCAAGCTCTTCCATAATCACCTTGATAACTTTATGTGCACAACACATTGCAAGCTCCTTTTGAATGTTACACAAGTCATTGTGCAATTTTTTCCACCACGGTCAAAAGCATCCATCACTTGTTCATTCCTAGATTTTACCCAATCTACCATCTCTCTAAAATTTCCCTTATTTAGATAAATAGAGGATTCATCATGGCCACGGAAAGCCATGCCTTGTGCAATGAGATATCTTGAACAATCTACAGAACAAATCAAATGAATTTTATACAATTCTAAGTCCAAACTCCATATCAATACATAGGGTAGTAACATCAAGTCCTTGAAAGTAACTAAGTTTTTTAGGAGTTTTGATATTTATTAATGTATTAAGAGAAAGTCTAAATGGACAAAATAAAAAGAGCATAACAATAAACATAAGTCTAAGTGGACAAAGAGAAAACAATATGATAATATGATATGAAATGCTAAAGTAAAAGCATAAAGTTAATTGCAATAAGTAAAGAGCATAAATTAAATGACTTTAAAGTAAAGAAATAGAACAAAAAGTCATAAATACGTGATTTGAAAAAAAATACCAATTTGTCATTTTTTGGAGAACACACAACTAAACATCCACAATCATGAAAACATGGTTTTATACATTACCAGGAGAACGACTCCAACTTGAATAAAATTAACAAGTATGTCACTAGCTCTCTTAGGTAATAAAAGATCCAATCTATTTCACACAATACCATGGAGAATAGGAGGCTGACAATTTCACTTACATAAATGACTTAGTTTCCGATTTGGGAGAAATTTAGTGCTATGTTAAGCAATCGTAGCACAACCTATAATGAAGGTCATACTATGGGAGGCTGGTCAATAATAATATTTGTGCTAATGCAAGCTAGAGAAATGACATGTAAGTCATTCTCTTAAAGCTTGAACCACAAAAAGAAAAGGAGGAGTAGTCTCATCTTAATCAAGAACTTCCATCAATGGTCAAAGGCAACCTATCATTACTCCAAAGTCAAGTGAGTGATCCAAATGATCACTTCAACAACATGTTTGAAATAAGGAAGATTCAAACATCATTGATCATCAACAATCCACGATGTTAAAAATTTTCATCAACCAAAAGAAAAAAAAAAGAAGAAGGGAGATGAAGAAGAGGCAGTAAGGAAACCAAAATAACAAATTGAATCCAAGATAGGATTGATCAAGATCAATCATTCATTTTGGTTGAATAGGGTTTTCACCCCATCAACATCCAAGATCCATTGAGCTTCATGAAACTTGACCAAATCAACCAAGATCTAAGTCAAACAGAAGTTAACAAAGGTCAAACAATACAAAAATTCAATAATATGAATTAATATGCATCAAAATGATTTTTAAAATGAATTTTAAAATGCAAATAAACATGAAAATGCAAATGATGCATCAAACTAGATCACACCAAGAAAAATCTAGAAAGTCAGAAACAATGCTAGAATGCTATTGAGATTTTTTTAGAATTTTTTAATGCATACAAATATTTTTAAACTATTTAAAATGCAACGAAAAAGAGAAAAACCACGAAAAATATCAAATTATAAAATAAAAATATAAAAAATATATCATTGGAAAGAGACGAATAAAAGGGAATTTTAGAAATTATTTTGGTATTTTTTGGATAAAAAATGATATTATTATGAATTTTCAAAGAAAATGCAATTAAAAAAATCAGAAAAGAAAATAAAAAGAGAAAAAAGGACGCACGTTAGATTCATTTCATTAGTCTGATGTGGCAGATCTCATGATCCCAAAATGCGCGCTCATGGTGGAATTTTGTTCAGAAATAACATGTAATCACATTTGAAATCATACAATTAAAACATTTCAAAATGCTAGTGCACCTCAAGTCATCTTCTTCACCACTCCGGTCATCTTCTCCGGTGAGCTCTCACCGAAGAATCCACAAACGGTAAAGATAGGTCATGAGACCTATACCAATGTGACCTTCTCATCAAGGCGAACTCAACCTCACTCTCCATTTTCATTTATTGAAAAGGAGTATAGAGAATTTTGGAGAAAATCAGAAGAACACAAAAACACGAAAATAAAAATTATATGACGCACAAGAAGAATCAACACCAGCTAGGTTAGGGGAAACATTAAGCAAGCAAAGGACTACACTATGGTAACTTGTTTGAAGTAGGTGGTCGGAGGTTGAAGAAGCTTGATATGGCCAGAGCACTTTAGAGGGTCTGGGAGCTGGAGACTTGATGCAAAAGCTTCAGAGGAGGCCAATGGTGTTAGAATAATGAAAATTAATTGAAACTGGCTAGAATTTGAAACCTGATGATGAAAATTCAGGAGAAAATTTGAATTTCAAGAAGGGGTTCAATGACTCTCAAAATCTTGGGAATGAAGATAAAATGAACCTCTATTTATAGTTGAGAGGGGTGAATTGAGTGGAAATTGAGTGAATTCATGCACACCCTCATAATGCCAAAAGTGTGACTCTCAAGACATCAAAACACAACAAAAACTTATAATTCAAGTGCTAAACAACTTCTAGATGCTTGCTAAACTTGATTAGGCACGAAATTGAACTATAATTTGGCCTCTAATTGAAATTAGAATGAATAAAAAATCTGATCATGGAACATTCTTCAGTTTCAAGTCACCACGTTTGCATCAATGGGGCATCCTAATGAAGAGGCATATTTCCACCACTCTTCTTGCAATGTGTAGTCCTCATGGCATAGTTTACAATGTGCCAAGAAAGTATTCATTTTGACATCTGAGGAGAAAGTTATGAGGTGTTGAAGTTGGCATGAAAAACTAGTCATCATACTTAAAAAAATTCTAAGTCTTTGAGGTAGAAAATGAACTATAATGTTCCAAAAAATTCCAAGGCCTTCCAAGCATAATTTGACCTTGATCATTGAAGCAAACTTGTATAGGGCATTGTAAATGATATTATGCAAAAATAATCAAATTCAAAAGATGAAAATTGAAGAAGTTGTGATCCTTGAAAGTTGAGAAAAAGTCACTTGAAAATAGGTCAAATTTCACTAAGTCCACAAATGACCTATAAAGTCTTTAAAATTTTGATGGTCCTCCAAGAATAATTGGCTCTTGTAATGAAAAGAGAAGTTATGGAGGATGTTTAGAAGAGTCATATGAAAAAAGAAGCACTGAAAAATATGGAGAATTGAAGGAGTTGTAGTCCTTGGAACTTTGACTTGAAAATGTTGCCTTTTTGGTGAAACCTTCTTGAACCAACTTGTATACTTGAGATTTTCTTGCAATTAAAGGCACATGGATGATGATATGAACCCAAAATAAGATGTCCTCGAAAATCCTTTGATTAAATTGACCAACATTTGAGATAACTTGTTGAAGATGGCATGGAAATAAACACATGAACCTTTGACTTTCTTGAGAAACAAGCTACACAGCCTTGCGATATTCTTGCTCAAAAGTATATAGGATGATGCTTGAGAACATAGACCTTGATATTAGAAGCCATATATTGAAAAATAAGTCCTTGGGAGTCAATGGATGTTCACACTTTGACTTGAGGGATCAAAACTCTAGCTGAGGAACCAAGCATGGTGCTCTTGATGAAATGTTCTACCTTGCACAATGAGCTTAAAGAAACAAGACATATTTTTGCATTTTTACAAGTGGTTAGTTAAACAATAAGCAT
This sequence comes from Lathyrus tuberosus, assembly GCA_022829125.1. Taxonomy (NCBI): domain Eukaryota; kingdom Viridiplantae; phylum Streptophyta; class Magnoliopsida; order Fabales; family Fabaceae; genus Lathyrus; species Lathyrus tuberosus. Next base: position 2,416,361 of record JALAZF010000494.1, read on the forward strand.
ATAAACACACAAAAAGGGTGCTTGGTGATCTTAAAGCGAAACCCCAAAGGACGAGAGGGAGAGAACCAATTGTGATCTTGTTTGTGTAAATATGCAAATGATAAGTGGGATCTTAGGGTTAAAATTTAGGGTATGACACCTTGTCAAGCATTAAACGTGTACTTATTCTTCTAATATAACTTAATTTGTCATATTATAATATTTTAGCGCAAATTTGAAGGTTATATGTTTAGCGAGCATTAGAGAAATAAGCATTCCACATAATTTATAATAAATTCAGGGCTATATACAACAACGGTTGTCTAGAACAACCATTGTTAAATATGTTGCATTTTAATATACCAAAACAGTTGTTTAAAGTAACCTTTGTGGTAGGTAGTGCGCTACGTGGATACAATCACGGTCGCTCGCCCGTGGTTGAAATCATCATACATACAATCACACTTTACGTCATAATGGTTGGACCTGTGTGATGGTATCCTTTTTCCAACCATTGTGATATGGGTTTATTGTAGTAGTGTTATATGCATTTTTTAAAATATTTTTTCTGCATTTTGAAAATTTTCCATTTTTTAAATGAAATGTATTTTCATTGAAGGGTTAGTGAAACAAACAATCTACATAGCATATAATAAACTCAACTTCATCTACATAGCATATAAGAATTTAAAGAACGAAACATTGAGAAGTCACAAGAAGCTTCTTTCTTCCGACTTAGCAATGTTTTGATCTTTTTCTGAAAACATTAATCAACAACAACAACATACAACAACATTTGTCAACAAGAAATAAACATTTATCAATGTTTTCAGAACAAGAATAAAACTTTGCTAAGTCCCAAGAAGATTCTTTCTTGTGACTTTTCAATGTTTTGTTCTTGTTCTGAAAATATTAATCCACAACAACAACATACAACATTATTTATCAACAACATAACAACATACAACAAAATAAATAAAAATAAGGTTCAAGAACGTAACATATAATAAACAAAAACAACAACAAATTATGAAGTTCTAAGAACATTAATCACCAACAATAACATACAACAACATACAACAACACAAGATATTATGTAATGTTTAAAGAAAACACATTTTTTAAACTAATCGTGGATCTGGAACAAATTATGAAGTTTATCTAGTTTATGAATCTATGAAGAAGAAGTACAATGTGAATGAAGTTTACACAATATCTTCATACTTCTTGTATTTTTATTCATAGCTACACAAACCATATGTATCATAGCCAAAGTATTCTCTTTGTTAAGGTGGTGAAGACGAATCTTAAAAAATGAGAAAATTCACCGAATGAAAAAATGAGAACCCATTTTTAACAAGAAACATAAATGAAATCAAAGCATAAGTTTAATGAACGAACCTCAAGTTAGCGATTGATGAAAACGAATCTGAAGGTTAAAGTATGTTTAAAGAGTGAAATATGTTAGGGTTTTCTTTTTAGAGAAACAGGTGTTATGTACTGAACGATATATACTTTCGCATATATACTAAAAAATATCACATTTCATCACGGTTAGAAAGAAAAACCGTGATGCAATTTTTAAATTTTACAACGGTTGTATTGTAAAACCGTGGTTAAATAACTTGGTTAAATAAATTTCAATTAATTATTTATTTATAAACGCAATGGTGAGAGAGTTATTAATTATTGTTATTGTTATTCTTCATTACTGTTGTTATTGTTGTTGTTATTTTTGTTGGCTTGTACTATTTTTTTAAAAGAGAAAATAGTAGATAAAGGCAAGAGTATATAAAATAATACTAATAAATTAGTTCATTAAGAGGCCTAATAGGGAAGAGTATATAAAACATAATTTTTTATTACATAACTTTGTCAAGATCGGAACAATATCCTCTAGCACTAAAGGAATCTTCATAATCTATGAATTGCTCCTCACTACCCTCATCAAAATCATAGTAGAAAATCTTCCTCGACACCTTTTTCTTTTTTTTTTGTTTCTTCTTCTTCTTCTACTTCTTCTTCATCTTCTTAGGTACTGGGATCGATAATAAACCGTTGTGAAACATACACTTAGGTACTGGGTTCGAAACCCATCAGCAGCGAATTATGTAAAACATGAATTACCTATAATGACGGTTATTATAGATAACCGTTGTTGTAGAACTACCTATAATGACGGTTATTTTAAATAACCATTGTTGTATGTCTTTTAATAAAATAAAATAAAATTACAGCATTAGAACAAGAACAACAGCAAGAACAAGAACAACAGCAAGAACAACAAGAACATCAAGAACAACAAGAACATCAAGAACAACAAGAACATCAAGAACAACAAGAACATCAAGAACAATAATAAGAATAACAACAACAACAACAACAACAACAACAATAACAAGAACAACAACAACAACAACAACAACAACAACAACAATAACAAGAAGAAGAAGAAGAAGAAGAAGAAGAAGAAGAAGAAGAAGAACAACAACAACAACAACAACAACAACAACAACAACAATAATAACAATAATAACAACAAGAACAACATTAATAAAAAAGGACAACAAGAACAACATTAATAAAAAAGAACATCAAAGAACAACAATAATTAAAAAAGAAGACCAACAACTAACATTGCTAACTCGAGTTCTGAAATTTGTTCTGAAATTTGGTTTGGTGGAGAAATAGAGTATCGTAAATGAAAGATGATGTTTGGAGGTAGAAGACGTCTAAGTTTTAGGTTTCACGCAGATCACTAATAATAATGTCTTGGCCGTTGATAATCACTAAATGGACGACCAAGATTTGTTTAAGGATTGTGAATAAACTCATTATGCGCGCCACCTATAATGTTGGTAATGAGACTTGAAAAAATAAGTACAAAAACCAAAAATGTTGGTGCTGCGACTTGAACCCATGACAAGACGCTACCTATAACGAAGCTTGGTTTAAATTACCCGTGGTGAAAGGTCTATAAGCGTTTTGAAAAAATAAGTAAAAAACACTACCTATAATGACGGTTGGTTTATATACCTGTGGTTAAAGGCCTGTCAGCATTTTGAAAAAATAGGAAAGAAGTAACATGATTAAAATAAATTCAGAAAAAATCTAAAAACACACAATTTTATCTAATTAGGTAAAATAAGAATTTTGAGAAATTTTTTGGAATTTTTTGAGGCTATGAGAACAGTAAAAAATTCATTAAAAATAGAAAAATGATGAATTTGGGGTTTTGAGGGTGAAGTCCCATAACTCTTCTAGAGTAAGGGACTAATGACCGCACGATTTTTTTGCTTCAGATGCACGAAACAGATATAAAAAAGGAGACGATTTTCCCTAAAACCATTTTTTTTGAAGTGCAAGACCTAAAACTAAACTATAGGCTATAATGACGATTGAAAACATAACCATGGTGAAAGGTTGTTGGCATTTTGAAAAAATATTTAAAAACCATAAATGCTGGTGCTGAGAATTGAACCCATGACCAGACGCTACCTATAATGACGGTTCTTTAAATACCCGTGGTGAAAGGCCTCACATTTCACCACGGTTGGAATTTTAACCGTCATTAAAAAACACCAAATCTATTACAACGGTGTATAGGCAAGCCGTTATAAGCCTGGCGCTGTTGTTTGCGCGTTTTGTAGTAGTGTGGCCTGGTCGAAGACCTTTTGCAAATGGGTCGTATGGTCGGATTCCTCTTGGGATTTCACGATCATATCGTCCATGTAAACTTCGAGAATGTCTCCGATCTCTGATCGGATGACCTTGCTCATCATGCGCTGGTATGTGGCCCCAACATTTTTTAGACCGAAGGGCATTACATTGTAGTAATAGTTCCCAGAGGAGGTCATGAACGCGGTGTACCTCTTGTCCTTTTCTGCCATAGGGATTTGATTGTACCCCAAATAGGCGTCCATGAAGGACAAAAGTTTAAAACTTGCAGAGTTATCTACGAGCTTGTCTATGCTCGGTAAGGGATAAGCATCTTTCGGACAAGCCCGGTTGAGATCAGTGTAGTCAATGCACATGCGCCATTTTCCACTATGCTTTTTAACAAGTACTATATTGGACAGCCAGGTTGTATACCTGGCCTCCGAAATGAATTTCGCCTCTAAGAGGTCTTGTACAAGTTTTTCGGCAGCCTGTGCCTTTTCGTCGAATTGTTTTCGCCTGCGCTGCGCGACAACATGGGCAGCTGGGTCGATGGTCAAATGGTGGCATGCGGTCTCAGGGTCCAAGTCGGACAAGTCTGCGGCACTCCAAGCAAATAGATCAGCGTTGTCGTCCAGGCACTTCTTCAGCTGTTGCTTGACCTCATCGGGAAGTCCAGCACCAATCTTCCCCTTCTGGAACTGGCCGCATGAGGGCTGACGTTAAGGAACTGGTCATCCCAGCCGACGCACCTTCACTGTTATCTTCCTTGCCTTCCTCCAAAATTCGGCTGTAAAGGTCGACAGTGTGTACGGGGAGTGTCGGCTTCTTGTCCGATTGGCTGTCTTCAGATGGATGATCTACCTCCCGTGCCCGCTTAGCTACTTTGGGTGCTGCACTGATATGGTTTTGTCCCTGGGTCGCTGCTTCAAAACTTATGCGGGCAGCCTCTATGTCCCCGTGCAATGTCGCAACGTGACCCTTCTCCGTATAATAATTCAACTTGAGGTGGACAGTTGAAGGGACAATAACTAACTCTGCGAGGGTCGGTCTCCCCAAGATGCATTGGTACAGTGACGAGCAATCGATCACCAGAATTGGGTCTTGATTGACCTAGACGCCTCTTCTTCCCCGAATGTGACTAGGAGCTCCACGTACCCCCAGGGTCTGGCCGTGGCTCTGTTGAACCCCTGCAAATCGGATCCCACGTATGGTGAGAGGTTCTTCTGGTCTAGCTTGAGGGCCCGAAATAGGTCGGTGTACATTATGTCCACCGAACTACCTTGGTCGACCAGGATTCGTCTGACGTTGGTTCTTGCCAATCTTGCCCTGACGAGCAAGGGGATGTGTGAGTTAGGAGAGCCTCCAGGCAGCTCTTCGCGGTAAAAGGTGGTCGGGTGGGAACACCCCTTGATCTTCTCAAGTGCGGATAGCCTGTCAGGGCTGCAATCAATAAGCTGCTCAAACTATCCCTTAACAGATCCCACTGTCAGCTCATTGTACCCCCCGCATGAGATAACCATGACTGCAGGGAATGCTTCCCAAGTGCTGAGCGTGAACACATGGGACGGCTCCTCGAAATAATCTGGGATGACAAAGTCCTCTGGTCGCATGATGGACATAGCGGCCTGCGAGGGAGGACTGGACGAGGATGATTCTGCTTCCTTCTTTGAATCTGACGCCTCCCTTTTTGAAGACTCACCTTTCTTGATATATTGCTTCAGATGACCCTCATTGACGAGGATCTCAATGGCATCTTTAAGGTGCATGCAGTCCTCGGTCGTATGGCCATGGCTGCGGTGGAAACGACAATATTTACTCTTATCCACGTTGCCTTTGGACGTCGTTGGTTTGGGGAACCTGACGCCTCCCTGCTTGAACTCTGTATTGATGCATTCGGAGAGATTGCGCTCGCGAGGAGTGGTGAGCAGGGTATACTCCGTGAATCAGCCCGTAGACCCTTTACCTTCTCGAGGGCGATTGTCTCGTGGCCTCTCTTTTCCTTGCCGGGATGTCTCTGACTCATCTTTTATTGGTGCCCGGGTATTTTCGCGATCTCTTGCGTCCCTGGCATGATATGCGGCCTCCTTCTCTTCGTATTGTATGTACGCTTTAGCTTTCCGGAGAAGTTCCATTAATGTTCGAGGGGTCTCGATTCCGACGGTCTTGCGAAACTCGCTTTTTGGTCTCAAGCCCTTCTCGAGAAGATATTTTTTCATATGGTGCGTAGTACGGACCTCCACAACTTCTTTGTTAAATCGTTCAATATATGCCCGCAGGGACTCGTCCCTGCCCTGTATGATAGCTTCCAAAGTGGCCTCCGACATGGGATGTCGTCGGGAAACCGTAAAATACCGGGCAAACCGGCTCTTCAAATCTCTCCACGATGTGACCGACCCTCAGGGAAGGCGCTTGAACCACGCCACAGCCCATTTCCTTAGGGTGATTGGGAACGGTCTCTATTTTATGGCCCCACTCACGTTGTGGTAGTGGAGCATTGCCTCTATGTTTTCAATGTGCTCGTCGGGGTCAGAGGACCCGTCATAGGTCGTTAAAGCGGGGGGGTTTTCCAACCCGCGAGGAATTTTGGTGTCTATGATCTCCTGTGAGAGGGGGCCATGGACGTTTTTGTCATTGCTTGTGCTCGGGGAACGGGAGAAGGAATGGCTACGACCACGGCTCCTGCTTCGTCGTGGAGAATGCCTGCGCGAACGACGATGCTCACACTTTTTTGAGGGCCTGGACTTCTTTGACGCAGGGGAACATCTTGACTTCCATGGAGGAGACCGGCGTCGTCTTCGTGCAAGGTCAGTTGCAGTCTCTTCTGATCTCGATCGTCTACTCTCCGGGGATAGGCTTCTGGACCTGTCACGCCTCCATTTCTGAGGGGGAGACCGAGGACGCCGAGACGGGATGCGAGGCTTCTCCGAGGACAGGCGCTCCTGGAGGACATGCTTGAGAGCATTGATCTTTTCACCTTGCTGGATGATCAAGAGGTTTGATCTATTGAGGGAGGCTATGAGAGCAGCCGTGCTGGGGTCAGCGTTTTGCGGAACCGGAATAGGCTCGAAAACACGGTCAGCATCCTGTGCTCAAGGTTTCTCGTCGTCGGGAGTAGGGGAGGCGGTTTTCCCATCACGATGATCTGTCTCCGGGAAAGCAGCTCGGGAGAGGATGTGGTCGGCGTTATCGGGGATAACGGTGACAATAGATTCTTGACGGACAACATCATTCGTGGTGGAGGCCATGATGATCAAAAGAGGTTTGAAGAGGGCTTTAGTCTTCGAAGTGAAATAGAGGGGATCAGACTGGATCGTCGCGGCCTTAGCGTAGGGCAGATGATGATGCTTGTAGGAAAGGAGGGGGTGTACCTGCAAGGCACTCCGACGCTCAAGTAAGAAAGGGTCAGAGAAAAAGGGGCAAGTACAAAGTGTGTTCTTAGGATGATTATTGGATACCTGACCCTCTCAAGTGAGAGGGTTTATATAATGCCGCCAGTGCGTGGCCAACGGTCCCTATTATCAGGGCGAAATCGTTTCCCAAAGAATAGGTAACTGCCCAAAACTAGCCGTTATGTCGGGCAGGGTGCCCAAAACAAGCCGTTTTACTGGGCAAAGGCGTAGTTCCGGGCACCTGCCCATAGCTGTCTTGGGATAAATGAAGCCGTACGTGACGGGCAGCAGTACCAGGGGGAGCGATGTAATCCTTTCCCGGTTGGAGGGAAGCAAAGTGTACTCTGCCCTTCACGGATTGGGCTTTAGAAAATTGGGCCGTTCTGGGAGCAGAAGTGGATTGGGCCATGCCTAGCCATTGGTGCAATCCAGAACAGTTATCATGCAGTGTTTATTATAATCTTAGTTATATATATATATATATATATATATATATATATATATATATATATATATATATATATATATATATATATATATTATTTTAAAGAAAAATAATTTTGTTGGAGTAATTACTAATTATTGTGATAAATTATAGCATGAACAATTAAAACACAATTATATATCCATATCTACGGCGTTATTAAAAGTTTACCGAACACACACATATCATGGGGGAAGAGTTATTTTGATAGAGTATGGAGTTATATATTTATGTTTATTGATATTAGTGATACTCTTATTTTATTGTTATTGGGCTCTTATTAGTATTTGCGCTTTTAGATTTATTACCCATTATGAGTATTATATGTAGTATTTTTTAGAAATTGAGCGATATCAATCAAATGAAAAATTTCTTTTATTTCTTTTATTTTATTTATTCATTTTAGTGTTCTTCCCCTTTTATTGTAGAAACCCTAGTTTCATAGTTTTGGTAGGAAAACTTCCTATCTATTTGTGCTTTCATTTCGATTTCATTCCTGCTAAATAGGATTCATGTGGAGTTTTTATGGAGTAGAAGAATCATATAGGTGGATGTTAGAACAATATTTGTTTATGACAAATATTCCTTGGTTTTTGATAATAACAAAGTATTAAAAGAACAATGGTTATATTTTATGTGTTTTCTTGTATGCATGTTTTAATACTTGTAAATATATATTTAGAATCTGATATACAAAGGCACACTTGAGAGAAGCTGAATTGTTAGCTTCTGGTGGTGCAGAATTCGAAAAACACTCTCTAAGTGATGTATGGCATGGACTATGAAGTTGAAGGTCTCAACATTATAAGAAGCAACATTATTGTCTCTACACTAAGTGAAAGTAAATTGGCTTCTGGTGATCATTCAAGGTTAGTAATAAAGCTGAAACTATTCGTACTGCAGAAAGCAAGCTGCATTGTCAAATCAGTTTATCAGCTAGAGTCTTAGTTTACAAGGCTCAATAAAATTTGGCATGCTTTATGGATATCTACTCTCAACGGCTCTATGGTACAATATCTCTTTAAAGACTCAATGGTTAAACACGATACACAATGAATCAAGATCTTTTGGTGTATCTATCTTTAACGTCACTTGTACTATGAAGAAAGCAAAGACAGTTGATCAAGTTATCTCTTCAACGGCTAGTCTTCTGAAAATGCTATATAAGTAGGTGAAGGTTCAAACTAAATCTTTAAGAAGGATCAACCTGATGGAGGAGTAACAAGATTAGCAATTATCAACACAACTAGTTATGCAAAAATTTTGTTGTAGGTTGTAGTTGTAAAAGCCTTAAGATTTATTGCACATTGAATATCTTAGAAATCTTAAGAGCTATAGGTCTTTGTTGTGGTGATTTCCCTGTACCTCTGATATTTGCATCAAGTACACCGTGTTCTGTATTCTGCTGAACATATTGTTTAGCAGTTTACATCCAAGTCTCTCGCCAAGATGCTTGAGCCATGTAAGTCTCCTGCTATGTGCTAGAGCAATGAAAGTCTTAATCAAGTGGATTGATTGAGCAAATCCAAGTCTCTCACCAAAATGCTTGAGCCATATAAGTCTCCTGCTATGTGTTAGAGCATTGAAAGACTTAATCAAGTAAATTGATTGAGCAGAAGTCTTGGGTTCGTGGAAACTGAGAAAGGAAATCTCTGATCGAGGGTCTGAGTAGAAGTCTTGAGCCTGAGGGGCTTCAAGAGAAGTCTTGAAGTCCGGGGGTTTAAGCGGGAAGTCTTGGGCCAAAGTGGCTTGAGCAGGAAGTCTCCGGTCTGAGGAACCTGAGCAGGAAAGTCTTAGGCTGAGGGTCTAAGCAAGGAAGTCTTAGGTCTGTAGGACTTGAGCAAGGAAGTCTTGAGCTTTAGGGGTTTAAGCAAGAAGTCTCGGACTTAGGGTCTCAACATTGTAAAATTCTTATGCAGAATGCATAAGAGATTATAATCATGATTTGGTTATTGTGAAAATCTCTTGTGAAGTAATGGGACTGGACTACTCTCAGTTGGGAGGAACCAGTATAAATCTTGGTGTCTTCTACTATTATTTATTTACTTCTGTTAACATTCTGCTGCTAAGTATAATCAAAATTTGAACACCAGTTTAGATTCTGAACTCTGATCAGACACAAAATAAGAAAATGAAAAACACAATTCAACCCCATTTCTTGTGTTCAATTAGTATCAGAGCATGGTCTGTATATAACACTTAACAGTGGTGCAGATAATGATCCAATGAGAAAACTATGTCAGTTAAAGACTTTCCTTCAAGAAGGAATCAAGTGGCACATGAAAAATATTACATTGCTTTTCCTACCATATTCAAAGGGTGATTCCGCTGAATTTAAATCATGGAAAAGTTAAATATATTTTTAATTCATTGGAATTGATAAAGGGTTTGTGAAGGTCTATAGAATACCCTTGAAAATTGTATTACTATAGAAGTTGACGGTTCAGGAATGATCAAAATTTGAAAGTCTCTCTCACCAGCTCAGAAGAAACTTATTGAAAATATCTTCAGAGGTAGATGGATTCTAGTAGGTGCTCTATCTCGATTCTAAGTATATCAACATCATTGATACGTCTAATTCTCACACTATCTTTGAATCCTTGTGATCAGATTTGTGGGAATCAATTATGAAGCTTGTCTAGTTACACTTCATCTAATCTTTCCAAGAAAATTTTGAGAATATTTTTGTGAATTCAAACCTGAGGTCACAATTACTCAAGAAGTCATAAAAACATGAGCTTACTGTGGATTGTAGGTTTATCATACAATCATCAAAGAAAAGTAACGGAATTAGATGACGAAAAGCTATCTAACAAATTATGTTTTCTAAAGAATGTTGAAGGATACTTCACATGGAATATCTGATGATGAAGAATTAACCTTTCTAATCAGAAGATTTCTTTAACCAGCTGAATGGAACATGACATTTGTTGATTAGAATAGTAACTTCAAAAGCTTCTAAGATATTCGTATTTCAATTGATTTCCCAAATCCAAGAGCAATGATAAATAATACTAGAACCTAATGTCAAAGATCTTCACTGTACATTCATTTGAAGATGACATTAGTGCATGATTTAAAAGAAATGGTAATCTGGCTCTGCTAGTCATTACTGCTTCTGAAGAAGCACCTGAATCCTAGAATAAGAATCAATTATTGAAGAGAAAGAGATTATGCCAAATCTATCTTACTTCAATATTTGATAATAAGGAGCCTGTTCTTTAAGGTGATATCTTAAGTGACTCCATTGCTTCTTAGTTGAGGGTCATCATGGAATTTGTATTAAAGAATAATTCTATGTGAAACCTTCAATTCTTCTTTGTGTTCTACCCACAATTATATGATTGTGCTTTAATTTGTTTTATGTGAATCTTTGATAGCTAACACCATCTGGTTCTTTGCTTATCAAATATTTCAATGTCAAAAGATTTAATCCAAGACAATAAAATTAATGATTCTGCAAAGAACAAGATATTGTTCATATCATGACTCATCCTAGACTAATACTATGGAATGAATCATGGTACTGCTATCAGAATGTGGCATAAGGAAAAGGAAATCCTGTCTGGACAAACATGCATGGACTCATAGAAATATGAGTATCATTATTTAAAATGTAGTTGTTGTAGATATTGAAGAAATGAGCAAAGGCATGTTCCATGTTGCTTATCAAAGGTTGTTTGCCTCATTTGATGGAAGAAGAGCCTACAACTAAGACTCAAGTTCTAGAGGTATTGAGTTTAGTGAAAGTAGTAGAGTCAATGGTTTAACATCCATTGAATCAGAATCAACTCAAAGTAGTATTTAGATTATATGGTCAAATCTGAATACTCATACGAGTCTGACCGAGAAAATAACAAAAAAAAGGTATGTTTGTTGTTTTCTAGCCACTACAAAATATGTTGTCTGTTGCGACGTATTTTCCACGTCGCAAACCATGAAAACACATCACTACTCGTTTTTTGCGACGTGAGCTTCTACGTCACGGGAGAGCCCGTGGCAACCCTGTTGCGACGTGATAAACATGTCACAAAGTTGCCACGTGATAATCACGTCGCAAAAAAGTTGATAGAAATCCCTTCAGACAGAGTCAGAGCAGGTGTGCAGAGGTGGGTCAGAATATGCAGAAAGTTATTTGCGACGTGATTTCCATGTCACAAATTAGTGACATGAAAATCACGTGGCAAAATGTTTTTTTTTATTTGTACGTTGTGTTTTGCGACGTGGTTTTCACGTCACTAATTTGTGACATGTAAATCACGTCGCAAATGATGTATTTTTTTTAAAAATTATTTTCTGTTGTATTTAAATAATTTCTGATTATTATTAAATATAATTTCAATTTTATTTAAATATACTTTTCTGTTTTAAAAAAATTATATTATTTAAATATAATTTTCTGTTTTATATAATTTCTGTTTTATTTAATTAAATATTATAATTTATATTACTAAATTCAATATTATAAATCAAATTTATAAAAATAAAACTAAATATTTTTAAATATATAAATTAATAAACTTAATATAATAAAATTAATAAACTAAAATTTAAATTTAATATTTCTAAATATAAAATATAATTATAAATTCATTAGTACACAAATTAAAAAGTAAAAAGAAAATAAAAATAAAACTAAATAATTGGATCATCCGGGTCGGAATAGTCGATAAAATCAACATCATTTTGGTTGTTATTATTCCTCGATTGACCACCATCGTTGCGATTTCCACCAAATGCTTGCATAAATTGCCGCATTTGCTCCTCCATATCAGCCTGCCTCTTCGCCATTGCCTCCATTACTTCCGTTTGGGCCTTCGTTGTCGCCTCCATTTGGGCCTTCAATGCCGCCTCACGTTCCTCTGACTCGCGTCTAGCCAATTGTCTTACCGTTTCTGACTGCTGCGGTGTCAAATTTGTTTGACGTGACCCTCCTTCACCGTCCATAGCTCTTTGATACAGAGTTCTATCCCCACTCCTCAAGGTGCCCGCCAAATTTCCACCACCAAAAAAGCACCTGTTATCCCCCTTTCCCCCAATAGCTTGACTCCAAATATAGAAATCCACACCTGGATGAACCGGTTGTCCTGAAGGAGGAGTATACTGGGGATTATGGGTCAGAAATTATGTCATCAAGACCTGATAATCCTTCTACACATACAATTAAAAAAATCAAGTTAATATAAGTTAAATTAAATTAAATTAAAATAAATAATAAAAAAAATATAGCCACATGATTTTAACGCCACAACTTATCAGTTGCCACGAGATTCTAACGCCATAACATCTCACTTGCCACGTGAAAATCACGTCACTAAGTTGCTAATAAATTAAAAAAAAATATAAACAACATAAATTTACTTACCAAAGCATTTTTTGTACGCTCGTCAACAAAATCCCCCGATTTCTTTGTCCGAGTTTGGGTAACCAGCTCAATCATCAATGGTTGTCTCCCCAAACGCTTAGCCTAAATAATAAACTTAACTTAAATTAATAATATATGTTATAAATCAAAATATGACTTTAAAAAGTGGTAATAATTACCATGCGTCGAGAATGCTCAACAGTACTAATACTTCCAACAGCATTAAGGCAACCCCCTTTTTCTGATGCCCTCATCTTCTTTGCATTTTCAGATTTAGCCTTAAATTCATCCGTTTCCCAATACTTAAGATGGTCATAAAAAATTTCTTTGCCTATCCATTTAGGACGGACGCCCAACAGTACAAAACGCTCTCTAACACGTCGTAGCATGTCAGAAAGTCGTCTTGAACTCCTGCCAAAATAATTTTTTTTTACTTTTTCATGGTTCAGTGGATCCCAAACACATTTCTCCTGCAATGTTGTATGACATTAAAATAAATAGTTAGATAAATTATAACAATAATAAAAAAGTCATTTAAATAACAATAACTTAACAAATAAATTAATGATACCTGAAATTGCTTAAACCATTCGTCTTTGTCCTTAACTTCTCCAAAAGTCTTATAAAATTTCTTATAATTCTGCTGAATTATATAACTTATAACATTGACAGCAGTCCGACTCGGCCCGAAACTAAACAACAATATAATACTATATAATATTTTATTAACATACTATATAATACTTTTTTATTATAAAACCGTTTTTATTAACATTCTATTTAATACTTTTTAACAATACTACATAAAACAGTTTTTATAAAACACTATAATAATAAGAATTATAAAATAGTTTTATATATATATGTTTTTACATAAAATAGTTTTTTTACTATACTTCATAAAACAATATAATATATAATAATTATAAAACAGTTTTTATATAATGTGTTTTGTTTATAAAAAAGTTTTTTATGTATATGTTTTTACTCAAACAATTTTTTATAAATGTATATAAAAAATATATTAACAATAAAATTGTTTTTTATAAAACATTTTTATATATGTATATATGTTTTTAATCACTACATAAAATACAATATTTTTTATAACATATTAAATATATTAGATATATTTTCTTTTTTTATAATTAACTTTTTTTAAATATATAACTTTACATAATATTCTTTTAGCCTAAAAATATAAACATATTAAATATATTTTTGTTTTTTATACATATAAATATATAAAATAATTTTGTTTTTATTAAATGTTATTATATATTATATATTATTCTGTTTTTATAACATTTTATAACTTAATAAAAATTTCAGAAAAAATATTATATATAATATGTTAAAATAGAATTTATATATAATTTTTTGGAAAACAGAATTTATATATAATTTATATATAATATGTTAAAACAAAATTTATATATGTTAAAACAGAATTTATATATAATATGTTTATATTTTCGTTTTTTATATATATAAATATATAAAATAATTCTGTTTTATAAATTTCTAACAGAATAAATTTCTAACAAAATATATAATTTGTTTCTAACAGAATAAAAAATTGTTTAAAAATTATAACAAACAAATTTTGAAAATAACATATATACTATTAACCTAAATAAATTGTTTATAAATTATAACAAATAAATTCTGAAAATAACCAAAATAAATTATAACCAAATTTGTTTCTAACATATATACTATTAACCTAAAATAACCAAAATTCCAAAAATACTTCAAATATAAAAAATAAATTGCAAAAAATACCTCTTCTTCAATCTCCTTCAATCTTCTAGTCCAACCTTTTTTTCACTCTTGAATCTTCAATCTTCTTGAATCTTGAATCTTGAATCTTCTTCTATTCAATATCATAAAAAAAAATATTAGTAATAACCAAAAAATATGATAAAACAAATTACAACTTTGAAATTATAAAGATAAAATCAAATAACATACCTTTAAAATTATGGAAGTGCTTGAAGAAGAAGAGAGGAAGCAGATGAAAAATGGGTCTGCGAAGAAGAGGAAAAATGGAGAGGAAAAAGAGTTCTTAAGAAAAAATGGGTCTGAGGGTCTGAGGGAGAGGAAACGAAAGCAATTAATTATATAAGCCCATTAGCGACGTGAAAATCACGTCGCAACTTTGCCACGTGATAATCACGTCGCAACCAGCCAACGGTCATAAATTATATACCCACTACTGGCAAAAGCATGCATTCAGTCAGAATTAAAATTTTAATTTTCCCTCTAAAAAAGTTGCGAAGTGATATACACGTCGCAAAAAAAATTTAAAATTTTCAACATTCCCAACATCTGCACGCTACAGGCTTTTGTTTTTAAAAAAATATTTTATTTGTTGCGGCGTGGTTTTCACGTCGCAAATAATATTTTTAAATTTTAAATTCTGACATTCCATGTGCTAACGTTACATTTTTTATTTTATTATAAAATAATGTAGCGACGTGATTATCACGCCGCAACTAACTTTTTTTTGCCACGTGATAATCACGTCACAACTTCACGTGGCTATAGACTTATTTTCTTGTAGTGAGCTTATTACTTGAATCAATGAGATATTTGTGTATATGTAGATACAAAGTCTCTTTTAGATTTCTAGAGAAATTCTTTTTGATAAAAGAATCTTCAGAAATCTTTAAGAAGAAATTATGTTTCATTTATCTATACTGAATATATCATTAGCTATATGATGACCATATTTATGGAAGCAGTTTCCTCACTTTTGTAATGAGACTGCTTTTTGTTAGCTACCAAAGAAACCAATTCAATATTCTTTAATCACTCATGACTCTTGTTTCAATAGAAAATATTTGGTTATGAGTAGAATCTTGAAGACTAATGATTGACAGAAGATGTCTCTATCTAAGTCTAGATCTACAAGACTCTGATGAATGATGGTTTCTGAAAATTTTTAGACTCTGAGATTCAAAAAAGGATTCTTTACTTCTGATAAAGCAGTTTAAGTAGAAAGTTTTTTTTTTCAAAAACTTTTATATTACCTAAATATTCATAAAGGTGAAAATCATTTAGTGGATTCAGGAAATCTGCTGGATAAGAACCCTGTCTTATGAAACATCATTTTGTGTCCATTTTATGACAAGATTCTTATTACTTTTGAATCTTGTTTAGTTCTTTTCTTTTCTTTTTATTTTCTTTGGTTGCCATTTTGTCTATTTATTGTGACAAGATTTTGTGTCATTTTGTGTCTTTTTATTTTCTTTATCTGATAAAATGAAACCTAAGACGAATTATCTAGTCAATTCTCCTTTGAATCAACTAGTTGTCATCAATGAAAATTTTGTGAATTTTGATGTGTTCCTTAAGCTAGGTTTTAACTTCTGGAAGACTGTGTCTGAACAAAGTTAAAATGGATACTTTGAGATGCTCTGTGATTTCACTTATCCAAGTTTTGTCAAAGAGTTTTGGATCAATGCTTCCATTGTTGAGCTGAATTTAGAGTGTACTGTTATTTCTAAAGTTAATGGTTTTTCTATAACAGTAACATCTAAACCGATTGCTAATGTGATCAATTGTGAGGAGATTGGAGAAATCCCAAGAAATCTTGTTTAGGAACAATATCTTCCTACTTGGCGTATCTTTGTAGATCCATTTAACACTTTTCTGGTCTCAAATCTTTGTCCTGACGCAATTGTTTAGAATCAAATTCTGAACTCAAACTTGCTTCTTAAGGATGAGGATATAGACCTTGTGGACTCTATTGAAAAGGATATGCTACTACTTCTCAATTCAGACTTGCAGATTGATCTTTCTCAAGTTATGTTTGACTATTTGAAGAGGACTCTTTCTTCCTTTCACAAGGGAAAGACTTTCTCCATTCCTTATGGACGAGTTCTTTCAGAACTACTGGTCCAGCAGGGAGTTATCATAAGTTTAGAGGACGATTCTTCTAAAATCTTGAGAGACAAGTTTGAAGTTATTTATGAGAGTTTCTGATGTTAGACTTCTGTAAACTAATGTCTTGTAATTGTTAAGACTTTTTGTATTAAGCAATCTTTTTGTTAATCCAAGTTTGTTCATGCTTTTGAGCATCTTAACTGTTATCACTATTTATTTATATTGTTTAAGAGGATGAAACAAATAGGATTAAAAATTCTAAACATGCAACATTCTTATTAACCGGAAGTGATTACAAATTTTAAAGACTTTTTAGTCATTCGGATTTGCCCTAAGGAATTCACTAGGATCATCTGACATATCTAGATTGTCTAAATAATCTTGTCATTCTTCCTTTGCAAACTCTACAACATCCTTTCTCAGTTGATTTCTGTGTTTTGACCTGAAAGTTCTTCTTCTTCTGTGTGTCTCAACGAAGGTTGCTGAAGAAGTGTGTGCTTCTGAAGCTATCTCCCTGCTTACAGATCCTTCAGTTGTTGCATCACTCATATTTGCTTGAGTTGTTGCATTAAACATAGTTATCTTTCTGAAATCTCTCTTTGGAACTCAAATTTGCCTTTGCTTATACATTTTGGTATTCAGAAGATTAAGT
This sequence comes from Lathyrus tuberosus, assembly GCA_022829125.1. Classification (NCBI taxonomy): domain Eukaryota; kingdom Viridiplantae; phylum Streptophyta; class Magnoliopsida; order Fabales; family Fabaceae; genus Lathyrus; species Lathyrus tuberosus. The sequence goes on from JALAZF010000494.1 coordinate 2,433,781, forward strand.
AATTTTGGAACCCAAATCGAAACACAGCAATGGCTGGATGAACATAACATTCAAATATTTACACATGATAAAATAGTTAAAAGTTAAAATTTGTATTTGTTTACAACACTGAAAAAACTCAATCACACAACAATAACAACAACAATAATAATAATTATAATAATAATAATAATAATAATAATAATAATAATAATAATATATTCTATACTTGACTATTACTACACATGATACTCTTTTTTTTTTACTAATAAAAAATTATATTCAACCAGATACAAATAGGTGTATCCAATCAATTACATACATCTACACTACCCAATGTGAGAACTACAAAAATTCACATGGGAAGTTAGTCCAATCATAGTAATTACAAGTATACCGCCCGTTAATCCTTTTTCCTAACCACCACCAAGTAAGCAAAATGATTCGGTATTCTATTGATTCAAAATTCCACACTTCTCTATTAAACACGATGTTGTTTCTAGTTAACCAAAAGGACCACCCTATAGACAACCAAAGTCCTAACCGCATTTTTTATTCTTACATTTTTAGCAATCAAGGTCTGAATCCAATGATGAAACATTAACAATAGAGTGTCATGACTTCCAATTTCAATGTCCAACCATCTCCCTATACGATTCCAAATTTGCCTTGAGAAATCACACGTATAGAATAAATGGGCCGTATCCTCCTCTTCCCTTTGGCAAAAAGGACAAGCCAAGCCTTCGCTTCCCACCAAAATGTGTCTCCTATGTAGATTATCTTTGGTTGCTAACCCGTCACGAAATAAACGCCAACCAAACAATTGAATCTTCGGGTGCGCAGAGGACAACCAGATCAATTTAAAAACATCCACCAAATTCTCATTAAGCTGCTGTGGATTATGAGACTTCATCAACAACTCTTAGCCAACTCTAACCGAGTATTCATCAGCAACTTCCATGCCCCAGCCAACCATGTCTGTACCTGTTAAACTCCCAATTCCAACAGGCAGCAATGAATTCAACTCCAGAATCTCCTGCGAACACACACCTGCTGCTATTGAGTTACCAAAATCAAAACTCCAAGATTGTTGATTTAAGCTGGAGCAACAATACTCCCTAACCCTCCCCCATTTATTACTTGAAGCTTCCCATAGCCCAGGAAACTTGTCTGCTAAAGAGAAATTACCACACCACTTTGATAACCAAAACAGTGTATCGTTTCCATCAACTACCTCATGTTTCAGCTGCTGCACAAAACCTTCTTCCCCAAACATCTTCCAGACCAAAAACAGATCCCTCCACCACAACGATGGTCTGTGCTTATATTCCGACATAACTCCACGATGCAAATCAACAACATGATCATAATATCTAGCCTCTACTACACCCTGCCATAACCTATGTTTCAAAGATAAAAGTTTCCATAACCACTTTTCCATTAGTGCTACATTAAACCATTTGACATTTTTTATCCCCAACCCGCTTCCTCTTTCGGTCTACACACCTCATCCCACCTCACCCACGATACGCCTTTGGAACTCGCAGATCCTCTCCACAGAAAGCGATGTTGAATACCTGTTATAATCCTAACTACTTTGCACGCCATCAAAAAGACAGACATATAGTGCAAAGGTAAATTAGTCAAAACAGAATTTATTAGAGTCACCCTGCCTGCCATCGATAGAAACCTTCCTTTCCATGTTGACAGTCGTGCCTGAATTCTCTGAATCATAGGTTTCCAGAAAGAGATAGCCCTGTGATTACCACCAACTGGCACTCCCAAAAACTTGAGAGGGAACTTATCAACTCTGACTCCAAGGAAACTCTCAGCTGCCCTTAGAAAGTCTTCCTCCACACCAATGCCAAACAATGAACTTTTACTATAATTTACTTGTAGCCCCGACACCAATTGAAACCCTTTCAACAAAGCCTTTAGAGCCCAAATATTAGTCCAAGACGCGTCACCCATTAAAATCGTATCATCAGCATATTGTAGTAGTTCATACGATACACCAGAATTCAGTTTTACACCTTTGAAAGCGTCCACCTGAGCAGCTCTCTTCACTAGAACAGAAAGACCCTCTGGAACTAATGCAAAGAGAAAAGGGGATAATGGATCTCTTTGCCGCAAGCCACACGATACCTTGAAGTCACGGGTTGGGCTACCATTGACCATGACTGACAAAAAGTTATGCATAACAGTTCCCTCAATCCAACTCATATATTTACTTCCAAAGCCCATGTAGTTCATAATGTCTTTTAAATATCTCCACTCCACCCTGTCATAGGCCATTGCAAGATCGACTTTAAGCATCAGGACCTTTGATTTACTTCTTTTAGCAAAATCAATCAATTCATTTAACACCACAACTCCATCCAATATGCTCCGCCCTTGGATAAACGCCGTTTGTGTGCTGGAAACTAATCTGTCCATAACTTTCTTAATTCTACCTGCAAACAACTTTGCAACAACTTTATAAACAGACCCAATCAAACAAATAGGCCGGAAGTCCTGCATACCTCTGGGGTCATCATTCTTCGGTATCAGTGCTATAAAGGAGGAAGTAAAGACCTTTGGAAGAATTCCATTCTCAAAGAATTCTAGAATACATTTTGAGAAATCCAAACCAACCACTTCCCAACAATGTTTTATGAATTTCAAGTTGAAACCGTCTGGACCTGGGCTCCTATCTCCTTCACTTGAGAACACGATCTGTTTGACTTCTTCGAAAGTGAAAGGTGCCTCCAACATCAAACTTTCCTCCTCTGTCATACGCTTGAAACCATTGCACCCAATCTTGGGAAACACTCTGCACTCTCTCTTAAATCTATGTTCAAAATGACTTGCCACTGCTTCTTTAATACCAAGGACATCTTCAATTGTTTCACCTTCTATTTGAATTGAGCTGATTGAATTTATACTATTACAATGCCTAACTGCAGCATGGAAAAACTTTGTATTTACATCCCCTTCTTTAATCCAATTCAACCTCGCTTTTTGTTTAAGTATGCTTTCCTTTATTCTCAAATTTCTCCATAATTCGTCCTCGGTAACTCTTCTAGCACTCAACAAATCAGCATTGATTTCTTCACTATTTTGCGCAATCAACTCCTCAACATCATTGATAGTAGTAGTATTCACACTGATCTTTGTGTCAACCCAGCCAAAGACATTGGCATTCCACCACCGTAACCGACTCCGGAGATGCTGAAATTTCTTAGACAAAATAAAGAACACACTGCATTCAACCTTATATGACTCCCAAACCTGTCTAACAAAAGGAAGAAACTCATGATGCTTAAACCAACAGTTCAAAACTTTGAAAGGTTTCGGACCCCAATCGATGTTTCTTGTTATAATCGTCACTGGCCTATGGTCAGAGATGTCCCTTGAACTAACATTTTGAGTGATCAAATTCCAATTATTAATCAAACCAGGGGAAATGAGGAACCTGTCAATCCTGCTACACGAATTACCCGAAGCATTGAACCACATATATTTGTTCCCACTCACAGGAATGTCGACACAACCAGACAGCTCAATGAAGTCCTTGAAATCCTCTATAATTCTATTGTTTAGATTACACCTCCCAAATCTCTCCCTTCTATTTTTGATGGCATTAAAGTCACCACCAATGACCCATTCACCTGCTTCCATAGTATCCTTGAGCTGCAGAATCTTACTCCAAAGAACTCTCTTGTCCACATTAGAACACGAAGAATAGATGTTTAGAAAGTACACATCTTGCCCCTTCCAAGTAGCATTCACTCCTAAGTACCCGTTACCTTTGAAGCTTCGTATCGGAACTAGGCAGTTTTCCTTCCATATAGTAAGAATTCCACCCGCATTGCCTAGAGAACCTACAACAGACCATAAGCAATTTTCATTCCCCCACATCTCCTTGACTAACTTGTCTGTCATCAGTTCACATTTGGTTTCCTGCAAAAAAACCACATCCACCTCTTCTTTTTGAAACAGCGCCCTAAGCCTCCTCCTCTTAACACTACTACCACACCCTCTGATGTTATACGTCATAAAATTCATAACTTCCCCTTAGCTGCCACCTTCATACCTGTAATTATTCTCCTCTCAACAGCTTCATAATTCCTTATACAATTCTCGAAAACCTCATCATCTTCCTCGGCTTCCACCCCCAACTACTTAATGGCACCCCATATTCTTGATGGAAGACCTTCTAGCTTTCTTCTAATTCTAGAATTACTTTTTTTAACCTCTTCATCTCCAATTGAATCACCAGCAGACATAGGAGTCCCTCCATCACTAGATATCTCCTCCTCACCATCTACACATAACTGATTTAGTTTGGCAGCCATTTCTCCATACGATCTTCTTCCATTCAGCAATGTTGAGTAATATGAAGGGGTAACAGGTATCTTTAATTTCTGATAAATTTCATCAAGTTGCACCACCTTTTTAGGCTTTCTAACCTCTGGACCCCACGCCAACTGATTTTGTTTTTCTTTTCTTTCTGTTACATCTATAATTCTCCCAGGGCTATGATTTCCTTCCCCCTCCTTGATATTTCCTATCGTAACCAACTCCCGTGGGCCCTTAATCGAAAGATGTTCTAACACATGAAAGGACTTGTCCACTTCACTTCCCTACAGTTGAACCCGTGATTGCTCTCTCAAGTCCCTATCTACCTCTGTAGCATGCCTATCTTGTCCCAAAACTAGGTTATCATCGATGAAAGGTATAGTCAACCTGTCTGTGGGCCCCTCCCCAATGTCACTTGCATCTCTCTCCTCAGTTGCCTTTTCATTTCTTCCTCGAACTCCACTCCCCTCCCTTTCTTCCAAGCAACCTCCCACCTCCTCCAACTGAATGTCTGCTTCTTCATCACTTAAATTGATTACGGATTCCTCCACTTCACTATCTGAAGATGAAATTCTTGAGCTATCCTCTATAGATTGTTCCGTCTCAACCCAAGATTTCCTTCCTCCTACAGCATCTTCTCTCACCTTAATTACATACACATCTCCATTGACTTCATTGTTAAAAACATCATTAAAGTTTAAAGCAAACTTTGTTCTAATAAGAATTCTGGCCACATCCATTCTAGCCTGTTTCTGGTATCGTCGTCTGCTTTCACAAAAACTCCTAACCTCCCAGCCAAAAAATTATAGAACTTCTCTCCCCAAACATGACAAGGCAGCCCATAAATACTAATCCAAGTCAATCTTTCCTTGTCAACATCTGCTGGGGACCATGGATGAATATTTGAGAACCATGTGGAAATCCAGTCTTCATCTTCTTTCACCATTTTCAAAATACTCCCACCTTCCTCCTCCTCCAGCAAACACAGGTTTGCCCCCAATGGAGTTGCTTTGATATGGAAATACCCTTCAATATGCAATGCCTCTTGGACATCAAAGCCCGAACCAGGATCCTCCAAAACACCGACAAAAGCCTTTTCGAACCTAAACAGATCTTCTTTCTCCACGTCAACCATAAGATGTGCAAAATCCGGTTTGTCTCCCATATAAACTTGATTTCAAATCTTCTTATGACCTTCATGAAACCTTCTACCTACTGTAGTTACTTGAGCATATGATTGCTTCCCAATTCCTGCGTTTATTGCACGACTGCCTTGAGCACAAAAACCATTCATATTTAAACCTACCTCTTGATGAACCACCTGAACTTTCACTTGCACATCCACCTCCCTCCTTTGAAATCTAGGTTTGTTTGAAAATATCTTTTTGCCATTAATGACAATGTTGTCCAATTTAATGGCAAAGAGATATTCATCATCCACCTTTTTAAACCTCACGAACCCAAATCTCTTCCCTCTCTTATCTCTTCTTGGAGGAATGTAGACCTCCAACACCGTTCCATATTCTTTGAAGATATCAAACATCTGTTTAGCTTCAAACGCTTCAGGAAACTCTGAGAAAAAAAATGATGATGCATTCTTAAAATCCAACTCTGTGCTTTTTCCACCATGAGCTCTCCAAACAGATCTTCTTGTATTCATTGTCTTAGGCCTACTATTCCTATCGACTCTTCTCCATTCTTCTTCCTTCCTGAAACTCATTCTACTCAAAACCTCTACCCCAAAGCTCCAGGAAAACCACTGACCCAGAAAAACCAGACCACCCCAGCAACCGCTTTCAGCTAAAGATCCCAACACCCAAGTTAAAAGGCATCCCCCGCGGAGAAGATTTCAAGGGAGGAAGGTCTCTAACCTTAGGGTTAGGACTTTAAACCAAACCCTTAAAATCTAACCGAGACTAACCCCCCACTTAGGAAGCAGAATCCCAACTTTGAGGATGAATGTATTAATGAACCTGATACATATTTGTTGAAACGGAGAAGATGACAAGGTGCTAAGTATTCTAGAGAGAAGGCAGAGAGTCTCTCTCTAAATCGTACAATTGATGTTGGTTTAGCGAATTGTAATTACTCGAAGATGAGAAAAAAATTATTGCAACCGTATGTCTGCGACTGGATGAGATAGATATATTATACTTCAGTTTTGTTCTGTCACCAATTACAATAAAAAGACATCTTTTTATTGAAAACAACTATTCACAAATTTATCAAAATGAATGAAAGTTTCAATTTTCAATATAATGTCAGTAATATTTATTGATATTTTTTAATGAAAATACATACTTAAAATACAGTCATAAACATAATCACAAACACACAAAACAAAACAAAAAAGACATACTTGTGTGTTTTGAAATATTGCTTCTGAGGGAGAGAGACTTTGTAATGCTTGATGAAAAAAATGAAATTGTTGCGTATTGAATATAGAACTCAACGCTATTTATAAAATAGTTTTATCCCAAAATAAAAATCATCAGAAGTCAATCTTAGCTTTTTCAAATTTCAAATTAAATTTTATGCCTCCATAAGAAATTCACCCTTTCTCCCAATTGATTTTTGTAACAAATTTTTTTCCTCTATTAAAAATTCACTTCTATATTTAATTTAATTTTATACCTAATTTTACACAAACGTTTTATTAATGTGATAATTGAAAATCCAAATTATTATTTTAATACCTATTATAATTTAAATCTATATTGGACTTCCTTTTATTTTGACGATATATATGTTTATACCTATATCTTAAGAAAATTATTTACATGGATATGTTGTTAATGTTTTATTTTTATATAACTAAATTTTAAATACATTTCCAATTTTGAAACATTAGTATTTTAATTATGAATGAATTTTTTTCATAATGTTTCTTATTAAAATTACTTACCCTATCCCCCTTTCATCAATATTTAACTTTTTATATATAAAAGGTAATAATCTTTAAAAGTTTTCAAATGAGTAATAATCTTTCTATAATTCTCCATTTAAAAATGTTTGGTTTTTTAATAATTAAAAACTCTATTAAATGAACACAAAAGGTGCCCCAACTGTCATACACTAAAAAATTGCGTGGTTGAAAATCTCAATTTATGACGGTTTTAACTGACATAATTAAATAAAATGGAGGATTTCAAAAAGAGTATAACCAACTCCACTTCTCAATCCACCCACCCGACCAATTAATGCTCAACAAAACATTTATTCTATAACGCTATTTTATGGATTTGTGAAAGAATTTTGAATTAAAATTGCCATCTGCGAACCAAATTGCTCTAGCTTTTTTTGCACAAGAAAACTCTCTATATCACGAATGGAATGACTAACCTTATCTTAAGCTATGCCTAAGTTCACAAGAAAATCTTGAAAAGTACCCGAACCAACATCAGTTGCAGCAGCCTGCAAATCAAAAGCATTCAAAACTGAAATTGCATCAGCTACCTCCAAGTCTAGGTGGCTAAAAACTTCCTTATTCCATCTTCTTAAAGTAGCTTTCAATAACTGCATCTTCTCTTTAAGGACATAGGTTGCCTTTCCCTTGATCTCAATTGAATTCCAATAACCTTCAGCACAAGATAAAAAATCTTCATGCTTAATGCACGCATTGAAAAACATGAACGATTTAGGACTCCGATTCGTAATATCCCCCTTGATCCACACTAGGAAGAGATAAGATAAATCTCTGTTAATGATAATCTGACCACTCACGTTTCATTTCTTCAATAAACCTTCGGATACCAAAAATCTGTCTAACCGACTCATCGTTCTCCCATGCGAACTAGACCATGTAAATTTATTGCCAACAGAGGGAGGAGCAACCACATCTAACGTATCAATGAAATTGAAAAACTCATTTATCGCCTCCCTATTAAGCGACGCATCACTACCCTTCCTCTCCTCATCCACCTTGACGACATTAAAATCTCCACCAATACACCATTCTTCCTTCGGCATTAAAGATGAGATCAAGAACAATTTCTGTAAATTTTTTTTAGAAAGCAATATATTATAGAAAGCGAGTACAAGGGGTACTCGAACCCATACACGAGAAGTCAAGATAAACACCTAAACGGATCGGATAACCAATTCGTCCAGTTACAACTAGAGGAAATATAGAGGATATTTTTCAACCACAGCCAAGCAGTAGCTTTGACAGCAAGAGCAACATTCTCTACAGAAAAACCGACATTGTTAAAAACAACATCGTTACGGCACAACCAAATGTACCAAACCATTGCAGCCCAAACAACCATACCATTAGAGTTACCCACCCTTCTCATAATCTCTGAATGATCATTACGACAAGAGTCTAAGCAGCTAGGTCGACCAGAGAAAATGAAACCAAGCCAGCCGGAAATGCTACTCCAAACCATAGGCACAAAAACATAGTCTCCGAACAAATGGTCAACGTCTTCTATTCCTACTCTGCAAAAAAACACACATAGACTGGTTCCTGTCCAGCAATATGCCTCTTTTCTCCAACTGGTATTTCGTAGGCAATCTCTTCAACGCCATACGCCATAGGAAAACTCAGACCTTCGACGGGATCCTTAAATTCCACACGAGACTTAGGAACCACCGCTCACTTTGTCCTAAGTTGTTAACTCCACTGTCCAACGCAAGCGCTGCATAGGTACTAGCAACAGAGAAAGAACCATCATTCTCGCAGTCCAAAAACAAACCGTCATCGTTGGCCTCCAGTAAGTGACAGTCCCGGATTAGGGCCTTGCAGCTGGCTATGTCACTAACACGCACGGAATCCTCCTGGAAATGAGGAAGAGAGAGCTCCCAAGTAAAGGATCCCTCCACCATCGACAAGCCATCAACCACTGATAACTTCTGACAGGAACTCAAAGGAGGCAAAAGAGGGCACAAATCTTTCACAGAAAAACCATTTATCCATTTGCTGTACCAGAAAGAAAGATTCCTCCCGTTCCCTACGGCACACGAGATGTTGTCAATAAACCAATCCGAAAGCAGTTCTGAATCAAACGATAACAGGGATAAATTCCTCCACCACAAGGACCCTTGCTTCTTACCTTCGTTACCGTTGTTACACCAAACTACCATTACAAGATTATTCTCCCCGTAACGGTGAGATAATTGTTTTCATGAGTCCTTTCCATGAAGAACTAACTTGGACGACGTCTGGTTTGAGCATTTATTAGTGGATGACATTACTTTGCTTGAGGAGCCGTTTTTGGAAAAGGAGGTTAAGGGTGTCGTGTGGCAGTGGGATGGTGATAAAAGTTCGGGTCTGGACGCTTTTAACTTTGATTTTTTCAAAGCTTGTTGGTCAATAGTGAAAGCTGATGTTTGTGGTTTCGTGTATGAATTCCATTCAGTTGGTATTCTTCCTAAAGCGGTTACAACGTCGTTTTTTACTTTGATTCCAAAAGTTAATAATCCGGGCTCTTTGGATGATTATAGGCTAATTAATCTCATCGACAACCTTTATAAAATTCTTGCGAAATTAATTTACAATCTTTTGAGGTTGATTATCGGGAAACTTATTTCTCCTACCTAATCGACCTTCGTTCCTAATAGGTATATGTTGGATGAGGTTCACATTATCAACAAGATATTTGATTTCGCGAAGAAGAACAATAGGCCTTATATGATGGTGAAGGTCGATTTCGATAAGGCGTATAATTGTGTTAATTTCTTGGGGGTTTTTTGAGGTACATGTTGGTGAGAATGGGCTTTGGTGATCGTTAGAGAGGATGGATTGAAGCTCTTATTTTTTGCAAATCCGCGTCTATAGGATTTTGTGGACGGGAGTCCAACCGAGGATTTAGTGGTCACTAGAGGTATTCGCCAAAAGGATACTCTTCCCCCTTTTCTCTTTTTGTTGGTGGCGGAGGGGTTATCGGTTTGATGAGGAAGGCCTCCTTGTTGAGCGAATTTAACGGTTTTAGGTTCAATAATGATGTGCACTTTGAAATTATTCAATTTGCGGATGATACCATGGTGACTAGTGGCGGTTCTTGGAGGAATCTTTGAAGAATTAAAGCGATCCTTATAGGTTTTGAATTGGTCTCAGGTTTGCGTGTTAATTTGTGCAAAAGTAGGCTTGTGGGGTTTAACTTGGATCCGGTTTTTGTGCCAGTGGTGGTGTCTTTTCTTAAGTGTGTTATTAGTTTTACTTCCTTCACTTTTCTCGGTATTCCTATAGGTGTTAATCCTAGAAGGAAGGAGGTTTGGCATCCAATTTTGACTAAGATGAAGAGGAGGCCTTCTACGTGGAATAGTCATAATTTGTTTATTGGTGGAAGAGTGGAGCTTCTTAATGCAACCCTTTCCAACATTTTGATATTTTATTTCTCTTTTTATAAAGCTCCGAAGGTGATCATCAAAGAGATTATCAAGATTCAAAGAACTTTCTATTGGGGTGGTCGGGAGGATAAGAATAAAATTGATTGGGTTAGTTAGGATTTAGTGTGTTTGTTTAAGAAGGAAGGGGGTCTTGGTATTAAGCATTGTGGTCATTTTAATCTCGTTCTTCTTTGCGTATTTTGAATGAGTTTAACTCCTTTTGGTTTGGGCTGCTTTCTTTTAGGTATGGCAATTTAAGGAGAATCTTACTCAGCGATCTGTGTCCTCCTTTGGGGAAGAAGGTTTCTATTTAGTGGAAAGACATTTGCGTCGTGGGTTCATAGGAAAATCAATCCAATTGGTTTGTTGATTCAATCGTTTGTAAACTTGGTAATGGATAACTCATTGATTTTTGGGAGGATAGATGAGTGGGAATCGAGTCTTTGAGCAGGCTGTTTCGTGATATTGTTCTGTTTGTGGATCACACAATAACCCCTAAAACATTCACTACGGTTTTTGGATGGAGGAGGATTGGTTTTTGTATGCGGCTAGGCAAATTAGGCCGCTGCAGCCGGAGGCTACGTTGTCGCTAGCAAAGCTCGATCGGATTGTGTGGTGGAGAAATCGTGCAAGCTTTTCGGTGGCAAATTGTTAGGATAAGATTGTTGAGTGTCGTAATTGTGATGTTGTTTTAGACAGGCCAATTTTGAAAGCTCTAAGGTGTTTATGGCGGACAAAAGCTCCTAAAAAGTATTTAATATTTGGGTGGAGAAATATGTTGAACTATCTCCCAACCAGGTTAAATTTAGAGCGTTGAGGCGTTTTGAGTGGTTCTCTCAACTTGTTGGGGAGAATAAAGATGAGAGAAGAATCTCATTTCTTCCCCTTCTTTATCCACGAATCTTTTCAATGAAAGGTACGCTAGTGAAATATTCCATGAGTTGATGTCATTATTGTTCTAAAATTTTGTTTTATTTTTCTTGTTCAAAATTCACGTGAAACATATGGTAAATTGTTTTCTTGTTGTTAAGATGAGAATGTAGTTTTTATAATGTTATTTTTCTTGAGATTAGTAAAGGGTTTAAATTATTGCTGAGGTATGTCGTTGTTTTGTTAAGGTAATATGTTGTTTATATTAAAGTAAGTTGTTCATTTTTTTATAAATGTTGTTTTTTTGTTGCTACTCTAGATGGTTTTTATTAGGTTCGCTAAGTTATTGTTGATGTATGTTGTTTTTTTTGTTAAGGTAACTTATTTTTTATGTTAAGGTAAGTTATTTTTTATAAATGTTGTTGTTCGTGTTATTGTAGATGTTTTTTTTTATTAGTTTTGTTTAAGTTATTGTTGAGTTGTGTTGTTGTTTTGTTAAGGTAAACTATTGTATATGTTAAGGTAATTACAAGGTTGTTGTTTTTGTTCATAAATAAGGTTGTTTTTGTTATTGTAGATGTTTTTTATTATGTATGTTGATATTTTTGTGGAGGTATGCTGTTTTTTTACTAAGGTAAGTTGTTGTTTATGTTTAGGTAATAAATTTTTTTGTTAATAAATGTTGTTGTTTTTGTTAATTTAGGCGTTTTTGTTGAAGTATGTTGATATTTTTGTTGATAAATATTTTTGTTTGTGTTATTGTTAATGGTATTCCTTGTACATTACAATTTTTATTTCGTTCAGCCAACATATCCTATAAGTTGAGTTGATTATACCATATATGTAGTTTGAGTACTTTACCAACACTTCACTAAGTACATAACCTTTCAAATTAAATAAGAAAATAATAGTATGAAACATAAGTTATATCAGAAACAAATTATCAATGTTTAATGAGCTTTCTTGCAGGCCATTATTCGTATCTTCCTCTTCAACAATTAGAACTTGACACAATGCTTCTAGTTCTTCTGATATCACTCCTTTCAATACTAGTTTTGTCTAAAACGTAATTAATACTTTACAAAATGAACTAGTAGTAAAGAAAGTGTTAGTAGAATAATTAGAAGCATTGAAACAAATTATAATCGGTTAAAGAGAAAAATCTGGATAATGAGTTGTATAAAACTCGTACAACAGTTATTAGTGTAATTTGTTTTTCTAATATAAATTAATTTGTTATATTATTGATATCTATATTAAATTGAAAGGTTATATTTTTAACGTAGTTTGTGAAATAAACATTTCACATAAATTATAATAAACTCAAATATACATATCACTACAGTTGGAATCTATTACTGTTGTGAAATGTTTTCTGCTAAGCATGCCACTACGGTTGAAAGGAACAACTATGGTGAAAAGGTTTTAAAATCAACAAAGTGATGGCGCTGGTTATCGAACCATTGACCTCAATCTTTAACCATTGTTGTTTTCTGCAACCTTATTAATATATTACGCGGTACTGTGTTTTTATAATAGTTACCTTCCTATGAAGGTAAAGAGGGCATATACGACCCCACCCTATGTTATCACATTTCATCACCCGTAATTTTATATTTTTAGTATGTCATATCATATGTATTCTACATTTAATTATGAATGAAGACTTTTTATAATATTTCTTTTATATATAAATACATACATATATATATATATATATATATATATATATATATATATATATATATATATATATATATATATATATATATATATATATCAATTTGAGATAACATGTATGAATGAAGACATTAAAAAAATATTTTCATAAAACATAAATCTATTATCTTCATTATGTTAATAACAAAAATAAATAAAAAAGATCATTATTAATATCATAAAAAATTTATAAGTATTAAATTTGTATAGGGGAATTAAATCAAATATACATTTAGTAAAATCATATTATGTTTTTTTTATATTTATCTTTTATAATATTTAAAAAAAAAAATTATTTGATGTAATTTGATAAAATGTATGCATAAACACGAGATCCACTCAAAACAATTAAATTTTGAATGGAAGATAATTTTTGGTAGACAATTAAGCAATAAAATTATATATATATATATATATATATATATATATATATATATATAGTGGCAGAGCCAGAAAAACTAAATAGTCTGGGCAAAAAATTTTAAGACCGCAAATTCACGTTGTATATAATATTTAAATTTCCAAAAATAAAAGAGATGAAAGAGATGAAATATAACCTTACAACAATGTGTTAAATAAAATCACGAGGCAAATGTCCTTTCCGAGACTTCTTTGCGGTGAATGTTCAAATAATATCAATATCATCCAGTGACTTGAATATCTCTTGCTCGGTATAACATACCATCAAGTCATTGAACCACACATCATTGATCTTATCGCGCAATTTAGACTCGATAATCTTTATTGCTGAAAAAGCTCTTTCAACGGATGCTGTCGACACCGGCAATATCAAAGCTAACTGAATAAGTTTGTAAACCAATGGAAATACCAAATAATCATCAGAAAAGTCTGCATTATAAATATCAGTAAGACGAGCAAGCTTATAAACATCAAACTTGGAAAAAGAGTTCTTGGGGTCAAGACATGAGAAGCAATCAAGGATAATGTTACTTTCTTCACTAAAATGATGATCCATCTCCACACATATTTTGTCAATAGAAACATATAAAATCTATGCACGATAATGATGAACATTAGTGATAGTCCTCCCTTCTACCCTTGAACAGCCCCAAATCGGTATTTCGTCATCCATATTTGGCACCAGAATACATTTAGCAACACAAAATCCTTGGACATCGACACATAAATTATCCCAACCACTATCCCTTATTGTGGCCAACCGAGCTTTGACAACATCAACTAATTCCATGGTATTCACAATATTAAGATATTTTCTTTGCAAGACATGTGAAAGCTCGTTTGTGATACCAAACAACTTTAAAATTAACTTCATAATAAAAGAAAATTTAAAGCTCTCCATTTTTTCTATCAAACGCGCTGCTTGAGATGGTCCACGTCCATCTTCATCAACCATACTAAGCACCTTTAACACGGAGAACCACATTTGATCCAAATGAAGCAATGTAGTATGATATGAACCCCATCTAGTATCCCCGGGTATAGTGAGACTAGATGATTGGTGCAAGCCTCTTCCTCTTGATAAGTCACCGATCTCAAGTTTATTTAAAATATCTTGGTGTTGTGCCTCCATCAAAGCACCCCTCCTCTTACAAGATGCACTTGTTGTGGTCACAATCAAGGAGATGTACTCAAAAAAATCATGAATAGATGAATAACTACTAGCAACAGACACAACAACCAATTGCAAAAGGTGAGCATAACAATGGACCTAGAAAGCATAAGTGTTATCATCTAGAATATTTCTTTGCAAACCATTAAATCCACCTCTCATATTTGGAGCTCCATCATATCCTTGCCCTTGTATCCTTGAAATAGATAATGCGTACTTATCGAGAATACCGTAAAGAGCATCCTTTAATGACTCGGATGCAGTATCTTTGACATGGTGTAGAGCAATAAACCTCTCCACAACATTTCCCTTGTCGTTCAAAAACCTAAAACAAGTTCAACAAGTTTACTTGACGACATAGAGAACAATAGGTAATGACAATTGGAAATTGAAAAATACAACTACTAACCTGAACATCACCGCCATT
Source organism: Lathyrus tuberosus (assembly GCA_022829125.1). Lineage (NCBI taxonomy): Eukaryota > Viridiplantae > Streptophyta > Magnoliopsida > Fabales > Fabaceae > Lathyrus > Lathyrus tuberosus. The sequence goes on from JALAZF010000494.1 coordinate 2,449,038, forward strand.
TTTTCTTTGATGGATATATCACGTGACTCATCAATAAACACAGAGAATTGTCTATCAGCAAGCTATTCCATAATCACCTTGATAACTTTATGTGCACAACACATTGCAAGCTCCTTTTGAATGTTACACAAGTCATTGTGCAATTTTTTCCACCACAGTCAAAAGCATCCCTCACTTGTTCATTCCTAGATTTTACCCAATCTACCATCTCTCTAAAATTTCCCTTATTTAGATAAATAGAGGATTCATCATGGCCACGGAAAGCCATGCCTTGTGCAATGAGATATCTTGAACAATCTACAGAACAAATCAAATGAATTTTATACAATTCTAAGTCCAAACTCTATATCAATGCATAGGGTAGTAACATTAAGTCCTTGAAAGTAACCAAGTTTTTTAGGAGTTTTGATATTTATTAATGTATTAAGAGAAAGTATAAATGGACAAAATAAAAAGAGCATAACAATAAACATAAGTCTAGGTGGACAAAGAGAAAACAATATGATAATATGATATGAAATGCTAAAGTAAAAGCATAAAGTTAATTGCAATAAGTAAAGAGCATAAATTAAATGACTTTAAAGTAAATAAATAAAACAAAAAGTCATAAATACGTGATTTGAAAAGAAATACCAATTTGTCATTTTTTGGAGAACACACAACTAAACATCCACAATCATGAAAACATGGTTTTATACATTACCAGGAGAACGGCTCCAACTTGGATAAAATTAACAAGTATGCCACTAGCTCTCTTAGGTAACAAATGATCCAAACTATTTCACACAATACCATAGAAAATAGGAGGCTGGTCATACTATGGGAGGCTGGTCAATAATAATATTTGTGCTAATGCAAGCTAGAGAAATGACATGTAAGTCATTCTCTTAAAGCTTGAACCACAAAAAGAAAAGGAGGAGTAGTCTCATCTTTATCAAAAACTTCCGTCAATGGTCAAAGGCAACCTATCACTACTCCAAAGTGAAGTGAGTGATCCAAATGATCACTTCAACAACATGTTTGAAATAATGAAGATTCAAACATCATTGATCATCAACAATCCACGATGTTAAAGATTTTCATCAACCAAAAGAAAAAAAAAAGAAGAAAGGAGATAAAGAAGAGGCAGCAAGGAAACCAAAACGACAAATTAAATCCAAGCTAGGATTGATCAAGATCAATCATTCATTTTGGTTGAATAGGGTTTTCACCCAATCAACATCCAACATCCATTGAGCTTCATGAAACTTGACCAAATCAACCAAGATCTAAGTCAAACAGAAGTTAACAAAGGTCAAACAATACAAAAATTCAATAATATGAATTAATATGCATCAAAATGATTTTTAAAATGAATTTTAAAATGAAAATAAACATGAAATTGCAAATGATGCATCAAACTAGATCACAAATGACCAAGAAAAATCTAGAAAGTAAGAAACAATGCTAGAATGCTATTGAGATTTTTTTAGAATTTTTTAATGCATACAAATATTTTTAAACTATATAAAATGCAACGAAAAAGAGAAAAACCATGAAAAATATCAAATTATAAAATAAAAATATAAAAAATATATCATTGGAAAGAGACGAATAAAAGGGAATTTTAGAAATTATTTTGGTTATTTTTGGATAAAAAATGAAATTATTATGAATTTTCAAAGAAAATGCAATTAAAAAAATCAGAAAAGAAAATAAAAAGAGAAAAAAGGACGCACGTTAGATTCATTTCATTAGTCTGATGTGGCAGATCTCATGATCCCAAAATGCGCGCTCATGGTGGAATTTAGTTCAGAAATAACATGTAATCACATTTGAAATCATACAATTAAAACATTTCAAAATGCTAGTGCACCTCAAGTCATCTTCTTCACCACTCCGGTCATCTTCTCCGGTGAGCTCTCACCGAAGAATCCACAAACGGTAAAGATAGGTCATGATACCTATACTAATGTGACCGTCTCATCAAGGCGAACTCAACCTCACTCTCCAGTTTCATTTATTGAAAAGGAGTATAGAGAATTTTGGAGAAAATCAAAAGAACACAAAAACACGAAAATAAAAATTATATGACGCACAAGAAGAATCAACATCAGCTAGGTTAGGGGAAACATTAAGCAACCAAAAGACTACACTATGGTAACTTGTTTGAAGCAGGTGGTCGGAGGTTGAAGAAGCTTGATATGGCCAGAGCACTTTAGAGGGTCTGGGAGCTTGAGACTTGATGCAAAAGCTTCAGAGGAGCCCAATGGTGTTAGAATAATGAAAATTGATTGAAACTGGCTAGAATTTAAAACCTGGTGATGAAAATTCAGGAGAAAATTTGAATTTCAAGAAGGGGTTCAATGACTCTCAAAATCTTGGGAATGAAGATAAAATGAACCTCTATTTATAGTTGAGAGGGGTGAATTGAGTGGAAATTGAGTGAATTCATGCACACCCTCATAATGCCAAAAGTGTGACTCTCAAGACATCAAAACTCAACAAAAACTTGTGATTCAAGTGCTAAACAACTTCTAGATGCTTGCTAAACTTGATTAGGCACGAAATTGAACTATAATTTGGCCTCTAATTGAAATTAGAATGAATCAAAATTCTGATCATGGAACTTTCTTCAGTTTCAAGTCACCACGTTTGCATCAATGGGGCATCCTAAAGAAGAGGTATTTTTCCACCACTCTTCTTGCAATGTGTAGTCCTCATGGCATAGTTTACAATGTGCCAAGAAAGTATTCATTTTGACATCTGAGGAGAAAGTTATGAGGTGTTGAAGTTGGCATGAAAAACTAGTCATCATACTTAAAAAAATTCTAAGTCTTTGAGGTAGAAAATGAACTATAATGTTCCAAAAAATTCCAAGGCCTTCCAAGCATAATTTGATCTTGATCATTGAAGCAAACTTGTATAGGGCATTGTAAATGATATTATGAAAAAATAATCAAATTCAAAAGATGAAAATTGAAGAAGTTGTGATCCTTGAAAGTTGAGAAAAAGTCACTTGAAAATAGGTCAAATTTCACTAAGTCCACAAATGACCTATAATGTCTTTAAACTTTTGATGGTCCTCCAAGAATAATTGGCTCTTGTAATGAAAAGAGAAGTTGTGGAGGATGTTTAGAAGAGTCATATGAAAAAAGAAGCACTAAAAAATATGGAGAATTGAAGGAGTTGTAGTCCTTGGAACTTTGACTTGAAAATGTTCACTTTTTGGTGAAACCTTCTTGAACCAACTTGTATACTTGAGATTTTCTTGCAATTAAAGGCACATGGATGATCATATGAGCCCAAAATAAGATGTCCTCGAAAGTCCTTTGATTAAATTGACCAACATTTGAGATAACTTGTTGAAGATGGCATGGAAATAAACACATGAACCTTTGACTTTCTTGAGAAACAAGCTACACAACCTTGAGGTATTCTTGCTCAAAAGTATATAGGATGATGCTTGAGAACATAGACCTTGATATTAGAAGCCATATATTGAAAAATAAGTCCTTGAGAGTCAATGGATGTTCACACTTTGACTTGAGGGATTAAAACCCTAGCTGAGGAACCAAGCATGGTGCTCTTGATGAAATGTTCTACCTTGCACAATAAGCTTAAAGAAATAAGACATATTTTTGCATTTTGACAAGTGGTTAGTTAAACAATAAGCATATAAACACACAAAAAGGGTGCTTGGTGATCTTAAAGCGAAACCCCAAAGGACGAGAGGGAGAGAACCAATTGTGATCTTGTTTGTGTAAATATGCAAATGATAAGTGGGATCTTAGGGTTAAAATTTAGGGTATGACACCTTGTCAAGCATTAAACGTGTACTTATTCTTCTAATATAACTTAATTTGTCATATTATAATATTCTAGCGCAGATTTGAAGGTTATATGTTTAGTGAGCATTAGAGAAATAAGCATTCCACATAATTTATAATAAATTCAGGGCTATATACAACAAAGGTTGTCTAGAACAACCATTGTTAAATATGTTGCATTTTAATATACCAAAACAGTTGTTTAAAGTAACCTTTGTGGTAGGTAGCGTGCTACGTGGATACAATCACGGTCGCTCGCCCGTGGTTGAAATCATCATACATACAATCACACTTTACGTCATAATGGTTGGACCTGTGTGATGGTATCCTTTTTCCAACCATTGTGATATGGGTTTATTGTAGTAGTGTTATATGCATTTTTTAAAATATTTTTTCTGCATTTTGAAAATTTTCCATTTTTTAAATGAAATGTATTTTCATTGAAGGGTTACTGAAACAAACAATCTACATAGCATATAATAAACTCAACTTCATCTATATAGCATATAAGAATTTAAAGAACAAAACATTGAGAAGTCACAAGAAGCTTCTTTCTTCCGACTTAGCAATGTTTTGATCTTTTTCTAAAAACATTAATCAACAACAACAACATACAACAACATTTATCAACAAGAACAAAACATTTATCAATGTTTTCAGAACAAGAACAAAACTTTGTTAAGTCACAAGAAGATTCTTTCTCGTGACTTAACAATGTTTTGTTCTTGTTCTGAAAATATTAATCCACAACAACAACATACAACATTATTTATCAACAACATAACAACATACAACAAAATAAATTAAAATAAGGTTCAAGAACGTAAGATATAATAAACACAAACAACAACAAATTATGAAGTTCTAAGTACATTAATCAACAACAATAACATACAACAACATACAACAACACAAGATATTATGTAATGTTTAAAGAAAACACATTTTTTAAACTTATCGTGGATCTGGAACAAATTATGAAGTTCATCTAGTTTATGAATCTATGAAGAAGAAGTACAATGTGAATGAAGTTTACACAATATCTTCATACTTCTTGTATTTTTCTTCAGAGCTACACAAACCATATGTATCATAGCCAAAGTTTTCTCTTTGTTAAGGTGGTGAAGACGAATCTTAAAAAATGAGAAAATTCACCGAATGAAAAAATGAGAACCCATTTTTAACAAGAAACATAAATGAAATCAAAGCATAAGTTTAATGAACGAACCTCAAGTTAGCGATTGATGAAAACGAATCTGAAGGTTGAAGTATGTTTAAAGAGTGAAATATGTTAGGGTTTTCTTTTGAGAGAAACAGATGTTATGTACTGAACGATATATACTTTCGCATATATACTAAAAAATATCACTTTTCATCACGGTTAGAAAGAAAAACCGTGATGCAATTTTTAAATTTTACAACGGTTGTATTGTAAAACCGTGGTTAAATAACTTGGTTAAATAAATTTCAATTTTTTATTTATTTATAAACGCAATGGTGAGAGAGTTATTAATTATTGTTATTGTTATTGTTATTCTTCATTAGTGTTGTTATTGTTGTTGTTATTTTTGTTGGCTTGTACTATTTTTTTTAAAAGAGGAAATAGTATATAAAGGCAAGAGTATATAAAATAATACTAATAAACTAGTTCATTAAGAGGCCTAATAGGGAAGAGTATATAAAACATAATTTTTTATTACATAACTTTGTCAAGATCGGAACAATATCCTCTAGCACTAAAGGAATCTTCATAATCTATGAATTGCTCCTCACTACCCTCATCAAAATCATAGTAGAAAATCTTCCTCGACACCTTTTTCTTTTTTCTTTTTTCCGTTTCTTCTTCTTCTTCTACTTCTTCTTCATCTTCATCTTCTTTTTCTTCTTCTTTTTCTTCTTCTTCCTCTTCTTCTTCTTCTTCTTCTTCTTCTTCTTCTTCTTCTTCTTCTTCTTCTTCTTCTTCTTCTTCTTCTTCTTCTTCTTGGCCTTTCTCACCCTCAATGTATCCCTGACAGCAGTCAATCTAGATGGTTGGACCTCCTCAGTTTACTCCTGATGTTGTTGGACTGTGGTGACTTCAGTTGACATATTTCTGTTAGCATTCACAGATTGAGAACTCATGTTGCTATAGAAAGTTAAGAAGAATGGTTTGAAGAAGTGGAAATTCATTATATGAAACTGTGCATTTATAGAAGAGGTTGAAGTTGAAACATCTGATGATTTACTCCTTGCAATGATTACTTATAATGGTTGATATTCTTGAATGACTTGTGATCGTATAGAGAAATGAAGAAAAATTTCAATCATCATTATAGTTGTTTCTCTCTTTTGGGATGAGCGTTTGTCTCTTTTGGGAAGAGCAAAGGTTGTACAGATCATATTACAACGGTTGAATATTAAAATCGTGATTAAATAATTTTCAATTTTTTATTTATTTGTGAAATTAAGTGATACACGGTTTTTGTAATAGGAAAAATGGAAAAACTGTTGTTCTCAGGATTCAAACCTTGTACCACTCACTTTATCACCACAATATTTTTTATCAACCGTGATTAAATAAATTTTAAAAAATAAAAAATATATCAGGTGCATCCAGTTTGCGTTATTACAACGGTGAAATACATAACCGTAGTATAATTAGTATTACCGAAGGCGTATTTTGTAGTAGTGATGACAATGACAATGTTAGCGAGAAGCATCCTCTAGCAATAGTGTTATGGTACTTGCCAATAATTTCAAGGTTTAAGAGACTTTTTGCCAACGCGAATGATGCATAGAATATTAGATAATATGTAGACGAAAGAAAATATGGGAAACATTCACCATGTATCTAATTCTCTGCAATGGAAGAAAAATGATTTGTTATTTCCAGATTTTGGCATTGAGTCAATAAACTTTAAGATTGTGCTTGCCACAGATGGAATGAATTCCTTTGGTAATCAGAGTGTTAACCATTATTCTTGACATGTTCTTCTCATAATTTACAACATATCTTGTTAAATATATTCTGTTTAATATGATAATTTATGGACCAAAACAACCTAGAAACAACATAGATGTTTATCTAAGTCCATTAATTGAAGATTTATTACTTTTGTGGGTGGAAGGAATTGAGGTTAATGATGCATATTCTGCTGAAAAGTTTCAGATGCGTGCAATGTTATTTTTCAGAATCAACGACTTTTCTACATATGATAATTTGGATGGACACATTGTCAAAGAACATAAAGTATGTTCTATATGTGAATCTAATACATGTTTTCACCAACTTGAGTTTGGAAAAAAGCGCGTTTACATTGGGGATCAGAAATTTCTATTACCTAATCATCCTTATTATAGACTGCATGAGGCTTTTAACGGAGAGCATGAGTTATATATGACTCCTAATCTTTTAATAGGAGATGAAGTTTATCAACGATAAGAACACATTAATATTGTATTTGGAAAGGAAGGAAAAATAAAAAGGTTCAATTGAAAAAAGTATATGGAAATTGAGGTATGTGTTCTTTGATCTTTCATATTGGTCTAGTCCTGATGTAACATATTGTCTTGATTTAAAGCACGTGGAAAAAGTGCGTGTGATAGTTTGATTGGAACACTTCTAAGCATTCCAGAAAATACTAAAGATAGTAAGAATTCCCTTCTAGATATGGAGGCCTCGGATATACGAAAGCAGTTGACTCCAAAAGAATTAGGTAAAAGAACTTATCTTCATATGCCATGTCACACCCTATCTAAAAAGGAAAAGATTTTTTTTGTGAGAGTTTGCATGGTATCAAAGTTATCCTAGGTTACTCGTCAAACACCAAGACACTTGTATCAATGAAAGATCTTAAGTTAATTACCCTAAAATCTCATGTTTGTCATGTCTTGATTCAACAACTTCTACCAGTGGCTATTCGCAGCATCCTTCTGAAAAATGTAACAGTAACTATAAGCAAATTGTTCTTATTCTTGATATCAAAAAATTAGATGAATTAGAACATGAGGCTGCAATAATCTTGTTTCAATTGGAGATGTGTTTTCTTTCATCATTTTTTTGACATTATGATTCACTTACTTGGTCATCTAGTCAGAAAAATCGATTTTGTGGTGCAGTTTATTTAAGGTGGATGTATCCATTAGAGCAGTACATGAAGATCTTTAAAGGATATACGAAGAAACATCGTCGTCCAGAAGCTTCGATCGTAGAAAGTTACATCACAAAAGAAGCTTTTAAGTTTTGTTCAAACTATTTGCTGGAAGTAGAGTCTAAAGGAATTCCAAAGTCTCATCATACTGGCAGATATGGAGGTAGACATACTCCAAGTTTAAATATTAAGTCAATCGTTCGGGATATAATTCTTTAAGCACATTTCAATTTATGGAATAATCTTGATAAAATTCAACCTTACATAGCTACTCACAAAAGATTTGTGAAGAAAAAATATATTATCAAATGAGTGATAAGTGATTATTGACAGCGCGTAACAAAAAATTTAGAAGTTGGTTTAATTAAAGAATTTCTAATGATGATAGTGTATCCAAGATAATTAAATAATTGTTATACATGTTAAAATTTATTGTGCTTTCTAATGATAATAGTGCATCCAAAATAATTGAATGGTTTTTCAACCTTATATGTTGATTTATTTATTGAACAGTTTCCTTGGCAGATTAGCATATTTGAACATGAGGTCTACCTGCTCTGTATTCCAGCGGATCAATATGTATGTTTAATGGTTATGTATTGTTCTATTCCTCATTCTTATATAAAAGTATTTCTTATAAAAATATTATTCATTTATTGGTTTACACGCCCTTGCAAATCTCTGTATAAAGTTTGAGCCTTTATTTATGTTCAGTTTATAACAATAAATTTATGATAAAATATCTTTACTATTTACTTGATTAAGTGAATTTATTTATCTCACAAATTTTTATCAATTATAATTGCAAGTACATGTATGTTTAATGTATATATTTTACTTCTTTTTCCGTTAGTATGCCTACGCCATTCCCACTTATTTGTCTTGGCAGGACATCATGGAAATGGTACTATTTGAAATAAAGTTAGAATACGCCTACGCCACCCCCTTCCTTGATGCAATTCTTCTTTTTTTTGTTGTTTCTGTTGAAATTTAATATATTTTTTGGTCCTTAATACTTAATTTTAGAATTTTTTTTAAACAACAGGATTATTAAAATTAGATCTTGAAATCTAATCAAGAGGTGAATATTTTAATGTATTTAGTACTACATCCAACAGTGAAGGCATTAATTATCAAATTACATATTTTGAACATGTTATTGGGGTGTTGATATTGCATACAAATATTTTATATGTTGAACTTGATATGTCAATAAGGGAACATGAAATTGGATATTAGATAACAGAGTCCAGGCCCACAACCACTAATGGATTAGTACATTGTGCCCTCAGAGTGTTACAAACCACTTCAGGCGTGGCATTCATAAGAGCCTGATTCAAATTAGCAACAAGCTCCTGTCCCATCAATAAATTATGATGATTGTCTCCATTATGGAACCTGTGCCATCTCCAACGTTATTGGTTCTCTTGTCAACCTCAAACCTTCCAACTATCTGCTTTTCACCAGATATATCTACCCTACCTAGGTTAGCTGCCCCAAAGTCCACGCCTTCGTTCACGTTTTTCAAATTCTTAGAATTCTTTACCAAATCAACTTTTCCCAGGACATAGGGATCGTCAACATCATGATTTGATTTTTGATCACCCTGAGATCCGCTATTCCTGAGCTCCCCTTCTTCCTCGTCGTCTGACTACTCCCACGCGATGTTGTCTCCTACATAATCCATTTCCTCGGATTTACTCACCTTCAAATCTGCCTTAGGCACCACAATACCCTTTGGCTCATGCATATCTTCAACAAATTTAACTTTATAGATTCTATTACTGATCTCCATATTGAACGTTTCATTTAGATTCATAGAATACTGCGTTTTAATCAAAAGTCGCGCCACAACCAACTTTAACATTTCTCTGTTTCCTCATCACAACAAAAAAATCTCCCACCAAACCAGAGAAGAACTTGAAGAAATTTGTGCACCATGCAAGGCAGGGTAATCCATAACATCTGAACAAGTGAAGCTTTCATTATCTATATCCTCCGGCGACCATGGGTGGATGTCGGAGAACCATCGGGACACCCAAGCTCTATCCTCCTTTATCATGGCACGTATATCACCTTCATCAGTTTCCTCCAATAGGCACAAATTTGCATCCATTGGAGTGGTTTTAATACGAAAATACCCTGCCTCTTGTAATGCATCCTGGACATTGTAGGTTGACCCAGTTTTCTCCACTACCCCAGTAAACGCATTATCAAACCTGACCAAGTCCTTCTTCTCAATGTTGAATTGAAGATGAGCGAACTTCGGTTTGACTGTTTCTTCCCTCCTCCGATTCTCATACCCATCAAACAACCTATCCTCCTTAGCCCTAGCCTCCACATCTGAGTTTTTATTCCACGAAGTCACTTGAGCATACGTCATCCCCGATTTGCTAGGGTTTCACAATCGGCTGTCTGTTTGCAGCCCTCACCTGCTTCCTACAACCTCCACAGATTTTTCTTGTTTGTTGTTTGCAGTTATACCACGTTGGAATCTAGGGATATTAGCATGAAGTTTCTTACCTTGTATGTGAATACTATCTAAATTCGTCGCCACGATTCTTTCATTCGTCACCTTTCCAAATCGAACAACCCCATATATTTTAGAACGTTTATCTCTTCTTTTCGGAATGAATACATTGTCACCAATCCATAATCCTTTAACACCTTAAACATGTCCTTAGTGTCAAAAGCCTCCGGATTTTCCGTGAAGAAAAATGAAGCTAATGGTTGTTCCTTCTCAGTACTTTTATCTCTTCTTGCAGTCCACACCAAAGTTCTCTTCTCTACTTCATGTGCTCTCCTCGTCCGGACCTCCACCTATTTCTCTTCGCCGCCCATTTATGTTTCGTAAAAATACAGTATCGCTATTGCATGGTTGATAAAGTAATGAATGAACTGAATTTTTAATACACAACGAAGCAGATATGCAGTTATTACTTTATAGATTCATTTACATTGTAAACCTAAGATATTTTTCAATGTTATAATGCAGTGTTTATTATAATCTTAGGTAATATATATATATATATATATATATATATATATATATATATATATGAGTTAGTACTTTAAAAAATCACAACAATTCACCAATATTTTTCAAAAGTTAAATTCTGTAGTTTTCATCAAATTATCATGGCTCTATGTATCGGGTTGGAGAATCTCTGTTTCTCCTTTTTAATACAAATTGCTTATAAAAAAAAAATCATGGCTCATTGCGATAAACACAAAACCATCATGACAAATAATATTCCCATAATAAATAATACTAATAATAAATATAAAATTACAATAAATAATAATCATAAATATTTATCTTGATTAATGTCAATACACGAACAAATTAAGTACTTCTTCTTGCAACAGACATGAGGCTTCCCTTATAATTTATTATCTGACAATAAAAAGCACCTTTAATACCGAGCTCTTCAACATTCTCAGTATTTAAACTAAACCGAACTACTTTTTCATCCTTTTTTATAAAGAATATATCACCATTATTACTCACTCCAATCGGACGACCAATGCAAGGTAGCAACTCAACAACAAAGACTCTTTCACCCCAACTTCACCCAAAATCGATATATGAAAAGTAGTTGTCTGTGTATAACTAAAAATCATTGCAATTGACCTATTTAACACAGTTAAGTATTTGTAATCACCATAATCTGTATTTGAAGAAATGAGTGTAGTAACATATATCCCATTCCTTAAGTCAAATGACACTAAATAAGCATCATTGTGCGTTTCACAATCAAAGCCTTGTGTTTTATTTTCACCCCACCAATAACACACTCCATCCATGTAAACATGAACACCCACCGTATCTTCATAACATGTAGGCATATCTACGTAAATTTGCTTCCAAGAGTTACTTTTTAAACAATATATCTCCCACAATGAGTTTGGTTTTCTATCTTTCGATGTCGCATCTTCACTCTCATTGATACGGGGAGAAAATACTACATTTTGGATCACCTTATAGTCATCGCCGACATCATCATAACCAAATCCATGAAGAGAAGTATGAATCAAAGAAGATTCAAAATGACTTTGAGGAATGACTTTATATTTCTCGATAGTTGGGTTCCACAATACAACTCTCCTTGTGTGTTTGCAATAAAGACAAATAAAGCCGTTGATACTAGTCGAACCTAAAATGTTATAAAACCTTCTATCTTCATGAAATATATTTGACCGACCTATGTTAACCATATTCTCAAATCTCTCACCAAAGAGAGAATACATCCCTGATTCACTTGACTTATCGACAATCCATGACACATCATAGTTTAAAATGAGAGTTGTATCATTGTAATAAGAACGATTCTTAGATAAGAAACTATTTTGAAACATACTCATGAAATAGGAGTCTTGAAATAAGAGACACCATGTTTTGCGTATGCAACAAAATCGAGTCAAAGACTTTAAAGGCAATTTTGCCAGAATAGTGAAGGCAATGTCGTCATGTATATGATTGTTGATTCTTCCATTCGATGTGGTAGCCAGTGATTTCTCCATCTCTTACTAAAACGATGATCAGATGAGTTGAGAGAGCCTAGTTGTTTGTCAAACCCACTCAAGTGTTCTCTCAGTGTGTACAAATCTGTTAAATAGACAAATTAAGAAGTACATCATAACACCAATGATCATGGGAACATATTTGCGATGTAAGTTGTAAAAATAACAATAAAATGTGCGTGATAAGAATTACTTAACCGAAATAAATCCTTAAGAGATTAATTCAACTAATAAATAGAGGAACACAAAGAGTCAAACAACAATTTTACTACAAATTATTACACAAGTTTGTCAGTAAATATTTATACAAGAGAAATATTCATCTGCATTTAAATAGATTTTGGAAGAATATATAAACGAAGCAACATTTATTTGAACGTTAAACTCCTTTTTAGGAATTATATGTCAATTATGAAACAAATAGAAACAGAACTGTGACTACATGAACATCACATTCAAATATTTACGCATGCTCAAATGTTTATATTTGGTTACAACAATAAAAAAACTCAATTCACACACACAAAAACTCAATTTACACCCACAAAAAATACATACTTGCGTTTTTGAAATATGCAGAACTTTGGCTCGACTTCAAATAAGTTTCTTTAAAGAATTTTCATATGCTAGTGATTATAATATATCTTGTGAGGAAAAGATTATCTCAATAGTGTGTTGCAGGAGAGAGATAGACTGTGCCAGAGAAAGAGATTTGTAATTCTTGATGGATAATATGGAATTGTCGAGTATTGAATATAGAACTAAACACTTATTTATATAGAACGTAAATGAAAATCTGCAGAAGTCAACTTTAACATTTCAAATTTGAAATTAAATTTTATGCTTCTAAATGAAATTCATTATTTTTCCAATTTATTTTGTACCTGATTTTTTCCTCTATTAAAAATTCATTTCTGTATCTAATTTACTATTATACCTAATTTTACACAAACACTTTATTAAGGTGATAACTGAAAATTCAATTTATTATTTTAATACCTATTTTAATTTAATTCTATATATAATTTCCTTTTATTTTGACGATATAAACGTTTATACCTTTATTTTAAGAAAATTATTTACATGTATAACTATAATGTTAATTTTTTATTTCTATATAACTAAATTTCAAATACATTTCCAATGTTGGAAAATTATTATTTTAATTATGAATGAATAATTTTTCATAATGTTTCTCATTCAAATTACTTACAATATTCCTTATTCAACAATATTAAAATGAATTTCTGCAGCTCGTGGGTCCTTCTAGGGATAGACCGGATGTGGTCAGGTGGAGTTTGGACGACAGTAGCGATTATGTCATTAAGAAGATGCACAAAGTAATTAGGGCTGGTCAGAGCCTTCCCTCTGTTCATCCCAATCAACTGCAATCCATTAAGTAGATGTAGAACCTTAACTTACAGCCTAAACTCAAGGTTTTTGCGTGGAGACTCTTTTGGAACCGTCTCCCTTCGAAGAACAATTTACTTAAAAGTGGTTTGCATCTTAATGACCATTTTTGCTGCTTCTGTAATGAAGAGTTGGAGAATTTGTCTCATTTGCTGTTCTCTTGCCCTTTTGCGATTTCAATTTGGAATAAAATGGGAGATTGGTTAGGATTATAAAACGTATACTGGCTGTTATTGGAATTTCTTCTCGTCTTGGTTTCACTTTGGTTGGAATAGCTCTGTGGCTAAAAAGTTGGGAATTGGTTGGATAGTCATTACTTGGAATTTGTGGAAGGCTAGGAACAATAGTATCTTTAGTTATAAACCTAATAATTTTAATAACCTATGTTGCGAGATTACGTTTTATATATGGAAGTGTTTTGTGTTGGGTAATGTTCTCTCTCCCAACTCTAGTTTTTTACCCTTCTCCTTGAATCCTTTGGGTAGTTAGGATGGAGTTGGAGGAAATATTATGTTGTTTTGTAGTGTATTGTACTTAAGTGAATACCCTTTGTATTCATATTATTCAATGCCATTTGCCTTTAAAAAAAACAAAATTAAAATATATATATATAAAAAAAGGTAGTTTTTTTTTTATAATTAAAAAATGAAACATATAAACATAAAAGGTGCATAAAAAAAGAGAATTATGTGGTTGAAAATGTCATTTTGTGACGGTTTTAATTGTCGTAAATAAATAAAATGGCGGGTTTCAATAACGCCACAAATTTTGATGCGACTAAGAATAAAAGGACGTGCCATACAAACTATCGTTATATACTAAGTTAATAATGACGTTTTTTCCCTTAAATTACGACATTTTAAACATGAATAAATTTCACCTTTTATTTTAAAAGAAATGGCTATTAAGTGAACCTCATAATATCCTGAAAATAATTAAAACATAATAAACTAATGAAATATGCATTCTAATTTTTATTCAACCAATACTATTGACACAAAAAAAATATATTGGATAAATCCAAAAAACTACATCATTATTTTTTATTCGAATGCTAAAATTTAACTTGTTAATAATAAATATAGATTTAATTTGATAGTTCTTAATCCACTATTCTATGTTATTTTCTTGATATTGCAAACAAGACAAATTGACGCTTAATGCTTGAAGTTGATTAAGATATGAATGATTGACTAGAAAATATGATAAGTGATATTGGAGAATTTTCTTTTATGAAAGCGTGTATTTATGATATTTATGTGGTGATAAGCATGCAATTTAATATATAAGAGACATATCCGATCATTGCCCGATTTGGATTAGATCTTCTTCTGTCAATGCTGGTCCTAAACCTTTTAGGTTCTTTAACGCTTGGATCGAGCATAAGGATTTCACTAACTTCATTAAGGATTCGTGGAATTCGGTTTCTATTCATGGCTCCCCCTCGTTTGTTTTCAAGGAAAAGCTTAAAGTTCTTAAAGCGTGCTTGAAGTGGTGGAATGTTAACGTCTTTGGATGGGTTGACCTTAAGATCAAGAGCAACGTTGATGCGCTTAATGAGATGGATTCGATTCTGGTTGATAGCTTTGAGGGGATTCCAGACGAGCTGATTAAAGGTAGGGCTGATTTGCAGGAGAAGTTTTGGAGCAATCTTCGCCTCAAAGACAGCATGTTATGTCAAAAAGCCAGATCGAATTGGCTGAATTACGGTGATGTTAATTCCCGCTACTTCCACTCTTCCCTTAAAGCTAGGAATAGAGTTAACTATATCTCTGCTATTTCTTATGCTGGTTCGCTTTATGAAGACCCTAGGCTTATTAAAGATGCTGCCTTTGATTATTTTAAAGCTAAATTCCAAAATGAAGATATTGTTAGGCCTTCTATGGATCTTTCCTCAGTTCAGAAATTGAGTGTTCATGACAGAATTAGTTTGGACGCGGATTTCTCTCCTGCTGAAATTCGGGCTGCTGTTTTTTATTGTGATTGCTCTAAGTCGCCTGGTCCGGATGGGTTTTCTTTCGGCTTCTTTAAGGCTTGTTGGGATATAGTAGGCCCTGATTTCGTCAACTGCGTGAAGCATTTCTCTATTACAGGAAAGTTACCTAAGGTTTTTTCTTCCTCCTTTCTTGCCCTTGTTCGTAAGGTGGATAGTCCCCAAGGCTTTGGAGACTACAGGCCTATCAGTCTGGTAGGTTGCGTCTCTAAAGTGATTTCTAAGCTTCTATCCAAAAGGTTATCCTTGGTAATTTCTAGTTTGGTTTCTCCTTCTCAAACGGCCTTTGTTCCGGGTAGAAACATTTTGGATGGTGTTTTATTACCTAATGAAGTAGTTGACTTGGCTAAAAGGAGTAAGAGAATGTGTCACCTTCTTAAAGTCGATTTCGCTCATGCTTATGATTGCGTGGACTGGACCTTCTTAATTCATGTTCTCACGGCGATGAATTTTGGGCCCAACTGGATCAAATGGATCAAAGGAGTCGTCTGATCTAGTTTTGTTTCTGTTCTGATTAATGGGAGTCCGACTAGGGATTTCGAGGCTAAGCGCGGTTTGAAACAAGGAGACCCGCTAGCTCCGTTCCTTTTTGTGCTGGTGGCAGAAACGTTGGCAGTTTTGGTTAGAAAAGCATCTCAACTCAATCTTTTCAGGGGTTTCGGTTTCCATATTGGTTCTTCTGTCGAGTTGCTCCAGTTCGCCGACGATACTCTTTTATTTAGTGATGGTGGTTATGATAGTTTGTGGGCCTTCAAGTCTATCTTACGTGGTTTTGAAATGGTTTCAGGTTTGAAAATCAACTTCTCCAAAAGTTGTATTTTGGGAGTCGATTTAGATCATGGGTTTATTAAAAGTGTTGAGGCTTTCCTTTACTGTAAATCCGGAGCTTGTCCTTTCAAATTCCTAGGTATCGTCATTGGTGGCAACCATCGAAGCCCTGCGTTTTGGTACCCAGTCCTTTCTTGTCTTAAAGCTAGACTTAACTCGTGGCTTGGTAGGAATCTCTCGATGGGAGGCCGTGTGACTCTTATTAACTCGGTGCTTGCGAACTTGCCTATCCATTACTTGTTTTTCTATAAGGCCCCTTCTAAAATTGTGAAAGATATTATTAGCATCCAGCGCAGATTTCTCTGGTCCGGCTCTAAGTCGAAAAGTTCGTTAGCTTGGGTCAATTGGAGGGACTTATGCAAGTCTAAAGAAAATGGTGGTTTGGGTATAAAACATGTTGGTTTCTTTAACAAGGCGCTTATATCTAAGTGGTTGTGGAAATTTCTAAATGCCGGTAACGAATTATGGAGGCGTTTTTTGGTTTGTAGGTATGGTACATTGTACAACTGGGTGTTGGATTTCGAAACCGCCCCTCATCCTAATTTTGTTTCTCTTTGGTTCAGAGACTTGTTAACTGTTAAAAAGGTTGGGGCTGCTGCTAACTTCATGGACTCTGTCAAACCAGTCCTTGGTTGTGGAGCTAATGTTTCTTTTTGGAATTCTCGATGGTGTGGTGATGTGCTGCTTAGAACTGCCTTTCCTTGTGTGTACGAGGCTGCTGCTAGTAAAAGTTGTAGCGTTTCAGAAGTTGGGTTCTGGGAGCAGGAAAATTGGTGCTGGAACTTAGATCCTCTCATCCTGGATGTGTCGCTTCTGGATGAAGATTCCATACCTATCTTTCTGAACTTTATTTCAGGTATTCAGGTTACTCGCAACGTAGATGACTCGTGGCTGTGGATTTTGGAAACTAACAATTCTTTCTCAGTTAGCTCTGCATATGTTTCTATGTTTACTGCGGCTGCTGTTGTAGTTCTTCCCGAAGAGGTGAGCTTGTTCCTTAAAGTTATGTGGAATACTCGAGTCCCTTTGAAAATCAAGGTTTTTGCTTGGAGGTTAGCGTTGGATAGGTTGCTGACGCGCAACAATCTTGCTAAAAGAGGTATTATTCATTCTCCTCACGACAAGGTATGCGTTCTGTGTTTTCGTGAAGATAAGGAGGCAAATCACCTCTTTATGGACTGTCCGGAAATTCTAGTTCTTTGGGGGAAAATCTTTTCTTGGTTGGAAATTCGTCCGTTTAGTGCTTCTTGCTTAAGCGCCCATGCCTTGCTTTGGTTCATGGCGTTGATTGATAGGTGTAACGAAAATATGGTTTGTTTCGTGTGGTTCGTAACGACTTGGGCAATTTGGAATTTGCGGAACAATATTATCTTTAACAATGAGATTTGTAGTACTAACGACCTTTTCTTTCGTATTGTGATTGTCTCGTGGAGATGGCTGGGCTTAGGTGGTAGGAATTGTTCTCTTTACGAATGGTTCAAACAACCTCTTGATTATTTGTAATTGGTTTAGCTTCTGTTTTTTAGGGTGTTGTTTTTCCCCCTTTCTCTTTTGATTGGTGTTTGCATCGGGTTGGAGATTCCCTTTTTCTCCCTTTAATACATCATTGCTTATCAAAAAAAAAAATATATATATATATATATATATATATATATATATATAAGGGATGTACAAGTTTTACATGATTGTCTCTGTTATTAAAATTATTTAATTTGAAGGCAAAAAGTGGGTGGTTGGATAAAGGTTTTACGAAATTGTTTGATTTGTTTAAACAAATGGTACTAGAAGATAACAATTTTTTGGATTGTTGTTATGACGCCAAGAAGATAATGTGTCCAATGGGTTTGGAGTATATCAAAATACATGCAAGCCCTAATGATTGCATATTATACAAGAAAATATATGAAAATTCTAATCAATGTCTGGAATGTGAAAATGAACAACAATAATGGTGATGACAATGATAATGTTTGCAAGAAGCATCCTCCAGCTATAGTGTTATGGTACTTGCCAATAATTTCAAGGTTCAAGAGACTTTTTTCTAATGCGAATGATGCATATAATATTAGATGACATGCAAATGAAAGAAAATATGATATGATGGTAACATTCGTCATGTAGCTAATTCTTTGTAATGGAAGAAAATTGATTTGTTATTTCCACATTTTGGTATTGAGCCATGAAATCTTAAGATTAATAGGCTTGCCACAGATGGAATGAACGCCTTTGATAATCAGCGTGTTAACCATTATTCTTGGCAGGTTCTTCTCATAATTTACAACATATCTTGTTAAGTATATCCTGTTATGTATGATGATTTATGGACAAAAATAATTTGGAAACGACATAGATATTTATTTAAGTCCGTTAATTTAAGATTTATGACTTTTGTGGGAGGAAGGAATTGACGTTGATGATGCATATGTGTTCTTTGCTCTTCCATATTGGTCTGGTCTCGATGTAAGACATTGTCTTGATTTAAAGCATGTGAAAAAGATGTGTGTGCTATTTTGATTGGAACATTTTTAAGCATGCCAAGAAAGTCCAAAGATAGTATGAATTCCCGTCTAGATATGGAGCCTTTGAGTATATAAAAATAGTTTTCTCCAAAAGAATTAAGAAAAAGATTTTATTTACCTCCGCCATGTCACACCCTATCCGAAGAGAAAAAAGAATTTTTTTTGTGTGTTTGCATGTTATCAAAGTTCACCTAGGTTACTCGTCAAACATCAAGACACTTGTATCATTGAAAGATCTCAAGTTAATTAGCTTAAAATCTCATGATTTTCATGTCTTGATGTAACTTCTACCAGGGGCTATCTGTCGTATCCTTTAGAAAAATGTAAGAGTAACTATAACCAGATTGTGATTATTCTTGATTTCAAAATATTAGATGAATTAGAATATGAGGCTGCAATAATCTTGTGTCAATTGAAGATGTATTTTCTTTCATCATTTTTTTACATTATGGTTGACTTACTTGTTCATCTAGTTAGAGAAATCCGATTTTGTGGTCCAATTTATTTAATGTGGATGTATCCAATAGAGCGATACATGGAAATCTTTAAAGGATATACAAAGAAACATCGCCAATCGGAAGCTTCAATCGTTGAAAGTTACATCACAAAATAAGCTGTTAAGTTTTGTTCAAACAAATTGTTGGAGTAGAGTCTCATCATGCTGATAGATATGGAGGTAGACGTACTCTAGGTTTAAATATCAAGACAATGGCTCGGGATGTAGTTCTTCAAGCACATTTCTATTTATTGAACAATCTCGATGAAGTTCCACCTTACATAGTTACTCGCAAAAGACTTGTGAAGAAAAAAAAATTCTCAAATGAGTGATAAGTTATTGTTTTTTTTTTATAGGAAAAATCATTAAAGAGAGATTAAGGAAATATCTAACCACCATACAAAAAAACAGGACAATCCCACAAAAACCCAAACGGGAAGCCTACTACATAAAATCTAAAGGGGATTTGTTCCAATCATAAAAACTACAGTACCTCGTATTCCTCTTACCATACATCAACCAAGTCCAAGAAGTCGCTACAATAGCGTAAAATATCGACTTTACATTACAAACTTCATCCCTAAATAAAATGTTATTCCTATAACTCCAAATATTCCAACAACAAATAGACCAAATTGCCAGAATATACTTCTCCTTACATCTTCCTGTTAATCTTAAAATCCAAGTCAAGCCATGGGAGCAACATTCGCGGTCGTAAATTCGCTCAATGTCCATCCAATCGCAAACCACCTTCCACACCATAACTGACAGTTGAGGAAAAACTCAGCAGCTGCCAACATCTCATTATCAATACCAACCCCATACAAACAACTCTTAGCATAGTTTATCTTAAGTCCAGAAATGACTTCAAATCCTCGCAAAATAGATTTAAAAGCCCAAATATTCATAATAGATCCATCACTAATTAGGATAGTGTCATTGGCAAACTGGAGAAGATTAACCGACACCTCATCACTGAACTTAAAATTCTTAAGAAGATTGATGTCGGAAGCTCTCTTGACAAGGGTTGCCAATCCCTCACCCACAATCACAAACAAGAAGGGAGATAGGGGATCTCCTTGTTTTAAACCTCTCGAAGCTTTGAAATCTTTAGAGGGACTCCCGTTGATTAAGACTGACATAAAGCTATTAAAAACTGAACCGCGAACCCACGACATCCATTTAGGTCCAAAACTCATACCAGTCAACATACTCTCAAGATAATTCCAATCGACGCAGTCATATGCCTGCGCAAAATCCACCTTGAAAAGGAGACACTTCTTCTTTTTTCTTTTAGCAAAATCAATGGTTTCGTTAATCACTAGCACATCATCCAACAGTTGCCGGCCTGGGATAAACGCCGTTTGAGTGGGCAAAATTAATTTACCAATCACAACACTTAATCTATTGGCAAGCATCTTAGAAATAATTTTTTGCACACAACCTATTAAACAAATAGGTCTAAACTCTTCAAATCTTTGCGGATTCTCGACCTTAGGCACCAGGGATAGAAAGGAGGAAACATAAACTTTATCTAATATACCCGTACTAAAAAATTCCAGAACACAATTAGTAATGTCCGTTCCCATAATCTCCCAACAAGCCTTGAGGAAATTGAAATTAAAACCGTCATTGCCAGGGCATTTATTGCCTTCACAATTAAACACCGCAACCCTTACGTCTTCATTCTTAAAGTCAGCCTCCAGGGTATCTATATCCTCCCTGCTAAGCACACTAACCCCATCAAACTTACCATACAAATCATACCCCCTGTGATGTTTAAATTTTTCCTCAAAGAATTTCTTAGCCTCATCCTTAATCAACACCGGATCCTCCACAATTGTACTTCCCACTCTAATGCCAGAAATATTATTTGCACGATATCTCACTTTAAGAGAAGTGTGAAAGAATCTCGTGTTGTTATCCCCATCAATCACCCACAATTTTCTCGACTTCTGCTTAATCATCATTTCTTTATACTTAAGATTTCTCCACAATTCTTCTTGAACCTCCATTTTTTCTTTTACCCTCTCTTCATCTTGATTGCTTAAGTTCCAATTCCAATTCTGCTCCTTCTCATTGAGTTTCTTAATGTTATCCTCAATCTTCAGGTCCATCCACCCAAAAACGTGGATATTCCACCACCTAAGGTCTCTTTTAAGAAATTTAAACTTGTTCCATAAGACGAAACTCGGAGAACCCGAACTATCCACCGACTCCCAAGACTTTTTAACAAACTCAGAAAAGTCTTTATGTTCCAGCCAGCAATTAAACAAACGGAACGGCTTAGGTCCCCAGTTAGTATAATTAGACTTCAACCACAACGGCCTGTGATCAGAGATATCACGATCCCCCACCCATTGACTCTTCAAATCCAATAAATCGATAATAGATTCACTCACCAGAAATCTGTCTAATCTGCTACAACAACTCCCATTTGCTTATGAAGGCATTGAAATCCACCATCTCTCAGTAATTAGCAACATACCTGCCCTTCCTCTCCTCAGTATCTTTTATAACATTAAAATCACCTGCTATAATCCAGCCACCTAATGGGAGACTATTCTTCAAGTCAATCAAAGCATCCCAAAGAGCCCTTTTTTCAGAAACCTCACACGCAGAATAAATGTTGAACACATATAAATTCATAATTTTCCAAAGAAATTGAACACCGAAGAATCCCTTTCCTTTGAAAGTAGCACAGGCGAACCCCAAATCCTTCTTCCAAATAGTAAGGATTCCACCCGATTACCCATCTGAATTGGAAGCCGACCAATCAAAACTAGAAGAATTCTACATCCCTTTTACAATACTATCATCAATATTTCTCAACTTTGTTTCTTGTAGAAGGCACTAATAAGCATTGCCTTTACTCAAAATTTGGGAAATCCTCCTTCTCTTTATAGTACTACAACACCCACGGACATTAAATGTCACTATATTCATAGGTCACCTCTTCCAAAAATCTTCTTGCCTTTGTTTCCTTGTTTATCTTCTTCATCCAATACCCTTAATAAAATAACAAAATCTTCATCTTCTAACTCTCCCTCCACCCCTAGCCTTTTCAGACAGTTCAAAACTTTAGAATGAGCATCCTCTAATGCCTTCTTGCATCTAGAATTCCCTCTAAAAACATCAGTATCAGTCATAGATTTGTTCCATCTAAGGGAGTTGGAACCTTTTTTTCCTACTGAAACCCCTTGTCTACCTAATTTAGACTTTCTAGTAGTTCGAAGACAAATAGGTGGTCCTGGAACCTCGACAGCAGCATGTAGAAGAGAGGAGTAATAAGAGGGGGAGAAAGGAATTTTAACCCTATCGTAAACTTCGTGTAGCGGTTTCTTTTTCCTGTTTTTACCCCACTTTGTCTGTCCAATAACACCACCCGACGGCCCTGAGATGGGATCTGAGCAATTAAGATCCACAACCAGACCATTACCAAAACCACCAAAAGATTTAGGAACAGCCGCTGTAGACTTGGTCTCACAACCTTGGCCAGGGACTACTATATCTAGCACATCATTGATTACAGACATCCTTCCCCCAACATTTTCTAAAATAGGATTAACATCATCAACTCCTACAAGAGCAACAACCACCTTCACAGGTTCTCCAATAACAATAGTATCCCCACCTAACTTGTCATCTTCCTCAATGGTAGCACCAACAACAGAAAAATCGAGCGAACCCTCTACCCCAATATCAAGATGCTCCTTAGAGTGTGTTTCAATACAATCTCCCACTCCATGAGACGGATTGCTGGACTCAACCATTTCCTCCTCGATAGTATCACTCCACTCACTATCACCTCCAACTGAAGATTCCACAAGATCAGAGGAGGAATATACCCCATCTGACCCATATCCCCTCGGTTTGGTAATCTCTTTATGGGTGCAGAAGTCTTCACACAAATTGACTATGAAGTTAACATTGTTGCATATAACAACCACACTTTTGTTAATAATACAAGGCAGCTTCGTGCTAATCTGGAACCGTGCCACGTCTAACTTAACCTTCAACAGAGTATCTTCGTCCACCTGACAGAGTTTACCTAGTCCACAAACGATTGACTGAAAGGTAACAATATTCCAAGTTGCAAATGGCAATCCATTGCAATTAACCCATACAAGGCGCTCTTCATCAACTTCCTCCAAAGACCAAGGTTTACATACGGAGAACCATTTCCCCATAAATTCTTCCATATCACTTACGAAATCCTGAAGACTTCCCTCCACAATCTCTTCAGTAAGACATCTATTCGCTCCAAAATGGGACACTTTGATATTGAAAAAACCTTCTTCGTGGATCTTCCTTTGGATGTCACCAACATGAACTCCTTCAGCCACAACCCCCACCATCACTTTCTCAAATCTAGCTCTATCTCCATCTTCCATGAAAACCTGAACCCTCGAATGTTCCAAATTTGACTGACCCAAGTTCATCCTATTACTACCCCCTACTGCCTGAGCAAAAGATCTACCTACCAACACGGCCCCTCTCCTACCTCCTCTTGGAATGACACTAAGATTTCTACCCAAATTTCTTCCCTTATCAGATTCCAAAATGTTAGATGTCAATCATGATATATTTGAGTATGAGTTATTTGGCATTTTTCATGACTTTTCATGTGGAATAGGTTGATTTTAGTGTGAATTGATGTTGTTGTGCATTATTTGAAATATACTTGTGGTGCTTGTAATTTGTGTGCTAAATGTGCAGAAATAGGAGTGAAAAGATCAAAGTTTGAAGACCCAAAGAAATAGTGCAAGCTGCCAAAGAATTGAAATCAACAACAGTATTCGCTAGGCGAGTGTTGGCGAAGGTGCCAGCGAAGGTTCGCCTAGCGAACGTCAGCGAGGATGCCAGCGAGATGGTGGCAGAAAGTGTGCAAAACTTACAGTAGGAAAACTGGGTAAATTCGCTGGGCGAGTAGGCCAGCGAATGCTCGCTGATGTGCTCGCGGGGCGAATGTGCCAGCGAAGGGTGGCAGAAACTTTCCATTTTGAAAACACCCAAGCTTCGCTGGGGCGAAGGTTGCAGCGAATGCTCGCGAAGCGAATGTTTTGGTTCGCCTAGCGAACCCGCGATAATTCTGAGGGGCGGTTTAAGTCTGAGGCACTTAAATGTGCCATATTTTTTGTCATTCGCTAGGCGAATGAATGCCTTCGCTGGGCGAATGGTGCTGTTAGGAAAAGTGTATAAATAGAATTGTTACTTTTTGGAATGCATCTCTTGCTCATTTTACATTAGAATTAAGGGTTTACAATATTTTGTTCAGAAAAGCTTGTATTTTCATTGGAGAAGCTGATTTTGCATCCATTCTCGATTATTCGGCGTGGATGCTCATTCATCTCCTCTCTTTACTTGTCATCCAAGCTACCATGAGAAGTGGTAGCTAATCACTCAATGTTGAGGTTAGAGGTAGTTGATTCTGTTTTTATGTATTGATATTGATCTCTTGTATATGAACAAAGTCTTTGATCAATATAGATGATGTTGTTTTCTCTTAATGATCCATTTGTGAATTGTTTTGCTCTAGACATAGACTTTACAACTCTTGACCTAACAATTTCATCTCTTAAAAACCAAACTCTAGACATAGATTTGGGATTTGCTATTCGCATTGTATTGATCTTAATGATCGTTGCTTAGATTGTTAGTGTGAGACATCATCTAATGGTCTAAACAACGGTACTCACGATTCTGCTTTAGACATAAACGTAGTCGGGAGGATACGCGGTTATATTGGTCAGAAACCGAGTTCATATGCTTGATTAATTGTTTATACATGAATAGGATTGATGAAACCTAACCTTAACATGCTTTTATAAAATCTTTTACAAAAATCTTTGTGACCTAATTAATCTTTGCTACAAGTGAATGATAACAACAAGTGAAACTTTTGAAAACCTTAACTTAGAATATCACAACTATTGAACGGCAAGCATCAAATATCCGACAATCCCTGTGGATACGATAACAAAAACCCACACTGATACTCTTCTAACAAATTGGCGCCGTTGCCGGGGATTGTTAGTTGATATTGCAAGCATTGCGATAGTTGAGTTATTGTAAGCTGTTACCGCTTTATCTTGAACTTGTTAATCTGTTTGTTTAGTGTGCAGACTTAGTTTATGCGAGGGAAACTACCGGCGGACCAACTTCTTTTCGATCCTGAGATTGAAAGAACCGCTCGTAGAATCAATAACCGAACTAGAAGAAGGAGGCAGCTAGCGAAACAAAGGCGAGAAGAAGAGGAAAGTACATCTGCACCACCACCATTTCCACACATACTTCCAATTATGGAGGGAGATCCACCACCACCACCACCACCTGCTTCTAGGCCTTGTACAAACAGTCCGAGGCATAATGCTCAGTTCGCCCGTCATGCAAACAATGGTCGTCATGCTGAGATGAAGACCGGAATCCTCCAACTGTTATACCAAAGTCCGTTTACGGGTATGGATCATGAAGATCCTTTCACCCATTTGACAAAATTTTATGAAATCGCTGGAGCGACGGGTGCACCAGAAGCAGAAGAGGAGTCTCTGTTCAAGAGACTATTCCCGCATTCCCTCATTGGGAAGGCCAAGGAATGGTACCTTGATCAGTCAACTGCCATCATGACTAATTGAAATGCTTTGGAAGAAAATTTTTTGGAAAGATTCTTTCCGCACACTCGGTTCATGGAAGCGAAGACCGGTATAGCGGTATTCACACAAGGAGCTAACGAATCTCTCAACGAAGCTTGTGAGAGGTTCAAATCAATGTTACGAAAGTGCAAAGGCCATGGTTTCGATGAATTGTCACAAATTTATATATTCAGAAATGGGCTGCAGCTAGTACACAAAACCTTGTTGGATGCCACCGCGGGTGGTTCGTTGTTAAGCAAAACTGCAGCGGAAGCCACTGCTATCATTGATAAAATGGCCTTGAATGATCATCAAGGTAGTCACAATCGTGGACCTGCTCAACGAACGCCGGGTGTGTTGGAATTAGGAACAAGTGACGCTATCCTTGCACAAAATAAATTGTTATCACAACAGGTTGAGCTGTTAACAAAGCAAATGTCTAAGCTGCCTCAACAATTCAAGGAGATGCATGAATCTTCGAGTAAAAAGGTGCAAGTGTTAGTGTGTGAGTTATGTAGAGGTGACCATTTGACCGGTTATTGTCCTCCGGTTGTGGAGGAAGCAAACTATGTGGGAAATCAAGGTTACCAACCCCGTCCTCCATATCAACAAGGCAACCAAGGTTACCAACAACGTGGTAACCAAGGTTATCAACAACCATGGAGACCGCAAGAAGTCGGGCCATCAAACCGTCAACCTTACCAAAATTACACCCAACCTCCGCAAGCTCCCGTTGGAAATACAAAGATGGAAGATACTCTAACACAATTTATGCAAATATCCATGTCTAATCAAAAGAATACAGATGCTGCGATAAGGAACCTCGAAACACAAGTCGGGCAATTATCTAAACAATTGGCCGATCAACAAAAAGGTCCCTTTACGGCAACTACTCTTCCAAATCCGAAAGATTGTAAAGCGATTATTACAAGAAGTGGACGTGAGATTGACATGAATGTGGGTAAAAGAGTAATGGAGGAGGAGGTTGTGGTTGAAAAAGAACATGTGAGTGAGGAATTAGAAGTAGAAAAGAATGTTGAGGGTGTTGTAGTTGAAAAAGAGATAGAAAAAAATGAGAGAGAAAAAAAGTAGAATGAGAGAAAAATTGATAATGAGGAAAGAGTGAAAAGAACGAAAAAAGGAAAAGAGTCGGTGAGTAATATTCCGATACAACACTTACCTTATCCGCATGCTCCTACAAGGAAAGATAGTGCAAGACATTATACTCGGTTTATGGATATTTTTAAACAGTTACAAATAAATATCCCATTTTCCGAGGCCTTGGAACAAATGCCCAAATACGCTAAATTCATGAAGGACATCCTTACGAAGAAAAAAAGATACACAGATCAAGAAACTATTATGGTGGATGCAAGTTGTAGCGCAATCATTCAACGGACTCTCCCTCGGAAAGAATGTGATCCGGGAAGAGTTACATTGCCGGTTACGATAGGAAACATGTATGTGGGCAATGGGTTGATTGATTTGGGTTCTAGCATCAACTTGATACCATTATCGATTGTGAGACGCTTAGGCCATATGGAATTAAGGTCCACTCAAATGACTTTGCGACTCGCAGATAAATCCACTACCCGTCCTCACGGTGTAGCGGAAGATGTGTTGGTCAAAGTGGACAAATTTTTGTTTCCAATTGATTTTGTTGTCATTGAAATGGATGAGGATGAGGATGCACCTTTGATTCTTGGAAGGCCTTTCATGAAAACTGCCCGTATGGCAATTGACATGGACGATGGTCTCATGAAAGTGAGAGTCCAAGATGAAGAGGTTTGTTTCAATCTTTATGATGCCATGAAGCACAAGAAGGATAAGGGTGATTGTTTTCGAATTGATGTAACGGAAGAGGCAAGTTCGGGGGTGACAAATCAAATTCATGTCATTGAACCGTTACAAAGAGCTTTAGATGAGTCCTTGGAAATATTCTCGGTTGAAGAAGAACAAGCTTTAGAAGAGTGTTTATTAGAACTTGAAGCTTTGGATGAAATGCAACCATGGGAATATGAAGAGGAAATGCTAAAAAAATTAGTTAATGATGATGAACCACCAAAAATTGAATTGAAAATGTTACCTTCCAACTTGAAGTATGCTTTCCTTGATGACGGAGGGAATAAACCGGTGATCATAAGTAATATTTTGTCTGAAAATGAGGAAAACCGATTAATTCAAGTGCTGAAAAAGAATCAAGATGCAATGGGATGGACATTGTCCGATCTCAAAGGCATTAGTCCGTCATATTGCATGCACCGTATTTTTATGGAGGAGGATTTTAAACCGGTTGCTCAACCTCAACGCTGCCTTAATCCAATCATGAAAGAAGTGGTAAGAAAATAAGTGGTGAAAATGTTGGACGCCGGAATGATTTACCCTATTTTCGACAGCCCGTGGGTTAGTCCGGTGCATGTGGTGCCAAAAAAAAGTGGAATGACGGTGGTCCGAAATGACAAAAATGAGCTTATTCCAACAAAGACTGTTACCGTGTGGAGGATGTGTATCGACTACCGTAGGTTGAACAAAGCTACGAGAAAAGATCATTTTCCTTTATCTTTTATGGATCAAATGCTCGAACGTCTCTCCGGTCAAGAATTTTATTGTTTTTTGGATGGTTATTCGGGTTATAACCAAATCATTGTTAACCCGGATGATCACGAAAAAACTGCTTTTACATGTCCGTTCGGAATCTTTGCTTATAGGAGGATGCCGTTTGGATTATGTAATGCACCGGCTACTTTTCAGCGGTGTATGCAAGCTATCTTCGCGGACTTGATCGAAAAGACAATCGAGGTCTTTATGGATGATTTCTCAGTTTTTGGGCAATCGTTTGATTTGTGCTTGAAAAATCTGGATACGGTGTTGGAGCGGTGCGTGGAAACTAATCTGGTCCTTAACTGGGAAAAATGCAACTTCGTGGTTAAAGAGGGAATTGTGCTCGGGCACAAGGTGTCTTCAAAAGGCCTAGAAGTTGATAAAGCTAAAGTGGACTTAATCGAGAAATTACCACCGCCGATGAATGTCAAAGGAATACGGAGCTTTCTTGGACATGCCGGGTTCTACCGGAGATTCATCAAGGACTTCGCAAAGGTCGCGAAGCCGTTGAGCAACTTGCTTGTCCAAGGTAAGGTTTTTGACTTTGACGAGTCATGTCTTTTTGCTTTTAATTTTTTGAAAAACAGTTTAACAACTTCACCGATAATCGTTGCACCAAACTGGAAAATGGATTTTGAATTAATGTGCGATGCTAGCGATTATGCGGTGGGGGCTGTTTTGGGACAAAGAAAAACGAAGGTTTTCCACGCTATACATTATGCGAGCAAGGTGCTAAATGAGGCTCAAATTAACTATGCGACAACTGAAAAAGAGTTGCTCGCCATAGTGTATGCGTTGGAGAAGTTTCGTTCTTATTTGATTGGTGCGAAAGTCATCGTTTACACTGACCATACCACTATAAGGTATCTGCTTACCAAACCTGATTCTAAGCAGAGGCTTATTAGGTGGATCCTTTTGTTACAGGAATTTGATCTTGAAATTCGTGACAAAAAGGGATCCGAAAATTTGGTAGCAGATCACTTATCTCGTTTGGTAAACGTTGAGGTGACCAAGAATGAATTTGAGGTAAAAGAGGAGTTCCCTGATGAAAAACTTTTTAGAGTGCAAGTTAGACTGTGGTTCGCCGACATGGCTAACCACAAAGCCACCGGATTGATACCGGACGGTCTAACGCACCACCAAAAACGGAAATTTTTGTCTGATGCCAAGTCATTTGTATGGGATGAACCCCATTTATTTAAACTTGGTGTCGACAACCTCCTCAGAAGGTGTGTGTCAGTGGAGGAAGCCACGAGTATTCTGTGGCACTGTCATAACTCTCCTTACGGAGGACACTTTAATGGGTTAAGAACGGCTACTAAAGTCCTTCAGTCTGGATTTTATTGGTCGTCCTTATTCAAAGATGCGCATGCGCATGCCCTTAGTTGTGACAAGTGCCAGAGAAGCGGAGGTATTTCACAGCGGCAAGAAATGCCATTACAAAATATGTTAGAAATCGAAGTTTTTGACTGTTGGGGGATCGACTTTGTCGGTCCATTCCCATCTTCATTTTCTAATGAATATATTTTGGTCGCTGTGGATTACGTTTCCAAGTGGGTAGAGGCGATAGCTTGCGCTAAAGCCGATGGAAAAACAGTGGTAAAATTTTTGAAGAAAAATATTTATGCACGTTTTGGTACTCCTCGAGTGTTAATAAGTGATGGAGGATCTCACTTTTGTAACACTCAGCTTGACAAAGCTTTGGAGCAGTATGGTGTGAAGCACAAAGTTGCTACACCATATCATCCACAAGCTAATGGTCAAGCAGAGGTATCTAATCGTGAAATTAAACGGATTTTAGAGAAAACGGTCTCGGCCTCGAGAAAAGAATGGGCCAACAGATTAGATGATGCTTTGTGGGCGTATCGGACCGCTTTTAAGGCTCCAATCGGTCTCACACCGTTCAAAATGGTTTATCGTAAGAATTGTCACTTGCCGGTAGAGTTGGAGCACAAGGCGTTTTGGGCCTTAAAATTTTTGAATTTTGATCCAACTCTAAGCGGGGAAAGAAGAAAAGTGCAATTACACGAGTTGGATGAATTGCGCCTTCAGGCGTACGATTCCAATAAATTTTATAAGGATCGTGTCAAGTCTTACCATGACAAAAGAATTGTCATCAAACATTTTGAGGTCGGACAACTGGTCTTATTGTTCAATTCTCGATTAAAATTGTTTCCCGGAAAATTAAGATCTAAATGGTCCGGACCTTTTCGGATTGTGGAAATCAAGCCCTATGGAGCAATAGTAATTGAGGACACAAAGTCAAAGGAAAGTTGGACTGTCAATGGACAGAGGCTGAAAGTTTATCTTGGAGGAGATTTCGAGCGGAATCCCGCCATTGTTCCCTTCCGCGATCAGTGAGATTGCGGTGGACCGTCGAGCTTAGCCGACGTTAAACAAGCGCTGGTTGGGAGGCACCCCAACATTGTAAGTATTACTGTTATTTCTGTTTTGAGAATGTTTAGATATCACTATGATGCTTAAAAATTGTGGCACAGTTTGGAAAAATTTTGAAAATTCTGGTCTTGTTCGCTGGTGTTCGCCTAGCGAGCTGGGGCGAGCATTCGCTGGCCTTCGCTCCGCGAACCCAGCGAGGCAGACCAACCCAAGTTTCTGCCACATCAGAAAAAAATGGATTGTGGATGGGCCACCAAATTGGGCCCAAGACCCACTTTGAAATCAGAATAGAGGGGGGGAAAACCCTAGCCTCTTGACCTCTTCATCATTTCCCTCCGTGTCATTCTTTTCCTTTCATTTCCTCTTGTACACTTCAACACTCATCTTCTTCTACATTCCAATTGCCCTAATCCACCATTAACAGTGCAAAATTCAGGTTTGTTTACTCTTTACAGTTTATTTCTGTAAGCATTGTTTATGTTCTTAATTGATCAATATGGGTTTTGTGAAAAATTGGTATACTCTGTCATGTTACTTTTGTCTTGCATGTTAGAAACTACATAAGCAATATGACTAGAGTAGTATTTGAAATTAGGAGATGGGAGAGGGACTGTTTGTAACTGTGTTTTTCTGAAAAATCGCGCCTTCGCTGGTTCGTTCGCCTCGCGAGTCTGCGCGAGCATTCGCCAGACTTCGCCTAGCGAGTCTGGCGCGAACAGAGGCAGATTTTTAATTTTTTTTACTTGTCAATGTAGAGCTCTGGCTGGTTGTTTTTAGTTGCTAATGCGTTTGTTTCCCTTGTTTGGTTTCATTGTTTGTTATGTGCAGATGGCACCAAAAATGGTGATTCACGCGGCTAAGAAGCGAAAGGCTCAAACCTCCAGACAAGTGCCCGTGCGATTTGATGAAGAACGATTCAGGGGAGCTAAGCAGGCTGCCAGGTACGAGACCCTTGAAAGAAAGAGCATCCTGCCGGAGAAAAGATTCCTTCTTAGTGATCGAGGAAGTTACCGAACAATTGATGCACTTTTTGTGGCGAAAAAGTGGGATCGTCTAATGATGCCGCTGGATGGGTACAACATTGAAATTGTTCGGGAATTTTTTGTGAATGCATTACCGGATGATGGTGAAAGATTCAGTTGGGCCTCTTGGGTTAGAGGTACTGTTGTGAGGTTTGATCGTAGGACGATCAACACTGTTTTGGGAGATCCTTTACCGTTGGTTGGGACTGAGCTGGATGCCTATCATCGAGACTTGCATCTTCATCGTGAGATTGAGAAGATGACTCGGGATTTACTTCTTGAAGGTAAGGAAGTTGAGCGGAATCCCTCCGGGGTGCCGATTAGGTTCAGAAGGGTGGACATGCTGCCCTTGGTTTAGGTTATTTTGTTGTTTGTGCTCACTAACATTTGTCCCAGGTCGCATCATAGTACAGTTCCTATTGCTCTGGCTCATCTTATCCACAGCATTCAGCAGAATGTTCAGATTGACGTGGCCCGCATCATTGCGGATGAAATAAGGGCAGTTGTGTTAAGTGGTTCGGGAGGTATGGCGGCGCGCAAGAATGCCCCGCTTATTTTTCCATGTCTGATCATGTCCTTGTGTGCTCACGCTGGTGTTGATATGCCAGCCCGCAGGCAGGTCACTATTCCATCTGCTATTGATGATCGGTATGTGGATAAGTTCTGTAAGGCTAGAGGGATGGTTGGAGGCTCTTCTAGTGCTGATGCTGATGATGCTGCTGAAGCTGGGGAAGGTTCTGAGCCGGCAACGCCGGCCTATTATCCATATCAGCAGGAGATCTACAATTATAACTGGGATTGGATGGCTGCCCAGCAGCGTGCTATGACGGATATTCATGATTCCTTGCAGGCTCTTCAGTTGCAGACCCGTGACCTTTCTTCTGAGCATCTTATGATGACTAGGGAGCAGTTCCTAGTGCATGCTGGTTGGCCTGAGGCCAGGCCAATATTTGGAGGGGGTGAGGACGATGCTGATGATGATGTGGCTACTTCTGCTGGAGGTGAGGAGGAGGACATGGACGATGATGATGAGGAGGATTGATTTTTTTTGTGATCTTTGACTTGTATACTTCCTTTGAGCATCAAAGTGAAGTTTTTGGTATTTTGTTTTTTTTCAGCTTTTACTAGTCAAGTATTAATGTACTCGTACCCGTGTGGTACTTTTTGAATTATGTAGGTGTTTTATACACCAGGCACTTTATGATATTATTAGTAATAATTATGGTTTGTAGTAAAAAAAATTTGTTTCGCTTTACTAATAATTGTTGATTTTTAATTATAGTAGTAAGTGTGTTTTTGTATGTGTTATTTTGATTTTTCTTCTTTAATGGTGGAACTTTGGGAAGTAGGTTGGACTCTTGTGATTAAAGAGAAATTCCTCCAAGATGTGAGGGCTATGATAGTACCGTAAGCATTGTGTTGCGACAAGGTATTTCGTTACCTTGATTCAAGAATTTTTTATGTTTTAGAATTTTGTGTCGTGGGCAAGTGTAAATGTGTTTCATGTACAACTTCTTTTGAATACATATGTCATTTTAGGATCTGAAACTAGTAAAGTGAGAAGCCTCAAAATTGTATTATATGTCAAGGAGTGTTGATGAATGTTGTCTTTATTTTTAATTCATGCCTTATCTTGTGGCCGTGTGATTTTGTGGAAGTAGGAGAAGGGATCAAGGCAATTTTTGTTAGTGAGCACAACTATGCCCAAATATTAATTTACCTGTGAGTAGTGAGCATTCGGTAGCCCCTTTGAGCCTAAACAGTTTAGAACTCAATTGAATGATGAACTTGTTTTATGTACATAATTTGCTAGTTTGGTTTATCATTGAATTTAGTGAGTTTCTAACATTTTCTTCTTGAACCTTTGTAAATTGTTTATTTTGACTTCCTTGCCCTAAAAAGCAAGGAACATTCACTTTAGGTGGAGTTGAAAATGAGTTGGGGAGAGAATAAAAAGGAAGATAGGTGCATTACTCCTAATTTTGAAAAGAAAAAATTTTTCAAGCAAGCATGTCAAAAGAAGAGTGTGAATATATTGTACAAAAGAGAAAATGCTTGCTTGAACGAAAAAAATAATAGAATTCAATAAGTGTGCACGGTAGTTTGTGAAGGTGGAATGACAATTTGGTGAAATGAAGTGTGTTGTGTAAATATGTACATAGTGAATGTTCTTTTGCGTCGGCAATTTCGTTTCAAAGACCTTTAGAAATGTCCCTTTTTTGTTCACCCGACCAAGCTACAACCCTTTAAGCCCTTAGTGATCTTTTACTTCCATAATTTCTGTTATGATCATTGAGATATGATATGAATTGCTTAGTATTGCATCATTTGTCAAGTGAGTTTAATTGTCCCGTGCTTGTATGCACGTTTGCCTTCAATCTTATTTCGAAGAGGAGTGTAGATTGACATGTGTATGATAAGTTAGTTGTCTCTTGAAGCATTTTTGAAATTGTTTATGAGTCAAGTTCTTTTACATGATTGGTTCTTGAATTGTGTAATTGATGCATTGTTGTGATCACTGTTTAGCTGAGCCATTTTCGTGTCTTGGTTGAATTTAATGCTCGAGCAAATCCTCGTGAGAGGCATACTTTGCTTGAGGACAAGCAATGAGTTAGTTGGGGAGAGTTTGTTAGATGTCAATCATGATATATTTGAGTATGAGTTATTTGGCATTTTTCATGACTTTTCATGTGGAATAGGTTGATTTTAGTGTGAATTGATGTTGTTGTGCATTATTTGAAATATACTTGTGGTGCTTGTAATTTGTGTGCTAAATGTGCAGAAATAGGAGTGAAAAGATCAAAGTTTGAAGACCCAAAGAAATAGTGCAAGCTGCCAAAGAATTGAAATCAACAACAGTATTCGCTAGGCGAGTGTTGGCGAAGGTGCCAGCGAAGGTTCGCCTAGCAAACGTCAGCGAGGATGCCAGCGAGATGGTGGCAGAAAGTGTGCAAAACTTACAGTAGGAAAACTGGGTAAATTCGCTGGGCGAGTAGGCCAGCGAATGCTCGCTGATGTGCTCGCGGGGCGAATGTGCCAGCGAAGGGTGGCAGAAACTTTCCATTTTGAAAACACCCAAGCTTCGCTGGGGCGAAGGTTGCAGCGAATGCTCGCGAAGCGAATGTTTTGGTTCGCCTAGCGAACCCGCGATAATTCTGAGGGGCGGTTTAAGTCTGAGGCACTTAAATGTGCCATATTTTTTGTCATTCGCTAGTCGAATGAATGCCTTCGCTGGGCGAATGGTGCTGTTAGGAAAAGTGTATAAATAGAATTGTTACTTTTTGGAATGCATCTCTTGCTCATTTTACATTAGAATTAAGGGTTTACAGTATTTTGTTCAGAAAAGCTTGTATTTTCATTGGAGAAGCTGATTTTGCATCCATTCTCGATTATTCGGCGTGGATGCTCATTCATCTCCTCTCTTTACTTGTCATCCAAGCTACCATGCGAAGTGGTAGCTAATCACTCAATGTTGAGGTTAGAGGTAGTTGATTCTGTTTTTATGTATTGATATTGATCTCTTGTATATGAACAAAGTCTTTGATCAATATAGATGATGTTGTTTTCTCTAAATGATCCATTTGTGAATTGTTTTGCTCTAGACATAGACTTTACAACTCTTGACCTAACAATTTCATCTCTTAAAAACCAAACTCTAGACATAGATTTGGGATTTGCTATTCGCATTGTATTGATCTTAATGATCGTTGCTTAGATTGTTAGCGTGAGACATCATCTAACGGTCTAAACAACGGTACTCACGATTCCGCTTTAGACATAAACGTAGTCGGGAGGATACGCGGTTATATTGGTCGGAAACCGAGTTCATATGCTTGATTAATTGTTTATACATGAATAGGATTGATGAAACCTAACCTTAACATGCTTTTATAAAATCTTTTACAAAAATCTTTATGACCTAATTAATCTTTGCTACAAGTGAATGATAACAACAAGTGAAACTTTTGAAAACCTTAACTTAGAATATCACAACTATTGAACGACAAGCATCAAATATCCGACAATCCCTGTGGATACGATAACAAAAACCCACACTGATACTCTTCTAACACAAAACCTTCTCATCTCTCTGAAAACGAGGAATATTAACAAATAGTTTTTACCTTTCAAAAAAATATTATCAAGTTTAGTTGCCATCAACTTAGCATCTTGAATCTTCCTGAACTTTGCAAAGCCAAATTTCTTCCCTCGTTTATCCCTTCTCGCCGAAATGAAGACTTCCGAAATCACTCCGTAAACTTGGAATACTTCAAAAAGATCTTTAGCGGTCATCTCTTCAGGGAATTCTGTGACGAAGAAGGAAGTGATACTTTCCCCGACCGCTCCTTTTCCATCATTCTCCTTCCACGCCGAGAACCTCTCCATCTTCGGTTTCCACCTTTTTCCACCTACCTTGACCCAATCCTTCAAAAGCCCCAAGAACAATGCTGGATCGAACGCAGACCCAAACCCCAACGGCCCGTCCCAAGAAACAGAACCCCACCTCACTAGGATTTCAAAAGCCTCGGAAGAACCCAGAGGACATCAACTCCTTACCAAGGCCCCTAAGCCCTAAAGCCAGAAATTTAAGCCGAAGATAAGAAAGAAGACCCCCTAGTATCCCCTAAGAGCCGGCCGAAATCCCAAGCGAAAGTGAACCAAAAATTGCGGACGGACGGCGAAGAGGTTGAGGAACAGTAAAGTTATAAGTTATTGTTGACAGAGCGTAAGAAATTTTTAAGTTGGTTTAATTAAATGATTTCAAATGATGATATGATATCTGAAATAATTAAATGTTTGTCATACATGCCAAAATTTAATGTGATTTCTAATGATGATAGTGCATCCGAGATAATTAAATGATTGTTGAACCTATTAAATTGATTTATTTATTGAACGGTTTCCTTGGCAGATAAACATATTTGAATATGAGGCCGACCTGCTCTCTACTCCTGCGGATCAATATGTATGTTTAATGAATATGCATTGTTTTATTCCCCATTCTCATATAAAGTATTTCTTATATAAAAGTATTGCTTATTTAAAGGTTCGCATGCGCTTGCAAATCTCTGTATAAGGTTGGATCCTTTATTTATGTTCAGTTTAAAAGAATTAATTTATGATAAAATAACTTTACTATTTACATGATTAAGTAAACTTATTTTACTTATTTTTTTCGTCAGTATGCCTATGCCATTCTCTCTTATTTGTCTTGGGAGGACATCATGGAAATGGTGCTCATTGAAATAAAGTTTGATCCTTGATGCAATTCTGCATCTTTGTTTTTATTGCAGATTATTATATTTTTTGGTCCTTAATACTTAATTTTAGAATTTACTTTTTTAAAGTTATAGGATTATTAAAATTAGGTCTTTGAAATCTAATCAAGAGGTGGATATTTTAGTGTATTTAGTACTACATCCAACATTGAAGGCTTTAATTATCAAATTACATATTTGTAGCAGTAAAATTTGTGAGTGTAAGCTATTGATTAACTTAACTCATAAAGCAAGAGTCGCCACCCGCGCTTTTATTTATTCCACAAAGGAACAGAAAAAAAGAGCGAATAAATCCTAAGAAGTCTAAAAAAGCAAAAGCTAAAAAAGACAAAGAGAAATGGGTAAGGGGGTTGGTTATGTAAAGGGAAGGTTTTATGCACCCAATACATCTATAGTACTGTATAGGAGCCCTTTGAAATACCCATCCCTTTTTGGTTTGAAAAGGTTTGTTTGAAAGAGATTGAGGAGATGAGAAGAGAAATATTTTTTAAGATTTGTGTTTGGAGAGACTTATCGCCTCATGCCTACGTACCCACGATGTGCAATGTAGGATCAAAACCCCATAGTTCGTGGTACAAAGCATGAAATTTGTTTGTTTTGGTTGATTTTAAGTGTAAAGACAAGTCGTCATTTCCAAGCGAATAATTCCACTTAAAGAAATGAATCATGTCTAAACTTATGAAAAAGTTTTAAAGGAAAAGTGCATAAGGCACAAAAAAAAGAGCTTGATGAGTTTTTTATTTTTTATGTTTTTTTATGAAATGGTCAAAATATGATTAACATGGAATGACATTTATTAAGGAAAACAAAGTTTAAGAATCACTTGACCGAAGTCAAGGTTTAATTATGAAAGCGGTTTTAGGTTTGAAAACAAGAAGGTTTTGAAAAAGAGAGGAAGTTTTGAAAATTGAAGAAGGGGTGGAGAAGAAGTGACTATCCTGTGTAGCGCCCCAATCTTGACTTCCTTTCTCTCTTCCTCTGAGCCCAAGTTGATTGTTTCCAACGGCTCTTCGTGAGGTTCAATGGACCTTTCCTCCTGTCTGAGTAATCGGGAGATCTCCTCTGGAATTTCTTCGTCATCTTCTTCTTCAGCCTCAAATACCGGGAATTCAAAGTTGGGAGAAGGCATTGGATCGTATGTTTCAATTGGGTTTAAAACAAGCAATCTGCATGACGTGATGATTTGTGTTTAGAAGAGATAGAGAGAATTCTAGAATGTGTGCAGTGTTTATTATTTTTTTTCCTGCTTTTTTTTATTATTTGTTGTTTTTTTAGGATTACCATTTTCTGGAAAAGCAAAAAGAGAAAACAACAAACAATGCGGAAATTACAGAACGACGTTATTTTATTTATGATTTTGTCGATTCTTGAAACTACAGCGCTATAAAACAAAACTTTGTCGCTTTGGGCGAAGCGAAGAGGGATATTTACAGAAAGTGAGCCCTATCAAAACATCCGTTTCACCTGGGCAGGGTGAAAGGTCAAGATAAAGACGACAATTACTTGGACTTATGAATGATCCTCGGAACATCGACAGCAACCCATTAGCGGCGAACTCCTCGGTGAATCACAAAGTCTGGTACCTTCCTTTATTTGTCTTCAGAAATAACACTGATTTCTGGTAGAGAAGGATCATTGGAATCTGTCTCCCAGGCAGAGTTGTCGTAGGAGGATTCCTCAGTTGTATTTTGCATAGTACTCGTGCTCTCAGGTGTATCTCCCCATCCAGTTGGCGGGATGTCCTTGAGCCTGATACGAGAGCTTTCAGGAGCAGTGTATTTGACCATGAAGTCGTATTTACCACTTGGTTATCCCAAGGTGTTCCATACTTCTTTGGAACTGGAGGAGTCATCTCTCTCGATGACGTTGACCTCGGGAAAAGCATAGTTATATGAATTCTAGTCCCGCAAATTTTGCGAATTCATCATCATGTTGGACACTTTCTGAATGACCTGAGTGTTGATCCCATGACATGGTGGGGACGCAGGTATTTGTTTCGATGATGCTCAGCTGATTTTCATTGTTCGGCTGATTTTCTTGCCCCAAGTCTCCTAGGTATGGCTGGCACATAGGCAGACCATCCATCGGGCCATAGTAGTCGTGGTCAAAGTTGTACTTCATCAGAGTGTCTTCCTCTAATGAATTGGGTTGAGCACGACATCCTTCCGGATCATAATCTCCGTATATCATTTTGACGTCTGCCCTTGGTATAAATCTCGGATTCTGTGCGGGATAGCAAAATGGCGTAGGCACCTCTTCTTGAGACATATAACCATCCTTGTTAAGATAGGACTCCCATTCTTCCTTCATGTCGGAGGAATCTCCCTCGTTGATGGAATGTACTTCTTGAGATACCGGATGAAGGAAACCTCCACTATGGAAGAAATCCTGAATGGGATGAAGACTTTCGTCGTTAGCAGCAGTCTGGGTACAGGTTGAAGAAAAGCCAAGGCCTTCCTTTTTCTTATTGTCAGTAGGAATGACAAGCTGCCCCCATCCTTTTGCACTGTTACTCTCAATTACTTTGAGAGCATCTTTGTACGAGAATATGGATGTTGCTTTCTCTAGTTGATTATCATTGCCCATCGACAGCACTTGGAACTGGGTTCCGGTAACCTCCTCGGGTTCTACACAAGTAGATAATGAAAGGTTACTCACGATCAAGGCCTGTTCTCTACAAACCGTGACGAGTTGGTCATTCTTGACATACTTCAGCTTCTTGTGAACTGTCAAAGTGACTGCCCCAGCCTGATGTATCCAAGGTCTTCCTAACAAACAACTATATGTCGCCCGGATGTCTATGACCTAGAAAGTGACTAGGAAAGTGTAAGGACCGATAGATATGGGAAGGTCGACTTCGCCGATAACTATTTTTCGGGATCCATCAAATGCTTTGACGACAACCTCATTGCCTCTCATTGGAGGTCCTTTGAATGATAGTCGCATTAGAGTGGACTTCGGCATGACATTGAGAGCCGGTCCGGTATCTACCAGTATGCTGGCTAAAGCATCGTCCTGGGAGTTGACTGTAATATTGAGCTCCATGTTATGACTTTTGCCTTCTTCCGACAATTCCTCATCACTAAACCCCAAGTTATTACAAGAAGTGATGTTAGAGACAATATTGTCAAACTGTCGTACTGACACGTCCTGTTCCATAAAGGCGTGTTCTAAGACTTTCTGCAGAGCCTCTCTGTGGGCTTCGGAACTGAGTAAAAGCGAAAACACTGAGATCTATGAAGGAGTTTGTAATAACTGATCCAGAATGTTGTATTCACTATTTTGGATGAGCTTCAGCATCTCATCGTTGTTCTTTGAAAGGTCGGGATCATTGGACTGACCGACCGGTGGATTGGGAGCTTCCGTCTGAAGTTCCTTCTCTCTGTTAGGTTCTCCAACTCCTCTATTGAAGATTTGACCGCTCTGTGTTACTCGACTGATGTCTGCAATATTCACGACGAAGGGTAATGGAATTTCTTTTCCATTTTCAACTGTTGTTGCACCGTATTTGTAAGGGATATCCTTAGTTGATTCATACGGTAGGGGTCCCGGCAGATAGATAACTACGGGAGCCTTCTGATTTTTCTGACTGTCGTAAGTAACTTCAATCAATTCCTGGTTAATAACCTTTGATTCGTTAAGTAGAGGGATGATGGCACAAACATCCTTGGTCCTCTGGTGATCATAAATTACGATAACATCCCTAATCTAGTCAGTGAAATAGTCTGGCGTCCAATTGATAGACCCAAAAACTGAATATTGTTGAATTTCTTTGCGGTCCAACTGACTCTGAAGGGCTACCCCTACGAGGTAGCACCCTTGATTATTTTCCGAGCAGACTCTACAGCGTTCGTAGTTATGCGGTGGCACCTGGCCACGTCCGCTTTGAATGCAGTGTAACCTTACTAAGTCTGTTTCCGTTGATCGAACAACCTGACTTTGATGCCGAGTAGGATTCCCGTTAACCCCACTGATTTGCTGCGTGTCCTCATCCATATAAACCGGAGGCCATCGGTGGTTCAACAAATGTTGCAAAGTTCTTTGAACGAGAGCGCATCCTTGGTTACTCTCACGACATACTTTACAGCTCAGATAATCATGCGAAGTGAGAGAACCAAGTTAGACTTGTGTAGCGTGTAACTCCACCAAGCTGGTGTTCATCAAGCGAATACAAAGATTTGAATAATATTCACTTGATAAGAACTTCTATCATGGTAGTCCTGGATTCACCCAAGATCCATCTGACGTTGGAG
The DNA here is from genome assembly GCA_022829125.1 of Lathyrus tuberosus. NCBI lineage: Eukaryota > Viridiplantae > Streptophyta > Magnoliopsida > Fabales > Fabaceae > Lathyrus > Lathyrus tuberosus. Next base: position 2,490,931 of record JALAZF010000494.1, read on the forward strand.
GGCCTCTTGTACAAAAGAGCATCCCTGTTTATTTACCGAGCAAATCAGACAGGAACTGTAATTGTGCCATGGCAGATTATGATACTGGCTTTACCTTGAGTGCATTGCCACCAAGTTGACATTCATTGCACGGATGTCTTATTTCTGAATGATGCTGGAATTCGTATGGACCATGTTGACCCCACAAACTCGGTGCTCCTGGATCCACCCGAGATCCAACTGTTCCTGTAGAGCTGATTGCACCACAGAACATCCTTGATTGTCTTTAAAGCAGATATCACACTGATGATAGTTATGAGCTGGCACATGGCCATACCCGCTCTGTCTACAATGCATCTTGACCAAATTGGCCCTCAATAAGAGTACATCGTGAATTTGATAGCTGTTATTAAATTCTCCCTCTATGAAATTGACCGCAGCTTTCTCGTGTTGAGGCAACGGGTTTGTAAGAACATTAGGATTCGTATCCTTGAAGGATAAGACCCCGTTCCTAACAAGCTTTTGCACGTCGGATTTGAAGCTGAGACAATTTTCTATGTTATGCCCTGGTCCTCCTTGATGGTAAGGGCAAGTCTGATCCGCTTTGAACCAAAAAGGAGGATTCTCCGGTACTATAAGAGGATACCTGGTTTGGACATGCCCCTTGACCAGTAACAATGGAAACAATTCTGCGTATGACATAGGTATAGGATCAAACCCTGGAGGTCATGTAATATGATTGTTGTTATATGGAGGACAAGTCTGCTGAAGAGACTATTGTGTCCTTTGCTGAAATTATTGTTGATTAGGTTGACTTTGCGCAACCTGAGGCTGATACGTAGGAACAGGCGTAGGGTTGATAGCAGGAGTCACGGCTGCTACTGGTTGATATCGTCACCTTTGCTTTCCGAGAGAGATATCCCCAATATCTTGCTCTTTTTTCTTATGGAGAGCACTACCGTATCGTTTTGTACTACTTGATGATCCAGCGTCTTTGATCAGACGTCCTTCTCGGACTGCTTCCTCGAGACGAACTCCCATACCGACCATCTTGGTGAAGTCACTGGGTGCACTGGCAACCATTCGGTCGTAGTAAAATGAGCTTAAGGTCTTTAAGAAGATCTTTGTCATCTCTTTTTCCTCAAGAGGTGGATAAATCTGGGCGGCAATTTCACGCCATCTCTGAGCATATTCCTTAAAGGTTTCTTTGTCTTCCTGTGACATTGACCTAAGTTGATCTCTATCTGGTACCATGTCCAAGTTATACTTGTATTCTTGAACGAAGGCAGCGCCAAGATCTCTGAAAGTAGCGATCTTAGTGCGGTTTAAACCCATGTACCATTTTAATGCGACACCAGTTAAACTATCCTGAAAATAGTGAACCAGTAGCTCCTGGTTTTCTGTCTGAGCTGACATTCATCGAGCGTACATCACCAAATGGCTTTGAGGGAAAGAGTTACCCTTGTACTTTTCAAAATCGGGCACCTGGAATTTGTGAGGGACTTTCACATTTGGGACCAAACAAAGGTCGGTGGCATCCTTTCCAAATAAATCCTGACCGCGAAGGGCTTGCAGTTCTTTCTGCATCTCCAAGAACTGATCCTGAAATTCCTTCATTCTGTCGTCCACACTTGTGTTTCCAACAGAAGGTATATGTGGAATCTGTCCTTCTAGGACAGTGTGCACCACAGGTGGTGGTACCGTTACTACGGCAGTGAATCTTGGCGCTTCCTGAAGTTTGTAACCTTCAGGAGTTATTGTTATGCCCCTGGCAACTTCGCTTTCCCGAAGTTTGTAACCTTCGGGCCCAGCGATTTTTGTTGTAGTTCCCAGATCCTCAGTGATCGGCGGGATATATCCTTCTGGGATAAAGTTAACAGGCATGCCCCAGGGATGATCTTTCTTCATTCTGTACCTAGGATCATACTTCTCCACTATGGGCGTTGATGTGATCTCTGAGATCACAGTCCTTTGTTGTTGCATCTGAGCTCCTGCCAGAGCTTGCATGTCACTGTGAAGCTTTCTCAAGTCTTCTTTCAGAGCGTCAATCTCTTCTCTCAACTCTCTGTTCTCTTCCTCGAGATTATCTATCTTTTTCTGACGATTGGCCCGAGTATTGTACGAATGAGATAGTTTGACTCTAGAATCGAGACACAAACGTGAGATTCGTAGGGAAGAAGAACGCGTTACGTGAGAATGATGAATGCAATGATTATATTAATTATACATTTTTTGTTTATTCAAATTAAACTTCGACAATTAGATTGCAAATATTAAACAGTGGGGAATCCCCATTTTATTGAATTCAAAGATTGCGGAAATGGAAATACAGTAGATTACAAAGTGCTGTAAAAGGAAATCTAAACTTAAGGGTCCTGAGTCTTTTTTGAAGCGAGCTCGGGTGCTGATTTTGGTACTTTCCTTTTCTTTGACCGGGGCTCTTCGGCCATTGTCGGGTTGTCATTCCTTTGCCAGGTGAATGGAGCGAGCAAATTCCTTTGGTCATCCTGATTCTCTGTAGCATGTTGCTCTAAAATCTCAATCAGAGCATCCTTTTCTCTTAATAGTTACTGTACTTTCTTGCATTCCACATGAAGAATACGGTACTTGTTCCTCCAAGACCTCGTCTCCTGCTGAACCTTGCTGAGAGTAACCTAAAGTTATTCCATTTCAGACATAAAATAAAGGGCAGAGTCCCTTAATGGAAGAACTTCCTGGCGAGGGTAAGGCATCCTCAGCTTGAGAGCCCTAGTTTATACCTAGTGGAGATAAGGCTCCACCGAGACACAGTCTGGTTTTCCTAGAGACTCTCATCCTTTTCTATGAACGTGTTTCCAATCATGCATTATTTCCGTCTTTAGTGCCCTGTCATTTTCTCCTTCCTTGAAGAAAAGACCTTCCAGATGAGCATTACGTGGGACATGCCTCATTGGGTATCCAAATTGATGACGAACTAGGATTGGATGATAATTGATTCCTCCCTTAGTTCCTATAAGGGGTACATTTGGGAAATTTCCACAACGGTCAATGATCCTGATCCCGTCATAGATTCGATCATACCAATTGATGTCAGAGTTGGTAAGAGACATGATTATCTGCGACCAACGTAAAGTATTCTTTTGATCCTAAAATGCAGCAGACTTGGGTAAGTGGGAAGTGAACTATTTTTACAGCAGGGGTACACAACATGTGATCATTCCTCTGCTATACAAATTCCTTAGGTGTACCGAATGATAAGCCTCTACGAGCAAAGTCGGTACAGGGTTTCCAATCAGAAAAATATTAATGGCGTTGATATCTACGAAGTTATCAATGTTGGGAAACAAAAATAACCTGTAGGTGAGCAAGCAAAGATGTTCTTGAAAGCGGCCATGTTCCCTATACTAGCAAAGTAAAGAGCTTTCTTTGTCAAGAACTGGGATGGCAAACCCTGGATTCCACCCTTAGTGGTCATGTGATCCCTGACCTCTGACTCGTCCAAATTAATTTCTCTTGCAATGGTTTGATCCTTTGGAATTTCTTCCAGTCCAGAAAATGGAGCCTGATCAGTAATGTGCAAATCAGTCAGGTGAGAGTATTCCTCCAGTGTTGGTGCTAGCTGATAATCCGGGAATGTGAAACAGTGATAGACCGGATCGTAGAACTGGATTAGCGTGGACAAGATTCCTTCAATTACATGGACCCTTAACAAGGACAACAGTCCTCCATACTTAGCTTTGAAAGCCTCAGGGTTGGTTATCATCCTAGCCAAATCTCTCAAATCCTCTAGTTTTGGAACCTTGAAGGTGTACTTATGAGTTTTTCTTCTACCGAAATCCATTAGCGCAATCTTTTTATCTGACATTTGCAATCATTGTCTTAGTTTAATTTGAAAAAGAGAGACTAGAAGAGAAGATTTTTTCTTTGTTTTAATGTTTTTTAAATGAATGCATGAATACATCACACAAAAACATAAAAAAAAAACATGGGGTCAAAGGGTCGGTGTCATGAAGTCAAGGCTCTACCCCCCCCCCCCCCCCAAAGGTTTTATCCTGGTATTTTTTATACCTGTCCACAAAATCATTGACTCCTCTTGGGATAACAACATCAAGCGGATCGCCAGTGAGCTGATGCATCCTAGAGTGGCCTCAGATGAGGGTAGTATCGTGTGACAACTATTTTCGATAACTTCCTCACTACAAAATGGTTTCAGTCTACTAAAAACCTCAGCTTCTCAAATAACCCAGTCGACCACACTACTTTCAACAACCGAAGTCGTATAGACAATGTATCTGCAAAGGGAGTCTCCACTGAGTTTGATGGTCGATCGGGGACTCTTAACTAGGATTCACTCCCCGCAAGATTACCCGCATTGCCATCACCTATCTTAGGTGTATACTCAATCTTTCCACATGCAGCATCACACGCATTCCCATTAGGAGAAAAATAAACACAGATATCAATTAGGAAAAGCAGTATATATATTTGTCTTACTCATCCGAGACCTCTTAAGAGCTATGAATCCTATGATCCTAACAGAAAATGGCTCCCCGGCGGAGTCGCCATTCTGTGGCACCTTCCCAACTTTAAATGTTTCGACCTAAGATCCTAGTGAGGACAGATCCTAGTAATAATAACATTCCCCAGTGAAGTCGCCCTTCTGTGATACATTGTGAACCCAAGGATTCGTCCTGAGAGAAGCAAAAGAACTTCTCCCACTGTGGTCGCCATTCTTCTGTAGTGCGGTTTTTGTGGTTTCGAATCACTATCGCTTTGGTACTACAGTTCGATTCATTTTTTATCCTATTAAGCTGATTAAGGAAGGGAAATAGATGTCTCCAATTAACCCCGCTTGCAAACTAAGGTTAAACAGTCAAAACTGTTGGTTTACAGATGCTATCAAAAGGAGGGTCTCTCTCGAGGTTATTATTTTGAGGACACAAGTGGCGGGATCATTTACGAGGCTTTTGGTTAGGATACTGCTCCAAATTGATATGTGAGAATATGGGGTTTAATGTACTTTTTATTAGTATGCTCGCTAAGATTTTGCAATCTTATGCCTACGTATTTCCGTTTAACGAAACAAGGAAATCAGAGCGATCGTAGTTCCTCCTATTCTATGGGAGGAAAAAGGTTGTTTTTGGTGTCTTGTTCAAAGTCCAAGACGTGAAGTTGAAGAGTCTATTTGTATCTTGTTCAAAGCCCAAGATATGAAGCTAAAAGGGTTTTGGCTGAGAGAGAATTTGTCATCTCTACAAAGGAGTGGTTGATGTTTGTATGTTGTGAGCAAGGCACAACTTTGATGCTAAGAGGTTGATTGACTCAACCGGGGATTTCTTTCTACTAAGCCTAAGAGGAGGCTAGAAGGTTGACTTTTTCGGGGAAAATGTTCTTTCTGTCTTGTACAAAGCCCAAGATTGAGGCTAAAAGGGTTTGACTCAACAAGAGAGTCTTTTTGTGTGTCTTGTACGAAGCCCAAGACAGAGGCTGAAAGAGATTAACTCAACAAGAGAGTTTTTTATACTCAACAAGAGAGTGATTTGCTGTCTTGTACGAAGCCCAAGATAGAGGCTAAAAGAGGGGTTGACTCAACAAGAGAGTCTTTTATACTCAACAAGAGAGTGATTTAATGTGTCTTGTACAAAGCCCAAGACGGAGGCTGAAAAAGGTCGACACAACAAGAGAGTTCTTTTGTACTCAACAAGAGAGTGATTTTATGTGTGCCTTGTACAAAGCCCAAGACGGAGGCTGAAAAAGGATGACTCAACAAGAAAGTCCTTTTATACTCAACAAGAAAGTGTTCTATATCTCGTACGAAGCCCGAGGTAGAGGCTAAAAGAGTTCGACTCAACAAGAAATTCTTTTATACTCAACAAGAGAGTGTAAAAAGGTCGGTTCTGCTAGGGAGAATTATTTGTACAAAGCCCAAGAGGAGGCTGACGGTACTGGTGACTGTTTCAGTTGAGTGACAGGTCTAGTGTGTTGGATAAAAGAGAAAATCAGTTCTTATGAAGAGAAAGATTATGGACAAGGTTGTGCCTTGGTGTGGATCAAAGGATTCGGGTTATTTCCTGTTCTTTAAGGAAATGGGAAACCGCCAAGGGTATTGAGACTGTCCAAGTCTACCGGTGTTTTGAGAAATTGATTCTCAGATAGCAAGTGTTCGTCGTATGATGCCTGAGAGAAGGCTGGTATGTTAAGGGATGAAGGTCTAGACTCTTTTGAAAGATTGCTCTATTAAGATGACTAGTTTCTGTTCCTATACCTTTAAGAGGGCGTCAGGACAATTTTTACAAAGCCCAAGAGAAGGCAGAAAAACTTTTAAGAAGCCGAAGGGACAATTTGTACGAAGCCCAAGAGGAGGCTCTCTTCACTAAGGAAGAATCATTATACAAAGCCTAAGAGGAGGCTGTGAAAACTTCTAAGAAGCCGAAAGGTCCTTGTATAACACCCAAGGGGAGGCGGGGATGCTTTTAGGAAGCCTGTGGGTCCCCAAACCCTGAGAACATCAAGACATGCCATTCACAGAGAATAGATCAAGCCAGGAAAGTTCGAGCATTTGGAAGAAACTTAAGAGATGCCATTCACGGAGAAAAGATCATCTATGGGGAGTTAGAGTTTCTTTGACAATTTCTAAGGGTGACAGTCTGATAAAGGGTTCACCGAGAATGCCGCCTTTCACATCTCCATATTGCTTAACCCCGAGAGGAGGGAAGACTGTATTTGGAATCCTACGGGGGATCTAGTTTTGTCTGCGTTTTAAGAGTAATTAACAAGGCTTTACCTAGTGCTACACGCAGTTGTCGGGGAAAACTCTAAATAACTATACTAGTATTACACGGTATATAAAGTATGTGAAAGAAGACTTACAGTGAAGCAGCCCCACAATACAGTTACATATATAAAAGCGGTAAATGAAAGCGGATAAACACTTACTCGGTTATAGAGCTTCCATGTTGTTTTGTTAGTTGTTCAACAAAGAAAAATTGAAAACAACAGTATATTTCAAAATCAAAGGAGAAAGTGCTTTGAAGAGAAAGTTGGGGCTTACAGCACAAGGAGAGGCCCAAGGGTTTTATCAGTGATCGCACCGTTGTTTTGAATTTGTACAGGGACTTATACAAGTGACTGAGGCCCAAAAAGGTTTTTTGTACAAAGGGGTGGGTCTTACACTCTATTTGAGGCCCAAATGAATTTAAAGAAAAGAAATGGGTCTTACTACTCGAGGGTAGGCCCGGAGGGTTTGATTTTTGAACTGGCGGCCGTGCCGAGATTTTTTACGTTTAACACAGAGGGACTTATACAATATCTAAGGCCCGAAAATGGTTTTGGTTAAAAGGGGATTGGGTCTTACACTCTATTAAAGGCCCAAAGTGGTTTTAAGAAAAAGAACGGGGCTTACAACTCAAGGAGATGCCCAAGGTGGTTTTATTTTAAACTGGCGATCGCGCCGGGTTTTTTTAAAACACCGTGGGTCTTATACAATGACTGAGGCCCAAATATTTTGGTTAAAAAAAAGGATTGGGTCTTACACTCTATTAGAGACCCAAAGTGTTTGAAAATGATTTGTTTAGGGTGATTAAAATCAAAACCCTAAATTAGTTTCAAAATGTATTTTAATTAAATGAAAAAAATTTAATTAAAATGATCAAAATTTATCAAACATGTGTGAAAACAAGTTGTGATCTTGGATTATTGCTTGAAAAATCATGTTTATATCCACAAAATGATTGGGAACCAATTAAATTTGGAAAGTCAAGGAGGAATAAATATATCAAATGTTATAAACAAATAAAACATTAATTCTTTGCAAAAATATCAAGTATATGAAATAAATAATATTTTTGGGATTTTTTGGTAAAATAAAATATTTTAACATTTTTATGAATTATTAGAAAAATAATCAACTCAAAATCATTAAAACTCAGGGAGAAAATAATTTTTGAATCAATAAAATCACAAAATTCAAATATTCAAATATTTGAAAAAGGGCGCCAAGAACATGGCAAGAACACGCGCCCTTCCTCTGTTTCTGCAGATTTGTATTTTCTATCCAATCTCACTAAATACTTGATGATATCATGCAATCTACATATCAATCTACTCGTTTTCACCTCACGATCATGTCTATGGTCTTTAATTTCATTTATTTTAAGCATGGAATAAGAAATTAAAGAGAAACCTCAAGAACCCTAAATTTTGCATGAAGGTTCAGAAATTCCATACACGATTCATACAAAGCAATTGATTGAGGGTAAACATTATATGCATGCACTACGCCAAACAAGGGAAAAGAGGGCGCTTCTTTTGTCCTATGACAGCGCTTAGAAGCGTTGTCTAAGGCTGCGCTGTCGTAGGTAAAGACAACGCTTTTTTATTTATGAAAAAGCGCTCTCTAAAATGGGGACTTTAGACAGCGCTTTCAAAAGCGTTGTCTAATGTATACGTTTAAAATTTTAAAGAATTTTTTATATACTTTAGAGAGCGCTTTTTTCTTCAAAAGCGCTCTATAAAGGGGGACTTTAGACATCGCTTTTTTCTCAAAAGCGCTGTCTTTTGTCTACGTATAATTTTGAAGATTTTTTTAAAAAATCCCATTTTAACCATTTTTTTTATGCAGAAACCTGTATAATTCACATTTCCATAAACTTGTATAATTCATATTTCAATAAACCAGTATGGATACGCATTTCCATTAATAAATTCTATTTCAAAACTAGAATTTACATTAATGCAGAATTCGCACAATTCCTTATATTGTATAGTTTTAAACCTGTATAGAATTTGTACATTTCAATAAACTAGAATTTAGATGCAGAATTCACACAAATTCTATTGTATGGTTTCAAACATGTATAGAATTTACATTTCAATAAACTAGAATTTACATTCACAAAACTATACATTCAAGATAGAATTCTTCTTGCAATAAAGAATTCGCACAATTCCTCCTTAGTATCTTGCAATTGTTTCCTCGTGTAATAAGGGCACGCCATATCATCGAAATACTACATAACAAAACAAAATACGCATTATTTAGTTAAAAATAATAAATTATCTAACATATCTGATAAATATTAAAATAAATCCTAAGTTATAAAACCATGCATACCGTAATAGGAATCTCCAATTGTCCCATTTGAAGGATTTCTCTCATGAACCTCAAAACGAAGTACCCGCAGTCTATGCCATTACGCTGACGAGGGCACTACACATAGACAAACAAATAAGAAATAATATATATATGTTTTGTGTTATCAAGTAGCATCACTAATAAGCAATATTGTGAAAATTAATATACCTCCACTTTGACCCATGTAATATTGGTTGCTCTAGCCCGTGCTACTCGAGTCTCTCTTTGTGCATGGTATAGTAGTATAGCTCTATAAAAGAAAAATGTAAACTTAGAACAATGTCACAGAAATAATTAAATATACAAATACACACGAATATTTCGAACAATCTCACTTACGTGTCAACCACATCCTTCATATTCTAATATGTGGACCAATCAGTATCCAATGAATTAAGATAATAGACCATTTCGGTTATAGGATTAATGGCAACCAACAACCAGTGTCCACTGTAAAATATAACAAAAGTTTAGATGGATAATTATTACGCAAAAGATACAAATTAAAGATTAGAATGAAATTAGAATGAAAATCTTACCCGTTTCCAGTATTATACGGTAAAAGAAACAGACTTTCTGTGTTGCTGGCCATAAATCGCTCAAGTAAGTGGTCTCTTACTTCAATTGCATTCATACCAATTCTCGGTGCATTAACAAGGCTGCAAGAGAAGAAACAGAATCTGTTTGACAATTCCGTCTCCCGAATGAATTTTTCATACAGACACCTTAAATAAAAACATAATAAACATTAGAATATTTTCATTGAAATGTGTAAATAAATTATTCAACTAAATAAATAATAGATTGATTGGAGTACCAGATGTATGAATGCATAACACTGATGCCTAATTCAGTATGCTTGAATATCTGCTCCCTGTCCTCTTTTCCGATTATCTCGGAATGCAGAAATCCAAAAACACCTTCGACCATTTCTATATGACGAATAACATTATCCATAAAATCTGACATTGTCATAAGTGTTTCTAGACACGACTGAAAGCGAGCTCTTTTTTCCTGCACGGTCCTTGTAGGAGCTTTTTTCTTGCCGGTCTGTTGTGAAGCATGAGCAGGAACCTAACAATCATATAAGTTAGGTAAAGTAGAAAGTCATGAAACTTTTGAATTCAGATAATAGAATAACACTTAAAAGCTACCTCTCTGTGAGATTCAACAGACTCGTTTTGCCGTAAAACCCCTTTATTCTTAGCTGCGGGTTTTGTAGGAGTCTAACATTACCATGTAAAGAAAATGTAAGTAATGGTTCAGAATGATTTTCATAATCGTTCAGAATTGACATTTGAATACTAAGAGATTCGTAATGGTTTTCAACATACCTCATCACCTATGGAAATGAGGTTTATCGGTCATGCAACAAACGAACATATTGCATCCCGCAGGAATGTAACCTCTTGAACCGAGTCAGGTATGGGTAGTACTGCATCTGTATCTAAAGCGATATCAACCGACACTTTCAGATATCCATTAGGGAGCGGTTGATGGTGAAGTAACGCTCCCACAAGGTTATGCACTTTTCCCTTGCCAACCATGCGATAAGTCAGTAACGACAAATACAGCTGGCAAGATGAAATGTCGTGAAGCAATAATAAATATGTAACTGTTAATATGTATAAAGGTCAATTAAAATAAATGTGTTAATTTAATTAAAATAAATATGTGCTAATTACCTTGGGAATTTTATTTGGAGAATTGATACTAGCTTTGTCACTAGTATCTTTCAAACCGGAACCGCACTTTTCCGCCTCATATCTCTCTTTATCCTGTTGTAATTCACGGACTTGCGCTTGTAGTGCCCTCAAAGTTTGCATGACTTCTTGGTTGCTGGGATTTTTTCTCTTTGGTTTCTTATACAGGGAAGATGGAGTCACACCAAATCCTTTACCTCTCACCCGACCGGGATACTCAGGAACATTTAGTACTCGACTAAGAATGCACCTGCAATCATCCTCATCTGTGGGTAAGGATTTAGATAGATTCTCCTGAAATTCATTGACAAATTGAAAATTATTAGTGGGGATTAAAAATTAATTATATTTTAATAAAATTTCGATTAACTTTGAGACATAATGTTATACTTACACATTCGTCATAAACATGCTGAACATCTTCTCTAACAGCTCCATCCTTACCCACGCGAGCTTCCTTCCACAAAACATGGTTCGGAAGTGATGATTCTTCACTTTTAGACTCTTCTAACTACACATTTAGTTAAATAATAAGTTCATCAATTATAACACAATAATACAATTAATAAAATCATAGCATTAATATATACTTACCAATTTTTGTTGTAACCGTGCATATCCCGAACGCCCTTTTCTGTATGGATACGCGGGTTTTGATGCTCTTTCGCGATTAATGGCACTCAATTTCTGGATAAAAAAAGTTTAAGTCATATAAAAACAAACTAATGAAACAAATATATAATACAATCAATAGACATGACAAGATAACATTACATTGAATTCTTCGGTTTTCCGTTTGGCTACAAAAATGCCCCATTCTTCCGGTGTAATCACATCCGCATACAACGGTGGAAGTTCTGCTTCAACAAAAATTTTGCCCTCGTCCTAAGATATTTGTTTGATAATAAGGCTCTAAACCCTCTGTGTCTCTTTCCGGCCAATTGAAGACAATACTTTTCCCGGCTTTCTTCAATATTAAAGGACCTCTACGAAAAAAAATACACATATAAACATAAAGTGTGTTAGTATATGTAAATTAAAGACTTAATCGTCAACAAAAATCTAATAACATCAATTATATTTGGTAAGTACCTATATCTCAGTCCATATCTTTTCTTTACCGGCATCCAACGATTTACTGCTCCAATTATCACTAGTGATTGGAATGTGTTGACGGACAAGTGAACCAATGTATGAAGACAACATTGAACCGTTAAGCTCAACTAGTTGGTTCTCGTCACTCCAATGTACATCAAATTTCGTCCCTTTATCTCTAGCACGGATGATTGACTTCATAATGGTTTTTCCTCGTTTTATTTCATGTTCTACTTTCGAAGCTTCATTCTGAGCTTCATGTGTATCATGTGTCTCGTGCATATCTTCCTGGTTACTAGACATTTGACCTGTAAGAAAGAAAAAAACAAAAATTAAATGACAAATATAAAAATCCATAATCCTAATCCATTGAATGATATAAGCTATAATTTTATAACTAGTACCTTGTAGAATGATTTTTTGGTTAAACAGATTATTAAAATTATATTTTAATAGTGTTAAATATAAATGTAAACATATATATGATATACTAAAAATGTAGAAAAGAATCACATAGCAAAAATGAGTACAAATTGCACTTATTTATTAATGAAAAAGATTCTTACTTGATAAAAACAATTGTGAACAAAACCTATAAAACTTGGTACAATTTAAGATTGAATGAGGGGAAATAGGTTTTGTTATTAGTTATAACCGATAACACTAAATAACACAAATCATAATTCAAAACATAGCAAAATCTGATTTATATTTAATCAACTAAGCTTTTCTAATTGTTTATCTAAATCATTATCCTATTGTATTTGGTCTTTCACTTATCTAAATCATTTTCTAATTGTTTAATCAGTTATGTTTTATTATTAAACTCCTTTCACGTTTTAGCACTCAACCATATACAATGTTGTTTTACTAATTTCACATTCTCAACAATAACAGCAACAGAAGCAACAATAACAACAATAACTGAAGCAACAATAACAGCAACAGAACGACAACAACATGCAAAAATGATTGACAATAACAATGACAAGAACAATGACAAGAACAACAACAACGAACAATGTTAGAAGTAAGAACAGCAACAACAATGTACCTCTTCTTCGTCACGACAATGAAGCACGACAGCAGCAAAACGACGGCAGCAGTGAAGTCGTGACAATGAACGACGACAGCAGAACGACGACAACCGCAAATGAACGACGACAATGGCAAATGAACGATGGCAATGGCAAAGGGTTTCAGTAGAGAAGAAAGAGAGCAAGGGTTTCAGGAGAAAGAAACGCGCGGTCCAGAGAAAAAAATGAATAGAAGCAGTTTCAGAAAATGAAATGAAATGCGTTTTATATTTTAATTAATAAATGACCTTAGAGGGCGATTTCCTTAAAAAACGCTTTCTAAAGTGGGGAGACTTAAAGACCTTAGAGGGCGCTTTTCTGAAAGCGCTTTCTAAAGGTTAACCTTAGACAGCGCTTTTCTTAAAGCGCTTTCTAAGGTTAAACTTTAGACAGCGCTTTTCTAAAGTGCTTTCTAAAGTAATACCTATAGAAGCGCTTTCTGGAAAGTGCTTTCTAAGGTGTCTTCCATTAGGCGCTTTCTAAGGGCATTTAACAGCACTTTTGAAAAGCGCTTTCTAAAGCCTGTCTATTACAGCGCTTTTTTTTAGCAAAATTTTTAAAAGACCTATAGTAGCGCTTTGTCCAGAAAGCGTTGTCTTTGTTAAGTTGTCTTTTTCCAATTTTGGCGTAGTGATGATTATGAACATATGGCAAAATTATTGTGCAGCAAAAAATGCATGGATCATAAAGTTAGAAGAGTTCATGCGTACCTCTTACAGCTAGTGATCGTGTTTTGTGTTAGAGGTGTTACAACTTGGTTCCAATGATTTGCACAGCTTCCCTAGGTGTTATGGAGTGTGTCTGGATGCTTGGACTTGATTGAAAATGGCTGGATCACTTCATGGCATCTCAGCTGCAACTTGCTTAAAACCTTGAGCAGCTGGCTGGTGATTCTGAGAAATCAGTGTTCCAGATGTTGTTTAAGTGTTTGGATCACTTCTATATGATGTTTATGAGGTGTATGTGTGTGATTGGTTTGGTTGGAATTCTTCTCAAACTCAAAACCCGATAGTGACTTGCTTTGGATGGCAAATGTGGAGTGAAGAAAGAGATTTTGAGGAAAGCATCTGTTTGATGGCTTTGGTGTACTCAAACTGATCACAAATGATGTCTATTTATAGTACAACAAGTTTGTTTTGGCAACAATAGTGAATGGCAACTGCTGCATAGGTTTGGCCAATGTTGAGCAATGAGAATCCAAGTCTCCTCTAGCCATTGACTAGAGGTTAGAGCACAGGCTGCTGGTTCCCTTGGTCTTGGATCAGTCTTGACTAAACTCAGTTAGCAATGTGTCAGTCCATGCCACCTTGGTGCATCCATTAAATACTCCAATCCAAAATTGAAGTCTTGTCCCTCTTTTAGGTATTTCTAGGTTTGGCATGCTACTTTTGGTTCCAAAGACATGGGAGGCTTGGGATCAGAGTTTGTCCCTCCTTGGTCCCTTACTGAGGTATTTAGATGGATTAGTGTGTTTGTCATTTGCAAAATTTAGGTAAATCGAGCAAAATGCACAAATCTGCCTTGCTTTGACAGTTTTCAGCAAGGCATATTGCCATTGTCATATCTCATGGCTCAAGTGGAATTTGATGGAGTTCTTAGCCATTTTGGAAAGCCCTCATATGATACAACAACTGTTTGATCATAGTTGGTTTTGATACTTTTTGGATCCAAGTGAAGAATGCCCCTACATTTGGAAAAAAGTGAAGGTAGATTCTGAATTAGTGAAATTTCACTAAGTGTTGGAAAAAAGTGACATTTTCACTTTTTGTGATTTTGATCAATTCATAACTTAAAATCCATGAGGAATTGGAATGAATGGTAGTTGAAACTTTTATAGAGGGTCATGAGAGCTACAAATCCAGCTTTGAATGGGGAAAATGGCCTTGTGGTTTTGGAGTTATGATCCTCCAAAGTTGGTACCCTAGCCACTTTGTTCCATAACTTTGAAAATTTCTATGTTTTTTATGGTTACCCATTTTACAAGTTATCCCACTTTTCTTGATTTTTCTTGATGAATGATGATTCAAATCACACATTAACATCATTTTAGGGTTAAAGAACCATAATTATGAAAAATCTCAAAAAGTCAAAGTTTGACTTTTGTGCACAGTTGACTTTTGGTTCGATGAATTCCAAACTGTGTGATCCTTAATGAAATCAAGTCCTTGACCTAAATCAAACTTGATGGTCATATTCCAAGGGTGTTATAGGGTGTATTGAATGATGTCCCAAGGTTTAAGAGCATTCCTGGGTCAAAAGTCAAAGGTACAGTTGACTTTTTCCGCGAAACCCTAATTGTGGTCCAGATGAAATTGAAACTTGTGGATCAAGCTTCTTGGATCAATCCATTGTTGCAAATGGATCAATATAGTGTATTGGAGACCCTCAAATCTTCTCTTGAGGTCTTGGCACATGTTTTGTCCCAAAAGTCAACTTAGGGGTGAATTAGGTCAAGAAACCCTAATTCCTGATTTTTATTGTATGCATCCCCTGAGGTCAAATTGACTTGATGACTGGGTTCATGATATCCCTTGGGTGTCTTAGGTTGTGCTTTGAAGCATTGGCTCATGCCCAGAGGAAAATTTCCATCTGGAGGCCCTGGTCAACCAAAACCCTAATTTGGTGACACTAGCGATCTTGAGGCTTAATCCACTTGGAATGCTGCAACCTTGTGCTTGATTCTTGATGTGGGAGTCCTCTTGATCCATTGTGGATGTTTAAGAGATTTAAACAAGTTGAAGATCATGTCATTTCTTGATTGATCCTTTGTGTAAAAGCTCTGAGAGGGCTTGAAACCCTAAGTTTGATTGTAGTAGATGCTCGCCCATCTTTGGGGAGACTAATGAGGTATGATGGTTCATCTATATTGTGATGATGATTTTCACAATGATGAAGAATCTTAGTGGTCCAAATTTGGGGTATGACAATTCCGATAAAGGTCACTTACTCATTGCAGAAGCAAGTTGAGATTTATATAGGCAAGGTAGTAAGGCTACATGTGATTACCTGTAGCATAGTTTCAGATAGAGATCCCAGGTTCATGTCAAGGTTTTGGGAAAGTTAGCAAACACCCATGGGAACTAAGCTAAAATTGAGCCCTGCTTACCATCTGTAGACAGACAATCAGATGTAAAGAAATATCCAGTTGTTGGAAGATCTGTTTTGGGCTTGTCTTCTGGAGCAAGGAGGTAGTTAGGGTATTTATTTTCCGATGATTCAGTATTCTTATAACAACAGTTTCCATTCTAGTTTCCATAAAGGTGTCATACATCATCAACCATACAAATCTTCAAACGGTGTCATTCCAATGCTCGAATGGTAACTATTATTGTAGGTAAACTCGATCAACAGTAAAAAACTATCCCAAGCACCTCATTATTCTTGCACACAAGCCCTCAACAACTCTTCTAAGGATTGGATAAACCTTTTTGTCTCACTATCTGTCTGCGGGTGATAAGCGGAACTCTAACGTAGCTTCGTACCCAAAGCCTTCTGAAAACTCTCCTTAAACCTTAACATAAACCTCAGATCCCTGTTAGATACAATATTGAGGGTGTCTACTTTGTTGCATTTGCCTATCATCCACTTTTTGAAGCTAACTTTGGTAGCAATACCTCTTCAAGTAGGTTAAAAGCTACTTTCCCTTCTATTTGGTGTTGGTCTCCCTAAAAAATGATTGTCTTTTCTGAGGAACTTGATGACTCGATTTCGTATCGTACATTTTGATTCATTTCGCACATTTCAACTTATCATTTTATCGAGTCTTTACCGTTTTCTATGCTATTTACTCATGTTTTCCTTTGTTTTGCCTTGACATGTGTTCTATCAGCAATGTAGAAGAAAAGAATGAAAGTTGAGCTGAAGAATGAAGAAAAAGCAGCAAAAGTGCAAGTTCTGGCCTCCCTAAAGGAATGGCGCTCGCCATGCCCTGAGGAAGGCGTTCGCCTTGCCCAAAAAGGAGGGAATCTCCAATTTGAAGCAATGGCGGTCGCCATTAAGCAGATGGCGGTCGCCGTTTGTGGCGGGAGCAGTTTTTCTGCAGCAATTTGGCAGTTGTGCTCATTTTGAATTCAAACTTGAACCAAACTGCTTGGAGCCAAGAATTCTCTATATATAGACCCCTTTGGAGGGTAGTTTCGGCATCCGAGTTGCGCGGAAGCGCTGTCATTTCTGTTTTTTTAGTTTTAGGCATTAAAAAAAGTGACAATCGCTAACATCGAGGGATTGTCACAATTTTGTTTTTATTTTATTCTGTACAACTTGGATAGTTAACAATCTTGCCATTATTTTATTGAAGTTATTTCCAGTTTCATTTAATTCAAGTCTCCATTTATTTTTCCCGCTTTTACAAGTTCTTTATCTTATCGCTTTATTATTTTTGATATCACATTCTATAATTGTTTAAGCATGATGTCCTTGATTATATTTACCACGTTTATGTCATTTTCATTTAATTCCATGTTTTGCTAAATTGTCCTAAGTCCGACGTATGAGTACCGTCGTTACCAACGGGACTCGGTAGAAATTATAGGCGCGAAATTGTGAATGTATGTCATTTTGGTGTTAGTTTCCAAGTTTAATTTAAGTAGGTTTGTCGCGAGAGTGAGAGGTTATTTAACATTGTTTTGTCTCGAGAGTGAGAAGCTAATTATGGTTTAAGCCGAGATCCGCGAGAGCGTGAGGAGTGAACCGGATAGTGGGAATTAGGCATCATATCTAAATACAGCGAGAGCACTTTAGTTAGTGATTATGATATTATTGGCTTTCAAAGTGTGTTTCTTAGTTACCAGGAGAGCGAGAGTAAAATCTTGGGATTAAGAAGTATGGATTTAGTTAAGAAGTATGGAGTAAAATCTTGATAAATTCATTATGATGAATATCACTAAGAGTTGAAGAACTCCTCCTAAAGCTAGTTATAATTTCTATGGCTCTGATGAGGCCAAGAAACAAAGTTTCTTCCTAAGAGGTTACTTAGGTTAAGATGGGGGCTATGACTTTAAAAGTCAACAATAATTACCTTCCTTTGGAATAGCGGAAAGATAACAGTTATAAGTTACTAAGATAAAGAGATTAGTGCAAATACAATGATACAATAATACATGAATAAGATAAGATACAAATCATGATATCAATGCAAAGTGAGAATTAAACATGTTAGACAATGATTAAATATAAGATGAAATAAAATAGAAATAGTCTCGTCTTAATCATGATTTAATCGAGAAATCGATAATCAATCATTCTTGACTTTCATCGACTAAATAGTAAGGAAACTGAAATAAAAGAAAGTGGTCTCTTGTTGATCCATGTTTTTGTCAACTCAATGAAATCAACCAAACCAAGAAGTTTGTTATGTCATCGACCAAAATAAAATTAAAACCAAATTGGTCTCGTTTAAATCAAGATTTAATCGATAAATCGATAATCTAGATTTTTAACTTTCATCGACCAAAATAAAAAAGGAAAGTGGCCTCCTCCAAATCTATATTTTTTTAGTGATTTGAATAAAATCAACCAATCAAGATTTTTATATATCATCGGCCCACAAATATGAAAAACTCAACATCAAAAATCAGCACTAACCATTTAAAGTTCAGAAACTAAAATATTCAAAAAGATTTTTTTAAACAAAATAAATAAAAACATAAAAGGGGGGGTTTGAAATGAATAAAGGGTGTGAGGCGCTGAAAATGGGGTGTGTAATGTGCAATGTGTTGCCCTGGAATCACTTGGGCTCATGAAAGCCCATCATCCATCACGGCTTAGAAAACAGCGGCGGGGTTCAGAAAATAAAAGGGGTATAGTCAAAACAAATGGGCCCGAAGCCCCTCATCCTACCCACGAGTCACAAATGGATTCCTTAACCTCAGTCAAACAAAGTTTTAAAACAAAAAAGAAAACCAATATACTTAAGGCTGATGTGTAACGTCATCAAAGGAAAGAAACTTTTCTTCAAACAAAACCAAGTCAACACAACCTCAGACTCATGGATGAAATGGAAACGGAAAACAACTAAACAAGTCGCAACCTTCTTCGCCTCTCTCGCTCAAGTTTCGATCGCTTACGATCTCCCTCTCTTCGTTCTTAGTTTGCAATTCCAGGTTCGTGTTGATTTTACCCTCTTTCTCTTCTTCTCCCTCTTTCTTTGGTTTTCTAGATGTGTTAAAAATGGTTTGGGTTATTGTGGTTGTTGAAGGTTTGATATTGAAAGTTTGAAGATTGTTAGAGGATTACGTTTGAGTTGTGTGTGGAGTTATTGATGTTTGATGGAGGTTGAAGAGGTTGAAGGTTGTTTAACAGTGACGCGGTGTTTGAAGGTGGTTTGTGGTGGTTGGGTTGAGCGGAGGTGAAGGTTGATGTTTAGGTTCTGCTTGATTCGAATGGGACGATGAAGAGGGGATGGGTTATTTGATGGTGTATATGAAGATTGTTGAGTTCAGTGGATTGAAAAGATTGAAAGGTTTGGAGGAGATTCGGTATGGGGTTGAAGAAGGTGAATGTAAAACATAAAACACGTTAGGTTGTTTAGCGTTTGGGATGAAGATTGGGTTTTGATTATTGTGATTTTTGCTGAAAATGGTTGAAGGAGGATGTTGGTTCGTGAGCGGGTTCGTTGGAGATATGGTGGTGTTTGGAAAAAAAATCGAAGAAGAAGTTCCCAGCTGAGGGGATTTTATGGTTTTTGTTGTTATTGATGTTTGTTACAGAAGGTTTATGGATGGTGATGATGGTTCGACGTGAGGAGAGATTTTGGTTTTTGTAAACGTTGTTGTAACCCCCCTGTATCCGACATCCCCCCTCTTTTTATGCCCCCCTTTCTCCTTAAATTCAAACTTGTTTTATCCTTTTCTTTTGAATTTGAACGTTGTGAATAGTCACTTTCAGGCTGCAGAGGATTTGGTGCTCGTACCAGCAGGTTTACGTTGAGGTTGCAGAGGCTTGGTACCATTTTGAACAAGGTGGCAACAACAACAACTTGCATTTTTGAATTGATTTTACACAATGGGCCTTTTGAAAACAAGAAATGGGCTTTTGATGAATTAAATGAACCTTGCAAAATAAATTGACTTGGACTTGGAAATTTAAATTTAAATGGATATTATGGATAATTGGAATTGTAGATTTAATTGGATCAACAAAAAAAAGATTTTAAATGGATAATTGAAAAAAGATTTAGAAATGGGTTAAGAGAAAGAATTGGATTAATAGATGTTTAATAGTAATAAATAATTAACTAACTCAAAAATTAAATAAACTAAATTACAAATAATTTAATTAATTAGACTAAAAATGCAAAATTAAGTTAAGTTAAAATGATGATTAATTAAAAATCAATAAAAATAAAGCAATTTAAATATACAAATAAAAATTAGAAATAAGCCATATTAAAATTAAATTAAAAACAAATAAAACTATTAAGATAAATGTTAAAATAAAACGAATAAAATGGATATTAAAAATACAGAGAAAGTTCAGTCACACAACATTTAGCAAAAAGATGAGTGTAAAATTTGGGGTACAACAGTTGCCCCTATTTAAATATTTTCACCTGATGACATGAGAGATGAAGATCCTCATGTAATCAACAGTGAAAGATATTTAAATACAGATAACCGAAAATTTTGCCCTCAGATGCACACATATGCAATGCAACAAACATGATGCCAAGGAGATGCAAGAAAATGTAGACACAACAAGACACCAAGGGGCAAACAGGAAGCAAAAAGATGAGCTTCACTGGGGAAGGAGGAAGGTTAGTATCCATGAGAAACATTCACTAGGGATACAAGCTAACCAACAAAAGAGACCCACCGGGGAGACTCCCGAAGAAGCACTGGGGAAAAGACCACAGACAATCTTCACTGGGGAAAGATCCGGGAGACAGACTTCTGGGGACAAAACAAACCCACACTCTTCCTGGGCATGAAACCAGAAAGAAGAACCTGATCACCGGGGATCAGTTCAAAAGGAAAGACAACCAAGCAAAGACTTCCTGGGGATCTTAAACTGAAGAGTTCAAAATGGGATCTTCAAGAAAAGCCAGGAAGACAGAGACAAACCCTGTGCACCAACTAGGAGTCTTAAGGTTGAAGAAAATTGTTCCAAGAAGCTTAGCTTAAAGCAAGTTTCCAAATATCCAAGGTAAGGGTTCAATGTCCGACCCGATTCGAACAAGAACGGTTTTAAAACAAGAAGACAATGCTTGACACGATTCAAACAAAGTCCAGGTTCAAGTTCGACATGATTCGAACAAGAACAAGTTTTAAAACACCAGACAATGCTTGACATGATTCAAACAAAGTCCAAGTTCAAGTTTGACACGATTCAAACGAGAACACACAAGACAATGCTTGACACGATTCAAACAAAGTCCAAGTTCAAGTTTGACACGATTCAAACAAGACCAAGTTTTAAAACAAGAAGACAGTGCTTCACACGATTCAAACAAAGTCCAAGTTCAAGTCTGACATGATTCAAACGAGAACAGTTTTAAAACAAGAGGCAGTGTCCGACACGATTCGAACAAAGACTCTGTTCAGGTTTGACACGATTCAAACAAGAACAATTTTAAAATAAGAGGCAGTGTCCGACACGATTCGAACAAAGACTCTGTTCAGGTTTGACACGATTCAAACAAGAACAAGTTTTAAAACACAAGACAATGCTTGACACGATTCAAACAAAGTCCAAGTTCAAGTTTGACATGATTCAAACGAGAACAGGTTTACAAAATCTTTAATGTTAAACTTCTTGGGGAATAGCAAAAGGTTTAAAGATTCAAATCTGGCGCGTAAAGGTTAAGACCGAACAAGCACGACCCAAAGCAAACCGGGAATGTCTTTACTTCACTGGGGAAATAAAGACAGACACCAACAAAAGACCACAAGCAAAACAAAGCACAAGGATGCAAAGATGCTAGGATATGATGCATATGCTTAGCTATACGCTAGAAACGATGCGAACAACGCAAAACAGGAAAGAAGAAAGGATAACACAAGCCAAACCCTGAAACCCAAATATCAAGAGTAACCGGGGCAATCTTCGTTTCACTAGAGATGGCAGATCCATGCCGAAAATACAGTACTGCTAATTCTTCCTGTGAAAACTTGATTCCAAAACGTCTTAATTCCAGAGTAAAAGTTGGTTTATCTTTGTTTCCTTAAAACTTTTCTGCCTCCAAGAATCAGATGAAAATGACGAAGTTATTGTATTCAAAGACCAATAACAACTCTAGTGACTAAGAACCCTGTCGTCCAACAGCTGACTTCTCTAGGGACTCTTGCATAAAGAGCTGGGGTTTAAATGGGAACATGGTTAATGAGTCAAGAGTAGACTCTGGTACTCAAATAAGAGCTGGTTGAGATAACACATAATCTGCTTCATGAAGAAAAACCGGTAGGAGCCATAAAGGTAACCTCATTGGAGATAGAACTAAGAAATGGGCTCCAATAAAGGTATCTAGAATGATTGATCATCAAGGCTAAAGGTAACTAGATGACATTCTAGAAAGGATTCGCAATGAAGGTTGAACCGAAAACGGTCTTCACTGGGAAAAGACGTCCAAAGTGATGGAACAACAGGTTCAAGTATGACCGGTTGGCACTTTGGAAAAAGAAGAACCTTATTGGAGATTGAACCAAGAAATAGGCCCCAATAAAGTATCTAGGGTGATTGATCATCAAGTCAAAACATGACTAAATGACATCCTAGAAACACCTCTAAAGTGATGGAACAACAGGTTCAAGTATGACCGGTTGGCGCTTTAGAAGTAACCTCTAAAGTGATGGAACAACCGGTTCAAGTATGATCGGTTGGCACTTTAGAAGTAACCTTATTGGAGGTAGAACCAAAAAAATGGGCTCCAATAAAGTATCAAGAATGATTGATCATCAAGGCTAAATGCAACTAGATGACATTCTAGAAAGGATCCGCAATGAAGGTTGAACCGAAAAACGGTCTTCACTGGGAAAAGACATCCAAAGTGATGGAACAACAGGTTCAAGCATGACTGGTTGGCACTTTGGAAAAAGAAAACCCTTATTGGAGATTGAACCAAAAAATGGGCCCCAAAAAAGGGTTAGAATCTAATAGGTTAGTACCGGAGTTGCATAACTGAAGATAAGGCTTCCTGGGGTATACCCAATTACGGTTACGAAGAGGTTGAATAGTACCAGAGATAGATAAGCTGCTTATAAGAGACTGCCAAGCTTCTTCAAGAGATTGCTGCTTCAAAGATAATGTTGATATCACAATACTGTTGGAGAAATAATTTCTTTCTTCAATGAGGATCTGTGCAAGATGCTTCTTTCCAGAAACGGTGCAAAATAAATGCACGTTCAAAGATAGGTTTAAAAACCACACCTGCCTGGGACCAAAGTTCAATCTAGGAACAAACTAGAAAGAAACGGTCAAATAAGACTCCAATTGAGGAATGAACTCAAATGGGGATTTATCTTATCCCTGATATGGAAAAGATAACTGAACCAACCGTCATCCACGAGAATCAAACTCCGTGGGGAATTCAGAAATGATGGCACTTTATGCCTAAGGGCTGACAACTCTATTGGAGCGAATAGACAAACCCAGTCACTTGGGGAGCAAAACCGCCAAAGTGAACCAAAACAGGAAAACACCAGAAAAAGAAGCAGAAATGCTAAAATTCTATGCATATGAGTGTTTATGTCATGCTTATGCTTATGCTGACAAAACAGACAAGCGAAACCGGAGGCAAAGAAAATGTCTCGACAAAGGTCACCCAGCCAAACTCAAAGGGCTGGATCAATATTGGGGATGGAGAAGAATCAACAACTTCATTGGTGAAAATAGTATTCCACTTGAGGTATAACATCATGAGGATTGCCATCGTGAGCTTGATCTCTTTGTTGGTGGAGAATCCAAAGAGAATGGCCAAGATTAGCTGAAGTAATAGCTCATTGGGGAGTTAACAAAGTAATTGTTCATTCCAGTGGCATAACTACCATCTTCACATCTTATCTGCCCCAGGCTAGACGGTCTATATGATAACAAGAGGATTTTATAGAAGAATTGGCATACAGGGTGTTTCAATATCTTCAAACTCTTAGAGAGATCTTGACGTAACTGCCCCAGATTAACTGCATTCACTTAACAATGTCCTTGAACTCGCTTTAGACTGGTTGTTTGACGATTTGGGAAGACATACCCCATACTGATTGGCCTTTTAGAGGTTTACCGAATCTCGACTTAACTGCCTCCGGTTAACTGGTTTGTGAGGGAGAGTCATCAAAAGGATTTTATAGAAGAATTGATATACCAGATGCTTCAATGTCTTCAAACTTTTGAAAAGAAATGAACTTAGACATGATTGCCCCAGTTCGACTGTATTCGTGATACTCAAGCTGTAATAGAAATTACTGGGGAACGGACTTGCCCCTGCTGATGGGTTACTGACGACAAAACTAGTCATAAGATGATCTCAAGAATATTTACCCCAATATTCTGGATTTGCAGAATTCTGCCTCTGACTTGTCAATTCACACTTGGTTGCCCCTGACTGAGTCAAATTTCCTTTATCAAGTTCAATTCCTTAACTGACCGCGTTTATTGGGATTCCTTGATATCGAATGGTATTGCAAACAAGTGTTGTTCATTAAAATTGGCAAAATTTAATGCAAAGTTTATGCAAAGTTTGAAAACAAAGCTTTGATAAAAAACGCACAGTGAAATGATTAAATAGGCAAAAACAAAGGTGGGTCTAGTCATTAAAGAAGTGACCAACACACATGAGTGACAAAGATTATTAGGAGTCAGGTTACTCAACCTTGTTGTAGTATGCTTTTCAAAACAACCTTACCTCAATTAGGTCTTTTAGGGGTTGTAATGTGGTTTGGTTCATGGTTTATGAAACAAAAGATAAAGGCTCAAATCCTACGCTCAGTTAACTCAAGATATACGTTCAAATCTCCGAAAATAGGAAGTCACTTGATTTGAAAGCTGACTGGCGCCTTATATGAAACGCTCGTGTTTGAATGCATAACCGAGTTAAACTGAGAACTACCCTGCCCCAAGGTTGAGATTTTAAGGGTTTTTTTGTACAAAGAAAGAAAACTCCTACTTCTAGGCTCGAAGGGTTAACGAGGGATAAATTGAAACAATGCCTTACATCCTTGACGAGGTTAATTTAAAGGCAAATACCACGGCAATTATGAACATAGGGTTTTCATCATCCTCCCTAATCCTTGTTTAAACAAAAGTTTGAAAAAGGAATGAAAAATATATAAATTTTGCTTTTATGAAAATAAAAGTAAATGAGTGAAGCGAATGGGTTTAACCAGAAGATGCATAAATATTTCATTAACCTTTCCAATTTGAAAGTACAACGAAGCTTATAAGCAAATACAAATTCAAAGTGCAAAGGAAATACGATAAATTTGCTAAACAGCCAAATGATTGTCAGCTTTTAGGGAATCGAATACAGAAAATCAAAGAGGAGTTCAATCACGGACCCCTAATCCATCTTTGTCTTGATACATCCTTCACAACATTACTTATCTCATGAGAGGGTAAGGATTGTTCCTGATGATAGGCTGGGAGCCGTCGAAAGACAAAATGTTTCTTTCTACTAAGTCCTTCACAATATGCTTCAGAGCAAAACAACCTTCTAAATTGTGGCCTGGTGCACCTTCATGGAATGCACAATGAGCGTTGGGATTGTAAGAAGGTGGAAGCGGATCAGGAGGTGGGCCCGATGGCTTTGTAGTTATTAATCCTTGTTGCACCAAAGCAGGATACAATGTTGTATACGTCATGGGAATGGGAGGAATTCGAGGCCTTCCACCCCTTCTTTTGCCTGGAGCGTTCTGACGAGAAACTTGAGTCTATTGTGAATAAGCAGGAGCGTTGGGCGCTCGTTGATACATTGGTGGTTGAGGAACCGACTGATAAACAGGAGCTTGATGGTTGAATGTTGGCGTGATAGCGGCCACATAAGGTTGCTGAACAGAATAGCACTGTTGTTGCTGCTGACGCTTCCAGAACTGATTTTTCTTCCTTTTGTTCGTCATCACCACATTGGTGTCTCCTTCCCTTTTGAAGGATATCTCGGCATCGTTGCTCGAACTATCAGCTCTCTTGATCATTTTCCCACTCTTCAGACCAAGCTCTACTTTAATCCCCACAGCCACAATATCGGAAAAACTAGCAGACACGCTACTGATCATCCTTTAATAGAATTTCGGTCTCACCGTGTCAACAAACCAATCAGTTAACTCTTTTTCAGATAGGGGTAGCTCTACCTATGAAGCCAACTCTCTCCATCTCTATGCATATTCTTTAAAAGACTTGGTATCACGCTGTGACATACTCAGTAGTTGTCTGCGATCTGGCGCCAGGTCCATGTTATATTTGTAATGCTTTACAAAAGCATCAGATACATCTTGAAAACATTGGATCATAGATTGGTCCAAAGTCAAATACCACTTTGCAGCAGCTCCTTTCAAACTATCTTGGAAGCAGTGGATCATCAACTTATCATTATCCATATATGCAGCCATTCGTCGGTAATACATGACCAAATGCAACTTAGGACAGGTCGCACCAGAGTATAGGTCAAAATTGGGTAGTTTGAACTTGAGTGGAATTACCAAGCCTGAGACTAAGCACAAGTCTTTAATATTAGTATTAGATACATTGCTCCTCTCCATTGCTTCAAATTTCCTCTGCATTGTCTCTACACTTTCCTTCAACCTTTTATGTTGATTATCCCCTTCTTCGGATCTATTGACATGATCATGAACCGGAGGTGGATTCTGAAAAACTGGGTGCATCTGGGCTTGCACTGTTGCTGGAGTGAAGGTAGGAATAGCTTGAAAAGCCTCATTAACCAAAGGAACGGCTTGTTGAGTAGAAGTGACGGCCGGAACACGCATAAAGTTAAAAGGCATGCCTAAAGTAGGGTTCATAGTAGTAACGGGAGGTTCTACAGTTGTAGTGATAATCTCGGAGACTACTGTCACTTGTGTATCCATCCTGGCACTTATAACTTGAATTGCTTCCATAATCTGCCCCATTCCTCCTGGAAGCTCACTCAATTCATTGTTGACTCTGTCCATCTCGCAGTATTGTTCAGACATCCTTTGTCGAGTTTGGACTTGGGTAACAACTCAAAGACAATTCAACTGAAGGGAAAACGACGACATGAGATGAAGACAGAGAGGAAATGCACATGCTATGACATGATGCAAATGAGATGCTAATGCAAGCCAAGTGGTTTCAATGAACTCAAAGGTAAGTTACGAACATTTTTTTTGGGAAAATTGAAGAGTTTTTGTTTTTAAAATCCAAGCTCTGTTGATCTTTTGAAATGGAAACAAACATTTGAGTTCCTCGAAACCAAAGGGCTAAGAATGCTTGAATGTAGAGATGCACAAAGCACGCAAGCACAAACATATGGAAAACACACATATACACACAACAAGACATACAAATCCTAGGTTTAGGTCTCGTGAATGGAGCCATGGTCTACCCATCCCAATAGGTATGTACTACTGGTTTTCACCTGCCGAACAAGGTTCTAAAGAGGTTCCCAGAGTCGACAATCCATCTTTCGGATTTTAAGGATTTCCCAGATGACTTGGTAGTCGAT
This sequence comes from Lathyrus tuberosus, assembly GCA_022829125.1. Taxonomy (NCBI): domain Eukaryota; kingdom Viridiplantae; phylum Streptophyta; class Magnoliopsida; order Fabales; family Fabaceae; genus Lathyrus; species Lathyrus tuberosus. The sequence continues at coordinate 2,518,519 of JALAZF010000494.1, forward strand.
AAAATTCTCAAGAGGATCTCGTCTGAGTGTAGTATCGCGTGACAACCATGTCAGAAATAGACTCCATCATGGTCTCCGCACTACATCTAAAAGGCTTAAGTTGGGTTTGGTAACTACGGTTCTCAATATCCCGGGCTCCTAGGTCGAGAGTAGCACGCTTTCACGAACGAGTTCGTTCAACATAACTAGACTCTCGAGAGGGCCTCAACTGAGTGATGGTGTTTATCAATTCAACCTTTTAGTATTCGACTCCCTCAAAGCCTCCTTGAATACCATGGTCCTATAATAAGTGTACACTCAAATCCGGGTATAGGATTTATCTCACTCAAAGATATCAACCCAAATCAAACAGGATAATCAAAACATAGAACAAATATACAAGCAGATAAGCATACAAGCAATCATACAAGTAGATAAGAAAACATGAATAAAATAAAACAAAATAGGCTTAACCCTCTTAGGAAAGGACCAGCAATAGGTCCAATTCCCCAGTGAAGTCTCCATTTCTGTTGCGGTGAAAATTGGATAACAAATTATTAATTAATTTGCATCATTTTCTTTTACAACCGACTTTGATTTATCCAAAGGAAAGGTTCAAGATCGTTAGAAAAACCTAAAGGGGGAGAGATCTAAGGTTCGGGGGTTGGTTACGCCTAGGGAAGGTGTGAGCACCCTTAACGTCCGTAGTACTCTACGGGAGCCTCTTGTTAATGTTATCTTATGTTTGCTAAAGGTTCTATGCTAAAGGCTTGAAAACCCTAGGGGTTAGTATCTAAGTATACTCGATAAAGCATCGTACTTTACGCCTACGTATCCTCGGGAATAGAATCAGAGTATGCGTAGTTCTGTTTCTACTGAATGATTGACTATGGTCAATATTCAGAGGGGAAATGAGTACAAGCTCATTGTAGAGTTTAAGAACTCTCTAAATCTAGTTGAAATGGACCTATGTTGAAGTTTAGTCAGTAGGGGAAGTGATAAATTCATTATGATGAATATCACTAAGAGTTGAAGAACTCCTCCTAAAGTTAGTTATAATTTCTATGGCTCTGATGAGGCCAAGAAACAAAGTTTCTTCCTAAGAGGTTACTTAGGTTAAGATGGGGGCTATGACTTTAAAAGTCAACAATAATTACCTTCCTTTGGAATAGCGGAAAGATAACAGTTATAAGTTACTAAGATAAAGAGATTAGTGCAAATACAATGATACAATAATACATGAATAAGATAAGATAAAAATCATGATATCAATGCAAAGTGAGAATTAAACATGTTAGACAATGATTAGATATAAGATGAAATAAAATAGAAATAGTCTCGTCTTAATCATGATTTAATCGAGAAATCGATAATCAATGATTCTTGACTTTCATCGACTAAATAGTAAGGAAACTGAAATAAAAGAAAGTGGTCTCTTGTTGATCCAAGTTTTTGTCAACTCAATGAAATCAACCAAACCAAGAAGTTTGTTATGTCATCGACCAAAATAAAATAAAAACCAAATTGGTCTCGTTTAAATCAAGATTTAATCGATAAATCGATAATCTAGATTTTTAACTTTCATCGACCAAAATAAAAAAGGAAAGTGGCCTCCTCCAAATCTAGATTTTTTTAGTGATTTGAATAAAATCAACCAATCAAGATTTTTATATATCATCGGCCCACAAATATGAAAAACTCAACATAAAAAATCAGCACTAACCATTTAAAGTTCAGAAACTAAAATATTCAAAAAGATTTTTTTAAACAAATTAAATAAAAACATAAAAGGGGGGTTTGAAATGAATAAAGGGTGTGAGGCGCTGAAAATGGGGTGTGTAATGTGCAATGTGTTGTCATGGAATCACTTGGGCTCATGAAAGCCCATCATCCATCACGGCTTAGAAAACAGCGGAGGGATTCAGAAAATAAAAGGGGTATAGTCAAAACAAATGGGCCCGAAGCCCCTCATCCTACCCACGAGTCACAAATGGATTCCTTAACCTCAGTCAAACAAAGTTTTAAAACAAAAAAGAAAACCAATTGTTGCACTCGAAATTTTACCCTCAGATTCACTAGTTGTTGTTTTTTAGCACCTCATAATCTTGTATTTTCCTCTTTCATGTTTTTTTATGATTATTATTTTTCTTTATATTTTAGTTCAATAATTATTTTATTCATTTTAGTTTAATTTCAATTTGGTTGGTTTTTATTTTAATTTATATTTAAGATGGTTATTTTGTTAATTTAATTTTCAACGTCAATTTAATCTTTTTTTTTTAAATTGGTTTAATTAATTAGATTAATTTTAATACTTCTCTAACTAAGTTAAATTAAGTTATTATTTAGTTTTATTATTATTATAAATTTCAAATATAAAAAAAAACCAAATTCTTTTTTCAGTTACTATTTCAATGCAAATTACAAACCTTAAGCCCATTGTGTAAATCAAACAAACAAACATCATTGTAGTGACAAGCTGTTTTCACCTTTTTCCAAACCGTACAAATATATATGCTCCAATGACAAAAGCTTCAAACCATATTACCATGCCTGCAAGCGAGAGCGACTTGTCGTAATGGAAACTTGCACCATACCCTCAAACCACTTTCCAAAACCAAAGACCAGCATACTTTGAACGGAAAAAAACCAGCAGGCTGAGTCTATAAAAAGAGACTCATTCTCTTATTCAAAGGGGGGCCAACAATGAAATTGAAAAACAATTAAGAAACTTGCAGCTCAGAAAGGTTCACTAAAAGAAACCTCAGCTTTCTTTCACTACAACCCTTCGCCCCACTTCACCAACAAAACGTGAGAACCTCACGTAAAAATCACTACATCAACACTTTACGTGAACACCATACCATTTTCTCCTTCTTAAAACTATTTGTTCATGCAAAGGAAACTTCACTTCACTTTAAAAACACATCAATTGCAGCAGATTCACCATCATTCCGACCAACATGCTTCAAACCTTTTAACCTCCTTCATGAACAAACAATACCACTCTCTCAATGAAAACACAAAAACCAATCCATCAAGCACCATAAGTGAAAAAAAGGAAGAGAGGGAGCAAAAGAAACACACAACGCATACGCTAGCTATAGCCGGAAAATCGCCGAAAAAACGGTCACCGCGGATCCAACGAACCACCACACATAAACCGCACGGATTCACTAAACATTCCACTTCATAGTTCATACTCCCACGGCTCACTCCACACAATAGCAAACACACCAAAACCACTTATTGTTTGCAGCCAGAACCTTTTAACATTTTCATGAACTCCTTTACATCACCATGACTAAACTTAACCTTTGAACAACCCTCACAACAACTCAGCATCAATCTTACACCAAGAACCAGCAATCCACAAGAATAACCAAGGATCAGTTTTGAAATCACTAAGAAACCTCTCTCTCTCTCTTTCCATTAGTTTTACGAAAACTTGTGAGAATTTTGCTCTATTCACATCTCCTCGTGCAAACCTTAAACAAGCCATTCAAATCTTCCATAAGCCTCCATCAGAGTTTGTTTATACACCTGAACAAGTTTTGTAACAAACTTTCCACCGCCCACCATTTCCAACCAACTTTGGACAAGAGGACTCGGGTTTGAAGTTTGAAGGAGTTGTCAGCCATTCCAAGCAGCCTGGTCAGAGCTCCTAGCATCAAAAATCACAAGGAGGGGGAAAGGACACTTCTGTAACTGCTCTTGAAGAGGCCTTGGACCTACTCCAAGAGGTAATGTTCCTCAACGTATATCTCTCATGTATGGCTAAATAAATTGTTCCTAATCGCATATTTGAAACCTCCATGAAGTATACTACAAGTTTATGTATCGGTTGTCTTGATTTGTTGATGTGGTGTCATGTGTTTTGTTACTTTAATCTGATTTTTCATGGTCATAGAGACATTTTTATGAAAAGATAAGTTGATATTTGGAATCTACGCGAAAAACTGAGGGGGAGGGTGTCTTCGTTTTTCTGTTTCCGGTCGGACCGTCCGTCGCCGGCAATGGCCAGCCGGACCGGCGGTGCTGCGTTTTTTTTCAATTCCAGTTACTATTCACGTGGAATTTGCATGGCTGGAGTTAGGAGATGATGATGTGGCATGGTTTAATTGGTTATGTTATGTTTTTGTCTTTTAGTCACTTAAAATAAAATTGACCAATTGATACAAGTTACATAACATTTGTTACACTTAAATCTTTTTATTTTTTTTTTCTCTTTTTGATAAATTCTGAACATGTGTGTTTCTCATTGGGCCCAGCGAATTCCTATTCGCACCCGCTGTCCAGGCCCAGTCGCGTGGCCTTCTTTTTTTCCTTGCTAATGCACCCTCTATTTCAATCACTCCTTTTTATTTCCTTTTTTTATTTTCGTTACGTATTTTCCATTATTAAAAATACTTTATTTTATCAAAAAATTCCATAAAAAATCATGAACATATTTTAATGTTTTATTTAATTTTATATGAATTTTATTTTTATATTTATTTTATTTTGACAATTAATTCGGATTTTATAATCAAAGGTGTTCAAGTTGACTTAGTTGCATATTAGGGTCTTGATTTTAATGTTTCCCACTTGTGATTGATCCTCTTTTTTTCACACAATTATTCACATGTATATATAACACTTTGGTGCTGTTTTGCCATTTTTTCCCATTAATTTTGGGTCCATAATTGAATTTCTCTTGAAGCTTGATTTGTATGGTCATTCCTTTGTGTATTGCCTAATGTTTGACATTGTTTGAACACTTTTTTCACACAATCTTGAACACATCTTTTGGACACGTTGAGACCCTGACCTCACCTTGTTATGACTAAGTTTTCATAATTTTTCCAAACTCTTAACTATTTTTCTTGAATGACACAATGCATGCCTAGTTGCTTGGATGTACACGAGCTTTGTGATTTGTTTAGAGGTGCACTTGTGCAACCATTTAGGGACTATTCTTATCTCTTGTTCTTGATTGAAATGCCATGTTTATGTTTCCATCTTGTCTAGGATGCATTTTATCTTGAGAACTTTATAAGTCTTTCCCCCTAAGTAAGGCAAGCTTTTAGCTTTTCTCCTTAAAATTCTTTCCCTCTATTCCGATGGAAGGTTAAACTTGTTGACTCTTAAAGTCATTGACCCCATCTTAACCTAGGTAACCTCTTAGGAAGAAACCTTATTTCTTGGCCTCATCAGAGCCATAGAAATCATAACTAGCTTTAGGAGAGAGTTCCTCAACTCTCAGTGATATTCATCATAATGAATTTATCACTTTCCCCTCCTAACTAAACTTCAACATAGGTCCATTACAACTAGATTTAGAGAGTTTCTTGAACTCTACAATGAGCTTGTACTCATTTCCCCTCTGAATATTGACCACAGTCAATCATTCAGTAGAAGTAGAACTACGCATACTCTGATTCTATTCCCGAGGATACGTAGGCGTAAAGTGCGATGCTTTATCGAGTATACTTAGATACTAACCCCTAGGGTTTTTTAGCCTTTAGCATAGAACCTTTAGCAAACATAAGATAACATTAACAAGAGGTTCCTGTAGAGTACTACAGATACTTAGGGTGCTAATACCTTCCCTTTGTATAACCAATCCCCGAACCTTAGATCTTTCCCTTTAGGTTTTTCTAACGATCTTGAACATTTCCTTTGGATAAATCAAAGTCGGTTGTAAAAGAAATGTGATGCAAGTTAATTAATAGCTTGTTATCCGATTTTCACAGCAACACCAATATACTTAAGGCTGATGTGTAACGTCATCAAAGGAAAGAAACTTTTCTTCAAACAAAACCAAGTCAACACTGTAACACCCCAATTTTAGTAATTAATTATTTATATTAATTATTGATTGATTTTATGAAATATTGATTTATGTGATTTATCTAATTTATTTGAATTATTGGATTTAAATGAATTACTTGATTTAGTGAATTTATATGAATTAATTAATTTATATAATTTATTGAGTTTATATAAATTAGTTCGTTTATTTAATTTATGTGAATTAATTGATTTAATTGATTAAATTGCAATGTGTGATTTAATTTATTATTTGAAAATAAATTGAATTGTAGAATTTATCTAATTAATTATTTAATTGGATTATTGGTATTTAGTGAACTATTTAATTTATTCTATTTAATATGATTTTATAGTTGCTAGAAATTGTTGGGCTTAAGGGGAGGTGTTGATATTAAGTATGATAAGTGAGTTATGCTCATTTAGTTGTGAATAATAGGGTTTAAAAGAAAGAGTTAGTAAGAGTGAAAATCAGAAAAATTAAAAAGAAGAGAAAGTGTAGAAGAGGAGAAGAGAAAAGAGGAAGAGTAGAAGAGGAGAAAAACCCAAAGAAATCAAGAACAAATTCATCAAGAAATTCAATGTAAGGGTGGCTTTTCTCTCATTATTGGAATTATTGGGTGCTGATTAATGGATAGAAATGAGGTTAGTGAAAAATTCTCAAAATTTTTCTATGAAATTGAAATTAATTAGGTTAATGATTATTTCTGAAATTATTAGTTTTTGAATGTTTGGAAATTGATTTTTGATAATAATTTAGAGACTCATTTAATATTTGGTGTACCCATTGAAGTTGAAAAATCTGGAAATAGGATGGTTTTGATAAGAGTGAATTTAACTCCCCTGTTTCCTGGAAGTGTGGCGCAGGGTTTATATTAGATGACTGGAAATTTAAGTGACTCATTAAATGTCATATATCAATTGAGAAATGGAAGTATGTGGTTTGGTATGAAATAAATATATATTTTCCCTACTCACTCTCTGAAACCTTGCGCAAGAAATGATCATTACTAGGGGTGGTAGTACTTGTTCATTTTAAGTGGCTTATTACTAGATATATTAGTTGGCAATAAATTTATGGTAGTCTTCCCAATTAATTCAATGCAGCGCATATACACCAGCATTGATCTCTCCTCTGGGTACTTCTTCAATAGCTAATGGACCTATATATATAGGAATCTAGGCGTGTTTAGGAGAAAACTAGAGTATTACATTAGAATCCCTTTTTAATGATAATGATGATTCATAATAAAAATATGTATGAACAGTTGATGGAATGTTAAGATAAGTGATAGCATGTAGTAACCAATAACCATCCTCTCACTCTCCACTTAATGCGTAGGAAATAGGATATATATATATATCATGTAACCCTCTTTAAATGAATGGAAAATGAAATAGTATATATATATTATATATTAGTTGGGACATGGGATAGATATACTATTTATTTGGCAATGAATTAAGTGGCATTAGCTAATGATGGGATAGTAAATGTGAAGAAATAGGATAAGTAGCTGAACATTGTATCTTCTTTCCATCTTAAGCCTAGCACAGTAAATTGATATATATATATATATATATATATATAGGCGCATAATTACATTGGCCAGGTAGGAGGATAATTTTCCAATTACACCTTACTGTGAGTATATGTGACTTATAAAAACATTAGTATGAATTGAAACACATGTCGTCTTATAGGACATTTATTGTTTAATTAAAATACTAATTATTTATTTAAGTATTAATTATTTATTTAAATATTAGTTATTTATTAAATATAGATTAATTATTTAAATATATATTGTTTATTTTAATATTGATTAATTATTGAATAATAAATAATGGTTGAATATTGGATTCAATATTGGTGATTGATTAATTATTCCGTATTTAATCGGTATTTGTGTTTTGTGAATTGTGATTGGATCGAGCCGATCCTTGTGTATAAATTACTAATTGTGGTGATGATTTTTAAAGTATGAGTACTTGATTATAAAATGTGATTGTGTGTGCAATTGTGTGATGATTAAAGTGTGATGAATTATTAGAGATATGCATGATATTAAGATTAGAGAATGGTCTTAATTGCATATGGTTATTGATTGCATACACATCATTTGTGTCAAGAGGCAATGCTTGCTAGTTCCGTGGGAGCTAGTGACTTGTCCCAAACCTAGAGAAGGGTTTGAAAGCTTAGAGAACGGGCTTTGTGTGTTATTGGTCTAGAGAACGGACCCGGTTTAAATGTAAAAACCGAAAAAAAATAACAAGTGTTGGTATCATATGGCATGAGTTGCATTGAGTTTGCATCGAGTCACATTGCATAAATTATTGTTATATGGAAGTATATGTATGAATGTGACTTGTTGAATATTGGAAATTAATGTGAATTGTGTGGATACTTGAGTGTTACTTGTTGATGAATATTGAAGCGTGGAATTGTTTGTATTTATGTTTATGTGCTTTACTTTAATCATTATCTTATAATTTCAATATTGATGTGAATTCTCACCCTTCTATTGGAATAATGTTTTATACGACATCGCTCAGGTACCGAGGAGTAGATTTGCTCGTAGCGCGAGGTAGCCGCTGGTGCAGCTGTTTAGTGTCTTTATTTATGTTGGGTCGAGTCGTGCTCTGATCATGTAACACTGGGATCGTTTGGTTTATATTTTAGAGATACACTATGTACTCGTCTTATACTTTTATGCTTACTTGATTTGTATGAAGTTGGCTCTTATGCCTAAGTATCGTTTATTGATGTGATGAGTATGAAACTCTTTTTATGTCAATTATGATTAATTAGAATCCACTGCTACATGCTAAGAGAAGTTTTTGAAAAGCATGAAATTACTTAAGTGTTAATGAGCATGACAGGTGTTGTATGATATTTTATGATTATGTGTGACATCCTTAAGTGAATGGCATGATTATTTACTCTGATTTATTTTATGTTTTCCGCGGGGATTAGAAGGGTGTTACATTAGTGGTATCAGAGCAGGTCGATCCATCCGGCCAGGTTGTCTAATGTTGTTCTTCCCTAGTATGCGACACGTGTGTAAACACTGTCGTACTCGTTTATCTTTCTAACCTTTGTCTGCTGGAGTGGGATTGAAACAAGTGGGTGATAAGCTTGTGCTTCTCTAAGATGCTTCAAGTGTGGAGTGGTGGCTTGTTGTGTCGTTGAAAGCTATTAAAGTTTGGTAAAGATGGTTTATGCCCCATCATTATTGTCGGATGTCTATTGACAAATTGAGGAACTGATCACCCTTAATCCATTGTTGATAGAAGACGGGATCATGTTGGATGGCATAGACGTGTCTTGCAAGCTTAAATGGTGTGTGTAATGAATTATTTGGAGTTAAGCCAAGTGCTTACAGATTGTGGTGATAAGCTGATTATTTTCTTGAACCTGAGAATGAAGTACACTTGTTTATGTTTGCTAAGCAAGTGAATGAGTCGGTGCAAGATGGCGCCAAGGTGTTTATGTTGATGGCAACTTTGAGCATTGGTGAAAGTGAAGCAATTGATACTTTACCAATTGTTCGTGACTTTTCGGAAGTTTTTCCTGATGAGATAAGTGATTTACCGCCGGAACGCGAGGTGGAGTTTTCGATTGACTTAGTTCCTGGAACTAGTCCGGTATCAATGGCTCCATATCATATGTCCGCATCAGAGTTAAAAGAGTTGAAGAGTCAACTTGAGGATTTACTTGAAAAGAGGTTTATTCGTCCAAGTGTGTCACCGTGGGGTGCACAAGTTTTGTTGGTTAAGAAGAAAGAAGGATCTATGAGACTTGTGTGGATTACAGACAATTGAACAAGGTGACTATCAAGAATAAGTATCCGCTTCCGAGGATTGATGATTTGATGGATCAGTTGGTTGGTGCAAGTGTGTTCAGTAAGATAGATTTGAGATTTGGGTATCATCAAATTCGTGTGAAAGCTAAAGATATTCAGAAGACTGCTTTTAGAACAAGGTATGGACATTATGAGTATTCTGTGATGCCATTCGATGTGACTAATGCACCAGGTGTATTTATGGAGTACATGAACAGGATTTTCCATCCTTATTTGGACAAGTTTGTGATTGTGTTCATTGATGATATTTTGATCTATTCGAAGAGTGAAGAGGATCATGCTGGACATTTGAAGATTGTGTTATCTGTGTTGAAAGAGAAGCAATTGTATGCTAAACTTTCTAAGTGCGAGTTTTGGTTGAAGGAAGTGAGTTTCCTTGGCCACGTGATTTCGAGTAGAGGTATTGCAGTTGATCCGTCGAAGGTTGAAGCGGTGTCGCAATGAGAGACTCCGAAATCAGTTTTTGAGATTAGAAGTTTTCTTGGTTTGGCAGGTTACTATCAGAAATTTATTGAAGGATTTTCTAAGTTATCCTTGTCGTTGATGCTTTTGACTAGGAAGGGTCAAGCTTTTGTTTGGGATGCAAAATGTGAGGAAGGTTTTCAAGAACTTAAGAGAAGATTGACTACAGCTTCTGCTTTGGTTTTACCGTATCCGTCAGAACCATTTGTTGTGTATTGTGATGCTTCTTTAATGGGTCTGGAAGGTGTATTGATGCAGAATCGACAAGTTGTAGCTTATGCTTCAAGGAAACTTAAAGTGCATGAGAGGAATTATCCGACGCATGACTTAGAGTTGGCCACTGTTGTGTTTGTGTTGAAACTTTGGAGGCATTATTTGTTTGGTACGAGATTTGAGGTGTATAGTGATCATAAGAGTTTGAAGTATCTCTTTGACCAGAAAGAATTGAATGCGACGCAAAGGAGATGGTTGGAACTTCTGAAAGATTATGATTTTGGTTTGAATTACCATCCGGGTAAGGCAAACGCGGTAGCTGATGCATTGAGTAGGAAATCTTTGCATATGTCGATGATGATGGTAAAAGAGTTAGAAATAATTGAACAATTCTGTGATATGAGTCTGGTGTGTGAGAAAACTTCTTATGGAGTTAAGCTTGGTATGTTGAAGCTTACTAGTGGCATTCTTGATGAGATTCGAGAAGGTCAGAAATCTGATTTGGGTTTAGTTGATCGGTTGATTTTGATCAATCAAGGTCAAGGTGGTGATTTTTGGATTGATGAAAATGGTATCATGAGATGTCGTGATAGAGTTTGTGTTCCGGATATTGTTGAGCTAAAGAAGAGTATTCGTGAGGGAGGGCATCGTAGTGGATTGAGTATTCATCCCGGTGCTCCCAAGATGTATCAAGATTTGAGGAAAGTATTTTGGTGGCCTCGTGTGAAGAAAGATATTGCAGAATTTGTGTATTCTTGTTTAACTTGTTAGAATTCGAAGATCAAACATCAGAACCGTCGGGTTAGAGGCAGCCGTTATCTATTCTTGAGTTGTTCGTTTGAGGTAATTTTCGAGGGCGAAAATCTTTTAAGTGGGGGAGAGTTGTAACACCCCAATTTTAGTAATTAATTATTTATATTAATTATTGATTGATTTTATGAAATATTGATTTATGTGATTTATCTAATTTATTTGAATTATTGGATTTAAATAAATTACTTTTCATTTATATAATTTATTGAGTTTATATAAATTAGTTAGTTTATTTAATTTATGTGAATTAATTGATTTAATTGATTAAATTGCAATGTGTGATTTAATTTATTATTTGAAAATAAATTGAATTGTAGAATTAATCTAATTAATTATTTAATTGGATTATTGGTATTTAGTGAACTATTTAATTTATTCAATTTAATATGATTTTATAGTTGTTAGAAATTGTTGGGCTTAAGGGGAGGTGTTGATATTAAGTATGATAAGTGAGTTAGGCCCATTTGGTTGTGAATAGTAGGGTTTAAAAGAAAGAGTTAGTAAGAGTGAAAATCAGAAAAATTAAAAAGAAGAGAAAGTGTAGAAGAGGAGAAGAGAAAAGAGGAAGAGTAGAAGAGGAGAAAAACCCAAAGAAATCAAGAACAAATTCATCAAGAAATTCAAGGTAAAGGTGGGTTTTCTCTCATTATTGGAATTATTGGGTGTTGATTAATGGGTAGAAATGAGGTTAGTGAAAAATCCCCAAAATTTTTCTATGAAATTGAAATTAATTAAGTTAATGATTATTTCTGAAATTATTAGTTTTTGAATGTTTGAAAATTGATTTTTGATAATAGTTTAGAGACCCATTTAATATTTGGGGTATCCATTGAAGTGAAAAATCTGGAAATAGGATGGTTTTGATAAGAGTGAATTTAACTCCCCTGTTTCCTGGAAGTGTGGCGCAGGGTTTATATTAGGTGACTGGAAATTTAAGTGACTCATTAAATGTCATATATCAATTGAGAAATGGAAGTATGTGGTTTGGTATGAAATAAATATATATTTTCCCTACTCACTCTCTGAAACCTTGCGCAAGAAATGATCATTAGTAGGGTGGTAGTACTTGTTCATTTTAAGTGGCTTATTACTAGATATATTAGTTGGCAATACATTTATGGTAGCCTTCCCAATTAATTCAATGCAGCGCATGTACACCAGCATTGATCTCTCCTCTGGGTACTTCTTCAATAGCTAATGGACCTATATATATAGGAATCTAGGCGTGTTTAAGAGAAAACTAGAGTATTACATTAGAATCCCTTTTTAATGTTAATGATGATTCATAATAAAAATATGTATGAACAGTAGATGGAATGTTAAGATAAGTGATAGCATGTAGTAACCAATAACCATCCTCTCACTGTCCACTTAATGCGTAGGAAATAGGATATATATATATATATATATATATATCATGTAACCCTCTTTAAATGAATGGAAAATGAAATAGTGTATATATATTATATATTAGTTGGGACATGGGATAGATATACTATTTATTTGGAAATGAATATAGTGGCATTAGCTATTGATGGGATAGTAAATGTGAAGAAATAGGATAAGTAGCTGAACATTGTATCTTCTTTCCATCTTAAGCCTAGCACAGTAAATTGATATATATATAGGCGCATAATTACATTGGCCAGGTAGTAGGATAATTTTCCAATTACACCTTACTGTGAGTATGTGACTTATACTTATAAAATCATTAGTATGAATTGAAACACATGTCGTCTTATAGGACATTTATTGTTTAATTAAAATACTAATTATTTATTTAAGTATTATTTATTTATTTAAATATTAGTTATTTATTAAATATAGATTAATTATTTAAATATAGATTGTTTATTTCAATATTGATTAATTATTGAATAATAAATAATGGTTGAATATTGGATTCAATATTGGTGATTGATTAATTATTCCGTATTTAATTGGTATTTGTGTTTTGTGAATTGTGATTGGATCGAGCCGATCCTTGTGTTTAAATTGCTAATTGTGGTGATGATTTTTAAAGTATGAGTACTTGATTATAAAATGTGATTGTGTGTGCAATTGTGTGATGATTCTAGTGTGATGAATTATTGGAGATATGCATGATATTAAGATTAGAGAATGATCTTAATTGCATATGGTTGTTGATTACATACACATCATTTGTGTCAAGAAGCAATGCTTGCTAGTTCCGTGGGAGCTAGTGACTTGTCCCATACCTAGAGAGGGGTTTGAAAGCTTAGAGAACGGGCTTTGTGTGTTATTGGTCTAGAGAACGGACCCGGTTTAAATGTAAAAACCGAAAAAAAATAACAAGTGTTGGTACCACATGACATGAGTTGCATTGAGTTTGCATCGAGTAGCATTGCATAAATTATTGTTATATGGAAGTTATGTATGAATGTGACTTGTTGAATATTGGAAATTAATGTGAATTGTGTGGATACTTGAGCGTTACTTGTTGATGAATATTGAAGCGTGGAATTGTTTGTATTTATGTTTATGTGCTTTACTTTAATCATTATCTTATAATTTCAATATTGATGTGAATTCTCATCCTTCTGTTGGAATGATGTTTTATACGACATCGCTCAGGTACCGAGGAGTAGATTTACTCGTAGCGCGAGGTAGCCGCTGGTGCAGCTGTTTAGTGTCTTTATTTATGTTGGGTCGAGTCCTGCTCTGATCATGTAACACTGGGATCGTTTGGTTTATGTTTTAGAGATACACTATGTACTCTACTTATACTTTTATGCTTACTTGATTTGTATGAAGTTGGCTCTTATGCCTAAATATCGTTTATTGATGTGATGAGTATGAAACTCTTTTTATGTCAATTATGATTAATTAGAATCCACTGCTACATGCTAAGAGAAGTTTTTGAAAAGCATGAAATTACTTAAGTGTTAATGAGCATGACAGGTGTTGTATGATATTTTATGATTATGTGTGACATCCTTAAGTGAATGGCATGATTATTTACTCTGATTTATTTTATGTTTTGCGCGGGGATTAGAAGGGTGTTACAAACACAACCTCAGACTCATGGATGAAACCGAAACGGAAAACAACAAAACAAGTCGCAACCTTCTTCGCCTCTCTCGCTCAAGTTTCGATCGCTTACGATCTCCCTCTCTTCGCTCTTAGTTTGCGATTCCAGGTTCGTGTTGATTTTACCCTCTTTCTCTTCTTCTCCCTCTTTCTTTGGTTTTCTAGATGTGTTGAAAATGGTTTGGGTTATTGTGGTTGTTGAAGGTTTGATATTGAAAGTTTAAAGATTGTTAGAGGATTACGTTTGAGTTGTGTGTGGAGTTATTGATGTTTGATGGAGGTTGAAGAGGTTGAAGGTTGTTTAACAGTGACGCGGTGTTTGAAGGTGGTTTGTGGTGGTTGGGTTGAGTGAAGGTGAAGGTTGATGTTTAGGTTCTGCTTGATTCGAATGGGACGATGAAGAGGGGATGGGTTATTTGATGGTGTATATGAAGATTGTTGAGTTTAGTGGATTGAAAAGATTGAAAGGTTTGGAGGAGATTTGGTATGGGTTTGAAGAAGGTGAATGTAAAACATAAAACACGTAGGTTGTTTAGCGTTTGGGACGAAGATTGGGTTTTGATTGTTGTGATTTTTGCTGAAAATGGTTAAAGGAGGATGTTGGTTCGTGAGCGGGTTCGTTGGAGATATGGTGGTGTTTGGAAAAAAAATCGAAGAAGAAGTTCCCAGCTGAGGGGTTTTTATGGTTTTTGTTGTTATCGATGTTTGTTGCAGAAGATTTATGGATGGTGATGATGGTTCGACGTGAGGAGAGATTTTGGTTTTTGTAAACGTTGTTGTAACCCCCCCTGTATCCGACCTCCCCCCTCTTTTTATGCCCCCCCTTTCTCCTTAAATTCAAAACTTGTTTTATCCTTTTCTTTTGAATTTGAACGTTGTTAATAGTCACTTTCAGGCTGCAGAGGATTTGGTGCTCGTACCAGCAGGTTTACGTTGAGGTTGCAGAGGCTTGGTACTGTTTTGAACAAGGTGGCAACAACTACAACTTGCATTTTTGAATTGATTTTACACAATGGGCCTTTTGAAAACAAGAAATGGGCTTTTGATGAATTAAATGAACCTTGCAAAATAAATTGACTTGGACTTGTAAATTTATATTTAAATGGATATTATGGATAATTGGAATTGTAGATTTAATTGGATCAACAAAAAAAAGATTTTAAATGGATAATTGAAAAAAGATTTAGAAATGGGTTAAGAGAAAGAATTGGATTAATAGATGATTAATAGTAATAAATAATTAAGTAACTCAAAAATTAAATAAACTAAATTACAAATAATTTAATTAATTAGACTAAAAATGCAAAATTAAGTTAAGTTTAAATGATGATTAATTAAAAATCAATAAAAATAAAGCAATTTAAATATACAAATAAAAATTAGAAATAAGCCATATTAAAATTAAATTAAAAACGAATAAAACTATTAAGATAAATGTTAAAATAAAACGAATAAAATGGATATTAAAAATACAGAGAAAGTTCAGTCACACAACATTTAGCAAAAAGATGAGGGTAAAATTTGGGGTACAACACGTATAATCACAATCAGTACCCTTTTTCTATAAGTCCTTTAGGTGCGCGGAAATAATATTTCGGGCTCGTTTTAGTATTATTTTCAAACCTTTAGTAATTAGTGTTTATATTTCCGTTTGTACCATTGTAATCATAGCCTTAGCTTTACAAAGCAACAATAGATTATAGTAGGTTCATATTGGTCTCTCTGGGTTCGACAATCTTTTATATTACTTCGATAAATCCGTGCACTTGCGGAGCATCAAGTTTTTGGCGCCATTGCCAGGGACCAACAGTCAATATTGTGATTCCATTGTTGCACCATATAGACTAAGGCACTCTTGTTTGAAAAAAAAAAAAGAGAAGAAAAAAAAACTATGTATCACCCAGATTTGCTTTACAATTACTACTCCCAATATTTTGAGGAACCACAGGAATCCCATAATCCTGACCTCGAAATGTTGATGGAGGATTTCAATGCGACGCTCACTCACTCTCAACCAAATTTCCTCTATGATTACACTCCCAATATTTTGAGGAACCGCGAGAATCCCATAATTCCAACCTCGAAACATTAATGGAGGATTTCATTGAAACAACAACTAATTCTAGGCTAGAATCTTTGATGGAGCGCTTTGTGGAGACACAAACTCTCAAGAATGAAGAGTTTGGAAAAAACATCTCGATACTTATGAAACCTTCAGGCGGATGAACATAGTGGTCTATTCCCTCGCAACTCACGCCGAGGCATTGGAGACTCGAATCTCCCTGCTTGCACAAACACCTATAGGACCCTCGTGTAGCGAGGGATTTTGGACGTGGTTCTTAAGCACTGTCGCTCTGGGGGTAACTACAAGTCAATTCATTTTTTATCCTATTGAAGCTGATGAAGGAAGGGAAATAGATGTCTCCAACTAACCCTGTTTGCATACTGAGTTTAAATAGTCAAAATTGTTGGTTTACAAATGCGGTTTAGATTGCGGGGCCTCTCTCTGCTTATTTTGTTCAAGAACAAAATGCCAGGACTATTCATGGGGACGTTGGTTAGGATACTGCTTCAGATTTGATGATATATGGGATTTCGGGTTTTTGATTATTGTGCTCGCTAAGATTTTTCTTGTAATCTTATGCCTACGTATTCCCGTTTACCGAAACTGGGAGATCAGAGCGATCGTAGTTCCTCCTATTCTACAGGAGGAAAAAGGTGTTTTGGTGTCTTGTTCAAAGCCCAAGATATGAAGCTAAAGGTGATTTGTATCTTGTTCAAAGCCCAAGATATGAAGCTAAAGAGTCTATTTGTATCTTGTTCAAAGCCCAAGATATGAAGCTAAAGGGTCTATTAGTATCTTGTTCGAAGCCCAAGATATGAAGTTAAAGGGGGTTTGACTTTAGAGAGAACTTGTCATCTCTAAAGAGGGGTATTTGGTCTTTTTGTCCCAACTGTTGGTGACCGATTTATAAAGGAAAATTACTTTAACTGGGATATGTGAATCCAGCAATGCAATAATTTCCTTTATAGTGGTTTTTCCACCTGAAGGAGAAGACTTTAACTCAGTTTAGAGCAACGCCATCTTTCCTTAGGAATTTCTCATGCTAAAAGAGGGACAGTGGCGTGGATGTAAATAATCTAGAGGCTTGCCGCTTACAACAATTAGATGGAGGGAAACGAGTTGTTGATGTTTGTATGTTGTGAGCAAAGTATGATTTGATGCTAAAAGGTTGATTGTCTCAACCAGGGTTTCCTTATACAAAGCCTAAGAGGAAGCTACAAGGGTTTGACTCAACAAGAGAGTCTTTTTGTGTGTCTTATACAAAGCCCAAGACAGAGGCCAAAGGTGGTTGACTCAATGAGGGAGTCTTTTATACTCAACAAGAGAGTGTTTCGGTGTCTCGTACGAAGCCCGAGACGGAGGTTAAAAGTTGTTTGACTCAACAAGAGAGTCTTTTATACTCAGCAAGAGAGTGTTTTTGGTGTCTCGTACGAAGCCCGAGACGGAGGCTAAAAGTGGTTTGCTGTTCAGTTGAGTGACAGGTCCAGTGTGTTGGATAAAAGAGAAAATCAATTCTTATGAGGAAGAAAAGATTAGCTCTGTTGGGGAGAATCATTGTACAAAGCCTAAGAGAAGGCTATCTTACTAATGAGGATTATTGAGATCATAAAGCAGGTCCAAGTGTGAGGAACTCTAATGAGAGAGACTGGGTTTCTTCCTATGCTTGTAGGGTACTTGAGAATGTCTTTTAGACTCAAGAGGCTTCATACTGTCCAAGTCTAGAGTTTCATCTTTTGTATTATGCTTAATAGAAAGTACGCTTTCGGTGTGAAGGACTAGACTCCTTTGAAAGACTGCTCTATTAAGATGACTAACTTCTGTTCCTATACCTCTAGGAGGTCGTCGGGACAATTTGTACAAAACCCAATAGGAGGCTGGAAACTTTTAAGAAGCCGAGGGACAATTTGTACGAAGCCCAAGAGGAGGCTATGAAAACTTCTAGGAAGCCGAAGGGTCCTTGTACAACGCACAAGAGGAGGTGGGGATGCTTTTAGGAAGCCTGTGGGTCCTTGTATAACGCCCAAGAGGAGGCGGATGAACAGTTCCAGAAGGGGTTTCACATGGAACAATGGCCTTCTGTATATGAACTATTCAAAGGGGGATTTTCTTAGACCTAGTTATCTAAGATTGTTGAAAAATTGTCAGGGTTGAGGTTATGTTGAAAATATCCGGGAGAAAGTCGGGTGGAAAGAGACGAAGTTTTTCCTAGTTCTAGACATAATTGCCAGGAAAACTCTAATATCTATACTAGTATTACACAGTTGATATGAGTTTATGAAAGAAGACTTACAATGCAGCAGCTTCCCACAATACAGTTATATATATATATATATGAAAGCAGTAAATGAAAGCGGGTAAACACTTACTCGGTTGTAGAGCTTCCATGTTGTTTAGTTAGTTGTTCAACAAAGAAAGATTGAAACAACAGTATATTTCAAAATCAAAGGAGAAGGTGCTTTGAAAGAGAAATTGTTAGGGCTTACAGCTCAAGGAGAGGCCCAAGGTTTTATCAGTGATCACACTGTCGTTGTGTATTTGTACAGGGACTTATACAAGTGACTAAGGCCCAAGAAAGGTTTTCTGTACAAAGGGGATGGGTCTTACACTCTCTCAAGAGGCCCAAGAAGTTTTAAAGAAAAGACATGGGGCTTACAACACGAGGGGAGGCCCAGTTGGTTTGATTTTGAATTGGCGATCGCGCCGAGGTTTTTCTTTTAACGCAAAGGGACTTATACAATAAGTGAGGCCCAAAATGATTTTTGGTTAAAAGGGGGTTGGGTCTTACACTCTATTAGAGGCCCAAAATGGTTTTTGTACAAGTAGTGGGGCTTACAGCTCAAGGAGAGGCCCATGGTTTTATTTTTGAAAAGGCTGCGATCGCGCCGAAGTTTTGAAAATACACAGAGGGACTTATACAATAAGTGAGGCCCACAATGGGTTATTTACAATAAGGCTTGGGTCTTACACTCTATTAGAGGCTCATGAGTGTTTGAAAAAAGTTTGTTTAGGGTGAAAAATCAATAAAACCCTAATTTCATCATTTTTTAATGTAATATTTCAAAGAAAATTAATAAAAATGATAAAAAAAATCCAAATAAGTTTGAATAAACAACTTGAGATTTTGGTTTTAGGTTTGAAAAATGAGGTTTTAATCACAAGATGAATTGAAACCTATTTGGTTTTGATTTTTCAAAAGGAATATTTATTTTTAAAAGGTTTAAAAACAAATAAAAGGTATTTATTCACAAAAATACTAATTATATTAAATAAATAACATAAATCTAGTTTTCTTGTGGAATAAATATATTTCAACATTTTTGTGACTTTTTGCAAAAAGAACCAATCAATAATAATTAAAATTGAAGGAGTTATTAATTTTCCAATTAATTAAATGAAAACATAAAAAAAAAAATAGAAAAATGTGAGAAAAACACAAAATGGCATGGGTGGGGTTTGAACCCATGACCTCAAGGTTACAGGGCGCGCGCCCTACCACTGGGGTGGTGATACATTCGTTGATTGAGAGAAACCAACAAATACACAAGGCTTGCCTTGTTTTCTAGGCCTGGCCAAGGCAAGGCAAGTTAAGTTTTGGCAAGAAACGGGAAGGTACATAACTTTGTCATTTCTCCATGGTTGGGGACAAAATTTATATGCATCTGGCCTAGAATTTCACAAGGAATCCAATGGTGGTGGTGGATTTTTCAGATCATGCTCCCTCCTCAAAATCTGATAGTGGTTTTGAAATAGGCCTATAATTGCATTTTCTATGCTACACTTTGGTACAGGCATGGATTACATGATGAATTGGTTCAAACACAACACATATGACATGTATAAGGGATGCATGATCAATGGACCTCAAAACCATGCATATTTTGGAAAGTTCAAGTCATGATGCTTACCTCCTTTTGAGCTTTTTGGATTTTTTGTGCAATCTGTCAAACCTCTTGTTCCAGAAATGGTTTCATGCTTTGGACACTCTCAAATGATCCCTTAAAAGCTTTCAGGGTGAGTGGAATCAGCTGGAACCTGCAAAAACATAAACTGGCCCTTTCTTGCAAAAGGGGTTAAAATGGCCAAAATAGCAACTCTCTCAAATGGTGTTCTAGATGGGGGGAACCATTTGGGACAGTTCAAGGATGATATTTGGAGTGTGTTTGAGGTTTTATATGGTTTGGAAAGTGACTGAATCAAGACATGGCTTGAAAAATGCACAAAAGTACTATTTTGAGGTTTTGAGAGGTGACTTTGTGATTCTGAGATTACAGGTCACTTGTGATAGTTTGGACAGCTTATATATGATATATATGAGGTGTCTGTGTGATTGGTTTGGTTGAAATTGCTCTCAAACTCAAAAACTCAGAGTTACCTTGCTAAAGAAGGCATTTTTGCCAAGAGAAAGAGATTTTGAGGAAAGCATCTATTTGATGGCTTTGGTGTACTCAAACTGAGCACAAATGAGCTCTATTTATAGTAGAGCAAGTTTGTTTTGGGATCAATAGTGAATGGCAACTGCAGCAGAGATTTGGCCAATGTTGGCAAATGAAAATCCAAGTGTCCTCTAGCCATTGACTAGAGGTTAGAGCACAGAGCTGTGGTTCCCTTGTTGTTGGATCAATCTTGACTGAATTCAGTTGCAAATGTGTCAGTCCATGCCACCTTGGTGCATCCATTAAATGCTTCAATCCAAAATTGGAGTCTTGTCCCTCTTTTAGGCATTTCTAGGTTTGGCATGCTACTTCTTGTTCCAAGGACTTTGGAGGCTTGGATCAGTGTTTGTCCCCTTTGGATTTGATCCTCAGATGTGTTCAAAGTGATGACAAGGCTTGGAATTGTCTGATTTTGCCAAATCGAGCAAAAATGCAAAATTCTTCCTAGCCTTGGCAGTTTTCAGCAAGGCATATTGCCATTGTCATATCTCATGGCTTAAGTGGAATTTGGTGATGTTCTTGGCCATTTTGGAAAGCCCTTATATGATACAATAAATGTTCGATCATAATTAGTTTTGATACCTTTTCTTGATTTTGATCATTCCATAACTTGAAATCCATGAGGAATTGGAATGAGTTCAGTTTGAAGCTTTTGTAGAGGGAAATGAGAGCTACAAATACAACTTTGGATGGGGAAAAATAGCCTTGTGGTTTAGGAGTTATGATCCTCCAAAGTTGGTACCCTAACCACTTTATTTCATAACTTAGAAAATTTCTAAGTTATTTATGTTTACCCCTTTTACAAGTTATCCCACTTTCTTTGATTTTTCTTGATGAATGATGGTTCAAATCACACATTAACATCATTTTAGGGTTAAAGAACCATAATTATGAAAAATCTCAAAAAGTCAAAGTTTGACTTTTGTGCACAGTTGACTTTTTGTCAGATGAATTCCAAACTGTGCAATACTTTATGAAATCATGTCCTTAACCTAAAGAAAACTTGATGGACATGTTCCAAGGGTATTATAGGGTGTATTGAATCATGTCCTAGGGTTTGGGAGCATGCATGGGTCAAAAGTCAAAGGTACAGTTGACTGAAACCCTAACTGTGGTCCTGATGAATTTGAAGCTTGTGAATCTAGCATCTTAGATGAATCCATTTTTGCAAATGGATCAATGTAGTGTATTAGAGACCCTCAAATCCTCTCTTTAGGTATTGGCTCATGTTTTGTCCTAAAAGTCAACTTAGGGGTGAATTAGGTCAAGAAACCCTAATTCCTGATTTTTTTATGAATGTTTCCCCAGAGGCTAAATTGACTTGTTAATTGGGTTTATGACGTCCCTATGAGCATCTTAAGTTATGCTTTGAAGCATTGGCTCATGCCCAAATGAAAATTCCCATCTAGAGGCCCTCGTCGACCAAAACCCTAAATTGGTGACACTGGTGATCCTGAGGCTTGATCCACTTGGAATGTTGCAGCTTGTGCCTGATTCTTGATGTGGGAGTCCTCTTGATCCATTGTGGGTGTTTGAGAGGTTAGACAAGTTTAAGATCATGTCATTCCTTGATTGATCCTTTGTCTAAAAGCTCTGAGAGGGATTGAAACCCTAGTTTTGATTGTAGTTTATGCTCACCCATCTTTGGGGAGACTAATGAGGTATGATGGTTCATCCATATTGTGATGATGATTTTCACAATGATGGGGAATCTTAGTGGTCAAAATTTGGGGTATGACAGATGCCCCTATTTAATCTTCTTGGACCCGAAGGTGCGAATGTCGAAGGTATTCGGGCATTCGGGGTGCAAGAGGATTAAATATCGGAATACCCGAAATTTTGATGCTTACTATGAATGGCAGCCTGCGCATCCATCTTCTCTTGCTAAGCGATGACGCTTAGAAAAGGTGAAACTTCCCCTCGATCCTGGTTTCCTGCCAGGGATCTGGTCTCGGTTTCTGAAATAAACTTCCCCTCGATCCTGGTTTCCTAACAGGGATCTGGTCTCAGTTTTTTATATAAACTTCCCCTCGCTCCTGGTTTCCTACCAAGAATCTGGTCTTAGTTTCTAATATAAACTTCCCCTCGATCCTGGTTTCCTACCAAGGATCTGGTCTCAGTTTCTGATATAAACTTCCCCTTGATCCTGGTTTCCTACCAAGGATCTGGTCTCAGTTTCTTTTGTCAATAAACTTTATTGACAAGGGACGCCATTCGTAGCGGTTTTCCTCAAACTTCTTGCCAAATTTTCCTGGGGAGATCCCATTTGATGGAAAAAGTTTTGATGTCAGACTTGCTGGATAACCCATCTGTCTGAGTTGTAAAGGTGTACAAACTTCTCTGTTGGAGATGCCATTTGTTGGCTCTACTGGGGAAAACGAGTCTCTTGAGAGACTACTTCTGTTTGGGGATTTTACATCATACTTTTCTCGAGATTTTCTCGGAGAAACACCATATGGTACAATCTAGTTTTGAGGTGCTGATGACTTCATTAACACTGACTTTCTAGAGAGAAGAACCAATGTGTTGCTGAGAGTCTTTAGTTGCAACGCTTTCTCTGGGGATTGTCCTTAATCTGGGAAAGCGAAGACATCATCTTCAATGGCGAAGAGTGACGTTGTTGAAGGTTCTCTGGTTTTTCAGAGGTTCAAGTTATCAAAGTGGTCAAGGGACCAACTTCAATTTATCAGTAACGTGGAGAAGCGGTTGTTTAGACACGATGTTTCCTGGTAAGGAAAGAACTGACAACTCAATTGAGAGGATTTTTATCACTAGGGTACAAGACCGACTAGAGTGATAGTGATATGAATATGCATGTAAAACAATAATGCATGATGTATGTATGTATATGCTGACAAAACTGACACAACATACAAACTAATAGATGAACATGACTGGATACTCGGCCACAGCGGGGAATGAATCGTATCACTGGTTCAAAAATAGCAATTCTGCCTTGCTTATGAGAGATAGTCCCTGTTGGGAGCTATGTTGGTCGGGCTTAGGAGGTAAGAACTATGCCGGTGATGTCGGACGAAATATTCGCATCAGACACAGTTGATCCTTCATTCAGGCTTACCGGTTTAGAAGGAGTACTTTGATTCTGCACTTTGAAGCTCGCTTACTTCTGGAGAAGCGACCGATGTTCTTTCGATGTTTAATTGTCAAAAGAAATTGCCATCTTTATTTTAAAAGCAGAAAAAGTTTGACAAGTAAATTCGTTTTTGTTTTATTTCAAGAATCGTTAATCATATTACAATGTCGTTCTGTAAAGCTAAAACAAATAAGAATTGCCAACAAAAGCACAAGGGCTCAAATTTTATTGATAGGATGAAGATCAGCCAAGCACGTGATTCCATGGAGTATTTACAAAGTTAGAAAAATGGTAATTTAAGGGAAAAGGGCTGCATTGAAAAATAACGACCACTATCCTTCTACCAACTTTGAATTCGGGGCATCCTGAGCTTCTGTCGAAGATGACCTTGATCGGAGATTTCTGACGGATGATGTAACTGATGCTGAGGGACTTGCCCCTTTGTTGAACGTAGTTACTTGCCATTATCCCTAATTTTCCCCTGGATCGTACTTTGAGGTTTCCAATCCACCGGAATGACTTTTTTTTTTACTTATGTCTCTAATTTTTGCCTGGACCGCCCTTTCAGGTTTTCAATCCACCGAGACATTTTTTTTTATTTAGGCGAAGTATTTATTGACTACATCAACATTCGTGGGGTAGGCAAATTCCTCTCCGTCCATGGTTGCGAGTCTCAAGGCGCCGCCTGAGAAAGCTTTCTTGACCACATAGGGACCGTCATAATTCGGAGTCCATTTTCCCCGAGAATCAGTGAAAAATGATTGTATTTTCTTGAGCACGGGGTCTCCTTTCCTGAAGACGCGAGGTCGGACCTTTTTGTCAAACGCCTTGTTTATTCTCTGTTGATACAGCTGACCATGGCATAGTGCCGTGATTCACTTCTCCTCGATCAGATTTAGTTCATTGTGTCGACTTTGAAACCCTTCGGCTTCTGTTAATTTAGCTTCCATCAATACCCAGATTGATGGGATCTCTACTTCTATGGGGAGCACTGCTTCCATGCCATATACTAGAGAGAAAGGGGTTGCCCCTGTTGAAGTGCGGACAGATGTGCGATAACCGTGAAGAGCAAAGGGTAGCATCTCGTGCCAGCCTTTCTAGGTTACAACCATCTTCTGAACGATCTTCTTGATGTTCTTATTGGCCGTTTCTACCGCTCCGTTCATCTTGGGTCGGTAGGGAGATGAGTTATGGTGTTCAATTTTGAACTCATTGCACAACTCCTTCATCATCTTATTGTTCAAGTTAGATCCATTATCTGTAATGATCTAGCTTGGAACACCATAATGGCAGATGAGATTGTTTTTGATAAATCAGACCACCACTTGTCGGGTTACATTGGCGTACGATGCTGCTTCGACCCATTTGGTGAAGTAGTCAATAGCTACC
This sequence comes from Lathyrus tuberosus, assembly GCA_022829125.1. NCBI lineage: Eukaryota > Viridiplantae > Streptophyta > Magnoliopsida > Fabales > Fabaceae > Lathyrus > Lathyrus tuberosus. The sequence continues at coordinate 2,543,695 of JALAZF010000494.1, forward strand.
AGGATGAACCGATGTTCGTTTGAAGCCTTGGGGTCAATCATACCAATCATGTCGATTCCCCATATGGAAAAAGGTCATGGGGAAGAAAGAACTCTGAGATGTTTTGGCGGTACATGGATTTTGTCTGAGTATATCTGACACTTGTGACACTTCCTCATGTACTAGTAGAAGTCGGATTCCATTGTCAACCAATAGTACCCTGCTCTTAGAATTTTTCTCGCCATTGTGTGTCCATTGGAAAGAGTGCCAAAGGATCATTCGTGAATTTATTTTATCAGCATGTCCGCTTCTGGTCTGCTTGCCAGTCTTATGAGGGTCTTTCTATCCTTTTTGGATACCCCCAGGTGGGTAGTCCTGTTTCTGAAGGAAGCATTTGATATCATGATGCCAAGGTTTGTCATCTATGATTGCTTCAATTGCAAAGATGTAGGCGGGCCGTTCAAGGCGCATTATGTCGATCTTAGGTATGTCATTCCATTGACCTACACTAATCATGGAAGAGAGAGTGGCTAATGCACCAGCCATGTGATTCTCCTCACGAGGGATATGATGAAACTCGATTCTGTCAAAGAAGGGTAACAACCTTCTTGCATAATCTTTGTAAGGAATCAATCCTGATTGTTATGTGTTCCAATCTCCTGTGAGCTGATTGATAACCAGGGCTGAGTCGCCATATACATCCAAGTTCTTGATCCTTAAGTCGATCGCTTCTTCGAGACTCATGATACAAGCTTCGTATTCGGCCTCGTTATTCGTACACTTGAACGTTAGTCGAGCTGTGAAAGGAATAGGGGTACCCTGAGGTGTTATGATGATTGCCCTAATTCCATTTCCGTAATGATTGACAGCTCTGTCAAAGATTAGTCCCCATTGGGAACCTGGTTTTGGCCCTTCCCTGGATAGCGGTTCATCGCAGTCTTTCATTTTCAAATACATGACATCTTCGTCTGGGAAGTCAAATTCGACTGATTCCTGATCGTTAATCGGTTGATGAGCCAAATGATCGGCTAAACACTTCCTTTAACGGCTTTCTTAGCGTGGTACTCGATGTCGTATTCTGATAACAACATCTTCCAACGGGCAATCCTTCTCGTAAGAGCAGGCTTTTCGAAGACATACTTGATTGGATCCATTTCGGAGATTAACCAAGTAGTGTGACGAATCATGTACTGGCGAAGACATTTGGCTGCCCAAGCCAAAGCACAACAGGTTTTCTCGAGCATTGTGTACCGAGATTCACAGTCGGTGAATTTCTTGCTTAAGTAGTAGATGGCAGACTCTTTCCTTTTGGTTTCATCTTGTTGGCCAAGTACACAACCCACGGAGTCTTCCAAGACTGTTAAGTAGATGATCAGTGGTCTTCCTTCCACTGGCAGTGATAGAATCGGTGGGTTTAACATGTATTCCTTGATATTGTCGAAGGCGGTTTGGCAGTCTTCTGTCCAAACGCAGTCCTGATTCTTTTTGAGTTATTTGAAGATTGGCGCGCATGTCGCGGTCATGAGGAATATGAATCTGGAAATGTAGTTCAGATGTCCCAGGAACCCTCTGACTTATTTCTCAGTTCGCGGAGAAGGCATTTCTTGAATGGCCTTGACCTTGTCAGGATCAATCTCGATTCCTTTCTGGCTGACAATGAACCCTAGCAGCTTCCCTGAACGGACACCGAATGTGCACTTATTAGGATTCAAGCGGAGTTTGTACTTCCTCAGACGCTCGAATAGCTTTGACAGATGGGTCACATGCTCCTCCTCTGTTTTATATTTGGAAATCATATCATCGACATATACCTCTATTTCCTTGTGTATCATGTCATGAAACAAAGTAGTCATGGCCCGTTGATAGGTTGCCCTGGCATTCTTTAAGCCGAACGGCATTACCTTGTAACAGAAAGTGCCCCATGGGGTAATGAAGGAAGTTTTCTCCATGTCTTTCGATGCCATTTTGATTTGATTATAGCCCGAGAATCCATCCATTAAGGAGAAAACTTTGAACTTTGCTGTACTGTCTACCACCATATCTATGTGTGGCAAGGGAAAGTCGTCCTTTGGACTTGTCTTGTTCAGATCTCTGTAGTCCACACACATTCTGACCTTTTCGTCCTTTTTCGGAACTGGTACTATGTTGGTTAGCCATTGAGGATATTCTGATGTGGCGAGGAAACCTGCGTCAATCTGCTTCTGTACTTCATCTTTGATTTTGATGGCCATGTTGGGTGAGTCCTTCTTAACCTCTGCTTTACCGACGGACATTCTGATCTCAATGGTAGATGATGTTCCACGTTGCTGGTATCCAACCCTGGCATATCCTGATAAGACCAAGCGAATACATCGGGAAACTCTTTAAGAAGTTTTATCAAGCTTTCTTTGACCGTTGGACTGAGCAGTGCCCCAATCTTGATTTCTTTTCTCTCTTTTTCTGAACCCAAGTTGACCGTTTCCAACGGCTCCTTGTGAGGTTCAATGGACCTTTCCTCTTGTCTGAGTAGTCGGGAGATCTCTTCTGGAATTTCATCGTCATTTTCTTCTTCAGCCTCAAATACCGGGAATTCAAAGTTGGAAGAAGGCATTGGATCGCGTGTTTCAACGGGGTTTAAAACAAGCAGTCTGCAAGAAGTGATGATTTTTAGAAGAGATAGAGAAAATTGAAGAGTGTGTGTAGTGTTTTTGAACAATGCTCGTTTTTACTTTGTTTTGTTTTTTAGGATTACCATTTTCTGAAAAATGAAATGAGAAAACAGCAATAAATGCGGAAATTACAGAACAACATTATTTTATTTATGATTTAGTCGATTCTTGAAACTACAGCCCTATAAAACAAAACTCTGTCGCTTTGGGCGAAGCGAAGAGGGACATTTACAGAAAGTGAGCCCTATCAAAACATCCGTTTTTCCTGGGCCGGGTGAAAGGTTAAAGTAAAGACGGAAATTACTTTGACTGATGAATGATCTTCAGAACATCGACAACAACCCATTGGCGGCGAACACCTCGGTGAATCACAAAGTCTGGTACCTTCCTGGATTTGTCTTCAGAAATAACGCTGATTTCTGGTGGAGCTGGATCATTGGAATCTATCTCCCAGGAAGAGTTGTCGTAGAAGGATTCCTCAGTTATATTTTGCAGAGTATTCGTACTCTCAGGCATATCTCCCCATCCAGTTGGCTGGATGTTTTCAAGCCTGATACGAGAGCTTTCAGGAGTGGTGTATCTGACCATGAAGTCGTATTTTCCACTCGGTTGTCCCAAGGTGTCCCATACTTCTTTGGAACTGGATGAGTCATCTCTCTCAATGACGTTGACCTCAGAAAAAGCATAGTTGATGAATTCTAGTCCTGGGAACTTAGCGAATTCATCTTCGTGATGAGTATTTTCAGAATATCCTGAGTGTTGATCCCATGATACGGTGGGGACACAGGTATTCATTTCAATGATGCTCAGCTGACTTTCATCATTTGGTTGATTGTCTTGTTCTAAATCTCCTGGGTACGGCTGCCACATTGGCAGGCCATCCATCGGGCCATAGTAATCGTGGTCAAAGTGGTCTCTCATTAGAGTGTCCTCTTCTAATGAGTTTGGTGGAGCACGACATCCTTCCGGATCATAATCTCCGTATATTATTTCGACGCTGACCTTGGTATAAATCTCGGGCTCTGTGCGGGAAAGTAGAATGGTGTAGGCACCTCTTCCTGAGACATATAACTGTCCTTAGTAAGATAGGACTTCCATTCTTCCTCCGTATCAGCGGCATCACCTTCGTTGATAGTATGCACTTCTTGAGTCGTTGGATGAAGGAAACCACCACTGCGGAAGAAGTCCTGAATGGGATGAAAAATTTTATTGTTCGTAGCCGCCTGAGTACAGGTTTAGGAAAAGCTGAGACCTTTATTTTTCTTATTGTCAGTAGGAATGACAAGCTACCCGCATCCTGTTGTATTGGTACTCTCAACTACTTTGATAGCATCTTTGTACAAGGAAATTGAAGTTCCCTTTTCGGATGAGTTGTCATCATGTAACGAAAGCACTTGAAACTGAGTTCCGACGACTTCCTCCGGTTCTACCATAGCTGATGATGATAAGTTACTCACGAGCAAGGCCTGCTCTCTACAGACTGTGACGAGTTAATCGTTCTTGACGAACTTTAGCTTTTGGTGGAGGGTTGTAGTAACCGCCCCAGCCTGATGTATCCAAGGTCTTCCTAATAAGAAACTGTATATTGCCCGGATGTCCATGACCTGGAAAGTGACTTGGAAAGTGTGAGGACCAATAGTTATGGGAAGGTCGACTTCGCCGATAACTGTTTTTCTGGACCCGTCAAATGCTTTGACGACGACCTCACTGGTTCTCATCAGAGATCCTTTGAATGATAGATGCATCAAAGTGGACTTCGACATAACATTCAAGGCTAACCCTGTGTCTACCAGTACGCTGGCTAAAGCATCGTCTTGGCAGTTGACTGTAATGTTGAGCGCCATGTTATGATTTGGGCCCTCTTCCGGTAGTTCCTCATCACCGAAACCCAAATTGTTGCAGGAAGTGATGTTAGAGACAATGTTATCGAACTGTCTGACTGTTACATCCTGTTCTACAAAGGCTTGCTCCAAGACTTTCTGTAGAGCCTCCCTGTGCACTTATGAACTGAGTAACAGTGACAATACCGAGATTTTGGAAGGAGTTTACAACAGTTGATCCACAATGTTGTATCCACTCTTCTGGATGAGCTTCAGCATCTCATCGTTGTTCTTTGAAATTTCGGGATCGTTGGACTGACCGACTGGTTGATTAGGAACTTCTGTCTGAGGTCCCTTTTCTTTACTGGGTTCTCCAACTTCTCTGTTGAAGATTCGACCACTCCGTGTTACTCGACTGATGTTTGCAATATTCACAACGGAGGGTAATGGAATTTCCTTTCCATTCTCAATTATTGTTGCACTGTATTTGTAAGGGATATGCTTAGTTGATTCATACGGTAATGGTCCCGGTAGATAGATAACTATGGGAGCCTTCTGATTTTTATAACCATTGTAAGTAATTTCGATCCGTTCCCGGTTGGGAACTCTCGATTCATCCAATAGCGGGATGATGGCACAAACATCTCTAATCCTCTGATGATCAGAGATTACGACAACGTCCTCGATTTGATCAGCGAAATAGTCTGGCGTCCAGTTGATGGACCCAGAACTTGGACATGACTGAATTTCTTTGCGGTCTAGCTGACTTTAAAGGGCTGCTTGCACGAGGTAGCATCCTTGATTATCAACTGAGCAAACTCCACACCGCTCATAGTTGTGTAGTCGTACCTGGCCACGTCCGCTCCTGATACAATAACTGTTTGATCATAATTGGTTTTGATACCTTTTGGATCCAAGTGAAAAATCCCCCTACATTTGGAAAAAAGTGAAGGCAGATTCTGACTTAGTGAAAATTTCACTAAGTGTTGGAAAAAAGTGACTTTTCTTGATTTTGATCATTCCATAACTTGAAATCCATGAGGAATTGGAATGAGTTCAGTTTGAAGCTTTTGTAGAGGGTAATGAGAGCTACAAATCCATCTTTGGATGGGGAAAAATGGCCTTGTGGTTTAGGAGTTATGATCCTCCAAAGTTGGTACCCTAGCCACTTTATTTCATAACTTAGAAAATTTCTAAGTTATTTATGGTTACCCCTTTTACAAGTTATCCCACTTTCTTTGATTTTTCTTGATGAATGATGATTCAAATCACACATTAACATCATTTTAGGGTTAAAGAACCATAATTATGTAAAATCTCAAAAAGTCAAAGTTTGACTTTTGTGCACAGTTGACTTTTTGTCAGATGAATTCCAAACTGTGCAATCCTTTATGAAATCATGTCCTTGACCTAAATCAAACTTGATGGACATGTTCCAAGGGTATTATAGGGTGTATTGAATCATGTCCTAGGGTTTGGGAGCATGCCTGGGTCAAAAGTCAAAGGTACAGTTGACTTTTCTCGTGAAACCCTAACTGTGGTCCTGATGAATTTAAAGCTTGTGAATCTAGCATCTTGTATCAATCCATTGTTGCAAATGGATCAATGTAGTGTATTTGAGACCCTTAAATCATCTCTTGAGGTCTTGGATCATGTTTTGTCCTAAAAGTCAACTTAGGGGTGAATTAGGTCAAGAAACCCTAATTCCTTATTTTTTTTATGAATGCATCCCCAGAGGCTAAATTGACTTGTTGATTGGGTTTATGATGTCCCTTGGAGCATCTTAAGTCATGCTTTGAAGCATTGGCTCGTGCCCAGATGAAAATTCCCATCTAGAGGCCCTGGTCGACCAAAACCCTAATTTGGTGACACTGGTGATCCTGAGGCTTGATCCACTTGGAATGTTGCAGCTTGTGCCTGATTCTTGATGTGGGAGTCCTCTTGATCCATTGTGGGTTTTTGAGATTTTAGACAAGTTGAAGATCATGTCATTCCTTGATTGATCCTTTGTCTAAAAACTCTGAGAGGGATGATGGTTCATCCAATATGATGATGATTTTCACAATGATGGGGAATCTTTGTGGTCAAAATTTGGGGTATGACACGTCCCCTGAGAGACATGCAGATGTTGTAACAACCAGTAGTGAAAAATAAATCAAAAATCCTAAGGAGAGTGATGATGAGGTTCAGGAGAGTTATGATGAGAAAAGAGTAGAGATTGAGAAAAATCCACCAACACCATCCGAATGGGAGGTTGTCAAAGAGGTAGAGAAGGTAGCACCTATTGTTCTTCCTCCATATTCCCCACAAATTTCTTTCCCGCAAAGGTTTGAAGAGGCTAAGGTAGACTCCCAATCCAAAAAGTATGCGGAGGTAATGGAAAATATCCACACCAATGCACCTTTGTCTGAGGTCTTGCATAAAAATAGAAAGTTAGAGGACCTTGAAAATAAAGAAATTACTAGTGTTAAGAGGGTTAGGTTAGCCTTTGAGGTGATGGAAAAAATAGATAAGCCCAAACTCGAAACGTTTATGCTTAGGATAGATCCGGAACCACCACCACAAGTTTAAAAGAATGAACCACCCTACAAAAGGAAGAAAAGAAAAGGTGAGGGATATGTGAGATGGCTTGATAAGTGGCCATGGAAACCGAAGATTATTAGTCGTCGAGCTATCGACATTAAATAAAGCGTTGTGTTGGAGGCAACCCGCGATATTTTAATTTAATGTTTTCCTTTTATTATTTGTGTTTGCAGAAAATAAAGAATGTATCGCTTGTCACGATCTTAGAGATGAGCTGGTGCCCACAGACATTCCTACGAAGGTCGCTACTGCTGGTGACACCGATGATGAGTATGATAGGAGAGAGCATGTCTCTCCCATCAATAACTCACCTCTTCCTCGTTCTTTGTCTGGTAAAGTTCCACCTGCACACACCACACCATATTTTTCTAACACTTTTTGCAGGGACTTCCTCTGGAAGCGGGCAATATGATGATCTGGTTCAAGAATTATACAAACAAAGGAATCTCAAAATGCCCGCCGCCGAAGTAGAAGTGGTCGGTGAAGACAGGGACAACAAGAGCAGGATCAGAGAATATTTGGCACACAGTGGCATTCATACAGGTTTTATCTTTCCTTTTTCCACCTTTTATCAAAACATTGAGGATAATGTTTGGTTTAAGTGTGGGGAAGGAACTTTAACGCTTTACATTTATCGCTTTTTAGTTTGATTAATTGTTTTTTAGTTTATTTAATGCTTTTAGGAATTTTATCTGTTTTTAATGTTTTGTCGAGTCTTTGCATGTGCTGTTGAGTCTTTATGCGTGGTTTTAACTTGTTATCCAATTTCCCCAAAACTTTAAAAAATTTTAACCTCCAACTATTTTTTGTTTCGATTCATGGCACGACACTCTAAAAGTATATAGGTTGTTTAGGCTGTGTTAGATAGACTTGGAAAAGTTTTGGAAATATCGGTACCGTTCCTACACCTTAGATTCCCTAAGTATGTGATATTGATTTAAATAGATATTATGCCAAGACCTTATGCATAGCTTCTTAAAAGTAGCCTCTTGATTATTTTATACAAGCAGTCTGCACCATCCTTGTGTACAAACTATGTAACGAACTGATGCAAATATGTGTTGATCTAAAAAATTTGAATAATATGATTTTTATAGAAAAAAATGAATGAAAACATGTTCCGGCTAAGTTAGGTGGTTCTCACTCGACCATTTAGCCTAAAGGCTCGGACTCTTGAAATTTGTAAGTAAAAGAAAACATAATGTGCGAAAAAGAAAAAAAAAAGTTGAATGTCAAGATCATATAACGCAAACAGGTTCGCTTACCATGTAAGTACAAAGGACAACGGGCTTAATGTGATTACGCGAGAATGAAAAAGAGGTTAAATAGGATGAAAGATGTAGGTCGAGTTATAATGTCATGATTTGAATTGGTATTGCATAGGAAGGGAGTCTTTGTCTGCAAATGTGGAAATGTGTCGTTACGATATCCTTGTTTTCACTATTTAGTACCTATCGATCAAACATTAGCCTAACATCCATGTATGATTAGAGTCTCGTTGTGCCAATGTTTCTAACCGTGCTTATTTTCCTTTTACCGTGTTAGTTGATTGCTTGAGGACAACAAAAGTCTTAGTGTGGGGGAGTTTTATAACTCGATTACATATCATACATTTTAATTCATTTCGCGCATTTCTACTTACCGTTTTATCGAGTCTTTACTATTTTCTATGCTATTTACTCATGTTTTCCTTTGTTTTGCCTTGACAGGTGTTCTATCAGTAATGTAGAAAAAAAGAATGAAAGTTGAGCTGAAGAATGAAGAAAAAGCAGCAAAAGTGCAAGTTCTGGCCTCCCTAAAGGAATAGCGTTCGCCATGCCCTGAGGAAGGCATTCGCTTTGCCTAAAAAGGAGGGAATCTCCAATTTAAAGCAATGGCGGTCGCCATTAAGCAGACGGCGGTCACCGTTTGTGGCGGGAGCAGTTTTTCTGCAGCAGTTTGGCAGTTGTGCTAGTTTTGAATTCAAACTCGAACCAAACTTCTTGGAGCCAAGAATTCTCTATATATAGACCCCTTTGGAGGGTAGTTTCGGCATCCGAGTTGCACGGAAGCGCTGTCATTTCCGTTTTCTAGTTTTATTCAATAAAAAAAGTGACAATCGCTGACATCGAGGGATTGTCACAGTTCTGTTTTTATTTTATTTTGTACAACTTGGATCGTCAACAATCTTGCCATTATTTTATTGAAGTTATTTCCAGTTTCGTTTAATTCAAGTCTCCATTTATTTTTCCCGCATTTACAGGTTCTTTATCTTATCGCTTTATTATTTTTGATATCGCATTCAATAATTGTTTAAGCATGATGCCCATGATTATATTTAACACGTTTATGTAATTTTCATTTAATTCCATGTTTTGCTAAATTGTCCTAAGTCCGACGTATGAGTACCGTCGTTACCGACGGGACTCAGTAGAAATTATAGGCCCGAGATTGTGAATGTATGTCATTCTGGTCTTAGTCTCCAAGTTTAATTTAAGAAGCTTTGTCGCGAGAGTGAGAGGTTATTTAACATTGTTTTGTCACGGGAGTGAGAAGCAAATTAAGGTTCAAGCCGAGATCCGCGAGAGCGTGAGGAGGGAACCGGATAGTGGGAATTAAGCATCATATCTGAATACAGCGAGAGCGCTTTAGATAGTCATTAGGATATTATTGGCTTTCAAAGTGTGTTTCTTAGTTACCGGGCGAGCGAGAGCAAAATCTTGGGATTAAGAAGTATGACTTTAGTTAAGACCGCGAGAGCGTAATGTAGAGCCTTTAAGTCAGTATATTCTACGGAATAGACGTATAATCACAATCAGTACCCTTTTTCTATAAGTCCCTTAGGTGCGCGGAAATCATATTTCGGGCTCGTTTTAATATTATTTTCAAACCATTAGTAATTAGCGTTTATATTTCCATTCGTACCATTATAATCATAGCCTTAGCTTTACAAAGTAACGATAGATTATAGTAGGTTAATATTGGTCTCTGTGGGTTCGACAATCTTTTATATTACTTCGATTAATCCGTGTACTTGCGGAGCATCACGTTTTTGGCGCCGTTGTCGGGGACCAACAATCAATATTGTGATTCCGTTTTTGCACCTTATAGACTAAGGCACTCTTGTTTGAAAAAAAAAAGAGAAGAAAAAAAAACTGTGTATCACCCAGATTTCCTTTACAATTACCACTTCAAATATTTTGAGGAACCACATGAATCTCATAATCAGGACCTCAAAATGTTGATGGAGGATTTCAATACAACACTCACTCACTCTCAACCAAATTTCCTCTATGATTACCATTCCCAATATTTTGAGGAACTGCGAGAATCCCATAATTCCAACCTCGAAACATTAATGGAGGATTTCATTAAAACAACAACTAATTCTAGGCTAGAATCTATGATGGAGCGCTTTGTGGAGACACAAAATCTCCAGAATGAAGAGTTTGGAAAATAACATCTCGATACTTATGAAACCTTCAGGCAGATGAACATAGCGGTCGATTCCCTCGCAACTCACGCCGAGGCATTGGAGACTCGAATCTCCCTGCTTGCACAGACACCTATAGGACCCTCCCCTGAGATACATGCGGATGTTGTAACAACCAGTAGTAAAAAACAAATCGGAAATCCTAAGGAGAGTGATGATGAGGTTGAGAAAAGTTATGGTGACAAAAAAGTAGAGATTGAGAAAAAACCGCCGACACCATCCAAAAGGGAGGTTGTCGAAGAGGTAGAGAAGGTAACACCTATTGTTCTTCCTCCATATTTCCCATAAATTTCTTTCCCGCAAAGGTTTGTAGAGGCTAAGGCACTAAAACGTATGTGGAGGTATTGAAAATATCCACACCAATGCACCTTTGTCTGAGGTCTTGCATAAAAAAAGAAAGTTAGATGAACTAGAAAATAGAGAAATTACTAGTGTTAAGAGGGTTAGGTTAGCCTTTGAGGTGATGGAAGAAATAACTAAGCCCAAACTCAAAAAGTTAATACTTAGGATAGATCTGGAACCACTACCACAAGTTCAAAAGAATGAACCACCCCACAAAAGGAAGAAAAGAAAAGGTGAGGGATATGTGAGATGGCTTGATAAGTGGTCATGGAAACCGAAGATTATTAGACGTTAAACAAAGTGCTGCGTTGGAGGCAACCCGCGATATTTAAATTTAATGTTTTCCTTTTATTATTTGTGTTTGCAGAAAATAAAGAATGTATCGATTGTCACGACCTTAGAAATGAGCTGGTGCCCACGGACATTCCTACGAATGTCGCTGCTGGTGGTGTTACTGATGATGAGTATGATAGGAGAGAGCATGTCTCTCCCATCAATAACTCACCTCTTCCTCATTCTTTGTTTGGTAAAGTTCCACCTGCACACACCGTACCATATTTTTCTAACACTTTTTGCAGGTACTTCTTCTGGAAGCGTGAAATATAATGATCTGGTTCAAGAATTACACAAATGAAGGAATCTCAAAATGCCCGCCCCCGAAGTAGAAGTGGTCGGTGAAGACAGGGACAACAAGAGCAGGATCAGAGAATATTTGGCACGCAGTAGCATTCATACAGGTTCTGTCTTTCCTTTTTCCACCTTTTATCAAAACATTGAGGATAATGTTTGGTTTAAGTGTGGGGGAGGAACTTTAACGCTTTAAATTTATCGCTTTTTAGTTTGATTAATTGATTTTTAGTTTATTTCATGCTTTTAGGAATTTTATCTGTTTTTAATGTTTTGTCGAGTCTTTCCATGTGCTGTCGAGTCTTTATGCGTGGTTTTCACTTGTTATCCAATTTCCCCAAAACTTTAAAAAATGTTAACCTCTAACTATTTTTTGTTTCGATTCATGGCACGACACTCTAAAAGTATATAGGTTGTTTAGGCTGTGTTAGATAGACTTGGAAAAGTTTTGTAAATATCGGTACCGTTCCTACACCTTAGATTCCCTAAGTATGTGATATTGATTTAAATAGATATTATGCCAAGACCGTATGCATAGCTTCTTAAAAGTAGCCTCTTGATTAGTTTATACTAGCAGTCAGCACCATCCTTGTGTACAAACCTTGTCACGAATTGATGCAAATATGTGTTGATCTCAAAAATTTGAATAATATGATTTTTATAGAAAAAAATGAATGAAAAACATGTTCCCGCTAAGTTAGGTGGTTCTCACCCGACCATTTCGCCTAAAGGCTCGGACTCTTGAAATTTGTAAGCAAAAGAAAACATAATGTGCGAAAAAGAAAAAAAAAGCTGAATGTCAAGATGATATAACGCAAAGAGGTTTGCTTACCATGTAAGTACAAAGGATAACATGCTTAATGTGATTACACGAGAATGAAAAAGAGTTTAAATAGGATGAAGGATGTAGGTCGAGTTATAATGTCATGATTTGAATTGGTATTGCATAAGAAGGGAGTCTTTGTCTGCAAATGTGGAAATGTGTCGTTACGATATCCTTATTTTCACTATTTAGTACCTATCGATCAAACATTAGCCTAGCAGCCATGGATGATTAGAGTCTCGTTGTGCCAATGTTTCGAACCGTGGTTATTTTCCTTTTACCGTGTTAGTTGATTGCTTGAGGACAAGCAAAAGTCTTAGTATGGGGGAGTTTGATGACTCGATTTCATATCGTACATTTTAATTCATTTCGCGCATTTCTACTTACCGTTTTATTGAGTCTTTACTATTTTCTATGCTATTTACTCTTGTTTTTCTTTGTTTTGCCTTGACAGATGTTCTATCAGTAATGTAGAAAAAAAGAATGAAAGTTGAGCTGAAGAATGAAGAAAAAGCAACAAAAGTGCATGTTCTGGCCTCCCTAAAGGAATGACGCTCGCCATGCCCTGAGGAAGGCGTTCGCCTTGCCCAAAAAGGAGGGAATCTCCAATTTGAAGCAATCCCGATCGCCATTTGTGGCGGGAGCAGTTTTTCTACAGCAGTTTGGAAATTGTGCTCATTTTGAATTCAAACTCGAACCAAACTGCTTGGAGCCAAGAATTCTCTCTCTCTCTCTCTCTCTCTATATATATATATATATATATATATATATATATATATAGACCCCTTTGGAGGGTAGTTTCGGCAACCGAGTTGCGCAGAAGTGTTGTCATTTCCGTTTTCTAGTTTTAGGCATTAAAAAAAGTGACAATCGCTCACATCGAGGGATTGTCACAATTTTGTTTTTATTTTATTCTGTACAAGGTGGATCATCAACAATCTTGCCATTATTTTATTGAAGTTATTTCCAGTTTTGTTTAATTCAAGTCTCCATTTATTTTTCCCGTATTTACAGGTTCTTTATCTTATCGCTTTATTATTTTTGATATCACATTCTATAATTGTTTAAGCATGATGCCCTTGATTATATTTAACACGTTTATGTCATTTTCATTTAATTCCATGTTTTGCTAAATTATCCTAAGTCCGACATATGAGTACCGTCGTTACCGACGGGACTCGGTAGAAATTATAGGCCCGAAATTGTGAATGTATGTCATTTTGGTTTTAGTTTCTAAGTTTAATTTAAGAAGCTTTGTCGCGAGAGTGAGAGGTTATTTAACATTGTTTTGTCACAGGAGTGAGAAGCAAATTAAGGTTTAAGCCGAGATCCGCTAGAGCTTGAGGAGGGAACCAGATAGTGGGAATTAGGCATCATATCTAAATACAGCGAGAGCGCTTTAGATAGTGATTAGGATATTATTGGCTTTCAAAGTGTGTTTCTTAGTTACCGGGCGAGCGAGAGAAAAATCTTGGGATTAAGAAGTATGACTTTAGTTAAGACCGCGAGAGCGTAAGGCGGAGCCTTTAAGTCGGTATATTCTACGGAATAGGCGGATAATCACAATCACTAACCTTTTTCTATAAGTCCCTTAGGTGCGCGGAAATCATATTTCGGGCTCGTTTTAGTATTATTTTCAAACCATTAGTAATTAGCGTTTATATTTCCGTTCGTACCATTATAATCATAGCCTTAGCTTTACAAAGTAACGATAGATTATAGTAGGTTGATATTGGTCTTTGTGGGTTCGACAATCTTTTATATTACTTCGATAAATCCGTGCACTTGCGGAGCATCACGTTTTTGGCGCCGTTGTCGGGGACCAACAATCAATATTGTGATTCCGTTTTTGCACCTTATAGACTAAGGCACTCTTGTTTGAAAAAAAAAAAAGAAGAAAAAAAACTGTGTATCACCCAGATTTCCTTTACAATTACCACTCCCAATATTTTGAGGAACCACAGGAACCCATAATCCTGACCTCGAAATGTTGATGGAGGATTTCAATGCGACGCTCACTCACTCTCAACCAAATTTCCTTTATGATTACCATTCCCAATATTTTGAGGAACTGCGAGAATCCCATAATTCCAACCTCGAAACATTAATGGAGGATTTCATTGAAACAACAACTAATTCTAGGCTAGAATCTATGATGGAGCGCTTTGTGGAGACACAAACTCTCCAGAATGAGTAGTTTGGAAAACAACATCTCGATACTTATGAAACCTTCAGGAAGATGAACATAGTGGTCGATTCCCTCACGACTCATGCCGAGGCATTGGAGACTCGAATCTCCCTGCTTGCACAGACACCTATAGGACCCTCCCTTGAGAGATATGCGGATGTTGTAATAACCAGTAGTAAAAAACAAATCGAAAATCCTAAGGAGAGTGATGATGAGGTTGAGGAGAGTTATGGTGAGAAAAGAGTAGAGATTGAGAAAAATCCGCCGACACCATCCGAATGGGAGGTTGTCAAAGAGGTAGAGAAGGTAACACCTATTGTTCTTCCTCCATATTTCCCACAAATTTTTTCCCGCAAAGGTTTGTAGAGGCTAAGATACCAAAATGTTTGTGGAGGTATTGGAAAATATTCACACCAATGCACCTTTGTCTGAGGTCTTGCATAAAAATAAAAAGTTAGAGGAACTTGAAAATAGAGAAATCACTAGTGTTAAGAGGGTTAGGTTAGCCTTTGAGGTGATGGACGAAATAACTAAGCCCAAACTCGAAAAGTTAATACTTAGGATAGATTCGGAACCACCACCACAAGTTCAAAAGAATGAACCACCCCACAGAAGGAAGAAAAGAAAAGGTGAGGGATATGTGAGATGGCTTGATAAGTGGCCATGGAAACAGATATTATTAGCCGTCGAGCTATCCACGTTAAACAAAGCACTGCGTGGGAGGCAACCCGCGAGATTTTAATTTAATGTGTTCCTTTTATTGTTTGTGTTTACAGAAAATAAAGAATGTATCGCTTGTCATGATCTTAGAGATGAGCTGGTGCCCACAGACATTCCTACGAATGTCGCTGCTGGTGGTGACACCGATGATGAGTATGATAGGAGAGAGCATGTCTCTCCCGTCAGTAACTCACCTCTTCCTCATTCTTTGTATGGTTAAGTTCCACCTGTACACACCACACCATATTTTTCTAAAACTTTTTGCAGGTACTTCCTCTGGAAGCGGGCAATATGATGATCTGGTTCAAGAATTACACAAACGAAGGAATCTCAAAATGCCCACCGCCGAAGTAGAAGTGGTCGGTGAAGACAGGGACAACAAGAGCAGGATCAGAGAATATTTGGCATGTAGTAGCATTCATACAGGTTATATCTTTCCTTTTTCCACCTTTTATCAAAACATTGAGGACAATGTTTGGTTTAAGTGTGGGGAGGAACTTTATCGCTTTACATTTATCTCTTTTTAGTTTGATTTATTATTTTTTAGTTTATTTCATGCTTTTAGGAAATTTATCTGTTTTTAATGTTTTGTCGAGTCTTTGCATGTGTTGTCGAGTCTTTATGCGTGGTTTTCACTTGTTATTCAATTTCCCCGAAATTTTAATAAATTTTATCCTCCAACTATTTTTTGTTTCGATTCATGGCACGACACTATGAAAGTATATAGGTTGTTTAGGCTGTGTTAGATAGACTTGGGAAAGTTTTATAAATATCGGTACCGTTCCTACACCTTAGATTCCCTAAGTATGTGATATTGATTTAAATAGATATTATGCCAAAACCTTAGGCCTAGCTTCTTAAAAGTAGCCTCTTGATTAGTTTATACTAGCAGTCAGCACCATCCTTGTGTACAAACTAAGTAACAAACCGATGCAAATATGTGTTTATCTCAAAAATATGAATAATGTGATTTTTATAGAAAATAAAACGAATGAAAGACATGTTCCCTCTAAGTTAGGTGGTCCTCACCCAGCCATTTAGCCTAAAGGCTCAGACTCTTGAAATTCGTAAGCAAAAGAAAACATAATGTGCGAAAAAGAAAAAAAAAAGCTGAATGTCGAGATCATATAACACAAACAGGTTCGCTTACCATGTAAGTACAAAGGATAACAGGCTTAATGTGATTGCGCGAGAATGAAAAAGAGGTGAAATAGGATGAAGGATGTAGGTTAAGTTATAATGTCATGATTTGAATTGGTATTTCATCGAAAGGGAGTCTTTGTCCGCAAATGTGGAAATGTGTCGTTACGATATCCTTGTTTTCACTATTTAGTACCTATCCATCAAACATTAGCCTAGCAGCCACGTATGATTAGAGTCTCGTTGTGCCTATGCTTCGAGCCGTGCTTATTTTATTTTTTCCATGTTGGTTGATTGCTTGAGGACAAGCAAAAGTCTTAGTGTGGGGGAGTTTGATGACTCAATTTCGTATCGTACATTTTGATTGATTTCGCGCATTTCTACTTATCGTTTTATCGAGTCTTTACCTTTTTCTATGCTATTTACTCATGTTTTCCTTTGTTTTTCCTTGACAGTTGTTCTATCAGCAATGTAGAAGAAAAGAATGAAAGTTGACCTGAAGAATGAAGAAAAAATAGCAAAAGTGCAAGTTCTGGCCTCCTCAAAGGAATGACGCTCGCCATGCCCTGAGGAGGGCGTCCGCCTTGCCCAAAAAGGAGGGAATCTCCTGTTTGAAGTAATGGCGGTCGCCGTTTGTGGCGGGAGCAGTTTTTCTGCAGCAGTTTGGAAATTGTGCTCATTTTGAATTCAAACTCGAACCAAACTGCTTGGAGCCAAGAATTTTCTCTATATATATAGACCCCTTTGGAGGGTAGTTTCGGCAACCGAGTTGCGCAGAAGCGCTGTCATTTCCGTTTTCTAGTTTTAGGCATTAAAAAAAGTGACAATCGCTCACATCGACGGATTGTCACAATTCTATTTTAATTTTATTCTTCACAACTTGGATCGTCAACAATCTTGCCATTATTTTATTGAAGTTATTTCCAGTTTTGTTTAATTCAAGTCTCCATTTATTTTTCCCGCATTTACTGGTTCTTTATCTTATCGCTTTATTATTTTCGATATCGCATTCTATAATTGTTTAAGCATGATGTCCTTGATTATATTTACCACGTTTTTGTCATTTTCATTTAATTCCATGTTTTGCTAAATTGTCCTAAGTCCGACGTATGAGTAGCTTTGTCGCGAGAGTGAGAGGTTATTTAACATTGTTTTGTCACGAGAGTGAGAAGCAAATCAAGGTTTAAGCCGAGATCCGCGAGAGTGTGAGGAGTCAACCGAATAGTGGAAATTAGGCATCATATCTAAATACAGTGAGAGCGCTTTAGATTGTGATTAGGATATTATTGGCTTTCATAGTGTGTTTCTTAGTTACCGGGCGAGCGAGAGCAAAATCTTGGGATTAAGTAGTATGACTTTGGTTAAGACCGCGAGAGCGTAAGGCGGAGCCTTTAAGTCGGTATATTCTACGAAATATGCGTATAATCACAATCAGTACCCTTTTTCTATAAGTCCCTTAGGTGTGCGGAAATCATAATTTGGGCTCGTTTTAGTATTATTTTCAAACCTTTAGTAATTAGCATTTATATTGTCGTTCGTACCATTGTAATCATAGCCTTAACTTTAAAAAGCAAGGATAGATTATAGTAGCTTGATATTGGTCTCCGTGGGTTCGACAATCTTTTACATTACTTCGATAAATCCGTGCACTTGCGGAGCATCAATACTTCTCAAGATAAGATCCCAATTAGAGAAAATTTACTTAAGAGGTGGGTAGTCATGGCAACGGGGCGGGTTGGGGGCGGGTTTAGCTAGCCCCGTACCCGCATCCGCCTCCCTGTTATAGACCTGCCCCCGCCCCCAAACTCAGTCGGGGGTGAAAATTTACCACCCAGACCCACCCCCGATAGAAACGGGTTTGCCCGCGCCCGCACCCGCAAAAAAATATTTTTTTTAAATAGTAATAAAAATTAACAATTTTATTAAAAACTTAACCATTTTAATAATAAACTTGTTTCTAAAGATGTGAGTTTGAGTGAATGGTGAGAAATGACTAATGAGGATTTTTAATTACTTCTTCAAAAGCGAATAAATGTGATATAAAATAATTTAAATATGGGTATTAAAGTAAATATTATAAGACCTGGTGGGGGCGGGTGTCATGCCCAAAATTTTGACCACTAAGATTTTCCATCATTGTGCAAATCATCATCACAATATGATACCTTGTCAGTCTCCCCAAAGATGCGTGAGCATCCACTACAATCAAAATTAAGGTTTCAAGCCCTCTCTGAGCCTTAGACAAAGGATCAATAAAGGAATGACATGATCTTCAACTTGTCTAAACCTCTCAAACATTCACAATGGATCAAAAGGGCTCCCACTCCAAGGATTAAGCACAAGGTAGCTCCCTTCCAGGTGGATTAAGTTTCAAGATCGACAGTGTCACCAAATTAGGGTTTTGGTCGATCAGGGCCTCCAAAGGGAAATTTTCCTCTGGGCATGAGCCAAGGATCCAAAACACAACCTAATATACTCCATGGAACCTCATGGACCCAATCACCAAGTCAATTTTGCCTCAGGGGATGCATACATCAAAAATCAGGAATTAGGGTTTCTTGACCTAATTCACCCCTAAGTTGACTTTTGGGGCAAAACATGAGCCAAGACCTCAAGAGAGGGTTTAAGGGTCTCTAATGAACCATATTGATCCATTTGGAACAATGGATTAATCCAAGAAGCTTGAGCAACAAGTCTCAATTTCATCTGCACCACTATTAGGGTTTTAAGGAAAAAGTCAACTGTAACTTTGACTTTTGACCAGGACATGCTCCCAAACCCTAGGACATACCTCAATACACCCTATGAAACCCTTGGAACATGTCCATCAAGTTTGATTTAGGTCAAGAACATGATTTCCTGAAGAATTGCACAATTTGGAATTCATCTGATAAAAAGTCAACTGTGCCCAAAAGTCAACTTTGACTTTTTGAGATTTTTCACCAAAATGGTTTTTTAACCCTAAAATGATGTTTATGTATGATTTGAATCATCATTCATCAAGAAAAATCAAGAAAAGTTGGATAACTTGTAAAAGGGGTAACCATAAAAACTTAGAAAATTTTCTAAGTTAAAAAATAAAGTGACAAAGGTACCAACTTTGGAGGACCATAACTCTTAAACCACAAGGCCATTTTTTCTCATCCAAAGATGGATTTGTAGCCCTCATTACCCTCTACAAAAACTTCAACTAGACCTAAGTCCAATTCATTAAGGATTTTGAGTTATGGAGTGATCAAAATGGCTGAAAAATGAAAATTTCACTTTTTCTAACACTTAGTGAAATTTTCACTAAGTCCAAATCTGTCTTCACTTTTTGCCAAATGTAGGGGGATTTTTCACTTGGATTCAAAAGAGATCAAAACCAAACATGTTCAAACAGTTGTTGTATGTTGTAAAGGCTTTCCAAAATGACCAAGAACATTGCCAAATTCCATTTGAGTCATGAGATATGACATTGGAAAGTTGCCTTGCTGAAATCTGTTAAGGCAAGGCAGAATTTGCACTTTTGGTCGATTTGCCAAAATCAGCCAAATCCAAATGCTCCTATCCACTTGGACACCTCAGAGGATTGAATCTAAAGGGGACAATCACTGAGCCAAGCCTCCAAAGTCCATGGAACAAGAAATAACATGTTGAACCTAGAATGGCCAAAATAGGGACAAGACTTCAAATTTGGATTTGAGCATTCAATGGAAGCATCAAGGTGGCATGGACTGAGCCATTCTCATCTGAAATCAGTCAAGACTTATCCAAGACCAAGGGAACCAAAGCTCTGTGCCCTAACCTCTAGTTAATGGCTAGAGGAGACTTGGATTTCCATTGGCCAACATTGGCCAAACCTACTTAGCAGCTGCCATTCACTATTCCTTGCAAAACAAACTTGCTCTACTATAAATAGAGCTCAATTGTGATCAGTTTGAGTACACCAAAGCCATCTAACAGATGCTTTCCTCAAAATCTCTTTCTCTTGGCAAAAATGCCTTTCTTAGCAAGGTAGCTATCGGGTTTTGAGTTTGAGAGCTTTCCCAATCAAACCAATCACTCACACACCTCACATACATCACATATGAGCTGATCAAACACTTAAACAACAACTGGAACACTGATTTCTCATAATCACCAGTCAATTGCTCAAGGTTTTAACCAAAGTGCAGTTGAGATACCATGAAGTGATCCAGCCAATTTCCATCAAGTCCAAGCATTCAAACACAATCCATAGGGTGTAGGGAAGCTGTTCAGATCATCCCCACTCATCTGTAACACCTCCAAATCAAAAATCACATTGCACTTGCTGTCACGGCCTAGAGGTAAGCACATACTTGGTCATCTCTCAATCCATGCATATTTCCTCGCACAATATTTTGGCCAAATGTTCATAATCATGCATAGAATGTTTCCCCTCAATTAATTGCATTGTTTGAATCGTGTATAAAAAATCCTAGCCTTCATACAAAAATTAGGGTTCTTGAGGATTTTTTCGTGATTTCTTGTTGTATGTTTAATTTAAATGAAATTAATTGACATAAACATGATCGTGAGGTTGAGACGAGCATAATGATATGTGGATTGCATGATATGATTACGTATTCAGTGAGATTGGATGGAAAACGAAAATCAGCCAAACCCAGAAAAACGCGCGTGTTTTTGCTTGTGTTCTTGGCGCCTTTTTCACAAATTCAAATATTTGAATTTTGTGATTTTGTTTAATTGATTCAAAAATTAATTTCTCTCCGAGTTTTAATGATTTTGAGTTGATTCTTTTTTTAATAATTCACAAAAATGTTAAAATATTTTATTTTTCCAAAAAATCCCAAAAATATTATTTATTTTATATAATTGATATTTTTGCAAAGAATTAATGTTTTAATTGTTTTTAACATTTGAAATATTTTTTCCACCTTGATTTTGCAACTTTTAATGCTTTCTAATTATTTTGTAGGTCAATACTTAATTTTTGAAGCATTAATCCAAGATCATAATTTGTTTTCCATATGATAAACAATTTTGATCATTTTAATTGAATTTTTATTCAATTAAATACATTTTTGAAAACAAATTAGGGTTTTGGATTAATTCAACCCTCATAAATCATTTTCAAAACACTTTGGGCCTCTAATAGAGTGTAAGACCCAATCCTTTTTTTGACCAAATCATTTTTGGGCTTCAGTGTATTGTATAAGTCCCGATACCATAAAAAACAAACGGCGTGATCGTCGCCTTATCAAAATAACCTTGGGCCTACCCTCGAGTAGTAAGACCCATTTCTTTTCTTAAAATATACATGGGCCTCTATTAGAGTGTAAGACCCAACCCCCTTTTAACCAAAACATTTTGGGCCTCACTTATTATATAAGTCCCTCTGCGTTAAAAGAAAACCTCGACGCGATCGCCATTTTAAACGAAAAATCAATTGGGCCTACCCTCGTGTTATAAGTCCCACTATTTTTCTTTAAAACCTTTTGGGCCTCTTGAAAGAGTGTAAGACCCATCCCTTTGTACAGAAAACCTTTTTGGGCCTCAGTAACTTGTATAAGTCCCTCTGTACAAATTCGAACAGTGCGTTCACTGATAAAACCCTGGGCCTCTCCTTGAGCTGTAAGCCCCAAATCTTTCCTTTTCAAAGCACTTTCTCCTTTGACTTTGAATATACTATTGTTTTCAATCTTTCTTTGTTGAACAACTAACCAAATAGCATGGAAGCTCTACAACCGAGTAAGTGGTTATTGCTTTCATTTACCGCTTTCATATACATATAACTGTATTGTGGGGTTGTTTCGCTGTAAGTCTTCTTTCATAAACTCATATCAACTGTGTAATAATAGTATAGATATTTCGAGTTTCCCCGGCAACTACGTCTAGAACTAGGTGACGCCGTTTCGTTTATTCGTAGAAATAGACAACTAGATCCCCAATAGGATCACCAGATACAGTCTTCTCTTCGGCTGTCCTCATTAGGAATTGTCAAGAAACTCTACTCCCAGAGATGAATGTATTCTCCGTGAATGGCATCTTTGAGTTTCTTCCAAATTCTCGAACTTTCCTGACTTGATCTATTCCTTATGAATAGCATTGCCTTGAATTTCTCGGGGTTTGGGGACCCACGGGCTTCTTAAAAGCATCGGCCTCCTCTTGGGCATCGTACAAGGACCCACAGGCTTCCTAAAAGCAACCCCGCCTCCTCTTGGGCTTAGTACAAGGACCCGCCGGCTTCTTAGAAGTATTCACAGCCTCCTCTTAGGCTTCGTATAATGATTTTTTCCTCTGGGAATGATAGCCTCCTCTTGGGCTTTGTACAAGGACCTGTCGGCTTCTTAAAAGTTTCCAGCCTCCTCTTGGGCTTCGTACAAATTGTCCCGACGACCTCCTAGAGGTATAGGAACAGAACCTAGTTATCCTCATAGAACAGTCCTTTCATAGAGTTTACTACTGTTTCTCAAAGCATAGTACAAAAGACGAAACTCTAGACTTGGACAGTCTAACTTCCTTGAGTCTCAAAGACATTCTCAAGTGACCCCTTCGTTAAATAGGAAGAAAAACCGTAGACTCGGACAGTCTCAATACCCTTCGGATTTCCCGCTTCCTTGAAGAACAGGAATAACCTGGATCCTTGAATCAAATCCTTGAGTACAGTGTTGCTCATATAAGAACTGATTTTCTCTTTCAAAATCAGTGTACTGGACTTGTCACTTAACTGAAACAGTTACCTTAGCCTTCTCTTAGGTTTTGTACAATGATTCTCCCCAGCGGAGTCAAACAACGTTTAGCCTCTCTCTCGGGCTTTGCACGAGACACATAAGAGACTCCCTCGTTGAGTCAATCACCCCTTTCGCCTCCATCTCGGGCTTCATACGAGATACAAAAAAGGTTCTTATTTAGCCAAACAACAGCCTCCATCTCGGGCTTCGTACGAGATACACAAAACTCTTGTTAAGTAAAATAACCTTCATCTCGGGCTTTATACGAGATACCAAAAGATTTCCTCGTCGAGTCAAACCCTTTTCGCCTCCATCTCGGGCTTTGTACGAGATACAAAATACCCTCTTGTTGGGCCAACAGCCTCCTCTTAGGCTTTATATAAGAAAACCACTGGTTAATCCAATTAACCTTTTAGCATCAAAGTTGTGCCTCGTTCACAGTACACAAACATCAACAACTCCTTCCCCTTCATCTAATCGTTGTAAGCGGCAAGCCTCTGGATCATCTACATCCATGCCACTGTCCCTCTTTTAGCTTGAGAGATTCCTAAGGAAAGATAGCATTGCTCAACACTGAGTTAAAGTCTTCTCCTTCAGGTTAAAATCCTCTATAAAGGAAATTATGGCATTACTAGGATCCGCGTATCCCGGTTAAAGTAATCCTTCTTTACAGTCAGTCACCCAACAGTTGTGACAGAAAAACCCTTCTTTAGAGATGACAAATTCTCTCTAAAGTCGAGGTCCTTCAGCTTCACGTCTTGGGCTTTGAACAAGACACAAATAGACTTTTCAGCTTCATATCTTGGGCTTCGAACAAGATACAAACTACCTTTCGCTTCACGTCTTGGGCTTTGAACAAGACACCAAAAACCAATTTCCTCCCATAGAATAGGAGGAACTACGAACGCTCTGATTTTCCTGTTTTGGTAAACGGGAATACGTAGGCATAAGATTGAAAGAAAAATCTTAGCGAGCACAATCAATAAGAAACCCAAATCCCTTACTCTCATGTATCTATCGAAAAGCATCAGCCCTAACATCCTAATCCTTGTTCCCCGCTAGAAAGCCCTAGAAAGAAAACAGTATTGGCGAAAATACAAATAACCAGTACAAGCCCCCCCACATTGATAGCATCCGTAACCTAACAGACCGCTGTTTAAACTCAGTATGCAAAGCAGGGTTAATTGGAGACATCTATTTCCCTTCCTTATTCAGCTCACAATAGGATAAAAAATGAATCGACCTGTAGTTTTAAGCTCAACTGCAGAGAGCGACCAGCGCTTAAGAACCGCGTCCAAAATCGCTCGCTACAGCGGGGGCGGGCAGGTAGTAGCATCCCCCAGCCCCGCACCCGCACCTGCACCCGCACCCAATAAAATCGGGTTTCCCCGTTAATTTTGGGGCGGGTCCGGGCGGGCCCCAGCGGGCCCGGGTTTTCTTGCCATGCCTAGAGTTGGGTCATTTCTGACCCTCATGGTCTCTCTAGTAGATTGTGAGTTAGGATTGTTAAGTCTTTCTCTCATCTATTTGTCACCTATAGAATGACAAAAAACTTTTTATATAGAATTTTTCGATGACTAGGGATGATAATTGTCTTGAAGGGAGATATTATTTCTCTTTTTAAGGGTTTTTCATCTTTATGAGGTTTAGCTAGGATTATGGGTGGTCTTATCACGATTTGGCACTTTGTGGTGTGGACTATTTGGAAATTCCAAAATGACTTCATTTTTTCAGATACACTAATATACGAAGAGGATATTGAAGATAAGAGTATCTCTCTTGCCTGGAAGCAAAATATTTGGTGGGTTATCGTCTTACTCATGTTCTTTCTCTAGTTGGAATACGAATGCTATTCTTTGTCTCAGTCAATAGTGGTTCGAGTGTTTACTCTGATTTTCTTCAGGATGTTGTTCAAAGCTTCTCTTGGATTATGGTTTTCAATTGATGGTGGTTCTTTTAATGAGCTCTAGTCTGATTTTATTGTTGGCAAGGTGATGTTCAAATGTTTGGTTCTTATTTCCTCGTCTCTTTTTATTCTTATTCTTCTTAACATGTTTTTTTGGGCTCTTGTGCACTCCTTATACCGTATTTAGCTCTATTGTATTTCAACACTTTTCTGAATATATATATATATATATATATATATATATATATATATATATATATATGATTTTCCAATTATTTTAAATCTAATGGATCAAATTCATTCTCATGTTCTCACATAAAAATGACATTGTCATTGGATACGTCATATATATATATATACACTACTACAGAAAACCCATTTACAACGGTTGGGAAAGATATATAATGACGCGGGCAATGGCGTTGTTATGTAGAGTGTCGTTGTATATATGATACTTACAATCACGGCCCGGTAAGCGTTGTAATAAACTGGAAAGCGCACTACATATAGTGACAGTTATTTTAAAAAACTGTTGTTGTATATCTTTTAATAAAAAAAATGCAGCATTCGAACTACCTATAATAACATTTATTTTAAATAACCGTTGTTGTGTGTCTTTTAATAAATAAAATTGTAGCATTAGAACAAGAACAACAGCAAGAACATCAAGAACAACAGCAACAACAACAACAACAATAACAACAACAATAACAATAATAACAACAAGAACAAAAGAACAACAATAATAAAAAAAACAACAATAATTAAAAAAACACCAAAAACTAACATTGCTAACTCGAATCCATACTTTCCTTGTCTCATTCAAGTTGTAGAAGAGATGATGGAGTTCTAAAATTTATTCTAAAATTTGGTTTAGTGGAGAAATAGAGTATCGTAAATGAAAGATGATATTTGGATGTAGAAGATGTAGTTCCTCTAAGTTTTAGGTTTCACACGGATCACTAATAGTAATGTCTTGGGCGTTGATAATCACTAAATGGAGGGCCAAGGATAGTGAATAAACTCAAAAAGCGCGCCACCTATAATGTTGGTAATGGAATGTGAAAAAATAAGTAAAAAACTTAAAATGTTGGTGCTGGGACTTGAACCCATGGCCAGACGCTACCTATGATCACAGTTTTTTTAAATACCCATGGTGAAAGGTCTGTCAGCATTTTGAAATAATATGTAATAAAACACTCTATAATCACGGTTTTTTAAATACTCGTGGTGAAAGGTCTGTCAGCATTTTGAAAAAATAGGAAAAAAGTAACATGATTAAAAAAAATTCAGAAAAATACAAAAACACAAAATTTAATCTAATTAAGTAAAATAAGAATTTTGAGATTTTATTTGGAATTTTTTGAGACTGTGAAAACAGTAAAAAAATTCATTAAAAATAGAAAAAAGATGAATTTGGGGTTTTGAGGGTGAAAACCCCTAACTCTTCAAGAGTAAGGGGACAAATGACCACGCGATTTTTCTGCTCAGAATGCACGAAACAGATTTTAAAAAGGAGATGAATTTCACTAAAACCGAGTTTTCCCACCAGCAAGACCTAAAACTAAACTATAGGTTTTTAAATAACCGTGGTGAAAGGCCTCACATTTCACTACGGTTGAACTTTTAACCGTGATTAAAAACATTTTAATAAGATTAAAAAAATGCGCCCATTCAGTTTGCACTATTACAACAGTGTATATGAATTCATTGTAAATTTGGCGTTGTTGTTTACGCGTTTTTTAATAGTAATATATATAAATATATATATATATATATATATATATATATATATATATATATATATATATATATATATATATACACTCACACACGTTTAATTGAAAATTTCAATCACAACATTATAATTACTTAAACTAAAATGATTTATTTTAAAAACTATATTATGAAGTTCTTAACCTTGTATGTAATATTTAAGCATAAAATGACCGTTGTTTTAAAATAACACACAAATAGTATTATATTACTATTTTTTGTTGCTATTTTTCATGATTTATTGTTGTTAGTCAAAAGCAGGATTCTTGACTAGGATAGTTGTACTAACAACAATTATTATAATCACCCTAATAATATGAAATTATTTAAATAAATGTACACACCATAACTTGGAATTGGGAACCACGTGATACCATTAAGACAAAACCCCCGACCAAGTGGTTAATTAAACAAAAAAAACTTCAATTTCGAGATAGAAAGTAACAACTTTGAACAATTCACTTCAGTCAAAACATCATGTCCCAAAACTAATTATAAAAATAAAATATCCAACTAGTAAATGTTCTTTTACCTCTTTGTAAGTGGAACCTTAATTAGCTTAATTAATTTTATTGATTAATGTAGCTAATGAACACTAACATAGAGGAGATCTATGAGGGACTCCTTTTCTTCTACTAATCATACTTGAAGCCATGTCTTCATCAGAAACTTTATTGATATTATTATTTGCCATGAATTTTGCACACATACTTGTCCATCCACTTCTTCTTTTCCTAACAATTTCTGTGCATGCAATGCTCATAGTTTCTGACCCTGACGATGATGATCCTGAATATGAACTTATTTGTTCATCAATTGTTGATCTTGTCATCTCTTCTTCTCCCATTTCTTGTGGAATGAGATAATCAGGACTTAATTGTAGGATGTTGCATGTTCTTAGGTAGGGTGAAAGATCCCTATAGTGTTTCAGCACAAAATCCACCTACAAATATATCATCAAAACATATTCAACATTAAACATAATTACTAATTTTCTTCTATCTTAATAATCACTTTTTAAAATGTATATAATTCAACCATCAGGGTCTAGGGCAAGGGCAAGTGATCACTATGCATGTTTTGAATAACGATTCTGTAAAATCTTTCACGATTTCGGTTTGTATAGGTGTTGCGATACTGATTGCGGTTGTCACAGTATAAATCAAGCACACAATCTTTATCATCATAAAAACGGTGAATAACAGTACATGTATTAACACGTTACGAAACTGTTTTGTCACGATTATTTTCGCGAAAACATAACATTTTTTAAAACCTGACATAATGTATGAGTATTATAAACTATATAGAGTCGAGGAATCGATTCAATTACTATATATCAATCTTTATAATTAATGTATTTGTTTTGTGATAAGCATTCAAACTCGGTATCATGGAATTCATAACTCAGCATCGAAAACCCTAAACTCTAAACTATGCATCGGTCATCTTCGTTCTATAGTTCAAATATATCAAATTATGTGCTCATTTATATTCAGGTCAATTTCAATTTAATTATAACCATTGAGCATAGAATAGAAACTAATCTAAACCATTAATCCATAATTCTAACTATACACAAAAAAATTTATAAGATATGAGTGATTTTAGATTGCTTAGTGTATATATTTAATATATGTACCTTGCATCCAAGAGAGCAATGAATAAAAGGTTCTTGAAGGCTTCTATCACATGAAGTACAATAGTTTCCCGATCCTTTGAATTGCCGATTTTGAGGTCTCTTCTTGATGAAAACCACTTTAGCACTATTGATAGTATAGGCCTATAGTAAACATAATTCAAACCTTTTTCAATCAAATTTCATGTTATGATGAAGAAAGATTGAATTATAATTCAATTAACCGAGAAACGCTAGCAACACACTCTTTAACACGATATATACCTGAACGTTAGAGCAGTCGATTAATTTCTGAAGATCTTCCAATCTAACAACATCATGATAAACGTAACGACGCACTTGAAGAAGGCGATGAAAGCGATGCGACGGAAAACAATGAGGACAAATACTTGTACAACAATCTAAGCAA
This sequence comes from Lathyrus tuberosus, assembly GCA_022829125.1. Taxonomy (NCBI): domain Eukaryota; kingdom Viridiplantae; phylum Streptophyta; class Magnoliopsida; order Fabales; family Fabaceae; genus Lathyrus; species Lathyrus tuberosus. The sequence goes on from JALAZF010000494.1 coordinate 2,572,465, forward strand.
CAAACATTCTTCTCATTCTTTTTCGCATTTTCATGATAAGAACAACCAACAAAGAACTTTTCTGTATAAAGAGCTTCCAACCATGCAGGCTTTTGATATCCCTATAATTAACAATAACCAAATTACTTCATAATTTCAACCAAAAGTTTATATAAAAATTCATCAACATATAAGAATTTTAATTAAAAGAAAAAAGAAAGAGAATTCATCAAATTACCATGATCATAGAAAAACTTGTTGAACACAAAAGAGTAGTTATGGAGGTTCACAAGAGGACTATATATATATATATATAATTTATTTATTTATTATTGTTGGATATGTAAATAAATATATGAAAATATTTTGTACATATATAGGTAGGGAAAGGATGAAAAAGACAGAGAAAGAGAGAATCATAAAGAAACAAGTGAAGATATGAGGAGAACGTGGGAGGTGTTTCCATGTCTCCCATTCTTATAATCTAAACTATTCTGCTCTTCTTCTTGGCTTAAGAGCTCTATTTCTAAATAAACCTATCTTTTCTTGAACAAGCTGCATTTAATTAAATTCCTATTTTTTTTAATAAATATTATTATAAAAATTGTCACACCTCTCTTCTTATTCAAAAAATCTTGGAATTAACATAGCAACTTGATTTTTGACTTTTAATTTTTTTTACAATTAAAACATAGTTTGAAATAAAATTACAACATTGATTACACATATTTAATTTAATTTTACCGTAATATAAAATTTCTTAATTTAACAATGATTAAAATTTAAAATTCATAATTAGGATAGTAGTTGAATTATTAATTTTTCTGTTGAAACTCTTTTTAATTAGCTGAAACCCTTTCTTTACAAACATGGTATAATTCTGCTCTTATTTTTCGAAAATTAGTTTCATAAAAAGAACTAAGAAATTGGAATAATATATATATTTGACATGTAATATATGTCTTCAAAATATTATTTGAAAACTAATTTCATCAAATAATGTAAGTGGAATTATAGTATATTAATATTTTAAAAAGGAGAAATTCTTGCATGAAAACGTATCTAAATTCATATGTTTATACACATTCAATGGGAAAAGAAAGAATTTTAAATTTAATTTATTTTTTAATTGAATTTATGGGATAATTGTGATTACAAAGGAGAGAGAGAAAATTATTTATATTTATTAATTAATAAAAAAATTATGATTAACTGTATGTAAAACTACTTCTTATCATTATTTTTATCTATGAATTTTCCTTTAAAAAATTTGCAAGTTGCACAACATAAGTTAAAAGAAAGAGAAAGGTCAGAGAGATTAGTTGAGAAAGCACAACCAAACTTCGAATCACCTTTTCTCCAAACACTATTTTCGTTAATTTCATTCGTGCTATGTTGGTCCTCTGCAAATCTCTGGTCACCACAGTTTGCATAATTTTTAAATATACTGATTAATTACTGTAATGACTTCAAAGCTAAGCAATTAGAGCATAGAGACACCAATCACCAACTACCTTGTTAGCGAGATATGGTATAAAACATAGTACCGGAAATGAAGAGCATACTTGTTTAATAAGTGGTAATATAGAGTAATCATTAACATGAAATTTATCACGGAGAGGAAAAATGTTGTATTCATAATTTTTTTATATGATTGAAATATGAAAGCTATACAGTTTTTTTTTTTTTTTTTTGGAAAAAGGTACAGATGTGTACCTAGAAGACTACTTAGTGATATAACGCCAATGGTAAAGTATAGATAGGCTCTATAGCTCAAATCTAGAGGATTAATGCTCGGAAAAATTTGTCCCTTTTGAATTACTATCAATATAGTATTTAAAGGTATCAAAATTGCAATTTATCGGTGTCTCTTTTATTATTATTTTTATACACTAAGTCGAACATAACATAGGAATGACAATGGGTAGGGTTTGAGTAAGGTACTATATTATTTGTCCTATTATATTTGCAGTTGGAAAAAAATCCATGTACCCGAACTCATACCCGTTTAAGTATCAACATTGGCATTCGTCCTCATACCTTATAGATATATAAGTGTTCTTATTCGTATCTGTTACCTACATTTCTAATAAAAATAAATATATCAAATATAAAATATCATAATATTTTAAGTTTTTAAAAATATTAAAAAGTTTTAAAATTTTTTTATTGTGGATTAATAAAATAAATTATCACTTGTATTAAATATGTAGTAGTTTAAAATTGATGTTTTTTCTTTAATTTTATAAACATTTATTTTTTTATAATAATATAAATTAAAATATATAAATATATATTGTGCGGGTATGGGACGGGGTGGGTACTAAGATGTCCATAACTGCACTCATCGCTACTTATTTAAAATGGTAATTACCCGAGCCCGTGTCCGTACCCATTTTTACGAGCTTTTACCTTACTCGTTGTGGGTAATGTGGTTGGTATGGAAGAGGATTTTCCGGAGGATTCGTTGTCTTTTTCGGATAGTTTTTTGAGATGGGTGGATTTTTGTCAAATTCACAATGTGAATTGTCGGAAAGCGGGTATTTTCTGGTTGGCTATTTGTTGGAACATTTGGTCTATTAGAAATAGGATAATTTTTGAGAACCAAGGTTGGAATGTCCTTGATGTGGTTTGGGACATTAAAGTCTCGGTTTGGAGATGGTCCATAGTTGGGAAAATTGGGAATTCCAATTGTAACTTCTATGAATTTTGTAAAGATCCGTTGTATTTTTTATCGTAGATCAATTGGTTCCCAATTTTCGGTTTTTCGGGGTCGAGTTTTTGTCTTTGTATTCTCGTCTTCCTTTTTGTAACAGGTTTTGAGAACCCTTAGTTCTCTTATCAATATAACTTGCTTACAAAAATAAAAAAATTAAAAAAAAATAAAAAAAAAAATAAAATAAAATGTGGTGGGTACCCATTGGTGATGGGCCAAATTCTCATCCCTAACAAAACAATACATAAAAAAAATATAAACTAAGATAAAACAAATTTAAGAAAATGATATAATATTTTTAATTGAAAGATTCAACAAAAAAAATTATATGTGGGGATGGTTCTAAAATCTGGTTAGTGATTGCAAAGGATGAGTTCACAGTTTGTTGCGGTGGTTAGAGATTTTCGATGTGCTGGAGAAGAGGATGATTTGCGAGGTTAGAGTTATAACGCTCAAGTTTATAACAGTGTTAAAAGTGAAATTTAAATGAGAATGATTTTGATGACTTGAAAAGTGACACATTTTCCTTTTTTAATGAAGGAGGTGGTTTATAACTACATGTGCGTGGGATATGATTAATCGTTGGATAGATCACGGGAGATTGGCATGATATACTCGTGATGGATTCTCTGAGACGTCGAGAGAAAAGAGTCTGCCTATTCTACGTGTTATAGTCACCTATTTTTTATTAGGCTTCGGTTATTTGGACTTGCTAATGGTGTAAAAGTTTTCCCCTCAAGCTCTTATCCATGCTTTGTAGGGCGAGGGTTCGTGATATATGTTTTAATCGACCATGGCATATAGGGACATGGACATCTTAGATGTGATGTTGATTCCTCAGGAAATGGGGGCATTAAATGCTACTCTTGAAAAATGTAACGTAATACTCAGAGAGATTGACATAGTTTTAGTGAATAGCATCCACGTTACTCCTCATTTAGGGTATTCAAGTGCTTTGTTTTGAGAAGATCCTTAGCGTTAATAATGTGTTGTTGGCCATATAGCTTTAAGTGCTTGTTGTTTGTAAATGTGTCACATGTAAGTATACATGTATGTTTAAAAGTAGCAAGTGATAAAAAGTAAGAATATCGTACCCACAGGAAGTAAATGTTACTTAAGTGCATTTTGTAATAAACTATCTTTTGACTTTAAGCATGAGCACTGATAAAAATACACTACTATAAAACGCGTAAACAACAACGCCATGGTCACCATGCTTATTCCCTACACCGTTGTGACATCTCTAAGCTAAGTCACTATCATAATTTTATTTTATTTTGATTAAAAATTATTTGTATATAACAATGGTTGCCTGCTTAACCGCTGTGATAACCTCAAGCTTTCATGGGTTCGAACCTCAAGGCCCTCATATATGTTATTCCTTTAATGTTAAGTTATGCCTTTTTTTTTAAATTATTTTTAAATAAAAAACTTAAAAGTTTATGACGACGGTTCAAGAGTTCCACCGTTGTTAAGTTGCGCCTTTTCATTTTTATTTATTTTTAAATAAAAAACTTTAAAGTTTTTAACTACGGTTGATGTTTTCATCCGTTGTGATATATTTTGTTTTTTATTTAAAACTTTTAATTGTTAATACTCTGGCGTTTTTTTATGAAATTTCACCATTAAACTAAAATATCACTACCGCTGCTATTATTGACCGTTGTGGTAGTGTGATAATATTATACACTCCTAGTTAGCTTGTCTCTTCAGTATCCCTTTTTCCACTACAAACAGAAACTAGACGAAACAATACACGATTTCAACCCAAACCCTAACGCTCATTACTGTGAAACATTACACGATTTCATCCGAAACACCATTTTTCCTATTTCACTGTGTATTTGCCATTGTCGTTGTCATCGTCAAACAAGTTGACAAGACTATCACGATCAACAAGTTGTTACCACAAGGAAGGAAAACAACATCATCACCAATACCAACACCATCACCGTCGTCACTACAAGGAAGGAAGACAACACCATCACCAACACCAATATCATTTACTTAGTCATCACGTTTAGGGTACGTAAAATATTTTTCCCCATGCATCTACAGTAAACTTCATTTGCCATTGTTGTGGTTGTTGTTGTTTTATTTAGTGTTTGATGTTTAAGTTCTTGTTTTTTATGTTGTTGTTGTTGTTTTTGAACTTAGATGTCGACCTTGTTGAGTTCTTCATCAGAAACCAGCGAAGAAACTCAAACAAATGAGATGTTAAACAATGATACTCAAACAACTGAAAGTCAAACAAAAAGATCACAAAGAGGCGTCACAATGATGGCCCAATTCACATCTGTCCGGAACGCATCACGTGAAAAATTCATATCCAGTTTGATTCGTTGTACAGAGTAGTGGATTGTCAACACTACTCTACTTTTAAGAGTTATGTTTCGTTCCTTGCACGTAGCAAGGTCAATATATTGATTAATGATTGGAAATAAGTTGATAATAAGGTCAAAGAAAGCATATGGACTGATGTTAAGGTATTACATACTATAATTTTTATATATCGCCGATATTAATATCAATAATTTCTAATACATACTTATATATTGATTTAAATGTAGTTGAATTTTGAGTTTACCGACGATGACTCAAATTTGAAAAAAAAGTGGATATCATATGATGGTACTCGTTGGAGGGGATTTAAGGCACAACTCACGGTTGACTACATTAGGAGGCCTAAGAGCGGTCTTGCTCACCCATGGATTCGATATAGTTTTATATCGAAGAAGCAATGGAAAAGGATTGCAAAGATACGTCGTTTTGAGGAATTTAAGGTTAGTACTATTCTCATGTAACCGATAATGTAATGCTAATGAGTTATAGATACTAATCATATATTTTTTTCACTATGTTCATAACAGGTTAAAAGCGAAGTCAGAATACTCAACAAGGCCAAAAACGTGTACCCCCATAAATTGTCTCGTGGGGGTTATAGGAATCTTGAGAAAAAAATCATGCTTGAAAGACAATCAGAAACCGGAGATGATCACATCTCATCTCCACCTTTGAGACATGAGAAATGGAAGAGGGCTCGATTAAGACCAGATGGAGAGTACACCTCTGAGGCTTCAAGAGTAGTTGCTGAAAAAATTATAAGTATGATTTGTGGTGCTTATGTTATTTTTTGTTTAAATGCGTTGGTAACAATATATGTAAGTTTCTCATGTCGTGTAGGATAAGTTGGTTGAGGCAGCCCGTGAAGGCACATTTTCTCCCAAGCATGACATGACATATTGGTAGAAGCTATCGGAACAAATGAGCATAGTGGGCGTGTCCGTGCTGTTGGAGAAGGTGTGTCGGCTTGAGGTCATTATTTGGGTCTCAAAGAAAAAGTACCGAAAGCCTGAAGATTATTACACAAAGACAAAAGATTGAAAATTTTGAGAAGCAATTAGAAGAACAACGGAGAATGTTAGAAGAGGAGAAGGAAAAAAAGGAGAAAGATATGGAAAGGTTCCAAAAGATGTATTCGGTATGTACTTTACTTAAGATGTTAGTGTTTTATCAGAAATGTATGATATATATTGTGCTTGTTTTTGTGTTATGTTTTAATTGAATATTATGATGTAGAGATTACGTGAAAACTTGGAACAACGGACAAATGAAGATCACCGTAATATTGATGGTGATGATGATGGACGAACTCCTAGTAGAAGTGTTGTACGTCATGCTTCTACAAAAGAAAGTAATTGTTCAGGCCATCCCATCCTGCTGGTAACCGCGATGATATAATGGACCCTAATCCAAATGAAATCACAATGTTATACTTGAAAGTTGCGGTGATAAATGAAGAGCAACCTCTCCTGCTAGAACATTATCCACATTTGGGTTTATTATATTATAATACTGATGATGTAAGGGATTTTCTTGGTGGGTTATAAGTGGCTGGACATCGGGATATTGCAAGTTTGGTGCACGTAAGTATATATAGTTGAATATACATGTCATTATAGAACATTATCATTTATAGAACATCAGCATAATTTATTCATTTTCTTTAACCATTTAGGTACATTCACCGTCTTTGTATAGAGTTGAATAAATCGAGTACTTACGGAATCATGGATCCACTTTTTATTTGTTGGAATTTTAATGAACCAAAAGTTATCCGGGAGTACTTGATAACACGGTTAAGTGAGGGAGGAAAATAATGTTACTTAGCACCATTCCTCTCCACGTAAGTATTTTTGGAATTGATATTTATTCTATATTTAGTTTTGTTTTAGAAAATATCATTTACCTATATATATGCTCTTGTTTATTCAGTGGTCATTGGCAATTAATCATCATATCACTACGGACGAATACGATAACTTTTCTGTGTTCTTTGCATGATCCACTGCAAAACAAAATGAAAGATATGATTAATTCGTAAGTGTATGCTTAATTCATTTTCTTTGACATTGTAATTAGTTTATCCTGTAATATGCTTAATTCAAATTCAATGTACAGTGTTGTGAAGCAAGTGAATATGATGAACAATGTTAGAAGAAAGCCCAGATGGATCTGTCCTAAAGTAAGTGGCACGATTATGTTTCTTTCATTTACATTCATTGTGGTTGTATTCATGTGATTTTTTCTTAAATTTGTAGACAAGGAAACAACCCGGGAATTACGAGTGTGGTTATTATATCATTAAACACATGCTAAACATTGTCCTTGTCGGCATTGTTGATTCATGGGATAAGGTATACATGTCATAAAATGTTTACATATATTAACAGATAAGTTGACTATTGAATTATTATCATACATGTTATTGCCTCTTTCTTATGTAGATGTTTCTTATGTAGATATTTAACGACGAAACCCCATTCCCCGTTGAGGACTTCGTAGATCTTCGTAAATGTTAGGCATATATCCACAATGTTCTTAAGGGTCCTGCTGATTGATGATGTCAATGACTTTTTTCTTTAGAGATTATGTGAATAACACTTTTCTGTATTGATGACATGAATACAGTGTTTGGTGTAAATATGGTTATAATAGTTACAATACTTACAGAATGTATACCTTTTCTGTTAGCTGTATTTTATGGTTATAATATAGTTACAATACTTATAAATGAATGTTAGCTTATCTGTTATGGTTAAAATGGTTACAGGTTAAAAATGGGATGAATTTGAATTGCTGAGAAATGCATATTTAAAATGGTTACAGGTTCAATAATGGGATAAATTTGAATTGTTGTGAAATGCATATTTAAAACAGAGGAAGTTTTGACTGTGGTTACAAATCCAAGCCGTCGTTGTATATTTGTGTTTGCAGAATATATAATGACAGTATAAAATATAAACGTAATAATATCTCGCGCGTTGCACAGGAAAAAATAAATATCAAAATGGAGCAGTTGGGAATCGAACCTAGGAGCATTATATTTATCACAACGGTTCGTTTTATTAACCATTGTGATAGGGCGCGTTGTTTCCAGGTAATTACAACAGTTAATGGCCCGTGATTATAAGACTCTATTTATAACGACACTCTACATAACAATGCATGCGCCAGCGTCATTATATACATTTCTCAACCGTTGTTAATTGGTATTTACGTAGTAGTGATAATGTATGAATGTCACAAGTTCAATTTCTTTTCTTCTTTAGAACAAATCTAAACAATGCTAGGTGAGAGTGAAATGATATCAAGAGAGTGCATGTTGAGCTAAGGTTCATTAATGTTAATGAAGTAACTATGTGTAGAGATGTGCATTGTCATGCTATGAAAGGTCAGAGTGATCTAGAGGTGTAATTTTACAATATCAAAGCATGTATTACCAGGGTAAGGGAAGAAAACTCTAAGTCACAATTATAACCCTGAAATACATCTGTTTGTATTCTGAAGTTGCAAATAATTGTAGCTCCTTATCTCTAACTGACCCAATAAAGTGAATATCTCTATCCTACTCTTTTCAACTATTTTTATTATGAAATACACTTGATGTTGGATCTCTCACAACAACAAGTTGTTATGTTTTTTCTAAGTTGATCACTCATAGAATCAAATTTATAAACAAGTTAAGACATAATAAAACAAGGCATTAAATAACACATTACTTAACATAAAAATAACATAACATTAACTTCCAATTGTTGAACATAAAAAAGTTTTAGTTCATGATGAGCTGTGTACAAACTACAGACAATGTTCTCAAAAGCAACATTCTTAAACAAATATTGAAAAAGAAATGTAGACCTGAGTAACGTGTAGACTTCTTATTATGGATGATCAGCAAGAGATGACTCTAGTCGCGCCAGGGCTCAATAGTTGGAACAGGAAATGGTGAGAAGAAGAACTCTCTTTTCTCTCCACTAACCTCAAACTATTATATTTTGTCTTGTGATTTGGAATAATGTTGAACTCTCTTTTCAATCTTCAGCAAGTGTATTTATAACCCTCCACTAGGGTTTCTTTTGATGTCTTGGATCATGGGAAAAAAAAAAAGGGGATCACCTCAAGCCCATAAACAGAATCAACGCTTTTTCAACATCCTTTCTACTTAGCCTCTAACGAATCAGGTACAAGGGAACAATTGTGGGAGATAAACTATCTAGTGACAAGCTGTCATAACATGGTGCAGGCGGCACTGCCCTTTCTCGTAGAGCGCATAGATTAGTGGTTTTACTATTGTACCATATTTGTCTTCTAGCACCTATTTGAAGGTTGAGAAACACAAGAAATGGGGGTTTGAATTGGGTTTCACATTTCATCCCGATTTGTGGAATTAAAATTAATGACGTTAACAAGTGAATAAAAATAAATGAACACAATTATTTTTATCCTGGTTCACTGTAAACGAAGTTACTCCAGTCCATCCTCCAAGGTGATTTTTCCTTATCACAAGGACTTAATCCAATAATCATCAATGATTACAACCACAATGGATACCTTCCATTTCCTTCTTGAGAATCGTGGCTTTCATTAGTCTCTCAAGAAATCAACCTCCAAGTCGTTCAACAACGACCTGGCCCTCTCAAGCATCCTGGTCTTCACTTGACCACTCAAGGAACAACATCCACTAAGCTGTTAGAAACACGCTTACTCTTCTCAAGAATTCTGGTATTCACTCGACCGCTCAAGGAACAAATACCTTTTACAAGGATTTTCTTGTGCACTAATATGCTTCTTACAAGAAGATTACACAAATAAAGTACATAACACCTAAGTGTTTCTAGCAAGTTCTTGAGTAGCAGCTCCTTGCTTTCTAATAAAAAAACTATCTAACGAATGAATCTCTAAGAGATTATAATACATTAGTTCTGTATTGCTTAAAAGTTTTCTTAATGAGCATTGCGACTTCTTTTCATGAGCTTTAAGCTTCTTTCCGTTGTACTCCTTTCTTGAGTTGGTAATGCTTTTTCCAGCTTAACTATCAAGATCAACTAAGTTACTATGCTTCATTTATTGATGTTTCACTTGACTAGTTTCACATGGCTTTAGTATGCTGCATCGTTGTACACTCTTCAACTGTTTGCTTCAGGTTCTTCTTCATTGAGCATTCTACATTTAAGCTTCAGCTTGTAGCATTTTGTTCTCCTTTTTTGAGCTTTAATGTTTTTCCAATTTAACCATAAAGTTTAACTTAGCTACTATTTTTCACTTATTGATGTCTCACTTGAGTAGTTTCATATGGTGTTATCATGCTCATCGTTTGTGCACATTTTGTAGTAGCAGCTTCAACTTGCTTGCTACATGTTGATTGTTTATTGTGTTGAATAATAACACTTCAGTATGAGTAGCATTCAACTAATTTTTTATCTCTCTCTCTTTTTCTCATGATCAGCGGCTGCTTCAAGCAACATTTCTTCAAGCTTCCAGGTCTTAAATTTATAGAGCTTCGAGAGAATAGATCTGTTAAGGGGTATTCTTGGAAATATATTCCAACAACAATATCCCAACGTTCACATGAAGGAATGGTCAACATCACTATACAAAAAGTTGCCCTTGCGCCACCCTATCGAGGTAGAGGTCACAGAGTTTTAGTACTATTATATTGATCTCAAAACCATTCTGATCTTCAGTCTTCTAGCATATTCAGAGGTTGGGTTTTGATTTAAGATAGTGTTGACCCTGGTCAAGGAATTTTTAGAAGAGATATCGGGTTTTAACTCAGCTGGGAATTGATCGGATGATCAGGGTTCCTCCTACGCTCGTAGGGAACTTGAGAATGTCTTTGAGACTCAAGGGGGTTAGACTGTCCAAGTCTACTAGTGTTGAAGAGTTTTATCTTTTGTAGGATGCCCAAAAGAGGGCAAGGGCATTAAGGGATGAGAATCAACCCTAAAGTGGCCTGAATTTTGACACTGGAAAGACTGCTCTAGCAAAGGATGAATAAGTTCTGTCTTATACCTTTAAGAGGTCGTTAGGGTCCTTGTATTAAGCCCAAAAGAAGGCAAGAGAACTTCTAAGAAACCGAAGGGTCCTTGTACAAAGCCCAAGAGGAGGCGGGGATGCTTTTAGGAAGCCTGTAGGTCCCCAAACCAAGAGAAGTTCAAGAAATGCAATTCACAGAGAAGAGATCATTCCAGGAATGTTCGAGGGTTTGGAAGAAACTCAAGAGATGATATTCACAGAGAATAGATCAACTCCGGGAGTAGAATTTCTTTGACAATTTCTAGGGGTGACAGTCTGAGAAAAGGTTCACCGAGAATACTGCCTTTCTCTTTGTTCCATATTGTTTAGCCCCAAGAGAAGGGAAGACTGTATCTGGAAATCCTATGGGGATCTAGTTTTGTTTGTATTTAAGAGCGACCAACATGGCTTTACCTAGTTCTAGACCTAGTTGTCGGGGGAAAACTCTAAATAACTATAGTAGTATTTATACAGTTGATATAAGACGAGTATTTAAAAGGTATGAAAGAAGACTAACCAAGCGCAGCTTCCCACAATACAGTTATGTATATATGACATGTATTTAAAAGAATGAAAGAAGACTAACCATGCGCCGCTTCCCACAATACATTTATATATATTAAAGCAGGTAAATGAAAGCGGATAAAACTTACAGGTGAGCAAGCTTCCATGCTGTTTTGTTAGTTGTTCAAAAGAAATTAAAGAAAGTTTTGATAACAACTGTATATGTGAATCATAATCAAAAGGGGAATTATTTTGAAAAGATTGTGGGGCTTATACTCAAGGAGAGGCCCCAGGTTTAACAGTGATCGTACCGTTGTTTTAAAGATCGTATCGGGACTTATACAACAACTGAGGCCCAAAAAGGTTTATTTACAAAAGGGTTGGGTCTTAAAACTCAAGGAGAAGCCCGAAGATTATTTAAATAAAAGAAATGGGACTTACAACACAAGGGTAGGCCCATGTGATTTGATTTTGAACTAGCGATCGCGCCGAGATTTTCCTTTTAACGCAGAGGGACTTATACAATATCTGAGGCCCAAAAATGGTTTTGGTTAAAAGAGGATTGGGCCTTACACTCTATTAGAGGCCCAAACATTATTTTTGTACAAGTGATGGGGCTTACAGCTCAAGGAGAGGCCCAAAAATTTTGTTTGAAAACAGCGATCGTGCCGAGGTTTTTTTAAAATGCCTTGGGTCTTATACAATGACTGAGGCCTAAATTATTTTGGTTTTTCAAAAGGGGTTGGGACTTACACTCTATTAGAGGCCCATGAGTGTTTGAAAAAGATTGATGAGGGTGGAATTAATCAAAACCCAAATTTTGTTTAAAAATTAATAAAAATTATTGAAAACATGTGAGAAATGAGTTGTGATCTTGGATCAATGTTTCAAAAATAATGTTTTTATCCACAAAATGATTGAAAATCATTTAAGTTTGGAAAATCAAGAAAGAAAAAATATTTTAAATGTCAAAAACAAATAAAAATTAATTCCTTTGCAAAAGTATCAAGTATATGAAATAAATAATATTTTTGGGAAATTTTGGTAAAATAAAATATTTTAACATTTTTGTGAATTATTAAAAAAAGAACCAACTCAAAATCATTAAAAATCAGAGAGAAATTAATTTTTGAATCAATTAAATAAAATCACAAAAATTCAAAAATTCAAATATTTGAAAAAGGGCGCCAAGAACATCTTGGCCTTGCCCGCGTGCTCTGTTTAGCCCAGATTTGAGTTTTCTCATCAATCTCATTGAATACTTGATGAAATCACACAATCCACATATCAATCTACTCGTTTTCACCTCACGGTCATGTCTATGGTCTTTAATTTCATTTATTTTAAGCATGGAATAAGAAATCAAAGAGAAACCTCAAGAACCCTAGATTCTGCATGAAGGCTCAGAAATTCCACACATAATTCATACAAAGCAATTAATTGAGGGGAAACATTCCAGACATGTTTATGAACATATGGCAAAATTATCGTGCGAGGAAATATGAATGAATCATGAGATGACCAAGTTGAGGCTTACCTCTTGCAGCTGGTGATCGTGTTTTGGGTTAGAGGTGTTATAGCTTGGTTTTAATGATTTGGACAGCTTCCCTAGGTGCAATGGAGTGTGTCTGAATGGTTGGAGTGGATTGAATTGAGCTGGAACTTGATTTGGCACCTCAACTGTAAATCTGTCAAAGGCTTGTGCAGATGGCTGGTGATTTTGAGAATCTGGTGTTCCAGATATTGTTTAAGTGTTTGGATCACTTCTATATGATGTTTATGAGGTGTGTGTGTGTGATTGGTTTAGTTGGAATTGCACTCAAACTCAAAACCCGATAGTGACTTGCTTTAGAAGGCAATTTTGGAAGTGAAGAAGTGGTTTTGAGAAAGGCAAGTGTTGTAGGCCTTTGGTGTACTTAAACTGATCAGAAATGAGGTCTATTTATAGTGTGTCAAGTTTGTTTTACAAGGAATAGGGAATGGCAACTACAGAAGGCCTTTGGCCAATGTGGATCAAACGGAATCTCAAGTTTCCTCTAGCCATTGACTTGAGATTAGAGTACAGGCCTATGGTTCTCTGATTCAATGATAAGGCTTGACTGAAGTGTTCATCTTTGCTCTGATACATGCCACCTCTAAGCATCCATTGAATGCTCCAAAACAAAATTGGAGTCTTGAGGCATCTTTAGCTTTTAGGGGTGCCAAACCTATATGTAGTTCTAAAGACTTGGGAGGCTTATGGATCAGTGTTTGTTCCTCCTTGGTCTCCCCCTGAGGTGTGCAGATGGATAAACTTGTTTATTGTTTGCACAAATTGATCAAATCGAGCTATAATGCACCAATCTGTCTTGCAAGACAGTTTGCATCAAGGCATATTGCAGTCATCATAACTCTTAGCTCAGATGGAATTTGATGGAGTTCTTGGACATTTTGGAAAGCTGATATATCCTATTTCAATATGATGTCCAAATTTGGTTTTGACCCAACATGAATTACAATGAAAAATGCCTCTACTTTTGGGAAAAAATATGGCAGATTCTGACTTAGTGAAAATTTCACTAAGTGTTGGAAAAATGTCACTTTTGTGTTTTCAGCAATTTTGATCACTCCATAACTAAAAATTCATGAGGAATTGGAATGAGGTGTAGTTGACACTTTTAAAGTATGCCATGAGAGCTACAAATCCATATTTAGACCATCCAAAATGGTTGCTTGGATCTCAAGTTATGATCCTTGGAAGTTGATACCCTAGCCACTTTGTTCCATAACTTAGAAATTTTTTAAGTTTTTTATGGTTACCCCTTTGACAAGTTATCCCACTTTCTTTGATTTTTCTTGATGAATGATGATTCAAATCACATATTAACATTGTTTTAGGGTAAAAGAACCATAAATATGAAAAATCTCAAAAAGTTAAACTTTGACTTTTGTGCATAGTTGACTTTTTACCAGATGAATTCCAAACTGTGCGACCCTTTATGAAATCAAGTCCTTGATCTAAATCAAACTTGATGGATATGTTCCATAGTTGTTATAGGGTGTTTTGAATCATGTCCCAGGGTTTTGGAGCATGTCTTAGTCAAAAGTCAAAGGTACAGTTGCCTTTTCCCTTGATACCCTAATTGTGGTCCTGATGAAATTAAAACTTGTGCACCAAGCTTCTTGGATCAATACATTGTTTCAAATGGATCAATGTAGTTTATTAGAGACCCGCAAATCATGACTTAAGGTCTTGGCTCATGTTTTGTCCCAAAAGTCAACTTAGGGGTGAATTAGGTCAAGAAACCCTAATTCCTGATTTTTCATGAATGCTTCCCCTGAGGTTAAATTGACTTCGTGATTGGGTCCATGAGGCCCCTTAGAGTATTTTAAGTTGTTATTTGAAGCAATGGCTCATTCCCAGATGAAAATTTTCATCTGGAGGCCTCAGTCGACCAAAACCCTAATTTGGTGACACTGGCGATCTCAAGGCTTAATCCACTTGGAAGGCTGCAACCTGGTGCCTGATTCTTGATGTGGGAGTCCTCTTGATCACTTATGGGTGTTTGAGATGTTAAACAAGTTAAATATCATGTCATTCCTTGATTGATCCTTTGTCTAAGTCTCTGAGAGGGCTTAAAACCCTAATCCTTGATTGTGGTGAATGCTCAAACATCTCTGAGGAGATTGATAAGGCATGTATGTACATCCATATTGTGATGATGACTTTCACAATGATGGGAAATGTTAGTGGTCAAAATTTGGGGTATGACAATATCAACAGAGAAGGATTACTTCACAGTGGCGTCTCATCAGAATCTGACTAGAACTGGTTGGTCTTCATCTCAGAACCTAGCTTGCTATCAGAATATTATAGACGTATCAGAACCTGATTTGTCTTATCATACTTGATGTCTCACATTATATATCAGAAACTGGTAGATACTTTCTTATATTCCACGCATCATGTATCAAAACCAAATCTTTAATATCTTAGCACAAATCACCAACAGGTGCACATATCCTCATGTCATTTGATGATTCAGAAACTGAATATTTTCTTTAATGGCCCTGGCTTGATTTGATCTCCGAAAGATTCACATTCTTTTAATGCTAGAGTCTAGATACCATTTGAAGTTTAGATACCAATTGAATCATTCTTTCAGAAAGTTTACAACTTCTAAAAAGTTGTTGATATCAGCGCAAAACTCATGGACATCCCTTGTTTCTAATAACTTAGTGGTCAACACCAGATATTCATATATTATTATATCAAGCTTGTTTAGTATTCTTCTTTCTTGTATAACAACTTCTGAAATACTTGTTTCTTGAACATATCTTCTGATATTTTATTAAATACATATCATGTATTCTGATATATCATTGCTTCTGATATGCCTTGCCTTCTGATAATAGATCATATATTCTTATATGTCTTGTCTTCTGTATTCTGATAGCCTGTTCTAACATTCAGTGAACCTTTGCAAAGTTCCTGATCAATTCTCAAACATATGGTTAGAAGTAAAACATATTCAATTATATTTGGGATTGACGAAAACCTTAGATTTAGGCATATCAAAATCCTTATACTTTCTCCCCCTTTGTCAGAAATAAAAAAGGTATAGAAAAGAAATTGACAAAGAAATATGAAGTCGAACATAATGATAGAAAAAGAAATTTCATTAATACTAATTAAGAAATTATAATGGGAGACGACTGACACAAAAATGCTTAGGTCTAATGACAAAACTAAGAACTTAGAGGTTCTAAGATTCAACAACTTTTCAGGGCCTGAGGTTTGTAAACACTCCCTGTGTCAGATGGTCTTCGAGAGGAGGTTTGTAAGCTCTTCTTGAATACTATATGTAAAGTCTAAGAAGTGAGGTTTGTAAGCTCCATTCTATTCAGAACAAAGAAACCAATCCCTTTAAGGAGAAACACCAATCGTAATCAGAAATATATCTTTAATCAATGATATTTTATTGATTATTGATGGTTTCAGAATAGTTCATAGGTGAGCACCAAACAGGAGCAAGTTTTTTAGTCATTCTGGTTTGCCTTATGTGAGTAATGAATCCTTGTAGATCAAGAATATGAGAAATGAATCTACTAAAAAGAATCTGAAACGATAACTCCTTTCTGGATGAAAGAGTTTCTTCTTTAAGATAGTTGAACATGGATTGAGGCAGATTGATCTTTGTTCCCATGATTTGGTACCAGACCTTTGCCATAGAGGTGAGAGTAGAGGGATTGTCAGCTGGTCCTTCGTGACCATAGATGATGTGAACATGTTTAGCAAAAAGGTTGTTTCCTCTGTATTTTTCAACGGTTTCTCCATATTCCTTACACTCAATAGCTTGAGAGATAATTGCTGAGTTAATCATAATGGGAAAACCAAAAACAATAGACTGGATAATACAAGCATCAAACTCATATTGAAGAACGTGAGCATTGGCCCAAAATTCCTTTACAAGTTCCGGATAGATGGGTCTAGAGGGCATTTCAAAGTATTTATCCCAGTTCTGGTAGTAGATATCTGAGAGGATTTTAGAAAGGTCATTTTCCAATAGAGCTTTGAAATAAATAGTATATTTTCTCAAAAGATCTAGATCATAAATTTCTCCCTTAATGGTTTTCGATGACATGATGGATAAAAATAATAGGAGGGAAGAGGGAGATGAAAACTATGAAGGAAATGAACAGTTTAGAGAACTGGAGAGAGTGGCTAGAGCTGATGAGGAAGGATTATAGATAGAGAAAAGGAAGATTAAGATTTAAGGGAATAATGATGGTCAAAAGAGATGGAGAGACTCGAGACACGCAAAACAATTAATGATTTAGTTAAAAATAGTGACTGTTTTTAAAGCAAGTGTGATCAATCAAAATGAAAGAGTAACACACCTAATAAAAGATAAAAATAGGAGACCTATGTAGACACTAGGTTCAAGGAGAAACATAGGAGACACTAAAAAAGGAATGAGCACAGAAATTCAGACAAGAGGTAATAGAAACGATTTGAATATCCTGTATTAAAGATATTCTAATAACCCGAGGTGTCCCATCAGATATGAGGTATGGTACATATAAGACAAAAATTTGTTGACGTACCACCTCTCCATATCATTATGGCTAATAAATGCATCAAATTCTTAAGTTTCCAATGGTTAAAAGTATTTACCAAGAAGCACGTGTTCTAACTTTGGTTACTTACGAACTATGACAACTTAATTAGTCAAAGGTTTCTCATTTCAAAAGTACGACTCATATGCATCATGTTTAAGAAATATATTTTTCTATTCTTGAGAAACGTAAATTTTAAGATGCTTCTTTTCATTCTAATTATTGAAAATAACTAGGTTCACATGTTAGATGAAAATAAGTTTAACTTTAGCAAGGATTATTTAAAGAAAGATTTCAGTCATAAGAAAAGTGCTAAATCAAAAAGTTTTAGAAAATGATTTCTTACTGAATTCTCAAAATTGTAGTTCTTAGAATATAAGAATAATTTCTAAACCATTTAATTAAACATAGGGGTTATAAATACATTACTCAATACTCTTGTAGAATCCTAGCTGCTTCTTCAGAATCGTCACACGTTAGCTTCTGCAGTTGATGACTTTGTTGACGAGCACTTCTAGCTGGACCACTAGAATCATTTTCTCCTTTCATCGTTTGTTTCTTTTCTGCGACGATCTTCATAAGAATTGTTGAACCTTGTGCAGAAACACGATCATCTTCATGACTTCTTAAGCTTTCATTCTGACGGATTAAAACATCTCTCCCAATGTTTGTTTCATCTTGATCATTTGAGAAGAAACAAGTTTTATCTCTAGTATTCATCTTAGAATCATCTATCTTCTATCATCAAAAAGGCTTGTCTCCAGAAAGCAACTAGCTTCTTAGCTTGAGCATATACTTCTGTGCTAAAGAAACTTGTTGAATTTCCTCTTGCATCATCAGAGTTCAATCTTTGAACATATGCAAATCTTCACCAGATGCATATATTATCATGACCATCAAACCAAGACATATATCTTAGAGGGTTTGAGTGATAATCTTGTTCTAACTGGTTTGGTCTTTTTAACCAGAATCAGTTCATGAGAAGGTAACAATTTTTTACTTTCCTTTCTTAAGAGAGTATGAACTGTGATGACTTCTGATTGTGCATCCTTTGATATCTTCATCTTGTACTTCTTAAGCAGCTCCATTACCTCTATCATTCTGAAATAGGTAATTTATGGATTTGCAATCTTCCAATAAGCTATGGTTTCTGGTTTCCAAGCCCATCATTAAATGTGACATTTATTTGATTCACCCATAGAAGTACTTCCACGACAAAATGATGAAGCTTTCAGAGTATTTTAGCCATAACGCATTAGCATATATTCGAACCGTATTTCGTTTTGAATATAGCATGCATTATCTTCTTAAGAAATCTTTGTCATGGTAGAATTATGATACTAACAACTTCTTCTTAAGAGCTTGTTCTATCTTCTACATCTTTATCTGATTGTGAAGAACTAGAATGCGAGAATCTCATTTCACCAGATAGCTTCTCAAGCTCATACTCTCACTCAGTCACATGAGTCCAGAAAGTAGTGAACACAAAAGGACACATTCATGTATCAAGGGCTTCTGAAAAGAAACCATGGAAGACATTCTGACCAACTTAAGCTTGTTTTAAACGAGATACTTTGCTCAAGTTAACAAGACTTAATTTTTTTTATGCTTCAATTATTTCTCTTGTAGCAAGTGATTTCTTGTTAGCAAACTTCTCTTCATCAGAGGTAGACTTTTGGAGAAACCAACAATATTAAATTCTTAAGATCAGACATGAAGATTCTTCATCTTAAAATAAATAATTCCTGAACATCTTCAGATCTTCTGAGAGGCTTGGCCAGTTGCCATAAGCTTCCATTTAAATAATAAGCTTCTGATTATGTTCTTCAGGAATCCCGACGAAGAAATCATCATTTAGAATCTTAAGTTCTGCAGTCATGATTTAAAATCTTGATGACAAGATTTCTAACATCTTCAGCATACCTTATCTTTAAGTTTCCATACTTCAAAATCATGACACAAGTATTATTTCTTCTTTATATGAAAGAGTTTCTAATGAGAAATACTGATAAAGTCAACAGTAGACCAAGTCTGTTTATTGAAAACATCCCATACTCAAAAAGAATTAACCTTCAGCAAACAAGATTGCTTGCTTTTTGATGATTCTTGTTGATCACTTCTAGATCATTCTTTTTAAGCCTTGTTTAGGCATCACCTTGAGGAGATAAGTAGCTCTCAACTAACGTATTCCAAGAATAGCATTCATCAAATTCTTCTAATTATCTGATGAGTCTATTAACCTTTTACCAGCTGATTCTTCATCTTGCTTTCAATCTTCTTGCAAGCGCCATAAGAGAAGATTATGTTGTCAATAACAACCAGCTCCAAGAATCAGTGACACAATCCAGAATGGACCTTTCTGGTTTGTCATTTCAATACTCAATCTTTTCATCATTGTATGAGACTGAAACTGTAGATGGTGGAGAAGATTAACTAGGGCGTTTCTCAAAGCTCGTCCGGATCTTTATCTGACATAGTTAAGTGTTTGATAAACATCAATAACAGAACCAGAGCTTTGATATCAATTGAAGGTTGAGAAACGCAAGAAGGGGGGTTGAATTAGGTTTCATATTTCGTCTCAATTTGCGGAATTAAAATTAATGACGTTAACAAGTAAATTAAAATAAATGAACACAATTATTTTTATCCTGATTCACTATTAACGAAGTTACTCAAGTCCACCCACCAAGGTGATTTTGCATTATCACATGGATTTAATCCAATAATCATCAACGATTACAACCATAATGGATACCTTCCATTGCCTTCTTGAGAATCCTAGCTTTCACTAGCCTCTCAAGGAATCAACCTCCAAGCCATTCAACAACAACCTAGCCCTCTCAAGCATCCTGGTCTTCACTTGACCGCTCAAGGAACAACATCCACTAAGCTGTTAGAAACATGCTTAGTCTTCTCAAGCATTCTGGTCTTCACTCGACCGCTCAAGGTACAATACCTTTTGCAAGGATTTTCTTGTGCACTAATATGCTTCTTACAAGTTGATTACACAAATGAATTACAATAACACCTAAGTGTTTCTAGCAAGTTCTTGAGCAGTAGCTCCTTACTTTCTAATAAAAAACTATCTGAAGAATGAATCAATAAGAGATTATAATAGATTAGTTCTGTATTGCTTAAAAGCTTTCTTAATGAGCACTACAGCTTTTTTTCATGAGCTTTAAGTTTCTTTCTGATGTACTCCTTTCTTGAGTTGGTAATTCTTTTTCCAGCTTAACTATCAAGATCAATTAAGTTACTATGTTCACTTATTGATGTTTCACTTGACTAGTTTCGCATGGTTTTAGCATGTTGCATCGTTGTACACACTCCTTCAGTTTACTTCAGCTTCTTCTTCATTGAGCATACTTCAGTTAAGCTCCAGCTTCTAGCATTTTGTACTCCATCAAGTTCAACTAAGCTACTATGTTTCATTTATTGATGTCTTACTTAAGTGGTTTCATATGGTGTTAGCATGATCATCGTTTGTGCACACTTTGTAGTAGCAGCTTCAACTTGCTTGTTACATATTGATTGTTTGCTGCCTTGAATAATAACACTTCAGTATGAGCAGCATTCAAATAAATTTTTATCACTCTCTCTCTTATTCTCATGATCAGCGGCTGCTTCTAGATATTCAATTTATAGAGCTTCGAGAAAATAGATCTGTTGAGGGGTATTCTTGGAAACATATTCCAACAGCAATATCCCAATGTTTACATGAAGGAATGGTCAACATCACTGTACAAAAAGTTATCCTTGCGCCACCCTATCAAGATAGAGGTCAAGGAGTTTTAGTACTATTATATTCCACTCAAAACCATTCTGATCTTTAGTCTTCTAGCATCTTCAGAGGCTTCAGATATTATCTTGATGAAGCGTGTTGTAGAAGACTCATTCTTTGTGTAGTCTTCAGAACCACAGTCTTCATAATTCCAAATCTTCGTTCAGCAGAACTATATTGAGAATCTTCAGCACTCGGTTTCTTAGAAGCATTAGCTTCAGAGTCTTCAGAACGTTGTCTTCAGAGTCTTCAGATTTCATTAAGTGCATACTTTGTCTTCAAAGCCTTTAGCACTTCGTTCAATCAGAACCATGACTTCTGAAACTCTTTGGAAGTTGATCTCCAGATATTGTGTCTTTAGAATCTTCAGAACCATGTTCACCTGAATCACGTCTTCAGAATCTTCAGAATTTGTAACATTAGAAGCGCATCATAATAGAAAGCCTTATAGGCCTTTCTCATAAAGTCTCAAATAGAATGTCCAGAATTAACATTCATTAGAACCATTGTATTAGAAACATATATGAATCATGACTTTATCTAGTATACATATATGTTTTCTTTCCAGAGTGTTGATAACAGAGTCCGATGACGTCACACATCTTCTTATCAGAGTCAGAATCATATTGACAACAGCCACACACTAGACATAAACCATATCATACATAATTGTTCTTTTAGATAACATGTGCAGTTATCATCAAAACTCAAAGGCCAGATGTAGAACCAAATCTTGTTCTTACACTATTTGTTTTTATCCACTTAATTCAAATGAATTTTCTTCAATACAAAGCAAAGTTTCCCTCCAATACGTCATTCCTTCCAAGCTTTCCCTAGGAACTTAACTGCTTTTTCCATTAAATTTCTTTGGCATAGCCCATCTTCCTGCTTCAGCTTGCACTCCCAGGTGATGTCCACTATAGTCCTACCTTATATTTTTAGAGCTAACCTTAAATCAAGCAACAAAAATATTAAACCAACAAAAGGGATCACCAATTGTGCTCCAACCTAATTGCTATAAAACAACTAAAATGAACTAAAAGTAAACACTAAAATGGTAATAAAACTAACAATATGAAAGAACAAAGGTATATAAAAAAACTCACTAAATGTGGGTTATCACACCCCCACACTTGAATCATTATTTGTCCTTAGGTGATGTGACTGATAACAACAGAAAAAACTCGCTTCCAAAAAAAACCTTTTCAGGCAGCAAAAACTTACTTTTAACCCAGAAATTATCCCCAAGGACTTATTTTCTACGTTTGGCACAACCAAGCCTTGAAGCTAGATCATAAGTGTGTGTTTGTGTGTGCGCGCGTGTGTGTGTGTGTGTGTGTGTGTGTGTGTTGTGTGTGTGCTCTATGCATTAGTGATGCTATATGTTATGTCTAAACTCTTCAGACTAGATAGCTATTTAATTTTGTTTGCCTTATCCTATGGTCCAAGATATCAACTTTCAATTTCAGTAGGGGATTTTTACTGTTCTATTTTTAGATTTTTGTACTTAGTAACACACATGCATTTTACTGACAAGCTAGGTAAATTCTCCACATTTTCATCCAACAAGATCTCACTTTTAATGAGCTCAACCTGGTACTACTGGTGAAGGCATCTATTATTCCTCCAGTTTAAGGCACAAGAACTTATGATAAATACTTGTTCCTCAAGTTTCTGGCACATGAACTTATTGAAGAAAGGAACTTTGGTTTACTTTATTTACACTATTTGGTGCTTTTAATTGCATATGCATTGTGTCTATTTGTACTAAATCTTAAATAGCGGTACTTTCTTCACCTAACTAAATCCTACAGTGAATTCTTATTCCTTATTTTAAAACTATTCAACTTTATCAAAATGATATCTACTTTTTTGACTGCTAAAAACATGACTGAGGTTATTAGAAACACGAGAATGTGCAATTAACTAACACTAAAAACTTTGTTTCCAAAATTGTTATAGTCCTAATAGACTTTTCCTAAGTTTCCTAGAGTTGTATGACATTTAAGGGGTTGCAGTCAGTTTGTTTCTCTGTTGTTATTATTATATGTTTTTTAACATAAAAAAGTTTAGAAATTAAAACCAAAACAACCAAAGTTTTCATTAATTTAAAATATGGTTGACATCACAACTAAAACAAAACAACTTTTTAAACAAACAACTTAATAGCAGTTGCAACAATTAAGAATTGGTGGGTTGATGGGCAAGGTCATGACATAGGTCGTCACTCCCCCAGACTTAAAGTAAGGACAAGGTCCTCACTGTCATCTGATGAAATGGGGAATTCCATAGTTACCCTCAATAGGATTAAAAGAAATTTTAGTTAGGCATTAAGCTTTCTGCTCTTCCTCAAAGCTTGGTCTTCCTTCTTTTTATTCCTAGCCTCCTTCTCGGCAAGCTCTTGTAGGGGTTCTTTTCTAGCTTTTTTCGTGACAGTGTCAAGCATCTTCAATGGCTTGGATGGAGCTTTCTTTGAGGGATATTTTTGCTTACCTAGATGCTTGGTCTTAATAAGAGATTTTTTCTTCTGAGCCACTTTTGTTGGGGCAGGACTTCAAGGATTCACTGGCTTCTTCACCTTCTCATGAGTGACAATTGATGTCACATCAACACCCATCTCTTTTTCAGACTCATATTTATATGAGTGTGTAGTCGAATCTATATCTTCCTCAATAACTTTTTCTTCTTCCTCAACACTTGCTTCATTTCCCTGCTTGCCATTTAAGCCATTTCTAGCCTCCTTCGTGCCATCTTCCTCACTACCAACATAGTCATCAATATTTTCCTCCTCCTTTTTCTTCTTCTTGTTTTATGTCATCCTACTCTATCTCATCATCATCACTAAGTTTTTCTTCTTTAACAATCTTTTTACCTTTCACCTTTTTAGGTACATCCTCCATAATCTCCTTATTGTGTTTGGCGGCTTGTGCTAACAAGTCCTTTAATGTTCTTGCATCCTCATTAGCATTGTCTTCAGCAGCATTTGCATCTTTCTTTTCATTTTTTCTTTCAGTGTCCTCTTCAGACACGCCTCTAGTCTTCACTTGTTTAGGGTTCTTATTCTTTTAGCCTTCTTCCAAGGCTTCTCAGTTGTGTCCTCCTTAGGCATGCTAGAGCTAGACGCTCCATGCGCACCAGAGAAAACTACCTTTTTTTGTTTTTTATTTTCCTTCAGCTCCTCTTCTTTCTAGGGTTGATTATTTTTTTCTTCAAGTTCTCACAGAATTTGGTCTGATACAAGTGGCACATCTTTATCATTGTAGTTTCACATATTCAGTTTCTTCTCCCATTCGAACTTTTCCATTGAAAATTTATAAAAATCTTTCTGGTCCTTTTGCATTTGCAACAACACTTTCCACAAAATCTTATTTGTCTCAAAGCTTGCTTCACCTGCTGATTCTTGTTTTACCTTTGGTTGCCTTCTCATTCCTTTAGGTTTCATCAAGGTTTAGATGGCAGCACTATCAAAGGCAGTCTAGAGGTGGCATATTTCATCAGTTGCCTTTTGAAGCACACCATGCCTCTTGCAGAGATTAGAGATCAAGTAGGGGAAGTAAAATATACCTTCCTTTTCCTTAGAATAGGCTTGAATCTCTTGTATAATAATCTCTCCCACATTTATGCCTTCTCCACAAGTAATTCAGTAACCTTGTTATGTTGACACTCTCATTGTGCGCTATTAGTCTAAGCGAATACTTGATAAATTGGTATCATACCTTGGATTCAAACCTCAAGTCCATTCTTTTCATAGTTTTCTCTCCTCTAGTTTCCACCCACTTAGTATCTAGGTTGCACAAAGATTCCATGTACACATCGTAGTCAGCATCATTAGATGCCAACAACAAGTTTGGATACCTGCCTTCAAATGGTCCAAATTTATATAGCATGTTGATGGTTCCTTAAGAATAACACACCTTGGCACGTCTAACTACCGCCAAAGCCTTCTTGTTGTTAGTATCAACTAGATTTGAATAAAAATCCTTGACAACCTGAGTATTATAGGGTTGTGGTTGCTGATAGAATCAATTTCACTTATGCTTTCAATAAACTTTCCCATATCACCTGGGAGACCTAGATTTTCATCCAACATGTCAAGATTGACTTCTCTCTTTGAATGCATGCTCATTTCTTAGAAATAGTCAGTAAATTGCTGGCAGACATCGTTATTGATGAAGGTTTATCCATTAGACATGTCATCATCAGAGTAGTCTACCACCGACATGGCATTTTTTGCGAGCAAATATCTTGAAATGACCTTGGGTGTATGTGGACTTCATGCTGAAGTTGGGGTTTAAATGTTGGTTTGATGTGTTTGGGATCAATTTGGGGTTTTTAAGATTGAGGGAAACGAATAGGGTGGAAAAAATATTTAAGAGACAGTTTTGGGAAGAAAGAGAGGATAAGAGGTTTTGACCTGTGAGAGTTGAGGGAATATAATGATGAGAGTTTTTGTGATTGCACGTTTAAAAAGGCCATGAAGGAAAGAGAGGGAAAACAAAGGGTATAATTATAAATATTTGAAACTGCTCAGAGAAAGAGGAAATAACAACTGGTTAGGGTAATGAGAGGTTAATTTCAGCAGCACCCATAATCATGAAGTAAGGAGACATCACAATTAATGGGTCTATCCAAAAGTGATGTCTCGCACAACGCTCAATAGCATGTCCACGCGTGTGGCCTCAATTTCTCTCTCCTGCAGTCAATTTTGTCTTATTAGCATTGAAATTATGGTACCAGATATGTGATGTTATGTGTGATGTCACAACAACACACTCTGCAATGGACAATGTAAAACAACAGAAGAGTACACAAAGAATTGTTCACCCAGTTCAGTTAAACAACTTACTCTGGGGGCTACCAAACCAGGAAGGAATTTCACTATTAGTAGAATTAATTTACAGACTCAACAACCCAGTTGACATCTCCTAAACTTAATCTCTACCTAATGAACTTTCTACCTAAGAGACCACTTAGGTATGAGAACACTACTCACTTCCTAAAACACCTCAAAGATCACACTTTGAGAAACACCTTGATCCTGCTTACAAGCTTTGATCAAGTAACAACACTCTCTTGCTTCACAGCTCTAAGAGAGTACACCTTACAACTCACTAATTCAACCTAGAATAGTTTACAAAATACTCGTACAAAGACAATGATTGACACTCAGTCTAAGCTCTCTATCTTCTGTACCTTTTCTTCAGGATTGATGCGCTTTATATAGCTATTTGATTTGGTCTTGGACCTGCTACAATATCTGATCTGATTTGTTATTTAAAACTGAATCTTCAAAACAGATTATCTCTCCAAAATCTTCTTAAATCTTCAGCCTTTAAACACTCCTACAAATCTGCATCAAATCTGTTTGCAACAGAAAATATCTCCTCCAAGATATTCACATCCAATAACTCTAACAGTTCTCCCAAAATCCAGCTAATACGCTTAACCCTAAAAACATCTCAAACCTGATGTTTTAATGATCTGCATATCTGATGTCATGACATCACATGTGACATCAGACTTTAAAACTTCAACAACTTAAACCCTTAACATTATCCAATGTTAAGACTCAATGTTAAGACATCACCCATGTGACATCAACATTGAACAACTTTGTTTTACCAAAATTCTAGCCAATCCAAGAACCAACAATCTCCCCCTTTGGCTAATTTTGGCTAAAACAATCTCTGCAACATCAGAGACTTCAGCAGCGGATAAAAATTGAAAATTGTTAAAAACTCCTAGTAGCTTAAAAACTCCTAGCAGCACTCCTACTTCAAAATGGCTGCACATACTCCATCAGCTCACAAAAAACAACTATGGTCAAGCTCCCCCAAAAAAAAAACTGAACCAAGCTGAGCTGTTCAAACACTCTCCCCCTCAACTTCTGCACTTCTGCATCACAATTAGCAGCACTACTTGGCATTGGCTAACTCTCCCCCTTTTTAGCCACAATTGGACAAACCTCAACTTGAAGTCCTTCTAACACCCAGTTAGTCCTAATCTAGCTCTCATTGTCAGTCTAAAGTCAACATACCAGATAAGACAAATAATAGAACAAAAACATAAAGAGTGCTTAAAAAGCCACAATATTCAAATTACATAATTAAGCACATCAAGTACAGAACAAAACAACAAAAGCAAAAAAAAAAACTATTGTCTAGCAAAAACAACAAAAGAACTTATCTTCGTCAGAGCTAGGGCCATCTTCACCATCCTCTTCATCTTCCTCAGAATTGACATCTTCAGCATTGACATGAACATCATCATTATCATCTTGTTCCAAGGACTGGATCATCTTCTCAATCTCCTTCTTTCTAGTCATGCTGGTACTGATCACAACATCCAGATCCTTACAAGTAGCCTTCAATTCTGCAAGCAAATCAACCTTGGTACTTTTCTTCTTGTTACCAGCATCTGATGTTGAGACAATGTCTGGAACATGACTCCTAACAAACAATTTTGGATGCAGAGATAAAGTAGACTCCCTCTTGCAGGCTGTGTCTGAGCTTGTCAATATGCCAGGATGTTGTTTCAGAATTACTCCACAAATGAGAGATGGGAATGCTATAGGCATTTTGATAGCATTAGTGGTGGCATGTTTCACAGTCTGTTCAAAAATATATGATCCATAGTCAAATTTCTTCTTAGTCCCCACAGCATAAATGAACCTTCCTAATCCCACAGTTGTTGTGGTTTTATGATTAGTAGGCACCCAATTTACAGCTCCAATTCTGTGCAAGATAGCATACTTAACACTAAGTTTGCTAGTTGGCAGTTTTCCTTTCAAGGGCCACAACTTAACTTGACCAGCAGTTATTTCCTTGCAGACATCATTATCAGTGACCTCTATCTTTGTAAACTCTTCTTCTTTTCTTCCTAGGTAATTGTTGATAACCTCAAGAGAGAATTCAATACATTTGCCTCTCACAAACACTTTCATGAAATCCACACTTCTTTTGTCAGAAATATTCATAGGAATATTGACCATAAATTCCTTAACTAGACTGTCATAACACTTGGTGAACCCACACACAGTCTTCATCAATCCAGCAACCTTTATCACCTCTATAACTTCTTTAATTTCCATAGCCTCTTTGCCAATCTCTCTTTCAAGAGCAAGTCTTCTTTGACAAACAAATTTCCACATGGAAGCACTGCTTGCATAATGGAATGAAATGTTGTCAACAGGAACATCAGGTATCTTGTCAGCAATTCTCTTCAAGATTGACTTTCTCACAGGGGTGATGTCTTGAACATCATCCTCAACATCATACTCTAATTCAGATTCTTCCACTAGCTTCCTCTTTCTGGGATTCACATCCACTTTGCTCCATGTTTTGTAGGACTAACAATAGAAGTCTTTTTCTTCTTTCCTTCAGTTGACTTCTTTGGAGAAGATTCCACATTCTTTCCTTTCCTAGTTGTAAGTCTTTTGGCAAGACTAGGTACAGCATTTCCAATCACTTCATCATCAGACAGGTGAACAACATTTACCACATCTTCATTCTTCTTTCCACCAGGGCTAGTTTCAACATCCCTATCAGGCGATGTTCTGACATTTGTTTCAACATCAGCTTCCTCATGAGCATCTTATTCTACAACACCTACTTCAGCATCTTCAATGACAGACATAGCCAGTCTGTGAAGATTTGTATCAGCACTTTGCATGTCCTCCTTTTCAGCAGGCATTTGTCTAAGGGGAATAGAAATGCCTTTTACAGATAAACCCTTATCCAAAATTTTGGTGGCAATCTGATTAAGACTGCGATCAACATCAAACCTCTCTTCAATATTTTGAGAGGTAGATGACCTAGATGCAGATTTATCACCAAAAAGTACACTAGTGACTAGCCTCTTAGTTTCATTATCATTAAATTTAGTTGCATCCCTTTTTGGTTGAAGTTTAGAAGGTCTTGACTTACCAGATTCAGGAACCATCATGGAGATGGGTGCTATATTCAAAGCTTCTTCAGAAAAACTCTCTTATGTAGAAACCCTAGCTTTTTTGCACGATGAACTTTGTGATGCAGATTTCTTAGATGGAGATGATATATGTTTTGACATTGTTCCTGTGAAGCACTTTAGATTCAGAGATGAATGGCAATTTCTGTTGAAGGAGAAGGAGATGAACAGTTTAGTGATATGAAGTTTGATGAAGCGTGAGATGCCTATAATAGGAAATGCTGGCCTAAAGTAAGGAGCCTGATTTTGTGGATCACTTAAATGCCAATCAATGAGTTTCTCCCTCCAAAATAACTTTCCTTTTAAATTTTTAAAAGAATTCACACCATAAGTTATTAACCCTAATTGACCTTTCAACATGCTCAGACTTTGACACTTAATGTTACAGTATGATGTCACAACATCAACCTTAACATCACCAGATGAGCTGACCTCTTGAGGTACCCATTGATAACAATTATCTCTGAATCTGACTCCTTTCATAACTACCTCATTTTTCTCATTAGTTATCAAACACTCATCTTTAGTGTAGCTGACCTTATATCCATCATCACAAAGTTGACTTATGCTAATCAAATTAGCACTCAAACCTTTGACAAGAAGCACATTGTCAAGATCAGGTCCATCATGACACTTCACTTTTCCAACACCTTTTACCACCCTTTCTCTCCATTTCCAAAAGTAACATCAATTGAGGAGCAAGAATTGACATTCACCAATTGGTTTTTGCATCTAGTCATGTGCTTTGAATAGCCACTGTCAAAGTACCATCCATCCTTAGCAGAGTGTCTATCTGAAATGTGAGCCAATAGACATGTAACCTCAGCTTTAGGAACCCACTGATTAACGACCTTGGGCCTGTTCTCCTTCTGTCTAGGTTGAGGGACAGATTTGGGATATCCATGCAGTTTAAAGCAAGAAAACTGCATATGACCAAATCTTCCACAATAGAAGCACCTTACTCTCTCTTCTCTGAAGTTGTTAAACTTCCTGCCACCTTGATGATGAAACTGCTGTGGCTGCCATCCATAGTACTGGTGCTGTTTTCTTCCATAGTTTGCCTGTCTCCTGTAGTGAGGATTCTGTCTCTTAGGCTGTCTTCTATGGTGATGTGGCTTCCTTCTTCCATAATAATGAGGCACAACATTATTATATTCAAAGCCATACATATTCCCCTGATGTTGAGACATCTGATGGAACATGTTCTAGAATCCTGCATGCTCCTATGGTATTGAGGAGGCATATACTGCCTAGCTCCAGAAGTATGTACCTTCCCTTGATGAGGACCATGAGCATATCGTTTCCCAACATTTTGAGGCTGTTGGTGAGCAACCTGCTTAGGTTTAGGATTATGTCTCTTTTTGTTATGTTAAGACAATGGTTGAGACATGTCCTTCTTGGTTCCTGAAGTACTAGCTTCAGCAGAAACCTTCTCCTCAACAACAAATCCTAATCCAGACTTGTCTCCTGCTACCTTTTCTGCCTGAAGGATCTTATCAAGAGTATCAGATCCACTGTTTAACATTCTCACAGATTTTGTCATTTGATCAAGTTGAGATTTAACCAACAAGACTTCATTTTCAAGATCAGCTTTAACAGTCTCAAGCTGAACAATTTGTTTCTTTTGTTTCTCACTTTCTTGACAAATCTCTGCACTCCTCAGACATAACTCTTGATAGGAGGCTGCTAACTCCTCAAAAGTCAGTTCCTCATCACTTGATTCTCCATCAGAAACACAAGTTCCTGTTAATGCTCTGACATGCTTGGCTGACTCTTCTTCACTTTCACTGTCAGTATCAGACCAGGAAACAGTCATGCCCTTCTTCTTCTTCTTAAGGAATGTAGGACATTCTTTCTTGACATGTCCATAACCTTCACACTCAAAGCATTGAATCCCTTTGTCTTGAGCAGTCTTCTCTTCATCCTTCTCTTTTGACTTGCTGATGTCAGAGGAGATGTTCTTAACATTAGGTTTGTAGTTCTTATTCATCCTCTTGAAAACCTTGTTAAACTGTCTCCCAAGCATAGCAATGGCCTGAGACAGCTCCTCCTGAGATTCATCACCATTCCCTTTCTTCTCTTCTTGAGTATTGGATACCAAGGCTATACTCTTGGTCTTCTTTTTAGGTTCCTCCTCATTCAACCTAACTCAAAAGTTTAAAGAGATCCAATAAGCTCATCAACCCTCATTTTGCTGATGTCTTGAGCTTCTTCAATTGCAGTCACCTTCATCTTATATCTCTTGGGAAGGGACCTAAGGATTTTCCTCACCAGCTTTTCTTCAGTCGTCTTTTCTCCAAGAGCACTAGAGGCATTAGACAGCTCAAGAATATTCATGTGAAAATCATGAATAGTCTCTTCTTCCTTCATCTTTAGACTTTCAAACTTTGATGTTAGAAGTTGAAGTCTTGACATCTTAACTTTAGATGTTCCTTCATGTGTAGTCTTCAAAATATCCCATGCTTCCTTAGCAACTTCACAAGTGTTGATCAACCTGAAGATGTTCTTATCAACTCCATTGAATATAGCATTTAGAGCTTTAGAATTACCAAGGGCAAGCTCATCTTCTTCCTTGGTCCATTCTTCTTCAGGTTTCAGTTTTGAGCTTCCTTCTTTATCTTTCCCAGCATCATCTTTTTCAACAACAACAGGTGCTTTCCATTCTTTTATGATTGCCTTCCAAGCCCTGCTGTCCAAGGATTTCAAAAAAGTAATCATCCTTGGTTTCCAATAATCATAATTAGAGCCATCCAAAATAGGGGGTCTATTCACAAATCCACCAACTTCCTTGTCCATCTTACCAGAAAGTATCAGCCCTAGATCTCACCCAGATGCAGAGCAGGATGCCTGCTTCGATACCAATTGAAATTATGGTACCAGATATGTGATGTTACGTGTGATGTCACAACAACACACTCTGCAATGGACAATGTAAAACAACAGAAGAGTACACAAAGAATTGTTCACCCAGTTCAGTTAAACAACTTACTCTGGGGGCTACCAAGCCAGGAAGGAATTTCACTATTAGTAGAATTAATTTACAGACTCAACAACCCAGTTGACATCTCCTAAACTTAATCTCTACTTAATGAACTTTCTACCTAAGAGACCACTTAGGTATGAGAACACTACTCATTTCCTAAAACACCTCAAAGATCACACTTTGAGAAACACCTTGATCCTGCTTACAAGCTTTGATCAAGTAACAACACTCTCTTGCTTCACAGCTCTAAGAGAGTACACCTTACAACTCACCAATTCAACCTAGAATGGTTTACAAAATACTCGTACAAAGACAATGATTGACACTCAGTCTAAGCTCTCTATCTTCTGTACCTTTCCTTCAGGATTGATGCGCTTTATATAGCTATTTGATTTGGTCTTGGACCTACTACAATATCTGATCTGATTTGTTATTTAAAACTGAATCTTCAAAACAGATTTTCTCTCCAAAATCTTCTTAAATCTTCAGCCTTTAAACACTCCTACAAATCTGCATCAAATCTGTTTGCAACAGAAAATATCTCCTCCAAGATATTCACATCCAATAACTCTAACTGTTCTCCCAAAATCCAGCTAATACGCTTAACCCTAAAAATATCTCAAACCTGATGTTTTAATGATCTGCATATCTGATGTCATGACATCGCATGTGACATCAGACTTCAAAACTTCAACAACTTAAACCCTTAACATTATCCAATGTTAAGACTCAATGTTAAGACATCACCCATGTGACATCAACATTGAACAACTTTGTTTTACCAAAATTCTAGCCAATCCAAGAACCAACAAGCATGTTTCCTATTTTTAGTAAAACTGCTACTTTTCCTTATTTCGCCAAATTCAAAGAGACAACATTTGATTCCTCTTTTCATGTTTAACCCTTATCCTACAGACATGACAAAACTTAACTATGATCCTTCCCTGTTTTCTTCATAACTCACAATCATCTAAAAGTTTAACAAACTAAGAAAAAAAAATTTAAGCCGGGATTCCTCCCAGTAGCGTTATTTTATAGTCTTATAGTCTGACTACAACAAGATTAAGAAGATTCATGCAAATCGAATGTGATCCTTGTGTTGTGCAAGGATTCACCCTAATAGGCCTTAACTCTTTGTCCACTCACCTTGAACTCTTCATTTGTTCTTTCATTCAATATCTCTAATGCCACATGAGAATAAATTTTAATTAATTTGAAGAGGTCATACCACATGGACTTAAGATTTCCTGGGAAATGTTTAAGCCTATAATTGAATAAGAGAACTTGTTGGCCTTCCACCAATTCTCATTTCTTGAATTTAATGTCGTGCCACCTCTTTGTCTTTTCCTTATGAAGCTTAGCATTCTCATAGGATAATAGCCTAAGCTCCTCTAGTTCATTGAGTTGGAGCATTCTGGCTTGACCAACATTAGCTAGATTAAAATTCAAAGTTTTGGCAGCCCCAAATGATTTGTGCTTCAACTCAATTGGTAAATGGCATGCCTTACCATAGACAAGTCTATAAGGAGAAATGACTAAAGGAGTTTTATAAGTTGTTCTATAAGCCCATAGAGCATAATCCAAGTGCTTAAACCAGTATTTCCTCGAGGGGTTTACAACGTTTACTAAAATCCTTTTTATCTTTCTATTGGAAATTTTTGCTTGTCCACTACTTTGTGGATGGTAGGCTGTAGCAACCTTGTGTTTGACTGCATATTTTTCCATCAAATTTTCAAATAACATATTGCAAAAATGGGTACCCTAATCACTAATGATTTCTCTAGGGGTGCCATGTCTAGTGAAAATGTTTTTAATAAAAAATGTGGTCACCACCCTAGCATCATTAGTTGGAATTACTACTGTCTCTATCCACTTAGAGACATAGTCTACAACACCAAAATATCTATTTTTCCAAAAGATTGAGGAAACAACCCCATGAAGTCAATGCCCCACACATCAAAAAGTTCTATTTCAAGGATGTTGGTGAGAGGCATTTCTTGCCTCATGGAGATATTCCCTATTATTTGACATTTATCACAACTCTTTACCAATTCATGAGCATCTTTAAAAAGAGTGGGCCAGAAATAACCTGATTGCAGAACTTTAACAATAATTATGTTTTCTCCAAAATATCCTTTATAAGGAGCCTCATGATAGGTAGGAAAAATATGTCATGCCTTTGGTTGGTCCACACATCTTCTAAGCATTTGGTCAACACATTGTTTGTAAATAAAAGGTTCACCGCAAAAGTAACTTTTGGTCATATGGAAAAACCTCTTCCTTTGTTGAGAGTTGATATCTGGTGGAGTGTATCAGTTGACCAAAAGTTACTTTTGGTCCAGAAGTAATTAGAAGTAGTTGTTCATCAGGAAAACTTTCCTGAATGTCTTCATTGTTCTTGTTCTACACTTCCTCTAGCAGACTTGAAAGATGATCAACGACTTAACTCTCTACTCCTTTCTTGTCTCTAATCTCCAGATCAAACTCTTGTAATAACAATACCAATTTTATCAGCCTATACTTGGCATCCTTCTCGGCTATGAGATACTTTATGACAACATTGTCAGTATATACAATGACTTTTGTTCCAACATGGTAGGATCTAAATGTGTCAAAAGCAAAGACTATAGATAACAACTCTTTTTCAGTTGTTATGTAGTTGATTTGTGCTTCATTTAATATCATACTTGCATAGTAAATGGTATGAAACAACTTGTTATGTATTTTCCCTAGCACAATTCAAATAGCAAAATTACTGGCATCACACATCAATTCAAAAGGCTTTGTCCAGTGACGAGTCTTCACAATTGGTGCAGAGATCAAGCCTTTCTTCAATAACTTTAAGGCATCCATAAATTTCTGACTGAAGACACAAGGCACACCATGTTGTAGAAGATGGCACAATGGCTTAGTTATCTTGGAAAAATCCTTTATAAATCTTCTATAAAATCCAGTGTGGCCCTAAAAACTTCTAATTCCCTTGATGTTTACTAGGGTTGACAGCTTCTCTAAGACTTACACTTTTGCTTGATCCACTTGTAAGACTTTCCTTAAAATTTTATGCCCTATAACAATACCTTCCTTCACCATAAAATGACACTTTTCCCAATTCAATACAAGATTGTTCTCTTCAGATCTGGTCATCACCAAATCCAAGTTATCCAGGAAATTCTTAAATGGTTCTCCAAAAACAGAAAAGTCATCCATGTAAACCTCCATGGAGTTCTCAATAATGTCTGAAAATATTGCCATCACGCAATGTTGAAACGTTGATGGAGCATTACACAGTAAAAAAGGCATTCTTTTGAAATAAAAATTACTATAAGGATATGTGAATATAGTCTTCTCTTGATCTTAAGGCGCAATGGCTATTTGATTGTATCCTGTATACCCATCTAAGAAGCAATAATACTCCTTACTAGGAAACCTATCCAAAATCCGATCAATAAAAGGTAGAGGAGAGTGAGCCTTCCTTGTGGCCTTGTTCAACTTCCTATAGTCCATACGGACCCTCTAGCTTCTAACTTTTCTTGTGGCAATTATTTTATTCTTATCATTGCTGACTACTGTCATGCCACCCTTCTTTGGCACACATTTAATTGGACTTACTTATACACTATCAGAGACAGGGTAAATAATAACAACATCTAACCACTTGATGATCTCTTTCTTAACCACTTCCTTCATAATTAGGTTTAATCTTCTTTGGAGTTCAATTTTATTCTTGGAGTTCTCCTCCAACAAGATTCTATGCATACAAACTGTGAAACTAATCCCCTTGATGTCAAAGATTTTCCAAGCCATAGCCTTCTTATGCTTCTTCAGAATTTTCAACAGTTGACCTTTCTGCTCAGCAGATAAATCAGTAGCCAGAATGACTGGAAAGTTATATCCTGCCTCTAGGGTAGGCATATTAGTAATGAGCAGACAACTACTTAAGTTCCATCTCCGGAGGAACTTCTAATGATGGTAAAATTCTTTAGTATGGTTGAAAATTCCAATACCTCTACAGGTACTTCAGGAATACGTGGTTTGCACATGGGTCTACTAATGATACAATCATGCTGGACATCTTCTTTTTCAAACTTTCATAGCTCTTGCTCTAACACATTATTTGACATGTATAAGTTCTTGTGGATGATTCCTTCCCAACTAGATATAATGGGAACAGTCAGCTACATCTTCTTCATGATATTGTAGGGCATTGAGTACATTGAACACAACTAGCTTCTCATTGACTCTCATAGTGATTTCTCCTCTTTCCATATCAATTAATGTTGCTCCCATGTATAAGAAAGGTCTTCTCAATAGAATGGGAGTCTTTTCATCAGCATTAAAATCCATGATAATGAAATCAGTAGGGAACGCAAAATTGTCAACTCTCACTATCACGTCTTCTCTCTTTCCTTAGGGATAACAAATGCTTCTTTTAGATAACTGAAGAGTAATTATTGTTGGCCTATCAACTCTAATTTCAAGTTTCTTTAAGATGGATAAGGGCATGAGATTTATATTGGCTCCAAGATCACACATCTCCCTTCCACATAAAGTATATCCTATTGTGCAAGGGATGGTAAAACTTCCAGGGTATTTTAGTTTTGGAGAGAGCTTGCCTTGAACTAACTGGATACACTCTTGAGTGAGTGCAACAATTGCAAACTCACCCACTCTTTTTCTCTTAGCGAGCACATCTTTCATGAGCTTTGAGTAGTTTTGCATTTGTTGAACAACTTAAATCAATGGTATGTTGATGTGAAGTTGTTTTAAATTTTCCATGAACTTGCGAAACTGATCCCCTTTCTTGAACTAACTTTTGGACTCTGTCAACTTCTGGCATGACTTCTGGCAATTTTTATGAATTGAAAGTCATTCAAGTAGCATTGTTTTTAACTGTTATGAGTTGGCAGTTATTCAGTTGACTGATTGTTTCTTGGTGTGGATCCTTCACATTCTTTTCCACTTCTAAGCTTAATGACTTGACATGTTTCAACATTCTTAACTCCAGATGTTGTGGTTGGACCTTCAGTAGAGCTTGGGAGAGCACCTAGATTTCTTGAACTAAGTGCAGTGGCAATCTTCCTTACATGGTTCTCTAGATTTTTTATGGTCACTCCTTGTGCTTGAAACTGATTTTTGATCCCTTGAATAAAGGATTTCAAAATATTTTCCAATTGGTTATTCCCTTGATTTGCCACAACATAATTAAGTGCACAATAACTAGAGGGAACTTGTGGTGCTTGACTTGATTGAGGCTTTAACTGATTTTGATTATTACTCCATGAGAAATTAGGGTGATTGCACCAACCAAGATTATAAGTGTTGTTGTAGGGGTTGTTATACTTGATGTTTCCAACATAGATAACACAAAATGGATTTGCTGAACATTCTTCAAATACATGAGCGCCTCCACAGTACACACATGCAACCGTTGATGCGTCAGTACCCACCATGACAAGTTCAAGCATTGTCACTTCAGGAGTCATCATATTTTTCATCATCTTATGGATTTGTGCCACATGAGCAACAAAAGATGTAGTCTTAATGACTTCATGACACCAGCATGTATTTTTTGAGTTGAATTAGAATTTTCCCTTGGGACAAACCATTAATAGGTATTGGCAGTGATACCCTCAATCAAATTGTAACCCTATTCATAAGATTTAGACAAAAGAGTTCCACCACTAGAGGCATCTAACATGTTCTTTGAGGAAGACACCAATCCACTATAGAAAGTTTCAAGTTAATTACATATTGTTATGCCATGGTGGAGACATTGTCTAGGAATCTCTTTGAATCTTTCCCAGGCATAAAATAGGGATTTGTCCTCTCTTTGTCTACATAAGTCTATTTCATTTTTCATTTTGGCATTTTTGGAAGGAGGGAAATACTTGGCCAGAATTTTTTCTGCCAAATCATTCCATGTGGCAATAGAATCTGGCTCCAGGGAATTTAACAAACTCTTGGCTCTACCCCTTAGAAAGTACAGAAAGTGCCTCAATCTGAATGCATCACCAGTGATATCGGGAATTTTTGAATTACTAGCAAAATCCAAGAATTATCTTAAGTGGAAGTGAGGACCTTCATTTGCAGAACCTGAGTACTGGCCAATGGATTGCGACATTTGAAACACCATAGGCTTGAATTCAAAGTGTGTTGCATCAATTATTGGTCGTATGGTCCTAGTATGCATTACGTTTGGATAAAATATTGCATAATCTCTAATGTTTCTTGCCCTATCATTAGAAATGCCAATAACGTCATTATCTGCCATGACAACTTCTGCCACTTCTTTGTCTAACTCTATCATTCTTATAGCTCTAACCCTTCTAATTCAAGTACGTCAGCTAGAATAAAAGAAGGAGGGCTCCCTGCAAAATGTCTAGTAAGTTGAAATCTTCTTAGTACTCTGAGAGTTCTTTCAGGTTCAGGATCTCCTCTGTAGACTGGGTGTAACAACCTGCTCATATAACAGCTAAGCACATGTCATGACATCAGAGTATAGGAAATGTTAAAGGCTCAAATGCTTAAATAATCAAAAAGATATAGTAAAGAATAAAAAATCAAAATGTAACTTGGTACTCCCCTTCAACGGCGCCAAAAACTTGATGCTTGTATATGTGTCACATGCAAGTATATATGTATATTTAAAAGTAGCATGTGAAAAAAGTAAGGATATCGTACCCACAAATAGTGAATGTTAATTAGGTTTATTTTGTAGAAAACGATCTTTTGACTTTAAGCATGAGCACGGATAAAAATAATGTATGAATGTCACAAGTTCAATTTCTTTTCTTCTTTAGAAAAGATCTAAATAGTGCAAGGTGAGAGTGAAATAATATCAAGAAAGTGCGTGTTAAGCTAAGGTCCATTAATTTTAATGAAGTAACTATGTGTAGAGACATGTAGTTTCGTGTCATGAATGGTCAGAGTGATCTAGAGGTGTATTTCTACAATATCAAAGCATATATTTCCAGGGTAAGGGAACAAATCTCTGAGTCACACTTATAACCCCGAAATACGTCTGTTTGTATTATGAAGTCCCTTATAGTTGTAATTCCTTATCTCTAAGTGACCTAATAAAGTGAATATCTCTATCCTACTTTTTTCAATTATTTTTATTATAAAATCAACTTGTTGTTGGATCTCTTATAATAAAATAAAGGCACTAAATAGCACATTAATTTACTTAAAAATAACATAACAATATATTCCCATTGATCAACACAAAAAAGGTTTAGGTCATGATGAGCTGAGTACAAATTACAATTAAGGTTCTCAAAAGATACATTCTTAAACAAATACTGAAAAAGAAATGTAAACCTATAAGTAACGTGTATACTTCTTGAGATGGATGATCAATAAGAGATGACTTTAGTCGCGCCAGGTTCATTAACTAGTACAGGAAGTGGTGAGAAGAAAAATTATATTTTCTCTCCACTAACCTCACACTAATATATTATGTCTTGTGATTTAGAATAATGTTGAACTCTTTTTTCAATCTTCAAACGAGTCTATTTATAATCCTCCACTAGGGTTTCTTATGAGTTCTTGGATCATGGACCAAAAATAAGGGAATCACGTCAAGCCCACTAACATAATCAACACTTTTTCAACATCCTTTCTGCTTAGCCTACAAGAAATCAGGTACAAGGGAACAATT
Source organism: Lathyrus tuberosus (assembly GCA_022829125.1). Lineage (NCBI taxonomy): Eukaryota > Viridiplantae > Streptophyta > Magnoliopsida > Fabales > Fabaceae > Lathyrus > Lathyrus tuberosus. The sequence goes on from JALAZF010000494.1 coordinate 2,612,510, forward strand.
GTGGGAGACAAAGTGTCTTGTGAGCGGCTGCGACAGCAGGGTCTAGGCACCGTTATCCTTTCTAATAGAGCACGTAGAGTAGTCTTCTAGCGCCTCTTTTGTCTTATCCACTTAATTCAAATGAATTTTCTTCAACACAAAGCAAATTTTCCCTCCAATATCTCATTCCTTCCAAGCTTTCCCTTGGAACTTAGCTGCTTTCTCCATTTAATTTCTTTGGCAAAGTCCATCTTCTTGCTTCATCTTTCAATCCCATGTGTTGTCCACTACATTCTTTCCTTAGCTTGTCAGAGCTAACCATAAATAAGGGAACAAAACCATTAAACCAAAAAAGGGAACACATATTGTGCTCCAAGCTAATTGCTATAAAACAGCTAATGTGAACTAAAAGTAAACACTAAAATGGTAATAAAGCTAACAATATGAAAGTAATATAGTATATAATATGAAACTATCTTTGTCTTTTTTATCTGAGATACTTGTGTAGAGAGTGTTTTATTTTTATAGTATTGCTTCTCGAGAGCTTTTGTCTTGTTGTTGAACCAATCTCAAACGAATTTGGCAGTTGATATTGGTTTGTAAAGTTGGACTGATTTATATTTTGAGCTCAAAGTCCATATTTTTTCTCATTCTTGCATTATTTCATTAGGGCATAAATATCACCCAAGCTCTATTGCTTTGTGGTACATGTATCAATTTTGCTTACAACATATTTTAAACAAGGTAACAATGTCAATTTCAACCAAGAAGGCTGGTAATAATATTTCAGGAGATTGGGTGGAACCTAGTATATTAAGGATTGTTTTTTCTTTCGTCCGTGAAGGTGTGTTTGGTCAGGCTTCGATAGACGTTGGTTCTGTAACCGATTGGAGGGAGGGATACTTTTCTGAATGAATATAAGAGGATTCACACTCAATATGGGGGATGTTTTATAACACCCCAATTTATTTTAATTAACTTTCATAATTAAAATTGTGTGAAATGTATGTGTTATTTGATGTTTGATGTGTTAGAGGAACCCTTTTGTGTAGCGTAGTGGCCTTAAAGAGTAGAACTTAAGGTGTTGTGTGTGTGTGAGTAAAAGTGTAGAAACATGGGGTGGGGGGGTGGGAGATTGTCATATGTTATTTTATTTAAATTATAACTATTTAAATGAATATTGGTAATGATAATAATTAAATTTTATTTTAAGTTATTATTGTTAAAATAAATAATTATTTTATTTAGTGGAAATAAAATAAGAGAAAAAAAGGGAATTGGGGAAAAACTGTCAGATATGTGAAAAAGTTTGGAGAGAAGGGAAGAAAGAGGCTAGGGAAAGGAAGGTGAGTCTTAGAAGAGCACCATTGCTATAAGTTGAAGAATCATTGCCAGGAATACCAAGGTAAGGGTGGGAGCTCCTTTTGTGCAAGGTAATGCATGTTAACATGTGGGTGGTGTTTGCTTTTCCTTGTTTGAATTTTTCTTCTCAATGCTATGAACTTTATAGTTGTATGATCTTGCTATTGTGGTGTGTGTTGAGTTGAGTTGTGTGTTAATGCAATTATGAGATGTATTTGATGAATTGTGTGTGATGATATGTTTTTGTTGTGTCCTTGAGATCAAGTGAATCCATGTAAATTTAAAGAATCTTGGGTGAAATAGAAGTAGTTGAATCATGAGAAAAATTGATAGATTGATGTTAATTACCATGTTATATCTGTTGTTCTTGTTAGACAACTTATATAGTTGATTTTGAATAAAATTGGGAATGGTTTAGGTGTTGAGGAGGAGATTTGGGTGAAAATACCGTAATATTGAAAAACTGGAATTTTTGGAAAAATATGCAGAACCAATCGATTGCTTCATGATGCAAATCGATTGCTCCATTTTCTTTTTGAAAAATTATGTAACAGTAACATCAACTAATCGATTGCTCCATAATGCAAATTAATTAATCCTTTATTTTAAGAATTACATATCAGCAGCGTTAACCAATTGATTGATCCTCTGGTAGCAATTTACTGCTCTAGTGTTTTGACCCATCAAATGTTTTGATCATAACTTTTGATCTGTATATCCAAATGATGCCTCATTCAAAGCGCTAGAAAGCTAACGCAATGAAATTTATTTAAAAAAATAGTTCCAGTACCTGGAGTTGATTAAAATGGTGTGTGATGGTGTTGTATGGTGTGAAGTTGTGTGTTGTAGTGTGGAGACGTGTATGCATGTAATGCTATTGCATGCTATGTTACTATATTTCTGTTGTTGAATGTAAATAACACGTATATGGTGCGTGGTGGCCAAAATTGGCGTTGTACATCGATTAATGGTGAACATTATTGTACATATTTTTGTTGTTGCATGAATTGTATGAGTCATGCATCATGACGTCTGGATGGTGGTCCATATTTGGTCCATCTTGACCTCTCAGATATACATTGAAGACATAATCCAAAACTTTATCATCAAGCTTAATTAGTTAGATTTGTAAAATAAGAAGAAATTTAACGAACTTCGAAACAATGTAGGTTAGAGTCTTTTCTAATTGAAACCTCCATAAATAATTAGAAGTTTATTCTTGTGAATAAACATCTTACAACTAGGTAAGTTTCTTTGGCACAAACCTTACCCTAGAAGCTAAATGACAACTCAATGGTCACATGTGTTTTATCCCTTGTTTTTTATAAAAATAATTATGACTATGTTAGCTTTTATATGTGAAAGCTCCTGAAGTTTGACTAAATTTTGGTTAAAACATAATAAATAATGCTACAGACAAAGATGTTTAATACAATGTTTCAACATCTAGATTCGACAAATACAACGACTTTTAAATCTGGTGCAAGAATCAAGGAACGATCACAACAGTGGATCAAGGGATCAATAAATAGAAGATTTGAAGCCCAAGAAGCATAAGGCTATAAAAGAAAACCAAGACCTAGGCCAAAAAAGAGAGTGAGAATGACATAGACTTAGGAATCCTATTTTGTAAAGTAGGGTTTAGGGTTTTGAGAGTCGTAGGTTTCTCTTGTATGTCTCCCTCTATATCGATTTGACACATTGTGGAAGACATAGGTACTTGTACAAATTCAGAAACTCGTAGGTAATGAATCATGTATTGTTCTTGGATGAAGCTTTTAAGCAAATCTAAGTTAAACTTGTTAGTCAAGAATGCTTGAATGAACTTTGTATTGAAAGGGGTGTCTTTCAAGTAGAATCATATAATATTGTGACTATAACTGTTAGATAATCACAGGTTGTGATTTAGGGAGTGAGATGGGTTTCTCTTATCTAGGATGGAGTTCTTAGATAAAGTTTTCATTGGGTAGTGATATTTAAACCAGTGGTTGTTTAGTGTAAACCAGTGGTTGTTTACATAAAACTATACTACTGATAGTGAATTCTTCTTCCTAGCTTGGTAAGCCCCCAGATGTAGGTGGTTTATACCAACCTGGGTTATCATATTCTGTGTTATTTATCATTCTGCAATTTACAGTTCAGTTTTGATTAACATATTGTAATAGATGTCGAATCATCTCTCTTGCTGTTGTTACTTATATTCTGAATATCAGTTTGCTGTTCTGTTCTTGTTTTAAAGTTGTGCAGAGAACAATGTCTTGACATGTGTCAGGACATCTGCTATCTGCTATGCCAGAATTTCAATTGGTATCAGAGCTGGTATCCTGCCTGTGTCTGGATGAGATCTTGGGAGATACTTTCTGGCACTTTAAACAAGGAGGAGTGTGGAGATTAGATTATTCACTCAAACATACTCAAGGGTATTAATGGATGGGATGGATGTTCTAGATCGAAGGTAACAACTACTAGTGGTTGTTCATGTTTTCTGAGGAGTTTCTACAGCAACTGCAGGAGGAGTGGCTAGTTCTCTTTTCTGGTGTCTTATAAGATGTTCTGGCATATTATTAGGGCATGTTGAAGATGTTCCTTAGTGATTCCACTGCATATGTTTTTGATGGAATAACTTTGGTATTTATGGGATTCTGGAGTTGTGGCTGAAGAAAGATGGTGGAAGATCTCAACTGTCGGCTTCTTCTCTTGAAGATATCAGCGTCTATTCATTCCAAAGTTGAGAGTGATGGAATGGAGAGAGTTATTGGTTGATGTCTCTCAGGTGACTTGGTTCTTGGAAGGTTGGTTCCATCCTGTATCTTGAAGTCAGTTTGAAGATAAGGTGAGTTGAGATTGGGTTTATCAAGTTCATGCTCTAGGAAATTCGTAAATTATTTTTCGGCTAAGTTGTCAAAGATACTTGAGATTTCTCTCAAGTCCACTCATAAAAGCATCTCAGTCGTGTATCTCAAGACTTCTAGTTACTCTTATGACTAGAGGGTGTTTCTTTGAAACATAAAACTAAAGAGAGTGGAGGTGATTTATTTTCACCATCCAAATTTGCAAGGAAGGATTCTTCTTTCTTAATCATAAGAATGAATCCAATCTGAAAGTAGAATTCAAATCTGTTGAGGTAAATAGGGTTTGTTTAGAGAAAATCTTAGTTACTCGAGTCAAGGGTGATTGCCTTGATATCTCAACACTTTGTTTGTCAAGGAAGATACTTGCAAAGATTGAATACTTGATAAGTGTTCATGAAGTGATCTGCTGCAGTATATCTTCAACAGTATGATAGGGTTACTAAACAAGGATTTAAGATCAATTGCTATTAGTGGAAGTCACAAATATTTAATTGATTATTCTTGTAATTAGAGTACAAGATCACTGATGACAAATGGTACATCAGGAAGTACAACATCTCTTACTACATGGGAACTGATATTTTATCAAATGTAGAAACATCTTGACAGTAGAGGATGTGCAGAAGGTTGTTGATTCAAGGAGTGTACCTCTAGAGCAAAAGGAGTTGTAGCTGATGATCTTGGTACCATACACGTGCATGTGGTAGATTCAGTCTTTATGAAAAGGCGTGTATTCAGACTAGTAAATTTCGTGGCAGGAAGCTTGACTAGAATGTAACGGTGTTGGAAGTGAAGATGAAGACAATTCTCTTGGTTCAATTTATTTTTGACCTAGGAGTATTGGAGTACTGCAGGTGTGTTTTAGTCTTTATTAGAAGCATCTGATCTTATCTGGAAAGTTTCCTGGCAAGAAACTTTTCTAGAATATGGTGCTGGTGATAGCATTGCTTGGGTCAGTTTATTTCGGATCTAGGTGCGTAGGAGCAGGTGTTCTTGCTCATCTTAGAGGTGAAGGATAAGTGGCAGTTATCTCTGACTTCCTAAAGAAGTCTCTACTAAAGAAAGGTGGGATTCCTTTTGTAAAGATCTTGTGTGACAAATCTCTTCTGAAGAATCAAGCTTTGGCAGTTTTGGGTTGTCTGAAGATGAGAGGTGTGTTGCAGTACAACAAAGCAGGATGAAGGTTGTCTACTCTAACTTGATATCATTGACCAAGTCTATGAGAACATGGAACTCCTGTTCTGTTATAGGCATGAGGTTCTTCTAAGTGGCAGAAGGAATAGCTGAATTCTTCAGGTGGATGTCTGATCAGATGTTGTGACATCAAGCAGAAACTTCAGGGTCTTAGTTGATTTTGTGGCGCATCATCGTAAGATAAGGTGATCTTCTTAGAAATAAATGGAAGTAATGCTTCAAAAAGGGTCTATCTCATGCAGTTTGCGGGAGCTACGAGAAGGAGTAGATGTTACATGTTTGAGTCTTGGTGTATCTAAGATGGTTTTCTATGGAGTAAGTGGATTGTGTAACTTGAAGATTAGCTTTCATTGGTGGATCAGAAGATTCTCTGGAACTCTGAAGAAAGCTGAGATTAATCAAATAGTGGCATTTGATTGATTTCTATAAGTGAATTCAAGCTGGATGCTTGGAACTAATTACTCTTGTGCAGAAGGGTAGTTGGTTGAAAACCAAAGGAGGTTCTTGTTTCGTTCCTATCTTAGAGCTTGTGGTAGAAGCCCTAAGTTGCTTATGGAAGATTACCTTCTTTTGGGGGTTTAATGAGAGTTTATTTCTCTTTTTGGTTATCTGGAGTTCTTATTGATCAAGTTGGTGGCGCAGTGTTGTCTGAAGATCTTCACTAGGATTACTATGCTGATAGTAAGTCTTGTAGTAATTATATCAAGAACCATAGTGTATGGTGTATGTGATATGATCAGGATGTCCTAACTGATGTTAGAACATCATCATCATTTATGAACTTGGAGTTCAGATTGTGGAAGCTGATATTCACCAGTTAAATCAGAAGTGTTCTATCTTATCATATGGGAGAATGATAAATTGAAGATTGTCTTGGATCATGGGGTGTTTATCTGGAAGACTGACTCTTACAGAGGTCAGAATGCTTGTAGACAGGTGGTTTCTTCTTCTACAAGTCATGCTAGAAAGAAGTGGATCAGTTTGGTGCTTGTGGAGCAAGTAAGATGAGGATTTCTGGGGCTTGTGTTTGATGTTTTCAAGTGTGAAGAACATCTGGGCGAGCTAGCAAACTAAGGGGCTCTGTATGTCTCTTTGTGGAATGTGAAGCATTCCAGATTCAATTGGATTATATCTCAAGGAACAAGGATATCTATGGCTGTAAAATTCAAGGTGAATTTGTACAGGGTATGGATGGTTTCTGGATGAGAGGGATCAATGGTAATTTTGGTCTCAATCCAAGAGTTTGCAGGTTGTGGTACAAGGATGTGGTCCTGGTACTCTCACTATATGATCAAGAAGTTGTCATGGGATATCATGTGGTGATTTTGGGTGTTTCTTGCTAAGGAAGCATCTGTTGTGAAAGATAGGGGGAGAACTTCTGTCTGTTAAATGTACTAGTATGGTACATGGATTGCTTAAGGATCAGGTATTAGGTGAATGCGTTCAGTAGGTGTGCTGAACAAAGGGTGCTCTCTTGAACACATGAAGATGTGTCTTATGTTTTCCATTCATTTAAGGTGTTCTTCTTGCAAAGAAGCACTGAGTATCTACGATAGGGGGAGTTAGAATTCTATTTTGGATATGTTGTTGCAGTAGTACAGTTAGTTATCAAGATTGTTTGTGGTTACAAGAAGTTTGTGATAGAATACCTCAGGTGAGGATGATTTATCAAACAAGATGTCGTGACATTGCTCTACTAGTATAAGTTCTGGGTGGACTTATCAGGTTATTCTGATTCTGTCATCGGGTGTCAATGAATTGAATCAGGGTGATACAAGTATCTTGGGAGTCTTTGCTGCTAACTGGAAGATGTTTGAATAAATGTCTTAACATGTTGATCAGTTATTCTTGGTCTTCTGGTTGAAAGGGATTATGAATATGCATCAAATGTTACAAGAGGGACTAAACAAAATCTGACAAGATGTCAAAACATTGGTTGGGATGTATGGTTGTATTATTATTAATTGCTTTGGACGGTGGAGAAAATGTGTTTTAGGGAACGCGTGTTAAACATGTGTCTCGGTAAATGCGCATTCCTTGGATGGTCCTTGTTAAAAAGAAGAAACAGTCAAATGCGATTTGGCCGGTGGACTTTTGTCTATAAAGATACACCCTTCCATTTAATGCTCACATTGAATGGACATGTGTTACTTCCAATAGTTACATCCTAAGAAAAACGCTCTTGTATATAAAGGGTGTTCTCGTCCTCATCTTGTCTCAGGTTATCTTTTTTGTTTTGCTGGGTTTGCTCAGGTTGGGTATGGGTCTATCTTGGACATGTTTGTCAATTTTTGGCTAAAAAGGGGGAGAAAAGTACAAGGGCTGAGTCTGTCCTTGCAGTTAGTTTGCAAGGGCTGATTCTGTCTGAGTCTTGGTTGCTTCTCATATGTTTTGAGCCCTTCTTTCGTGTCCTGTGATCTGAGTTATGATGACAGTCGTGCCGTGTGTTCTGAGTTTCCCATGTCGGTGGTTGGTTGATTCAGTCGCAAAATTCTTCCCCCCAGGTGAGGAATTATCGATTCTTGGGAAAAGGGGAATGTATGTCATCCTCTTTCTCATGTAAACCAAAATGATTGGAGTCACATCAGTATTTCAATCATAACCACCACTCAGGGTGAAGAGACATCAAATGCACCCTAGGTTTATTGTTCAAAAGAAGTTTTAGCCAAAACTTGTAAAAAGGGGGAGATTGAAAGCTCCTGAGGTTTGACTAAATTTTGGTTAAAACTTAATAAATAATGTTGCAGAAAAAGATGTCGAATACAGTGTTTCAACATCCATATTCGACAAATATAGCAGCTTTTAAATGTGGTGCAAGAATCAAGGAACGATCACAGCAGTTGATCAAGGGATCAATAAAGAGAAGATTTGAAGCCCAAGAAGCAGAAGGCTATAAAAGAAGACCAATACCTAGGCCAGAAAAGAGAGCGAGAACGACATAGACTTAGGAATCCTATTCTGTAAAGTAGGGTTTAGGGTTTTGAGAGTCATAGGTTTCTCTTGTAAGTCTTCCTCTGTATCGATTTAATACATTGTGGAAGATATAAGTACTTGTACAGATTCAGAAACCCGTAGGTAATGAATCATGTGTTGTTCTTGGATGAAGCTTTTAAGAAAATCCAAGTTAACTTGTTAGTCAAGAATGCTTGACTGAACTTTGTATTGAAAGGGGTGTCTTTTAAGTAGAATTATATAATTATTGTGACTATAACTGTTAGATAATCACAGGTTGTGATTTTGGGAGTGAGATGGGTTTCTCTTATCTAGGATGAAGTTCTTAGATAAAGTTTTCATTGGGTAGTGATAGGTAAACCAGAGGTTTTTTACTGTAAACCAGAGGTTATTTACATAAAACTATACTACTGATAATGGATTCTTCTTTATGGCTTGGTATGCCCCCAGATGTAGGTGATTTGCACCGAACTGGGTTATCATATTCTGTGTTGTTTATCATTCTGCAATTTACAGTTCAGTTTTGATTAACATGTTGTAACTGATGTCAAAACATCTGTCTTGTTGTTGTTACTGATATTCTGAATATCAATTTGTTGTTCTGTTCTTGTTTTAAAGTTGTGCAGAGAACAATGTCTTGAAATGTGTTAGGACATCTGCTATCTTATATGCTAGAATTTCAATATGCAAAGTCGATCCCAAACCCAGATAAAAGAAGAGGGCTATGTTAGGCAATTATAATCCAACGTAAAACTTTGTTGAATCTCAATGACATTGATCAACTACGAAATAATGTGAATGTTAGGACGTTGCTCATAAGCAACACACTGTATGGCTCGAGTACAATGTTAGAAGAGCAAGAGTTACTACATCTTCGCCTGGATGAAGTGAAAAATAAACAAGGGTTCCAAAATTCTTGTGATTGAGTGTGAGTAAAGAAGTTATTTCACGAGAGTAAGATTCATTTTGGATCATGGAATATAGAGGCATTTTTATGAAAATATATGGAAATAGTAGACATTATGGTTAGAAGGAAGATCATTTTCATGTGTATACAAGAATTAATAGGAATGGTAAGAGGTGATGAAATTAGATAACTCGGGATTTAAGCTTTGTTGCACAGGGTTAGTTAGATCAAGAAATGAGGTGGGGATTATTATAGACAAGAATTGGAAGAAGGATATTGTGGATTTTAAAAGAGTAGCATATCGAATTATAGCTTTGAAAATTTATAGTGGAACAAGACGGCTTTAATGTTATTAGTGCTTACCCACCTCAGGTTTAATTGACAAAAAACCTTAAGTTAAAATTTTGGGAGTATTTAGAAGGATTACTTCAGGATATACCCTAAAGAGATAAGCTCTTTCTAGGAGGGGATCTAAATGGACATGTGGGGATAATAACAAGTTTTAAAGGCATGCATAGGGTATATGTCACCATGGAGGTAATTTTGGATGGTAAATCCATCTAGGAGTTTTCATCAGTCGTTGATCTTACTATAGCTAATAGGTTTAGAAAAATAGATGAGCATCTTACACCATATAAGTGCATAACGAAATGTTCTTAGATAGTTTTCTTTCTCATTAAGAAGTACTGTAGCGAGCGATTTTGGACGCGGTTCTTAAGCGCTGGTTGCTCTCTGCGGTTGAGCTTAAAACTACAGGTCGATTCATTTTTTATCCTATTGTGAGCTGAATAAGGAAGGGAAATAGATGTCTCCAATTATCCCTGCTTGCATATTGAGTTTAAACAGCGGTCTGTTAGGTTATGAATGCTATCAATGTGGGGGGGGGGGCCTTTGTACTGGTTATTTGTATTTTTGCCAATACTAGTTTTTATCTAGACAGAAGGTTTCTAGCGGGGAACAAGGATTAGGATGTTAGGACTGATGTTTTTGAATTACATGGGAGTATGGGATTTTGTTTAGTGTGCTCGTTAAGATCTTTTCTTTTGATCTAATGCCTACGTATTCCCGTTTACCGAAACAGGGAAATCAGAGCGTTTGTAGTTCCTCCTATTCTATGGGAGGAAATTGGTTTTTGGTGTCTTGTTCAAAGCCCAAGACGTGAAGCAAAAGGTGATTTGTATCTTGTTCAAAGCCCAAGATGTGAAGCTGAAAAGTCTATTTGTGCCTTGTTCAAAGCCCAAGACGTGAAGCTGAAGGACCTCGACTTTAGAGAGAATTTGTCATCTCTAAAGAGGGGGTTGTATGTCACAACTGTTGGGTGACTGGTTATAAAGGAGAATTACTTTAACCGAAATATGTGAATCCGGGTAATGCCATAATTTCCTTTATAGGGGGTTTTAACCTGAAGGAGAAGACTTTAACTCAGTGTAGAGCAATGCCATCTTTCCTTAGGAATTTCTCATGCTAAAAGAGGGACAGTGGCATGGATGTAGATGATCCAGAGGCTTGACGCTTACAGAAGTTAGATGAAGGGGAAGGAGTTGTTGATGTTTGTGTACTGTGAACGAGGCACAGCTTTGATGCTAAAAGGTTGATTGGATCAACCAGTGGTTTTCTTATACAAAGCCTAAGAGGAGGCTAATATTTGTCTCGTACAAAGCCCGAGAGAGAGGCTAAAAGGTTTTGACCCGACGATGGAGTCTTTTGGTATCTCGTATAAAGCCCGAGATGAAGGCTATTTGACTCAACAAGGGAGCTTTTTTGTATCTCGTATGAAGCCCGAGATGGAGGCTGTTGTTTGTTTGGCTCAATAAGAACCCTTTTTGTATCTCGTATAAAGCCCGAGATGAAGGCGAAAGGGGTGATTGACTCAACGAGGGAGTCTCTTATGTGTCTCATACAAAGCCTGAGAGAGAGGCTAAAATTTGTTTGACTCCACTGGGGAGAATCATTGTATAAAGTCCAAGAGGAGGCTAAGGTTACTGCTTAAGTGACAGGTCCAGTATACTGATTTTGAAAGAGAAAATCAGTTCTTATATGAGCAACACTGTACTCAAGGATTTTTTATTCGAGGACCAGGGATATTTCCTGTTCTTTAAGGAAGTGGGAAATCCGAAGGGTATTGAGACTGTCCGAGTATACGGGTTTTCTTCCTATTTAATGAAGGGGTCACTTGAGAATGTCTTTGAGACTCAAGGAGATTAGACTGTCCAAGTCTAGAGTTTCATCTTTTGTACCATGCTTTGAGAAACAGTAGTAGACTCTATGACAGGACTGTTCTATGAAGATGATTAAGTTCTGTTCCTATACCTCTAGGAGGTCGTCGGGACAATTTGTACGAAGCCCAAGAGGAGGCTGGAAACTTTTAAGAACCCGACGGGTCCTTGTACGAACCCCAAGAGGAGGCTATCATTCCCGGAGGAAGAGATCATTATACGAAGCCTAAGAGGAGGCTGTGAATACTTCTAAGAAGCTGTAGGGTCCTTGTACTAAGCCCAAGAGGAGGCTGGGTTGCTTTTATGAAGCCTGTGGGTCCTTGTACGATGCCCAAGAGGAGGCCGATGCTTTTAAGAAGTCCGTGGGTCCCCAAATCCCTAGAAATTGCTGGCAATGCTATTCACCGAGAATAGATCAAAGTCAGGAAAGTTCGAGAATTTGGAAGAAACTCAAAGATGCCATTCACGGAGAATACATTCATCTTGGGGAGTAGAGTTTCTTGACAGTTCTTAATGAGGACAGTCGAAGAGAAGACTGTATCTGGTGATCCTATTGGGGTTCTAGTTGTCTATTTCTATGAATAAACGAAACGGCGTCACCTAGTTCTAGACGTAGTTGCCGGGGAAACTCTAAATATCTATACTATTATTACACAGTCGATATGAGTTTATGAAAGAATACTTACAGTGAAACAGCCCCACAATACAGTTATATGTATATGAAAGCGGTAAATGAAAGCAATAACCACTTACTCGGTTGTAGAGCTTCCATGCTGTTTGGTTAGTTATTCAACAAAGAAAGATTGAAAACAACAGTATATTCAAAATCAAAGGAGAAAGTGCTTTAAAAAAGAAAGATTTGGGGCTTACAGCTCAAGGAGAGGCCCAGGGTTTTATCAGTGAGCGCACTGTTTGAATTTGTTCAGAGGGACTTATACAAGTGACTGAGCCCCAAAAAAGGGTTTCTGTACAAAGGGATGGGTCTTACATTCTCTCAAGAGGCCCAAGTGAGTTTTAAGAAAAGTAATGGGTGTTACTACTCGAGGGTAGGCCCAATGGTTAATTTTGAAAAGGGCGACGATCGCGCCGAGTTTTTGGAAACACCGTGGGACTTATACAAGTGACTGAGGCCCAAAATTTTGGTATTTACAAAGGGATTGGGTCTTACACTCTATTAGAGGCCCAAGTGTTTAAAAATGAAAAGAAATGGGACTTACAGCTCAAAGAGAAGCCCAGTTGATTTTCGTTTGAAAATGGCGATCGCGCCAATGTTTTCTTTTAACGCAGAGGGACTTATACAATAAGTGAGGCCCAAAATGTTTTGGTTAAAAGGGGATTGGGTCTTACACTCTATTAGAGGCCCAAGTGTTTTGAATGGGTCTTATAGCTCAAGGAGAGGCCCAGGGTTATTTTTCAAAAGGCGATGATCGTGCCGTTTCTTTGAAAATGTACAGGGGGACTTATACAACGAATGAGGCCCAAAATATTTCTGTACAAGTGGGTTGGGTCTTACACTCTCTCAAGAGGCCCAAAATGATTTGAAAATGATTTATGAGGGTTGAATTAATCCAAAAACCCTAATTTGTTTTCAAAAATGTATTTAATTGAATAAAAATTCAATTAAAAATGATCAAAATTGTTTAACATATGAAAAACAAATTTTGATTTTGGATTAATGCTTCAAAAATTAAGTATTGACCTACAAAATAATTAGAAACCATTAAAAGTTGCAAAATCAATGTAGAAAAAATATTTAAAATGTCAAAAACAATTAAAATATTAATTCTTTGCAAAAATATCAATTATATGAAATAAATAATATTTTTGGGATTTTTGGGGAAAATAAAATATTTTAAATTTTTTGTGAATTATTAAAAAAAGAATCAACTCAAAATCATTAAAACTCAGAGAGAAATTAATTTTTGAATCAATTAAATAAAATCACAAAATTCAAATATTCAAATTTGGAAAAATGGCGCCAAGAACAAGCTGAAGAACACGCGCGTGTTCTTGGATTCTCAGATTTGCATTTTCTCTCCAATCTCACTAAATACTTAATCATATCATGTAATCCACATATCATTATGCTCGTTTCAACCTCACGATCATGTCTATGTCAATTAATTTCATTTAAATTAAACATATAACAAGAAATCACGAAAAATCCTCAAGAACCCTAATTTCTGCATGAAGGCTAGGATTTTTGAATCACGATTCAAACAATGCAATTAATTGAGGGGAAACATTCTATGCATGATTATGAACATATGGCCAAATTATTGTGCGAGGAAATATGCATAGATTGAGACATGACCAAGTATGTGCTTACCTCTAGGCCGTGACAGCAAGTGCAATGTGATTTTTGATTTGGAGGTGTTATATATGAGTGGTGATGATTTGAATAGCTTCCCTACACCCTATGGATTGTGTTTGAATGCTTGGACTTGATTGAAATTGGCTGGATCACTTCATGGCATCTCAACTGCATTTTGGTTAAAACCTTGAGCAATTGACTGGTGATTATGAGAAATCAGTGTTCCAGTTGTTTTTTAAGTGTTTGATCAGCTCATATGTGATGTATATGAGGTGTGTGTGTGATTGGTTTGATTGAAAAAGCTCTCAAACTCAAAACCCGATAGCTACCTTGCTAAGAAAGGCATTTTTGCCAAGAGAAAGAGATTTTGAGGAAAGCATCTGTTAGATGTCTTTGGTGTACTCAAACTGATCACAATTGAGCTCTATTTATAGTAGAGCAAGTTTGTTTTGCAAGGAATAGTGAATGGCAACTGGTAAGTAGGTTTGGCCAATGTTGGCCAATGGAAATCCAAGTCTCCTCTAGCCATTGACTAGAGGTTAGGGCACAGAGCTTTGGTTCCCTTGGTCTTGGATAAGTCTTGACTGATTTCAGATGAGAATGGCTCAGTCCATGCCACCTTGATGCTTCCATTGAATGCTTAAATCCAAATTTGGAGTCTTGTCCCTATTTTGGCTATTCTAGGTTCCACATGCTATTTCATATTCCATGGACTTTGGAGGCTTGGCTCAGTGATTGTCCCCTTGAGATTCAATCCTCAGATGTGTCCAAGTGGATAGGAGCATTTAAATTTGGCTGATTTTGGCAAATCGAGCAAAGATGCAAATTCTGCTTTGCCTTTGACAGATTTCAGCAAGGCAACTTTCCAATGTCATATCTCATGACTCAAATGGAATTTGGCAATGTTCTTGGCCATTTTGTAAAGCCCTTGCATGATATAACAACTGTTTGAACATATTTGGTTTTGATCTCTTTTGAATCCAAGTGAAAAATCCCTCTACATTTGGCAAAAAGTGAAGGCAGATTCTGACTTAGTGAAAATTTCACTAAGTGTTGGAAAAAGTGACATTTTCACTTTTCAGCCATTTTGATCACTCCATAACTCAAAATCCTTAATGAATTGGACTTAGGTCTAGTTGAAGTTTTTGTAGAGGGTAATGAGGGCTACAAATCCATCTTTGGATGAGAAAAAATGGCTTTGTGGTTTAGGAGTTATGATCCTTCAAAGTTGGTACCCTTACCACTTTATTTTTAACTTAGAAAATTTTCTAAGTTTTTATGGTTACCCCTTTTACAAGTTATCCAACTTTTCTTGATTTTTCTTGATGAATGATGATTCAAATCATACATTAACATCATTTTAGGGTTAAAAATCCATTTTGGTGAAAAATCTCAAAAAGTCAAAGTTGACTTTTGTGCACAGTTGACTTTTTATCAGATGAATTCCAAACTATGCAATTCTTCAGGAAATCATGTCCATGACCTAAATCAAACTTGATGGACATGTTCCATGGGTGTCATAGGGTATATTGAGGCATGTCCTAGGGTTTGGGAGCATGTCCTGGTCAAAAGTCAAAGCTACAGTTGACTTTCCTCGCGAAACCCTAATTGTGGTGCAGATGAAATTGAGACTTGTTGCTCAAGCTTCTTAGATTAATCCATTGTTCCAAATGGATCAATATAGTTCATTAGAGACCCTCAAATCCTCTCTTGAGGTCTTGGTTCATGATTTGTCCCAAAAGTCAACTTAGGGGTGAATTAGGTCAAGAAACCCTAATTCCTGATTTTTTATGTATGCATCCCCTGAGGCAAAATTGACTTGATGAAGGGGTCCATGAGGTTCCATGGAGTACATTAGGTTGTGTTTTGGATCCTTGGCTTGTGTCCAGATGAAATTTTTCATCTGGTGGCCCTGGTCGACCAAAACCCTAATTTGGTGATACTGGCGATCTTGAGGCTTGATCCACCTAGAAGGGAGCAACTTTGTGCTTAATCCTTGGAGTGGGAGTCCTTTTTGATCCTTTGTGTATTTTTGAGAGGTTTAGACAAGTTGAAGATCATGTCATTTCTTGATTGATCCTTTGTCTAAGGCTCTGAGAGGGCTTAAAACCCTAAATTTGGTTGTAGTGGATGCTCAACAACCCTTGAGGCATTTGATGAGGCATGATGGTTCATCCACATTGTGATGATGATTTGCACAATGATGGGAAATCTTAGTGGTCAAAAGTTGGGGTATGACAGATGCCCCTATTTAATCTTCTTGGACCCGAAGGTGTGAATGACGAAGGTATTCGGGCATTCGGGGTGCAAGAGGATTAAATATCGGAATACCCGAAATTTTGATGGTGGTTATGAATGGTTGCTTGCGCATTCATCTTCTTTTGCTAAGCAATGATGCTTAGAAAAGGTAAACTTCCCCTCGATCCTGGTCTTCAGCCAAGGAACTGGTCTTAGTTTCTGATTTAAACTTCCCCTCGATCCTGGTTTCCTACCAAGGAACTGGTCTTAGTTTCTGATTTAAACTTCCCCTCGATCCTGGTTTCCTACCAAGGAACTGGTCTTAGTTTCTGATTTAAACTTCCCTTCGATCCTGGTTTCCTACCAAGGAACAGGTCTTAGTTTCTGATTTAAACTTCCCCTCGATCCTGGTTTCCTACCAAGGAAATGGTCTTAGTTTCTTTTGTAAACTTCCCCTCGATCATGGTTTCCTACCAAGGAACTGGTCTTAGTTTCTTTTGTAAACTTCCCCTCGATCCTGGTTTCCCACCAAGGAACTGGTCTTAGTTTCTGATTTAAACTTCCCCTCGATCTTGGTTTCCTACCAAGGAACTGGTCTTAGTTTCTTTTGTAAACTTCCCCTCGATCCTGGTTTCCTACCAAGGAACTGGTCTTAGTTTCTTTTGTCAATAAACTTTATTGACAAGGAACGCTGTTAGTAGCGGTTTTCATTCAAACTTCTCGCCGAATTTTCCTGGGGAGATGCCATTTGAAGGAAAAACTTTTGATGTCAGACTTGTTGGGGAACCCAATCGTCTGAGTTGTAGAGGTACACAAACTTCTCTGTTTTGGAGATGCCATTTGTCGATTCTACTGGGGAAAGCGAGTCTCTTGAGAGACTGTTTCCGTTTGGGGGCTCACATCATACTTTTCTCAGGATCTTTCCAGAGAAAAGCCATATGATGGGATCCAATTTTGAGGTGCCGATGACCTTTTCATCAGTGGTTTTTTCGGAGAACAACTGCCGTACCACCGAATCTCTGATTAAGAGGCTTTCCTTATGGATTTTCCTTAATCCGGGAAAGCAAGGATATCGTCTTCGGTGGCGAAGAGCGACATTTGTTGAAAGTTTTCTCTGGCTTTTCAGAGGTTCAAGTTATCAAAGTGGTCAAGGACCAACTTCATTCCAGAAGTAAACTGGAGGAGAGAGATTGTTCAGACACAGTATTTCCTGACGAGGCAGAAACTGACAACTCGATTGAGAGGACTTCTACCACTAGGGGACAAGACAGACTAGAGTGATAGTGATGCAATATGAAATGTGAATGCAAATCAATAATGCGTGATGCATGTATGTTTATGCTGACAAAACTGATGCGACATACAAACTAAAAGATGAACATGACTAGATACTCGGCCCTCGCGGGGCATGTAGAAATATCGCTGGTTCAAGATAGCAATTCTGCCTTGCTTAGGAGAAACGGTCCCTGTTGGGGGTGACGTTGATCGGGCTTAGGAGATAAGAAATCGACCGAGGGGTGTCAGACGAAACAAGATCTCTGACACAGTTGATCCCTTCATTCAGGCGTATTGGGTCAGAAGGAGCACTTTGATTATGCACTTTGAAGTTCGATTACTTCTGGAGAAGCGACCGATGTTCTTCTGATGTTCAATAGTCAAAAGAAATTGCCATCTTTATTTTAAAAGCAGAAAAAGTTTTACCAAGTAAATTCATTTTTGTTTTATTTCAAGAGTCGTTAGTCATGTTAACAACGTCGTTTTGTAAAGCTAAAACAAATAAAAATTACAAACAAAAGCACAAGGGCTCAAATTTTATTGATAAGATGGAGATCGGCCAAACGCGTGATTCCAAAGAGTATATACAAAGTTTGAAAATGGTAATTTACAGGGAAAAGGACTATGTTAAAACATAGCGACCACTATCCTTCTACCAACTTTGAATTCGGGGCATCCTAAGCTTCTGCCGAAGATGACCTTGACTGGAGTTTTCCTGACGGACGATGTAACTGCTGCTGCTGCTGAGGGACTTGCCTCTATTGAACATAGTTACTTGCCATTATCCCTAATTTTTGCCTGGATCGTACTATGAGATTTCCAATCCATCGGGATGATTTTTTTCTTGTCTCTAACTTTTGCCTGGACCGCCCTTTTGGGTTTTCAATCCACCGAGACTTTTTTTTTTTTTAATTTTAGTTTAGGCGAAGTATTTCTTGACTACATCAACATTCGTGGGGTAGGCAAATTCCTCTCCGTCCATGGTTGCAAGTCTCAAGGCGCCGCCTGAGAATGCTTTTGTGACCACATAGGGGCCATCATAATTCGGAGTCCACTTGCCCCGAGAATCAGTGAGAAAAGATTGTATCTTCTTGAGCACGAGGTCCCCTTTCCTGAAGATGTGAGGTCGGACCTTTTTGTCGAACGCCTTCTTTCTCTGTTGATACAACTGGCCGTGGCATAGTGCCGTGATTCGCTTCTCTTCGATCAGGTTCAGTTCGTCATGTCGGCTTTGACACCATTCAGCTTCGGTGAGCTTAGCTTCCATCAATACTCGGATTGACGGGATCTCTACTTCTATGGGGAGCACTGCTTCCATGCCATACACTAGAGAGAAAAGGGTAGCCCCTGTTGAGGTGCGAACAGATGTGCAATAATCGTGAAGAGCAAATGGTAGCATCTCGTGCCAGTCTTTGTAGGTTACAACCATCTTTTGAACGATCTTCTTGATGTTCTTGTTAGCCGCTTCTACCGCTCCGTTCATCTTTGGTCGGTAGGGAGATGAGTTATGATGTTTGATTTTGAACTCTGCACACAACTCTTTCATCATCTTATTGTTCAAGTTAGATCCATTATCAGTAATGATCTCGCTTGGAACACCATAACGGCAGATGATATTGTTTTTAATAAATCGAACCACCACTTGTCGGGTTACATTGGCGAACGACGCTGCTTCGACCCACTTGGTGAAGTAGTCAATGGCTACTAGAATGAACCGATGTCCATTTGAAGCCTTGGGTTCAATCATGCCAATCATGTCGATTCCCCATATGGAAAAAGGCCACGGGGAAGAGAGAACTTTGAGATGTGATGGCGGTACATGAATTTTGTCGGAGTATATCTAACACTTGTGACACCTCCTCATGTACTTGTAGTAGTCGGATTCCATGGTCAACCAGTAGTACCCTGCTCTTAGAATTTTTCTCATCATTGTGTGTCCATTGGCATGAGTGCCAAAGGATTCTTCATGAATTTCTTTTATCAGCATGTCTGCTTCTGGTCTGTCGACGCATCGGAGCAAGACCATGTCAAAATTTCTCTTATAGAGAATGTCACCGCTCAGGAAGAAGTTTCCAGCCAATCTTCTGAGGGTTTTTCTATCTTTCCTGGATGCCCCAGGTGGGTACTCTGAGGGGTAACAATGATTTCCCCAATTCCGTTTCCATAATGGTTAATTTCTCCGTCAAAGATTAGTCCCCATTGGGAACCTAGTTCTGGCCCTTCACTGGGTAGCGGTTCATCGCAATCTTTCATTTTTAGATACATGACATCTTCGTCTGGGAAGTCAAACCCGATTGATTCTTGATCGTCAATCGGTTGATGAGCTAAATGATCAGCTAAAATACTTCCCTTAATGGCTTTTTGAGCGTGGTACTCTATGTCATATTCTGATAACAACATCTGCCAACAGGCAATTCTTCCCGTAAGAGCAGGTTTTTCGAAGACATACTTGATTGGATCCATTTCTGAGATAAACCAAGTAGTGTGATGAATCATGTACTGGCGAAGACGTTTGGCTGCCCAAGCCAAAGCACAACAAGTTTTCTCGAGCATCGTGTACCGAGTCTCGCAGTCGGTGAATTTCTTGCTCAAATAATAGATGGCAGACTCTTTTCTTTTTGTTTCGTCTTGTTGGCCAAGTACACATCCCATTGAGTCCCCCAGAACTGTGAGGTAAATGATCAGTGGTCTCCCTTCCACTGGAGGTGATAGAATCGGAGGATTCAACAGGTATTCCTTAATACTGTCGAAAGCAGTTTGGCAATCTTCTGTCCAAACGCAATCCTGGTTCTTTTTGAGTAACTTGAAAATCGGCGCACATGTGGCGGTCATAAGGAATATGAATCTGGAGATGTAGTTCAAACATCCCAAGAATCCTCTGACTTGTTTTTCAGTTTTCGGCGAAGGCATTTCTTGAATGGCGTTAACCTTGTCAGGATCAACCTCAATTCCTTTCTGGCTGACGATGAACCCTAGTAGTTTCCCCGAACGGACACCAAAGGTGCACTTGTTGGGATTCAAGCGGAGCTTGAATTTTCTTAAACGTTCGAACAATTTTGACAGATGTTCAACGTGCTCATTCTCTATTTTTGATTTTGCAATCATGTCATCGACATATACCTCGATTTCTTTGTGTATCATGTCATGAAACAGAGTAGTCATGGCCCTTTGATAGGTTGCCCCGGCGTTCTTCAAACCGAACGGCATTACCTTGTAACAAAAGGTACCCCATGGGGTAATGAACGACGTTTTCTCCACGTCTTTTGGCGCCATTTTGATTTGATTATAGCTCGAGAATCCATCCATGAAGGAGAAAACTTTGAACTTTGCTGTGCTGTCTACTAGAATGTCAATGTGTGGTAAAGGAAAGTCGTCCTTTGGACTTGCCTTGTTCAGATCTCTGTAATCAACACACATTCTGACCTTTCCGTCCTTTTTGGGAACGGGTACGATGTTGGCTAACCATTGAGGATATTCTGACGTGGCGAGGAAGCCCGCTTCAATCTGTTTCTGTACCTCCTCTTTGATTTTGATGGCCATGTCCGGGTGAGTGCGTCTCAACCTTTGCTTTACTGGCGGACATTCCAATCTTAACGGTAAGTGATGTTCCACGATGCTGGTATCCAACCTTGGCATATCCTGATAGGACCAAGCGAACACATCGGGGAATTCTTTGAGAAGCTTTATCAAACTCTCTCTGGCAGTTGTACCGAGCAGTTCCCCAATCCTGATTTCTTTTCTCTCTTGCTCTGAAACCAAGTTTACCATTTCCAACGGCTCTTTGTGAGGTTCAATGGACCTTTCCTCTTGTCTGAGTAATCGGGAGATCTCTTCTGGAATTTCGTCGTCATTTTCTTCTTCAGCCTCGAATACCGGGAACTCAAAGTTGGGAGAAGGCATTGGATCGTATGTTTCAACTGGGTGTAAAACAAGCAATGTGCATGACGTGATGATTCGTGTTTAGAAGAGATAGAGGAAATGCAAGTGTGTGCAGTGTATTTTGTTACTGCTTGTTTTTATTTTTGAATTATTTTTTAGGATTACCATTTTCTGAAAAAGCAAAAAGAGAAAACAGCAATTAATGCGGAAATTACAGAACGACGTTATTTTATTAATGAACAAGTCAATCCTTGAAACTAAAGCCCTATAAAACAAAACTCTGTCGCTTCGGGCAAAGCGAAGAGGGAAATTTACAGAAAGGGAGCCCTATCAAAACATCCGTTTCACCTGGGCAGGGTGAAAGGTTAAAGATGGCAATTACTTTGACTGATGAACGACCTTCGGAACCTCGACGGCAACCCATTGGCGGCGAACTCCTCGGTGAATCACAAAGTCTGGCACCTTCCTTGATTTGTCTTCAGAAATAACGCTGATTTTCGGTGGAGCAGGATCATTGGAATCTGTTTCCCAGGCAGAGTTGTCGTAGGAGAATTCCTCTGTTGCATTTTGCATAGCATTTGTGCTCTCAGCTGTATCTCCCCATCCAGTTGGCTGGATGTCTTCGAACTTGATGCGAGAGCTTTCGGGAGCAGTGTACTTGACCATAAAGTCGTATTTTCCACTAGGTTGTCCCAAGGTATCCCAAACTTCTTTAGAACTGGAGGAGTCATCCCTCTCGATGACGTTGATCTCGGGAAAAGCATAGTTGATGAATTCAAGTCCTGCAAACGTTGCAAATTCATCTTCATGTTGAGTAGTTTCTGAATGACCTGAGCGTTTATCCCATGACATGATGGGGACACAGGTATTCTGTTCAATGACAGTCAGCTGATTTTCATTGTTCGGCTAACTCTCTTGCCCCAAGTTTCCTGGATAAGGTTGCCACATTGGCAGACCATCCATTAGGCCATAGTAGTTGTGGTCAAAGTTGTCTTTCATCAGAGTGTCCTCCTCTAATGAATTTGGCGGAGCACGACATCCTTCCGGATCACAATCTCCATATATCATTTCGACGTCTGACCGTGGTATAAATCTCAGACTTTGTACGGGATAGCAAAATGGCGTAGGCACCTCTTCCTGAGACATATAACCGTCCTCGTTAAGATAGGACTTCCATTCTTCATCTGTGTCAGAGGGATCTTCCTCATTAATAGCATGAACCGCTTGAGACACTAGGTGAAGGAAACCTCCACTGTGGAAGAAGTTTTGAAGGGGATGAAGACTTCCATTGTTAGCAGCTGTCCGGGTACAGGTTGCAGAAAAACCAAGGCCCTTCTTTGTTTTATTGTCAATAGGAATGACAATCTATCCCCATCCTGTTGTATCGGTACTCTTGACCGCTTTGATAGCATCTTTGTATGAGGAAATGGAAGTTCCTTCTTTGAACTGATTGTCCTTGCTTACTGACAGTGCTTGGAACTGAGTTCCAATAACCTCCTCGGGCTCTACACTAGCAGATGATGACAAGTTACTCACAAGCAAGGCTTGTTCCCCTCAAACTGTGACAAGTTGATCGTTCTTGACGAACTTTAGCTTTTGGTGGAGGGTCGAGGTGACCGCCCCAGCCTGATGTATCCAAGGTCTTCCTAATAAACAACTGTATGTTGCCCGGATGTCCATGACCTGGAAAGTGACTTGGAAAGTGTGAGGACCAATAGTTATGGGAAGATCAACTTCGCCGATAACCGTTTTTCTGGATCTGTCGAATGCTTTGACGACAACCTCGTTGATTCTCATCGGAGGGCCTTTGAATGATAATTGCATCAAAGTAGACTTCGGCATAACATTCAGGGTTGACCCTGTGTCTACCAGTACGCTGGCTAAAGCATCGTCCTGGCAGTTAACTGTAATGTTGAGCGCCATGTTATGACGACGACCCTCTTCAGGTAATTCCTCATCACTAAATCCCAAATTGTTGCAGGAAGTGATGTTATAGACAATACTATCGAACTGTCTGATTGTTACATCCTGTTCCACAAAAGCTTGCTCCAAGACTTTCTGTAGAGCCTCCCTATGCGCTTCTGAACTGAGTAACAGTGATAACACAGAGATCTTTGAAAGAGTCTGTAACAGCTGATCCACAATGTTATATTCACTCCTTTGGATGAGCTTCAGCATCTCATCATTATTGTTCGAAAGGTCGGGATTACTGGATTGACCGACTGGTGGATCGGGAGCTTCTGTCTGAAGTTCCTTTTCCTTGTTAGGTTCCCCAACCCCTCGGTTGAAGATTCGACTGCTCCGTGTTACACGACTGATGTCTGCAATGTTCACAACGGAGGGTAATGGAATTTCCTTTCCATTTTCAATTATTGTTGCATCGTATTTGTAAGGGATTGCCTTAGCTGATTCATACGGTAATGGTCCCGGTAGATAGATGACTATGGGAACTTTCTGATTTTTCTGACCATCGTAAGAAATCTCAATTCGTTCCCGGTTGGGAACCTTAGATTCGTCAAGTAGAGGGATGATGGCAAAAACATCCCTGGTCTGGTGACGACCAGAGATGGTGACAACATCCTCAACTTGATCGGCAAGGTAATTCGGCGTCCAGTTGATGGGTCCAGAACCCGGATATGGACGAATTTCTCCACGATCCACCTGACCCTGAAGAGCTGCTCTCACAAGGTAACACCCTTGGTTGCTTTCCGAACAGACACTACAACGGTCGTAGTTGTGTGGTGGCACCTGGCCACGCCCACTTTGAATACAATGTAACCTTACTAGGTTACCTTCCACTGATCGGACATTCTGATTTTGACGCCGAGTGAGGTTTCTATTACTGATACTAATCTGCTGAGTATCTTCATCCATATAGATTGGCATCCACCAGTGATTTAACAAGTGCTGAAGTGCCTCCTGAACAAGGGTACAACCTCGATCGTTTTCGCAACCCGCTTTACAGCTTTGATAGTCATGTGATATTTAGAATCCGAGTCGGACCTGCTCAGCATGTAACTCTACTAGGTTGGTATTCATCACGCGAATATCGAAGATCTTAACCATGTTGATCTGATAGGAGCTCCTATCATGGTAGTCTTGGATCCATCCAAGATCCATCTAACGCTGGAGGGCCTCTTGTATGAAAGAGCATCCCTGTTTGTTTACCGAGCAAGTCAGACAGGAACTGTAATCGTGCCGCGGAAGATTATGATACTGGCTTTTCCTTGAGTGCATCGCCACCAAGTTGACATTCATTGCACGGATGTCGTGGTTCTGAATGACGTTAGAATTCGTGTAAACCATGTTAACTCCACGAACTAGGTGATCTTGGATCCATCCGAAATCCATTTGTTCCTGCAGAGCTGCTTGCACTACAGAATATCCTTGATTGTCTTTAGAGCAGATATCACACTGGTGATAGTTATGAGGTGGCACGTGGCCATATCCACTCTGTCTACAATACATCTTGACCAGATTGGTTTTTAACAAGAGTACTTCCTGAATTTGATAGACATTGTTGGATTCTCTCTCAATCAGATTGACTGCAGCTTTCTCGTGTTGAGGCAGCGGGTTCGTGAGAACAATGGGATTCGTATCTTTGAAAGATAAGAGCCCGCTCCTAACAAGCTTTTGCACGTCGGACTTGAAATTGAGACAAGTCTCAATGTTATGCCCTAAACCTCCTTGATGATAAGGGCATGTCTGATCCACCTTAAACCAAAAAGGCGGATTTTCCGGTACTGTAAGAGGAGACTTAGTCTGGATGTGCCCCTTAGCCAGTAGTAATGGAAACAGTTCTGCGTACGTCACGGGTATAGGATCAAATCCTGGTGGCCGTGTTGTACGGTTGTTGTTATATGGAGGACGAGCCTGCTGAAGAGGCTATTGTGTCCCATCCTGGTCAGGTTGGCTCTGCGTAACTTGAGGTTGATATGTAGGAATAGGCGCGAGGCTGATAGCCGGAGTTACAGTTGCTACTGGTTGATACCGACACCTTTTCTTTCTGAGAGAGATATTCCCAATATCTTGCTCTTTTTTCTTAGGGAGAGTACTACCGTATTTTTTAGTACCGCTCTTCGATCCAGTGTCTTTTACCAAACGTCTCGCCCGGACGGCTTCCTCAAGACGTACGCCCATGCCAACCATCTCGGTGAAATTACTGGGTGCACTAGCAACCATTCTATCGTAATAAAATGAGCTTAAGGTCTTTAAGAAGATCTTTGTCATCTCTTTTTCCTCAAGAGGTGGACAAATTTGAGCGGCAATTTCATGCCATCTCTGAGCATACTCCTTAAAGGTTTCCTTGTCCTTTTCCGACATCGATCTGAGTTGATCTCTGTCGGGTGCCATGTCCAAATTATATTTGTATTGTTGGACGAAGGCAGTACCAAGATCTCTGAATGTACTGATAATAGTATGGTTTAAACCCATGTACCATTTGAGTGCGTCACCGGTTAAACTATCCTGGAAGTAGTGAATCAGTAGGTCTTGATTCTCCGTTTGAGCTGACATCCGCCGAGCGTACATTACCAGATGGCTTTGAGGGCAAGAGTTACCCTTGTATTTTTCAAAGTCGAGCACTTGAAACTTGTGCGGGACTTTCACATTGGGGACCAAACAGAGGTCTGCGACGTCCTTTACAAATAGATCCTGACCACGGATGGCTTGTAGTTCTTTCTGCATTTCCAAAAACTGCTCCTGGAATTCATCCATTCTATCAAACATAGTTTCCTTCTTACCAGAAAGTGTCTGTGGAATCTGTCCTTCTGGGACAGTGTGCACCACAGGGGGTGGTACTGTGACTATGGTAGCAAATCTTGGCGTCTCCCGAAGTTTGTAACCTTCAGGAGTCTTCAGTATGCCCCTGGCATCTTCGCTTTCCCGAAGTTTGTAACCTTCAGGCCCAGCGGCTTCTGTTGTGATTCCCTGATCTTCAGTGATCGGCGGAACATATCCTTCCGAGATATAATTAACAGGCATGCCCCAAGGACGATCTTTCGGTATTTGATACCTAGGATCATACTTCTCAACTATGGGCGTTGAGGTGATCTCTGAGATCACAGTTCTTTGTAGCTGAGCTTCTGCCATGGCTTGCATGTCGTTAAAAAGCTTTCTCATATCCTCTCTTAGAGCATCAATCTCTTCTTTCAACTCTCTGTTTTCTTCCTCAAGATCATCCATCTTTTTCTGACGATTGGCCCGAGTATTATACGAATGAGACAGGTTGACTCTAGAACCGAGACACAAATGTAAGATTCGTAGGGAAGAAGAATACGCGATGTGAGAATGATGAATGCAATGATTATATTAATTGTTTTTCTTGGTTTAATCAAAATAAACTTCAAAAATTAGATTGCAAATATCAAACAGTGGGGAAACCCCTTTTTATTGAATTCAAAGGATTACAGAAATGGAAATACAGTAGATTACAAGGTGCAGAAATAGAAACCTAAGCTAATGGGTCCCGAGTCCTCTCCGAAGAGAAATCAGGTGCTAATTCTGGGACTTTCCATTTCTTTGACCGGGGCTCTTGGGCCGTTGTCGGGTTGTCATTCCTTTGCCAGGTGAAAGGAGCGAGCAAATTCCTTTGGTCATCTTGATTCTCTACAGCATGTTGCTCTAAAATCTCAATCAGAGCACCTTTTTCTTTCAGTAATTGTATTTTGATGCACTCGACGTTGAGGGTGCGGTACTTGTTCTTCCAAGACCTTATCTCCTTTTGAACTTTGTTGAGAGTAACCTGAAGTTTTTCAGTTTCCGTCATGAAGTACATGACAGATTCCCTCGGCGGAAGGATTCCGTAACGAGGATAAGGCATCTTTAGCTTGAGAGCTCTAGTTTGTACCCAATGGAGATAAGGCTCCACCGAGACACAGTCCGGTTTTCCTAGAGACTCTCGTCCTTTCTTATGAACCTGTTTCCAAGCTTGCACTATTTCCGTCTTTAGTGCTCTGTCACTTTCTTCTTCCTTGAAGAAAAGACCTTCCAGATGAACACCCAGTGGGATGTGTCTCATCGGGTATCCAAATTGACGGCGAAACAATACTGGATGGTAGTTGATTCCTCCCTTAGTTCCTATGAGGGGTACGTTGGGGAAGTTTCCACAACGGTCAATGATCCTGATTCCCTCATAAATCCTATTACACCAATCTATATCAGAGTTGGTAAGAGACATGATCTTCTGCGACCAACGTAAGGCACTCTTACAATCCCAAAAAGCGGCAGACTTGGGCAAGTGTGAGATAAACCATTTGTAAAGCAGAGGTACACAGCATGTGATCTCCCCTCCACTGTACAAATTCCCCAAGTGTACAGAATGATACACATTTGCGAGCAAAGTCGGCACAGGGTTTCCAATGAGAAAAACCTTAATAGAGTTAATATCGACGAAGTTATTAATGTTGGGAAACGAAAATAACCCATAGGTGAGCAAGACAAAGATGCTTTCAAATGCAGTCACGTTCCCTATACTAGCAAAATACAGGGCTTTCTTCGTTAAGAACTGGGCTGGCAAACCTTGGATGCCACACTTAGTGGTTAGGTGAGTCCTGACCTCAGACTCGTCCAAATGAATTGCTCTCGCAATGGTCTGATTCTTTGGAATTTCTTCCAGTCCAGAAAATGGAGCTCGATCTGTGATATGTAAGTCAATCAGATGAGAATACTCCTCCAGCGTTGGTGCTAACTGGTAATTCGGGAATGTGAAACAGTGATAAACCGGATCGTAAAACTGAATGAGCGCATCCTTGATTCCCTCAATCACGTGGACTCTTAACAGTGGTAGCAGACCACCGTGCTTGGCTCTGAAAGCCTCAGGGCTAGTGATCATCCTTGATAACCTTCTCAAATCCCCTAGTTTTGGAACCTTGAGGGTGTACGTATGAGTTCTCCTTCTACCGAAATCCATTAGTGCAATCCTCTTCTCTGATATTTGCAATCATAGTCTTAGTTTAATTTGAAAAACAGAGAGACTAGAAGAGAAGTTTTTTGAATGTTTTAATGTTTTTTTTAATGAATGCATGAATGCAGCACACAAAAACATAGAAAAAACATGGGTCAAAGGGTTGTTGTCATGAAGTCAAGGCTCTACCCATCCCCAAAGGTTTATACTAGGGTGTTTTTTTGTACCTGTACTCATTATCATCAGCTCCTCCCAGGAAACCAAAACAATAAGCAGATCGCCAGCGAGTTGTAAAGCAATCTTAGAGTAAGTGCCATTCACCGAGAATAGATTACCAGCCTCAAATGAGGGCAGTATCGCGTAACAACTATTTCTGATAGTTTCCGCACTACGAAAGGGTTTGGCTCCTCAGCTTCTCAGATTTAACAATTGGCCCATTGTCTAGGTGAGAGAATGGGTTGCATTGGTCAGCCTCCACTGAGGTTGATGGTCGACCCCGTTGCCATCACTTATCTTAAGTGTATACTCAATCTTTCCACATACGACATCACCCGCATTCCCATTAGCAGAAAAATAAACACGTATAGCAATTAGGAAAAGCGGTATATATATTTGTCATAAACATCCTAGACCTTTAAAGCTAAGGATCCTAAGTTCCTGACAGAAATGGGTTCCCCGGCGGAAGCCCCAATCTGTGGTTTTTTCACACAAGAGGTGGGATTTTGGACGCGGTTCTTAAGCGCTGGTCGCTCTTTACGGTTGAGCTTAAAACTACAGGTCGATTCATTTTTTATCCTATTGTGAGCTGAATAAGGAAGGGAAATAGATGTCTCCAATTAACCCTGCTTGCATACTGAGTTTAAACAGCGGTCTGTTAGGTTACGAATGCTATCAATGTGGGGGGGCCTTTGTACTGGTTATTTGTATTTTTGCCAATACTAGTTTTTATCTAGACAGAAGGTTTCTGGCGGGGAACAAGGATTAGGATGTTAGGACTGATGTTTTTGAATTACATGGGAGTATGAGATTTTGTTTAGTGTGCTCGCTAAGAACTTTTCTTTCGATCTTATGCCTACGTATTCCCATTTACCGAAATAGGGAAATCAGAGCGTTCGAAGTTCCTCCTATTCTATGGGAGGAAATTGGTTTTTGGTGTTTTGTTCAAAGCCCAAGACGTGAAGCGAAAGGTGATTTGTATCTTGTTCAAAGCCCAAGATGTGAAGCTGAAAAGTCTATTTGTGTCTTGTTCAAAGCCCAAGACGTGAAGCTGAAGGACCTCAACTTTAGAGAGAATTTGTCATCTCTAAAGAGGGGGTTGTATGTCACAACTGTTGGGTGACTGGTTATAAAGGAGAATTACTTTAACCGGAATATGTGAATCCGGGTAATGCCATAATTTCCTTTATAGGGGGTTTTAACCTGAAGGAGAAGACTTTAACTCAGTGTAGATCAATGCCATCGTTCCTTAGGAATTTCTCATGCTAAAAGAGGGACAGTGGCATGGATGTAGATGATCCAGAGGCTTGCCGCTTACAGCAGTTAGATGAAGGGGAAGGAGTTGTTGATGTTTGTGTACTGTGAACGAGGCACAACTTTGATGCTAAAAGGTTAATTGGATCAACCAGTGGTTTTCTTATACAAAGCCAAAGAGGAGGCTAATATGTGTCTCGTACAAAGCCCGAGAGAGAGGCTAAAAGGTTTTGACCCGACGATGGAGTCTTTTGGTATCTCGTATAAAGCCCGAGATGGAGGCTATTTGACTCAACAGGGGAGCTTTTTTGTATCTCGTATGAAGCCCGAGATGGAGGCTGTTGTTTGTTTGGCTCAATAAGAACCCTTTTTGTATCTCGTATAAAGCCCGAGATGAAGGCGAAAAGGGTGATTGACTCAACGAGGGAGTCTTTTATGTGTCTCATACAAAGCCTGAGAGAGAGCCTAAAATTTATTTGACTCCGCTGGGGGGAATCATTGTATAAAGACCAAGAGGAGGCTAAGGTTACTGCTTAAGTGACAGGTCCAGTATACTGATTTTGAAAGAGAAAATCAGTTCTTATATGAGCAACACTGTACTCAAGGATTTTTGATTTGAGGACCAGGGATATTTCCTGTTCTTTAAGGAAGTGGGAAATCCGAAGGGTATTGAGACTATCCGAGTCTATGGGTTTTCTTCCTATTTAACGAAGGGGTCACTTGAGAATGTCTTTGAGACTCAAGGAGATTAGACTGTCCAAGTCTAGAGTTTCATCTTTTGTACCATGCTTTGAGAAACAGTAGTAGACTCTATGACAGGACTGTTCTATGAAGATGATTAAGTTATGTTTCTATACCTCTAGGAGGTCGTCAGGACAATTTGTACGAAGCCCAAGAAGAGGCTGAAAACTTTTAAGAAGCCGACGGGTCCTTGTACGAACCCCAAGAGGAGGCTATCATTCCCGGAGGAAGAGATCATTATACGAAGCCTAAGAGGAGGTTGTGAATACTTCTAAGAAGCCGTAGGGTCCTTGTACTAAGCCCAAGAGGAGGCTGGGTTGCTTTTATGAAGCCTGTGGGTCCTTGTACGATGCCCAAGAGGAGGCCGATGCTTTTAAGAAGCCCGTGGGTCCCCAAATCCCGAGAAATTCACGGCAATGCTATTCATCGAGAATAGATCAAAGTCGGGAAAGTTTGAGAATTTGGAAGAAACTCAAAGATGCCATTCCCGGAGAATACATTCATCTTGGGGAGTAGAGTTTCTTGACAGTTCCTAATGAGGACAACCGAAGAGAAGACTGTATCTGGTGATCCTATTGGGGATCTAGTTGTCTATTTCTACAAATAAACGAAACGGCATCACCAAGTTCTAGACGTAGTTGCCGGGGAAACTCTAAATATCTATACTATTATTACACAGTCGATATGAGATTATGAAAGAAGACTTATAGTGAAACAGCCCCACAATACAGTTATATGTATATGAAAGCGGTAAATGAAAGCAATAACCACTTACTCGGTTGTAGAGCTTCCATGCTGTTTGGTTAGTTGTTCAACAAAGAAAGATTGAAAACAACAGTATATTCAAAATCAAAGGAGAAAGTGCTTTGAAAAAGAAAGATTTGGGGCTTACATCTCAAGGAGAGGCCCAGGGTTTTATCAGTGAGCGCACTGTTTGAATTTGTACAGAGGGACTTATACAAGTGACTGAGGCCCAAAAAAGGTTTTCTGTACAAAGGGATGGGTCTTACACTCTCTCAAGAGGCCCAAGTGAGTTTTAAGAAAAGAAATGGGTCTTACTACTTGAGGGTAGGCCCAATGGTTAATTTTGAAAAGGGCGACGATCGCGCCGAGTTTTTGGAAACACCGTGGGACTTATACAAGTGACTGAGGCCCAAAATTTTGGTATTTACAAAGGGATTGAGTCTTACACTCTATTAGAGGCCCAAGTGTTTAAAAATGAAAAGAAATGGGACTTACAGCTCGAAGAGAAGCCCAGTCGATTTTCGTTTGAAAATGGCGATCGCGCCGAGGTTTTCTTTTAACGCAGAGGGACTTATACAATAAGTGAGGCCCAAAATGTTTTGGTTAAAAGGGGATTGGGTCTTACACTCTATTAGAGGCCCAAGTGTTTTGAATGGGTCTTATAGCTCAAGGAGAGGCCCAGGGTTATTTTTCAAAAGGCGATGATCGTGCCGTTTATTTGAAAATGTACAGAGGGACTTATACAACGAATGAGGCAGAAAATATTTCTGTACAAGTGGGTTGGGTCTTACACTCTCTCAAGAGGCCCAAAATGATTTGAAAGAGATTTATGAGGGTTGAATTAATCCAAAAACCCTAATTTGTTTTCAAAAATGTATTTAATTGAATAAAAATTCAATTAAAAATGATCAAAATTGTTTAACATATGAAAAACAAATTGTGATTTTGGATTAATGCTTCAAAAATTAAGTATTGACCTACAAAATAATTAGAAAGCATTAAAAGTTGCAAAATCAATGTAGAAAAAATATTTAAAATGTCAAAAACAATTAAAATATTAATTCTTTGCAAAAATATCAATTATATGAAATAAGTAATATTTTTGGGATTTTTTGGGAAAATAAAATATTTTAACATTTTTGTGAATTATTAAAAAAAGAATCAACTCAAAATCATTAAAACTCAGAGAGAAATTAATTTTTGAATCAATTAAATAAAATCACAAAATTCAAATATTCAAATTTGGAAAAATGGCGCCAAGAACAAGCTGAAGAACACGCGCGTGTTCTTGGATTCTCAGATTTGTATTTACTCTCCAATCTCACTGACTACTTAATCATATCATGTAATCCACATACCATTATGCTCGTTTCAACCTCACGATCATGTCTATGTCAATTAATTTCATTTAAATTAAACATATAACAAGAAATCACGAAAAATCCTCAAGAACCCTAATTTCTGCATGAAGGCTAGGATTTTTGATACACGATTCAAACAATGCAATTAATTGAGGGGAAACATTCTATGCATGATTATGAACATATGGCCAAATTATTGTGCGAGGAAATATGCATAGATTGAGAGATGACCAAGTATGTGCTTACCTCTAGGCCGTGATAGCAAGGGCAATGTGATTTTTGATTTGGAGGTGTTACAGATGAGTGGTGATGATCTGAATAGCTTCCCTACACCCTATGGATTGTGTTTGAATGCTTGGACTTGATTGAAATTGGCTGGATCACTTCATGGCATCTCAACTGCATTTTGGTTAAAACCTTGAGCAATTGACTGGTGATTCTGAGAAATCAGTGTTCCAGTTGTTGTTTAAGTGTTTAATCAGCCCATATGTGATGTATATGAGGTGTGTGTGTGATTGGTTTGATTGAAAAAGCTCTCAAACTCAAAACCCGATAGCTACCTTGCTAAGAAAGGCATTTTTGCCAAGAGAAAGAGATTTTGAGGAAAGCATCTGTTAGATGGCTTTGGTGTACTCAAACTGATCACAATTGAGCTCTATTTATAGTAGAGCAAGTTTTTTTTGCAAGGAATAGTGAATGGCAACTGGTAAGTAGGTTTGGCCAATGTTGGCCAATGGAAATCCAAGTCTCCTCTAGCCATTGACTAGAGGTTAGGGCACAGAGCTTTGGTTCCCTTGGTCTTGGATAAGTCTTGACTGATTTCATATGAGAATGGCTCAGTCCATGCCACCTTGATGCTTCCATTGAATGCTTCAATCCAAATTTGGAGTCTTGTCCCTATTTTGGCCATTCTAGGTTCCACATGCTATTTCTTGTTCCATGGACTTTGGAGGCTTGGCTCAATGATTGTCCCCTTGAGATTCAATCCTCAGATGTGTCCAAGTGGATATGAGCATTTGAATTTGGCTGATTTTGGCAAATCGAGCAAAGATGCAAATTCTGCCTTGCCTTTGACAGATTTCAGCAAGGCAACTTTCCAATGTCATATCTCATGACTCAAATGGAATTTGGCAATGTTCTTGGCCATTTTGTAAAGCCCTTGCATGATATAACAACTGTTTGAACATATTTGGTTTTGATCTCTTTTGAATCCAAGTGAAAAATCCCTCTACATTTGGCAAAAAGTGAAGGCAGATTCTGACTTAGTGAAAATTTCACTAAGTGTTGGAAAAAGTGACATATTCACTTTTCAGCCATTTTGATCACTCCATAACTCAAAATCCTTAATGAATTGGACTTAGGTCTAGTTGAAGTTTTTGTAGAGGGTAATGAGGGCTACAAATCCATCTTTGGATGAGAAAAAATGGCTTTGTGGTTTAGGAGTTATGATCCTTCAAAGTTGGTACCCTTACCACTTTATTTTTAACTTAGAAAATTTTCTAAGTCTTTATGGTTACCCCTTTTACAAGTTATCCAACTTTTCTTGATTTTTCTTAATGAATGATGATTCAAATCATACATTAACATCATTTTAGGGTTAAAAATCCATTTTGGTGAAAAATCTCAAAAAGTCAAAGTTGACTTTTGTGCCTAGTTGACTTTTTATCAGATGAATTCCAAACTGTGCAATTCTTCAGGAAATCATGTCCTTGACCTAAATCAAACTTGATGGACATGTTCCATGGGTTTCATAGGGTATATTGAGGCATGTCCTAGGGTTTGGGAGCATGTCCTGGTCAAAAGTCAAAGCTACAGTTGACTTTCCTCGCAAAACCCTAATTGTGGTGCAGATGAAATTGAGACTTGTTGCTCAAGCTTCTTGGATTAATCCATTGTTCCAAATGGATCAATATAGTTCATTAGAGACCCTCAAATCCTCTCTTGAGGTCTTGGTTCATGATTTGTCCCAAAAGTCAACTTAGGGGTGAATTAGGTCAAGAAACCCTAATTCCTGATTTTTGATGTATGCATTCCCTGAGGCAAAATTGACTTGATGAAGGGGTCCATGAGGTTCCATGGAGTACATTAGGTTGTGTTTTGGATCCTTGGCCTGTGTCCAGATGAAATTTTTCATCTGGAGGCCCTGGTCGACCAAAACCCTAATTTGGTGATACTAGCGATCTTGAGGCTTGACCCACCTAGAAGGGAGCAGCTTTGTGCTTAATCCTTGGAGTGAGAGTCCTTTTTTATCCTTTATGTATGTTTGAGGGGTTTAGGCAAGTTGAAGATCATGTCATTCCTTGATTGATCCTTTGTCTAAGGCTCTGAGAGGGCTTAAAACCCTAATTTTGATTGTAGTGGATGCTCAACAACCCTTGAGGCATTTGATGAGGCATGATGGTTCATCCACATTGTGATGATGATTTGCACAATGATGGGAAATCTTAGTGGTCAAAATTTGGGGTATGACAAGTACGATCTGAGATTTTATTGGACTATAAAGTTATTATAGGAAAGAGCTTGACTACCAAACATAGATTATTAGTTATGGATGTAAGAATAAAGAGGGGAGATAAGAGAGGATGTCACATGGAAGTGCCACAGATCAAGTGGTGGCATTTGAAGGGTGAAAACAAGGAAGTTTCCAACATAGGATCTTGGAGGGAGGGTTTGAACAACCACTAGGAAGTACAAATGATATGTGTAACAGGATGGTCCAAGAGATTAGAAAAGTTTCTATATAGATGATGGGAGAATCAAGAGGTTTTGGACCTAAGGGTAAAGAATCTTGTTGGTGGAATTAAAGTGTATATAGTAAAGCTAGAGTTAAAAAAGGATTGTTTTAAAGAATGGTCTAGGAGTATATATGACGAATCTTAGGAAAAGTATACGAAATATAAGAACGATAATAACAAAAGGTGAGTGAAGAAAGAGGCCAAAATTTTGACGGCTATACCAATCCTTAAGAAACAAGGAGGGATAAATATTTGCTAAGGGAAAAGAAAGAATGAGAAGATATTTAAATAAATTTAAGTGTGTTAATGATGAAGAAGGAAAAGTCTTGGTTCATAAAAAAGATATAAAGGATTGTTGGAGTACATATTTCTATAATTTATTTAATGGATGATATGATATCTTAGCATTCTTTAGCAGACTCGACATTAGAGAAGAACATTGAAACTATATTTACTACCGTTAAATTCAGAAACAAGAGGTAAAATAGGCATTGAAATGGATCGATAATAGTAAAGAGGTTGGGCTAAAAAACATAATTATTGAAGTGTGGAAAGTTTGGGGATAAAGGTATTGAGTTGCTCACCAAACTCTTTAATGAGATTATGGGGTAAAATAAAATTTCAGATGTGAAAGAGTGAACTTATGAGTCTAACAATTAAGTTATGTGAAAGAGTGATTGAACAGAGATTAATAAAAGAGACTCATGTCATAATAAATTTGATTTTATGCTTGGGAGGTTGACCTTGAAGCGATCTGTCTACTATGACAGGTGATGGAGCAGTATCAGATAGACCGCTAAGATATGCACTTGTTTTTTATTAAATTAGGGAAGGCATATGACAGAGAGCCTAGAGAGATTTTTTTGAAAGCCCTGGAGAAGAAACATGATAGGATTTCATATATTTGAGCTATCTATGATATGTATGAAGGGATATTGGCCAATGTGTGGATACAGGGTGGAGAAATAAACGGTTTCCCCCATTACAGTAGGTTTGAACCAAGGTTCAACCCTAAGCCTATGCCTTTTACTTTAATTTTGGAAATACTCACATAGGAGATTGAAAAGCTGGCACTGAGATGCATGCTTTTTTCAGATGATATAGTCCTACTTAAAGAGTCGAAAGAGGATTTAAATGGGAGGTTGGATACATGGAGACGAGCTATAGAAACACATGTATTTTTCTTAAGAATAAGTAATAAGGAATATATCCAAGTTAAGTTCACCAAAAGGAGAAACGTGTCTAAATTTGAGTTAAAGTTGGAGACCATATCATCCCATAAGTCACGTAATTTAAATGTCTTGGGTCTGTAACACAAAATGATGCAGATTAAGAAGGGGATGTAATACATCGAATTCAAGTTGTGTGGATAAAATATTGGAGGGATTTAGGATTTTTTGTGACAAAAAGGTACCACTCAAGTTGAAGGGGAAATTTAATCAGAATTCAGTAACCCATGCAATGTTGTATTAGATAGAATGTTGTGTTCTTGAGAATTAACACGAGATTAAAGTAAATTTTGAAGAGATGAGGATGTTATTTTGGATGTGTGGTAATAAATAAAAATATTAGAGAGTGTGTTAGGGGTAGAACCTACAATATAAAAGATGGTTAAAAATAAATTTTGGTGGTTTGGGCATGTATAGATAAAACATGTAGATTATGTGGTAATGAGAGTAGAACAAATGGAAAGGAGTCAAAGAGCTAGATGTGGAATAATACCTAGGAAAAATATAAGAGAATTTATTAATTAGATCTCGAGATTGACAATTTGGATAAAAGCATAGCTCGGGATAAAACATTGTAGTGAAAGTTAGTCAATATAGTGACCCCACTTAGGGGGATAAGTGTTGTACCCTAATTTTTACCCCTAAGATTTCACACCTCATTTGCATATTTGCATCACAAACAAGATCATGCTTTGGTTCCTCTATCCCTCTCATATTTGGGTTTATGCCTTGCAGGGATCACCGAGCATCTGTGTGTGTCTTATTTGCCTTTATTTGCTTATGTTTACTAACCCTTAATCAAAATAAAAAAATATGTTTGTTTTCTCTTTTACTAAATTTTTCAGGAAGGATTTGGATCAAGGATATCAAATACCAGTTCCTCAGCTCGAGTGAAATTCATCTGAACAAAGTCAAAGTTGATATGCAAGCAATTCAAAATCATCTGATCAAGAGTTTCCAAGATTTAATTGATTATTATTCAAGAGACTCTAAGGTTCATGTGTTTATTTCCATTCCTTCTTAGACAAGTCAGAAGAATCGAGCAAGAGCCAAGACAGCAGATCAAAAAGCCATTTTCTCATTTTTTCACTATGTTAATCGATTAACTATAATTTGCCTAAAATGGGTTAATCGATTAACACGTGAAATTTTTGGCTAAAAACGGAAAATTCAAATTCTGCAGAATTTTGGCACCAAGTTTCAAATATTTCATCATGAGAATATTCTAAATCACTTCGAAATAATTCCCATACCTTATCATAATTAATTACCACCATACACCCTCATTAATCACCACTTGATCTTGATTTTGCCTCCAAATTCAAATCCCAAGCCTAACTTTAGCTCCAAACCAAACTCCAATCCACCAAAATTTCCAAGCCTAAATTCTATAAATAGAGGCCTCATTTCATTCATTCTTCAAGGTTTTGTTAGCCAAATTCACATTGCAATTTTTTTTCTCAATTCTTCATCTACCCAAATTCACCAAAGCTTTTTCTTCCATTGAAAGTTAGTAAGTTCATCATTATAACTTACTAATCTTTGAGCTAAACCTCCATCCAAACACGTTTTCATCATCAATTTCTGTAGATCAAGGCTTTGGAGTGTGGTTCTTGGAGTTGATTTGAAGTATTTTCAGATTTGAAGTGGTAAACTCTTGATCCACCATTGTTATTCATGATACATCCTTCACAATGTGATCTATTGTTGATTCTTGTTGCTTGATCTTTGGATCTTGCAAATTGTGTTTTATTGGTGTTATTTTTTGTTGTTTTACTGTAATTTTCGTGCTAATTTCCATCCATGACCTTGAGGTGTTTGAAGAAATAATTGGATCATGAATGCTGAATTTTTCAAAATTTTGTTGTTGTCCTATCAGTGTTAACCAAATTCAGTGCAATTTGGTTAACCGGTTAATAAGTAGCAGAATTGTGATTTTTTTCTTGTTTTTGGAACTGTTTTGATTCCTTTTCCTTTTCATTCCCTTTCCTTTAGTTCTTTGCCTTCGATCACATCTTTGTATGGTTCAATTTGTCATTTCTTCATCTATTTTTTATTTTATTTATCAATGAAAATCTTTAATATCATTGGAACTTATTTTAAGTTCTTGATGAAGGTGAGATCGTTACCTCTTTTCTTTTCGTGCGGTATTGCTTTCGGGGAGTGATCTACATATCACTTATCTAGCATGCATTAACACTTACATTGTTATTAACCGGCCTCCCATAGTATGATCTTCCTCATAGATTATGCTATGATTGCTTAACATAGCGCTACATGTGTCCCGTATCGGAAAATGATCATTCATGGCTCAAACGTATGTTTGAAAGTCTAAGTATTGTTGATTATTTGTCTTGGGTCCATTACTTATGAAACTTGTTGTTAGGAGGCTTTGATTTTATCAATCCTCTAATGAGTCTTCATTAACTTTGGCCTAAGTTCATTATTTAACCATCGTTGATCATTTGTTCTAACAACTAATCACTAACTCACTAACAATATTATTGTACTATTTTTTTTTATGTTTCTTACTCGCTCGCTATCACTCTTTTATTTTTATGCTCCATCATTATCATCTCATATAATATATTGCTTATGCTTCCGCCATTTTTCCTTTGTCCACTTGGACCATTTGTTTATGCTCTTGCCTTTTTTCTTTTGTCCATTTGGACCAAAAACATTAATAAAAGCTTAAACCCCTAAAAAAACATGTTCTCTTAATTTTGGACTATGGTTACTATCCTTTGCATTTGGACATGGAACTTTGGACCTAGAATTAGGATCTTAACCTATGCTTGGAAGCTTGTGATGTCAAACCTTAGATTTTGGGTACTTGGAGTTCTTCTTTGAAGACTTATTTTGATCAAGGCATAATCTAAAGGAAGAATGCTTATGCTTTGGAGTTTACTTATGTGGTTAGACCATTCTTATCCTCAGCTTTTATCTTTTTGCTTTAGGATAGTCACCTCTTCTCCACCCATTCTTCAATTTTCAAAATCTCCTCCTTTTTTCAAAATTTCTTGTTTTTAAAAACCATAACCTCTTTCACAATAAATCTTGACTTTTTTCAAGTACTTTTCCAAACCTTTTTTTCAATAAATTTCAATCAATATTAATCATACTTTAACTCTTTTCAAAAGACATAAAAAACATTCAAACTCATTCAAACCTTTTTGTGCCTTATGCACTTTTTCTTTTAAAACTTTTTCATAAGTTTAGACACGAGTCATCTCTTTAAGCGAAATTATTCGCTTGGAAATGACGACTTATCTTTAAATTTAAAATCAACCATAACAAACCAATTTTGTTATTTGTACCACGAACTACGAGGTTTTGATCCTATATTGCACTTTGTTGGTACGTAGGCATGAGGCGATAAATCTCTCCAAACACAAAAATCTTAAAAAATACTTCTCTTCTCATCTCCTCAATCTCTTTTCAAACAAACCTTTTCAAACCAAAAAGCATAGATATTTCAAAGGGTTCCTATAGAGTACTATAGACGTTTTGGGTGCTAACACCTTCCCTTAGCGTAACCAACCCCCATACCCAGTCTCTATTTACTTGTTCGTGTTTAGAACTTAATTAGGTTTTGTTCGCTCTTTTTCATTTCTTTTTGGTTAAAATAAAAGTGCGGTGGCGACTCTTTCTTTATGAGTTAAGTTAATCAATAACTTACACTCACGATTTTTGCCGCTACAGAAAACTGGCGACTCTGCTGGAGAAACCTTTGGTTCTTAGTGGGTTCGGCCTACTTTGATTTATTTACGCTTTATCTATTTTATTTGACTGTTGTTGGTTGTTCTATTTGGATAATCTTGAGAGGTGAGATAGATCCTATACCCGGATCTGAGAGCTATTATAATAGGAGGATGGTATAGCCAACGATGCTTCTAGGGAGTAATCCCGAACAAGCTGAATTGAGAATCCATCCACTCAGTCAAGGCTTCCTCAGAATTACTGATGTCTAGCGAGTAATCGCGAAAAACATTACTTTTTTCGACCTTAGGCCCATGACACTGAGGACTTTAGTATTCCTTTACCCCACTTGGCCTATTAGGACGTAGTGCGGTGGCTATGAAGGTGTAAACCTGAAAATAGTTAATACGCGATATTACACTCAGATGAGGTTCTCTTAAGAATATTATTGATTCCTGAGTAATTGACGTGCTAGTAATATCCGAAAGAGGATTGAGGACTCTGGGCACTTTTTAGAACCTTGTTCGGCAGGTATTATACCCTTAGTACATACCTTTGTGGGTTGGTTCTTAACCTTGACTCCATGCTCGTGACTCGGACCCTTGACCCGTGTGCTTTGAGTGATCTTGTTTGTGGTTGTGGCATCCATGCACTCTTGTATTCATGAGCATACATCTGCTTTCATTCAAGTTGCTAAAGAAATTCATTTCAACCGTATCCTTATTCAGTTATTTGTTTACCATCAAATTGTTTCCTCAACACAACTACGAAACTTTGAGTTGCTGTCAGATTGAGAATGGAAAATAAAAAACAATACAATGTAGAAGTCAGAATGGAAATTGATGAGTTAAAGGCCACCATGACCAAGCTCATAGAAATGATGCAAGTTCTGATTGCTAGAGGAGAACCACCTCAGAGGAATGTGATCTCTGAAATCTCAACTACTGTTGTTAACCGTGCACTGATCCAACAACCAGCTTCTATATGGCCAGAATTTGGGTTATCTCCGAATTACTCGCCACCCTATGCAACTACTCCAATGGCTGACCCATCTGTACTGCTAGTATCTTCAGCTCCATTGTTCATTGAACCTCAGCCTGTTATGCATACTTTTACTCAAGCTACTCCTGAGAATCCTCTGTTCGTGTACCATGCTGCTGGTCAACACACTACTACAAAACGTGCAAACAACAATTCCAGGCTTACAACGGCTTTCCTATACACCGTTGTAATAGATGCGTGCATTTTTTTAAATCTTATTAAAATGCTTTTAATGACAATTACAATTCCAACCGTGGTGAAATGTGAGGCCTTTCACCACGGGTATTTAAAAAACCGACATTATAGGTAGCGTCTGGTCATGGGTTCAAGTCTCAGCGCCCGCATTTATGGTTTTTTACACATTTTTTCAAAATGCTAACAGCCTTTCACCACGGTGATGTTTTCAGCCGTCATTATAGCCTATAGTTTAGTTTTAGGTCTTACTCTTCAAAAAATCGATTTTAATGAAAATCGTCTCCTCTTTGAGATCTGTTTCGTGCATCTGAAGCAGAAAAATTGTGCGGTCATTAGTCCCGTACTCTAGAAGAGTTACGGGTTTTCACCCTCAAAACCCCAAATTCATCTGTTTTCTATTTTTAATGATTTTTTAACTGTTTTCATAGTCTCAAAAAATTCTAAAAAAATTCTCAAAATTCTTATTTTATCTAATTAGATTAAATTTCGTGTTTTTAGATTTTTCTGAATATATTTTAATCATGTTACTTCTTTCCTATTTTTTTAAAATGCTGATAGACTTTTCACCACGGGTATTTAAACAACCGTCATTATAGGTAGCGATTTTTACTTATTTTTTCAATATGCTTACAAACCTTTCACCATGAGTATTTAAAAACAACCGTCAATATAGGTAGCGTCTTGTCATGGGTTCAAGTCCCAGCACCAGCATTTTTGGTTTTTTACTTATTTTTTCAAGTCTCATTACCAACATTATAGGTGGCGCGCATATTGAGTTTATTCACTATCCTTAAACAAATCTTGGTCATCCATTTAGTGATTATCAACGGCCAAGACACTATTATAAGTGAATCGCGTGAAACTTAAAACTTAGACGAACTTCATCTTCTACCTCCAAACATCATCTTTCATTTACGATACTCTATTTCTCCACTAAACCAAATTTCAGAACTCGAGTAAGCAATGTTAGTTGATGGTGTTCTTTTTTAATTATTGTTGTTCTTGGTGTTCTTTTTTATTATTGTTGTTCTTGCTGTTCTTTTTTATTAATGTTGTTGTTGTTGTTATTATTGTTATTATTATTGTTGTTGTTGTTGTTGTTCTTGTTATTGTTCTTGTTCTTGTTCTTGTTCTTGTTCTTATTCTTGTTCTTGTTCTTGTTCTTGTTCTTGTTCTTGTTCTTGTTCTTGTTCTTGTTCTTGTTCTTGTTCTTGTTCTTGTTCTTGTTCTTGTTCTTGTTCTTGTTCTTGTTCTTGTTCTTGATGTTCTTGCTATTGTTCTTTTTCTAATGCTGTAATTTTTTTTATTAAAAGAAATTCAACAACGGTTATTTAAAATAACAGTCATTATTTGTAGTATACAACAACGGTTCTTTAAAATAACCGTCATTATAGGTAGTTCTAATGCTGCATTTTTTTATTTTATTAAAAGCATACAGCAACGGGTATTTAAAATAACTCTTATTTTAGGTAGCGCACATTCCAATTTATTACAACGCTTACTAGGCCGTGATTGTAAGTATCATATATACAACCACACTCTACAAAACAACGCCTGCGCCCCGTCATTATATACCTTTACGAGCCGTTGTTTAATTGGTTTTCCGTAGTAGTGAAAATTCGAAAGTCAGGGAGAACCTGGATACATTGAGGAAGTCAGAGAGCAATGGAAAACTCTGGTGCTGCCACAATAGACATGTGCTTAATATCAGACTTGGTTATGCCTGCCAAATTCAAAACTCTTAAATTTGAGAAATACAAGGGGCACACGTGTCCCAGAAGCCACTTAGTGATGTACTACAGCAAGATGGCCGCCTATACCAACAACGACAAACTGCTCATTCACTGTTTCCATGACAACTTGAGTGGGGCTTGACTGAAATGGTATATGGGACTTGAGAAGAACCATATCCAAAGCTAGAAGGACTTTCCTGATGCTTTCTTGAAGCAGTATAAGTACAATCTAGACATGGAACTTGACCGTTGTCAACTGCAAAACATGTCTCGGAAAGAGAAAGAATCCTTTAAGGAGTACGCTCAACGCTGGAGAGAGATAACTACTCCGGTGGAACCACCCTTGGTAGAAAGGGAATTGACTGGATTGTTCATGGACACTCTTCAGCCACTCTTTTGGGAAAAGATAATAGGTAATGTATCATCTAGTTTTGCTGACCTAGTCACTATTGGAGAAAGACTAGAAGAGGGTATCAAGAAGGGAAAGATTACTAATGCCGAAGTCTTTAGTGGTGCAAGAAAGTGCGCTGGGAATTTTCAAAAGAAGAAGGATGGCGATACCCATGTTGTTTCAGTTGAAAGGACACCTCATCGCAGGCTATAACAAAATGTAGCTTCAGTTGCTTCAGTTGTCAATGCTCAACCAGTTCAAGTTCCTCGTCAGTCTGTCAGACAAAATCAGAATCGCAATAGGACTAACTTTGATACTATCCCGATGTCCTACACTGAACTGTATCCAGGTCTTGTTCAGAAAGGTTTGATTACAAACAGAGGTCTACCTTGTCCTCCAAATACTCTCCTAGCCGGCTATAGGGCTGATCTTCATTGTGAATTCCATCAAGGTGGGGCAGACCATAACTTGGAAGGTTGTTATGCATTGAAGGCTAGAGTACAAGAATTGGTGAAAGCAAAGATTCTGACTTTCTAAGATGATAATCCCAATGTTGTCAACAATCCTTTGCCAGAGTATGCCAAATGAAGTTTGAGCCAGTTCAGACAGGTCATCTCCTAAAGTCAGTGTTTTAGACAGGACAGCTCATCCTTGTTACTGGTTAGTCACTAGGCCTTGTTTCTTTCTATTTGCATTTTTCTCTAATTGTATTGACTGTTTGTTTTCAAACTTTGTTTTTCCTTTCATGGTTAATTTTAATGAAATGAGCATTGCAATGTTTTGATTCAATTCATTTACATCCACTGTGTGCATCTTTATGCTTTCTCTTTCACAAAACAAAAATATATCTCCTGTTCACTTTCTTTATCAAGCTTTTGTTTATGCAAAT
This sequence comes from Lathyrus tuberosus, assembly GCA_022829125.1. NCBI lineage: Eukaryota > Viridiplantae > Streptophyta > Magnoliopsida > Fabales > Fabaceae > Lathyrus > Lathyrus tuberosus. The sequence continues at coordinate 2,656,810 of JALAZF010000494.1, forward strand.
ATTGGAGGGAGGATCATGAAAACGAAATACCCAAAATTGATGAATTGTATGCTTTTAATTAAAACATGGCTGATGATGTACAAGCATTGTTTCAAATCCCAAACACTAGAAAAATAAGGAAGTTGATCCCTTGTCAACCCCTTTGAGCCTAGAAGTTGGAGTTTCTTTCTGTACGAAAAAACCTGCAATCTTAACCTGGGGATGGGTAGCTCTCAGTTAATTTGACTGTGGATTCAAACACAAGAGAATCATTCAGGTCGCCTTCCAATAAAGGTTGCAATCACAAACATTCCTTCGCACACATCAAAGAAGTGTCGAAGATGTCTTTCAAATCAAAAGCCAATGATGGTTCACCGTAATCATTAAGCAGGCAGTCACTATCTTTAAAAAAAAAAAAATTAAAAATCAAAATAAAAGCCCGCTAAGTCAAAATCTATGAAGGAGACTTAGGCAAAAATTGGGGCATCCGGCTGACTGTAAGCTCAAATGACACAGTTTAGGAAAAAGTTAGAGATAACAAAAAAAAATCAAGAGGTTACCAAAATCCTCAAAGATAAAATGAGTTGACTGAGGTCCTCATCAAAAACAACAAAATGTTGTAAGAAAAAGTGACTGCCATCTCAAAAATCCCTTGGCTATTGATAACAGTGTTGCAATTCCGAAATCGCTTGGAACCTAAATGCATAGGTTGAATTAACTGAACATAGGACTGAAGATCATCATGAAGAATGGGTTGGGTACAAATAAACTTTAAGCATATATCCTTTGTTTTGAAAGCTGTGAACCAGACCACGTTATAACCCTCAAAAGACCTAATTGAAGCCAGGTTTCCTTTGAAAACATACTACAGCAAGGTTGCGTAAATTGACTCCTAAGATTGTTTCCATTCATTTGTTTTGATGTCATACCTTTTCTTTCTCTTTCATTTTAATGTCTAAACCACCGTGTTTTGACAAGTGATTTATTTTCTATACACCAATAATATCATTCCAAAAATGATTTTTGATTTCAAAAATTACATGAACTTTGCATTAAAATTACCATGTTTGAATGAATGATTTTATTCGCAGACAAACTCTCCTCATCAAGAAAGGACACATTACTTCCAGATCCTGTTATGAATTAGTTCAAGATTTGTTGCTGAGTGCAAGATATTCTCATAATTGGTTAGCCATAAGATCTCTATCAAGACCCATACTGAGTTTAGCCTTCTCAACAGTCATTGCAAGAACTGAAGCCAATATCAATTTATCCTCAGCATTCGTTTCAAGAATTGAAGCCATGATCATTTTTTCCCCTGCAGCAGTCAAGCTGAGGCCATGATCAGTTTATCCTCATGAGTCAATCAATTTGGGGCAGTCTTCTTCAAGAATCCTCAAGATGTCTTTCCTCAAAGGACCATCAGCCTGATACAATTCATAGGTGTGATAGAGATATGTTCAACATCTTCTCTCCAAGCAGAGTGGGCAGTGTTCCCTGTGTTGAGGAATCAGAGTTCCATTCTTCCCTCACAAAAGAGTCTATCTCAGTTATCCCAATCATCTGCATAACATACATGAATTATTCATATATCATGCATAGAAACATTCACATAGCTCGAAGTGTGTTTCGCGCTCATGTGCATTTCCCGAGGTCCTGTTGCTATCAACATCTTACCTTGTGATCAAAGTCCAACTTACTTGGCACGTACCAAAATCGATTCTTGTCTTTTCATTATGTGTCATTCCTAGATGAGTTTTCTCTTTTGCATTCAGTGCCATTCCTAGATGTCTTTCTCACTATCATTCAATGTCATTCCTAAATGTAGTGATTTACCTTTATTTTCAGTGCCATTTGTAGCGTGCGATTTTTGTCGGTGACGCGACCACCTTACCGCAGTTGTTTTGGTTTAGGTGCTACTTTATTATTTCTGTATTTATCCTATGAAGCTAAAAAGGAAAGGGAAGATATCTAACACTAACCTTGCAAGCAAATGTTTTCTTTAACAAATGCTAAGAGATCGGGGATCGGGGTCTGGTTATACAAAGGGAAGCTATTAACACCCAGTGTATCTATGGTAATCCATAAGAACCTTGTTAGTTCTTGGATTGGCTGGAATTTTGGTAAAACAAAGTATATTCAATGTTGATGTCTAGGTGCTGATGTTGCAACATTGAGATTTAACATTGGGCTGTGTTAGGTATTTAATTTGCTGAAGTTAGATGTCTGATGTCACATAGGCGATGTTGTGACATTAGACCTGTAGAATTAATAACATCAGGTTGTGATGTTGTTAGGGTTTGCGTGTTAGCTGGAATTGTGGAGAGCAAGCTGTCTCATTGGATACGAATATCTTGGAATAGATATTTTCTGCTGCATAAGAGATCCGGTGCAGATTTGTAGGAGATTTAAAAGGTTGAAGATTTAAAAAGATTTTAGGAGAAAATCTGTTTTAAATATTCAGTTTTAAATAACAAATCTGGGAGATATTGTAGCAAGTCGAAGACCAATTCAAGGAGCTATATAAAGCGCACCTGTACTAGAGAAAAGTGACGAAGAAAGTGAGCCAAAGACTGAGAGTCGTTTTGTGTCTTCGTGCATGTTTTGTAAGCCATTCGAGAGTGAATCGGCATTGTGATTTTGAGTTGTTCTTGATCACAGTTGTGAAGCAGAATCAAGTAGTGGTATTCAAAGTGTGTGATCTTTGAAGTGTTTTAGGGATTGAGTAGTGTTCTCATATCTAAGTGGATTCTTAGGTAGAAAGTCACTAGTAGGAATTAAGTTTAGGAGATTGTCAACTGGGTTGTTGAGTCTATAAATTAATTCTACAAGTAGTGAATTTCATCCCTGGCTTGGTAGCCCCCAGACGTAGGTAGTTAGACCGATCTGGGTGCACTATTCTATGTGTTGCTTTGTTACTGTTATTGCTGTCCATTGTGCAGAGTGTGTTGTTGTGACATCGCACCTTAACATCACACGTCTGATACCAGAATTTCAATTGGTATCAGAGTAGGCATCTTTTCTGTCTCTGGGTGATATCTAGGGAAGTTACTTTCTGGTGTAAAGATGGACAAAGAAGTTGGAGGATTCGTCAACAGATCCCCTATTTTGGATGGATCCAATTATGACTATTGGAAACCAAGGATGACCACCTTCTTAAAATCCTTGGACAGCAGGGCTTGGAAGGCTGTTATTAAAGAGTGGAAAGCGCCTGTTGTGGTTGAAAAAGATGATGCTGGCAAAGATAAAGAAGGCACCTCAAAGCCAAAGCCTGAAGAAGAATGGACCAAGGAAGAAGATGAGATTGCCCTTGGAAATTCCAAAGCTCTAAATGCAATATTTAATGGAGTGGATAAGAATATCTTCAGGTTAATCAATACCTGTGAAGTTGCTAAGGAAGCGTGGGATATTTTGCAGGCTACACATGAAGGAACATCTAGAGTTAAGATGTCAAGACTTCAGCTGTTAACATCAAAATTTGAAAGCCTGAAGATGAAGGAAGATGAGACTATTCATGACTTCCACATGAGTGTTCTTGAGCTGGACAATGCATCTAGTGCTCTTGGAGAGAAAATGTCTGAAGAAAAGTTAGTATGGAAGATTCTTAGGTCCCTTCCTAAGAGGTACAAGATGAAGGTGACTGCTATTGAAGAAGCTCAAGACATCAGCAAGATGAGAGTAGATGAGCTAATTGGATCTCTTCAAACTTTTGAGCTTGGTTTGAATGAAGAAGAACCAGAAAAGAAGCCCAAGGGTATTGCTTTGGTCTCCACTCCTACAGAAGATAAGGAAGTCAAAGATTCTCAGGAAGATTTGTCTCAAGCCATTGCAATGTTGGGAAGGCAGTTCAACAAAGTGTTAAAAACATGGAACAATGACTATATGCCTAGGGTCAATAACATTTCTTCTGACATCAGCAAGCCAAAAGAGAAAGATGAAGGGAAGACTGCCCAGGATAGAGGTGTTCAGTGCTTTGAATGTGAAGGGTATGGACATGTCAAGAAAGAATGTCCCACATTCTTGAAGAAGCAGAAGAAGGGCATGTCAGTTTCCTGGTCTGAATCTGATAGTGAAAGTGAAGGTGAGTCAGCAAGGCATGCTAGAGCCTTAACAAGAACTGTTGTGTCTGTTGATGATAGTGATGAAGAAATAACTTATGAGGAGCTATCTTCTACTTATCGAGAACTGTGTTTGAAAAGTGCTGAGATTTGTCAAGAAAACAAGTGTCACAAGCAACAGGTTGCTCAGCTTGAAAATGAAAAAGCTGATCGGGAAAACGAAGTTGTACTAGTTAAGTCTCAACTGGATCAGATGACAAAATTCGTAAGGATGATGAACAATGGTACTGCTAATCTTGATAAGATTCTTCAGTCAGAGAAAGGTGTTGGAGATAAATCAGGCATAGGATATGTGGCCAGCACTTCAGGAACAAAAAGGGAGATGTCTCAACCTTTGTCTCAACATCAACCTAAGAGACAGGGTCCTACCCCAAAGAAGGCTATTCAGCCCCAGAATGTGAGAAGAAGAATGGTCCTCATCAGAGGAAGATACAGCCCCAAGGAGTTAGTCAGCATACGCCTCCCCAATATCACAAGAGCTTGGAGGCTGTTGGGTCCAATCAGAACAGATTTCAGCATCAGGGTAACTGGGATGGAAATGAATTCAACAAAGTTGTGCCTTATTACTACGGAAGAAGGAAGCCTCATCACCATAGAAGACAGCCTAAGAGACAACATCATCAGTACAGGAGAAGACAATTTAACTATGGAATAAGGAGACAACATTATGGGTGGCAGCCACAACATTATCAAAGTGGAAGAAGATTTAACCACTTTAGAAACAACAGAGTCGGATGCTTCTATTGTGGCAGGATTGGGCATATGCAGTCCTCGTGCTTCAAGCTTCATGGTTATCCTAATTCTGCTCCTCAACCCAAACAGAAAGAAGTAAGGCCTAAGGTGATGAAGCAATGGATACCTAAAGTTACCAGCTTGATAGCTGACACTTCCTTAAGGGTTTCTACCAAAGATGACTAGTATTTTGACAGTGGGTGTTCAAGACACATGACTGGAGTAAAGAATCTTATTGTTGATGTGAAACCTCAGTCTTCTGGCTATGTTACATTTGGTGATGGGATCAAAGGAGAGATAAAGGGGATTGCTAAACTAAACTGTGCTAGTGCTCCCAGCCTAGAGAATGTTCTTCTTGTTAAAGGACTAACAGCAAATTTGATTAGTATTAGTCAACTTTGTGATCATGGATTCAAAGTAGACTTCACAAAGTCCGAATGTATGGTCAAAGATGACAAAGGAGAAGTCATTATGAAGGGCGCTAGGTCTAAGGACAATTGTTATCTTTGGGTGCCGCAAAACTCAAATTCCTCCACGTGTGTGCTTGCTAAAGAAGATGATGTCAAAATATGGCATCAGAAGTTGAGACATCTTCACCTAAAGGGAATGAAGAGAATTATCTCCTCAGAAGCAGTCAGAGGGATTCCCAAACTTAGTATTGAGGAAGGAAAGGTGTGTGGAGACTGTAAAAAAGGAAAGCAGACAAAGATGTCTCATTCGAAGCTTCAACATGACACCACCTCCAAGGTATTGGAACTCCTGCATATGGATTTGATGGGACCTATGCAGGTTGAAAGTCTGGGTGGAAAGAAATATGCTTATGTAGTTGTGGATGACTATTCAAGATACACCTGGGTGAATTTCATCAAAGACAAATCTGAGGTGTTTGATGTCTTTAAAGAACTTTGTCAAAGACTCCAAAGAGAAAAGGAGAGTAAGGTCATCAGAATAAGAAGTGATCATGGAAGAGAGTTTGAGAATAGCAAGTTTGAAGAATTTTACTCGGCTGATGGTATAAGTCATGAGTTTTCATCGCCTATCACCCCTCAGCAAAATGGAGTTGTTGAGAGGAAGAACAGAACTATACAAGAGTCGGCTAGAGCAATGATTCATGCCAAGAAACTTCCTTATCACTTCTGGGCTGAAGCCATGAACACTGCCTGCTACATTCACAACAGGGTTACCCTAAGAAGAGGCACTTCATCCACTCTATCTGAACAATGGAAGGGAAGAAAACCTAATGTTAAGTACTTCCATGTTTTTGGTAGTAGATGTTACATCCTGGTAGATAGAGTGCAGAGAAGGAAACTAGATTCCAAAAGTGATGAAGGAATATTTTTTGGGTACTCCATCAATAGCAGAGCATATAGAGTCTTCAACTCCAGGACCAAAGTAATGATGGAGTCAATCAATGTTGTGATTGATGATGAAGTTAAGCAGGAAGTTGAGGATGTCATAGAAGATGTTGGAACATCAGCTGATGAAATTTCTGTAGAAGTTGAAGAAAGAAATCCATCTCCTGGTGCTGCTGATACTGAGCCTGAGCAACCTCAGAAAGATCCTTCTATCAGAATTCAGAAGGATCATCCAAAGGAGCTAATTATAGGTGATCCAAATGCTGGAGTAAGGACTAGGTCAAGAGAAATCATAGCTAGCTCGTGCTTTGTATCCAAAATTGAACCAAAGAACGTCAAGGAAGCTCTGACAGATGAGTTTTGGATAAATGCTATGCAAGAAGAACTGGAGCAGTTCAGAATAAATGATGTCTGGGATCTTGTGCCAAGACCAGAAGGGGTGAATGTTGTTGGAACAAAGTGGATCTACAAAAACAAGTCTGACGAGCTTGGAGTGGTTACAAGAAACAAAGCGAGACTTGTTGCACAAGGTTATACTCAAGTTGAGGGAGTTGACTTTGATGAGACGTTTGCTCCAGTGGCTAGATTAGAATCCATCAGACTACTCTTGGGTATGGCTTGTAACCTAAGATTCAAGCTGTTCCAAATGGATGTGAAGAGTGCTTTTCTGAATGGCTATCTGAATGAAGAAGTCTATGTAGATCAACCTAAAGGATTCACTGATCCAAACTTCCCCAATCATGTGTTCAAACTGAGGAAAGCGATGTATGGCTTGAAACAAGCTCCAAGGGCCTGGTATGAGAGGCTGACAGAATTCTTAGTAGCAAATGGTTATAGAAAAGGAGGGATTGACAAAACTTTGTTTGTCAAGGAAGAAGGCGGAAAATTAATGGTAGCCCAAATTTATGTGGATGACATTGTATTGGGGGGATGTCAGAGGCTATAGTGAAACAGTTTGTTCAACAAATGCAATCAAAATTTGAAATGAGTTTGGTTGGAGAACTTAGCTACTTTCTTGGATTACAAGTCAGACAAATGGAGGATTCTATCTTTATTTCTCAAAGCAAATATGCTAAGAGCATAGTAAAGAAATTTGGTCTGGATAATGCCAATCACAAAAGGACACCAGCTCCCACCCATTTGAAGCTAACCAAGGATGAGAATGGAGTAAGTGTGGACCACAGCTTGTACAGAAGTATGATTGGGAGTCTACTGTATCTCACAGAAAGCAGACCTGACATTTCCTTTGCTGTTGGAGTGTGTGCCAGATATCAATCTGATCCGAAGGTGAGTCACTTGAAATAAGTGAAGAGGATTCTAAAATATGTGAATGGCACAAGTGACTATGGGTTGCTATATAGCCATGATTCTGGGACTGATTTAAAAGGATACTGTGATGCTGATTGGGCTGGAAGTGCAGATGATAGGAAAAACACATCAGGAGGGTGTTTCTTTCTAGGGAACAATCTGATTTCCTGGTTCAGCAAGAAGCAGAATTGTGTATCTCTCTCAACTGCTGAAGCGGAGTATATAGCAGCAGGAAGTAGTTGCTCTCAGCTAGTTTGGATGAAGCAGATGTTGAGTGAATACAATGTCAAACAAGATGTTATGACGCTATACTGTGATAATCTGAGTGTCATTAATATATCTAAAAATCCTATAAAGGATAGTAGGACAAAGCACATAGACATAAGGCATCACTTCATAAGGGATCTGGTTGAAGACAAAATTGTTACCTTGGAGCATGTAGCCACAGATAACCAGCTGGCTGATATATTCACTAAAGCCTTAGATGCAAACCAATTTGAAAGGTTAAGAAGCAAATTGGGAATCTGCATTTATGAAGACTAAATGTGCTAGAAAGGGGTTGTGGGCAGTTGGAGTTATTTTTGAAAATGTTTAGTCAACTGTCAGGTGAAGGTTGTCAAATTGTGGCTAAAAAGGGGGAGAAGTAGCCAAAAGAAGCTAAAGTACAATATGCAGAAATTAAGGGGGAGTAATTGATATTAAGGGGGAGTAATTGACAGCTGCTATGCTGGTTCATGATTGAGGGGGAGTAGCATTGTTGAATGTTGTTGCTGGTGAAGATGCTGCTAATGTAGAGTTTTGTGCAGCTGTTGAAGATTGTAACTATATATGCTGAAGTTTTTATGTGAGCACCAGAGTTTTGTGAATTGAAGATGTTACTGATGCTGCTGCTTGGAGTTTCAAAATTATTCCGCTGCTGAAGTCTCTGAAGGTGCAGAGTGCAGATTTTGTTTGCAGAGTGCAGAGATTGTTTTAGCCAAAATTAGCCAAAGGGGGAGATTGTTAGTTCTTGGATTGACTGGAATTTTGGTAAAACAAAGTATATTCAAGGTTGATGTCTAGGTACTGATGTTGCAACATTGAGATTTAACACTGGGCTGTGTTAGGTATTTAATTTGCTGAAGTTGGATGTCTGATGTCACATAGGCGATGTTGTGACATTAGATCTGCAGAATTAATAACATCAGGTTGTGATGTTGTTAGGGTTTGCGTGTTAGCTGGAATTGTGGAGAGCAAGCTGTCTCATTGGATGCGAATATCTTGGGATAGATATTTTCTGCTGCATAAGAGATTTGGTGCAGATTTGTAGGAGATTTAAAAGGTTGAAGATTTAAAAAGATTTTAGGAGAAAATCTGTTTTAAATATTCAGTTTTAAATAACAAATCTGGGAGATATTGTAGCAAGTTGAAGACCAATTCAAGGAGCTATATAAAGCGCACTTGTACTAGAGAAAAGTGACGAAGAAAGTGAGCCAAAGACCGAGAGTCGTTTTGTGTCTTCGTGCATGTTTTGTAAGCCATTCGAGAGTGAATTGGCATTGTGATTTTGAGTTGTTCTTGATCAAAGCTGTGAAGCAGAATCAAGTAGTGGTATTCAAAGTGTGTGATCTTTGAAGTGTTTTAGGGATTGAGTAGTGTTCTCATATCTAAGTGGGTTCTTAGGAAGAAAGTCACTAGTAGGAATTAAGTTTAGGAGATTGTCAACCGGGTTGTTGAGTCTGTAAATTAATTCTACAAGTAGTGAATTTCATCCCTGGCTTGGTAGCCCCCAGACGTAGGTAGTTAGACCGAACTGGGTGAACAATTCTTTGTGCTGCTTTGTTACTGTTATTGTTGTCCATTGTGCAGAGTGTGTTGTTGTGACATCGCACCTTAACATCAAACGTCTGATACCAAAATTTCAAACCTTCTTTTTGCATGTATTTTTGTTAACTTAAAATGCTTTCTTTTGTTTATCTGCTGTAGATTGGGATAGTTTCTCCTTTGGGAGTGTTGAGAGAATCCTTTTGTTGTTTTCGGGTTTTTTGTTGTTTTTGGGAAGGTATTGGACCTAAAGTTTTTGATTTGTGTGCCCGCTAAGATTTCGCAATCTTATGCCTACGTATTCCCGTAAAGAGATTTGGGAAATCAGAGCAATCGTAGTTCCTCCTATTTCTATGGGAGGAAAGTGTTTGGTGTCTTGTTCAAAGCCCAAGATTGAAGCTAACTGAATTTTTGTGTCTTGTTCAAAGCCCAAGATTGAAATTAAAGGGTGACTGAGAGAGAGAATTTGTCATCTCTAAAGGGAGAAATCTCACTTATTCATCACAAATATTGAGAAATTGATTATAAAGGAGAATTACTTTAACTGGGATATGTAGAATCTAGAAATGCCATAATTTCCTTTATAAATGGGATGCCATGAAGGAAGAAAGCTTTAACTCAGTGTAGAGCAATGCCACTTTTCCCTTATGAATCTTTCATGTTAAGAAAGGGACATTGGCTTGGATGTGAGGAATCCAGAGGCTTTCCATTTATAGCTATCAGATGAAAGAGTAGTTTTAGCCAGGATAAATGAGGGACTCCAACTTGGATTTTGAATCAACAAGTGTGCCACTTACAGCAATTATCTGGAAAAGGTTTTGATTGTTTTTTTAATATGTGATGTATAGGGAAGATGTCTTCCTGCAGAGAAGACTCATGGTCTCATCTGAGGGGATGTTGATATATTTTGTGTGCCCTTATCAAAGCCCAAGGTTCAAGCTAAAGGAAACTGACTCCACTGGGGAGGGTATTATTTGTCTTGTACAAAACCCAAGATTGAGGTTGACTGAGGGAATTCTTATATGACTCCTAAGAGAAGCACTACGTCAAAATTCGCTTTTGGAAGCACTATAAAGACAGCGCTTTTATCAAAAAGTGCTGCTATAAGTTTTGAAAAAAATTCGCTAAAAAAAAGCGCTGCTAAAGGCTACCTTTAGAAAGCGTTTTCTAAAAGCGCTGCTAAAGGTCGTACGGAGACACTACCTTAGAAAGCGGTTTTATAAAAGCGCTCCTAAAGGTATAACCTTAGAAAGCGTTTTTAAAAAGCGCTGCTAAAGGGTAACCTTAGAAAGCGCTTTCAAAAAGCGCTGCTAAAGGCCTTAAGTTGGCTCCACATATGAAAGCGCTTTCTGAAAGCGCTGCTGTAGGCCAATGAAAAGAAAGCGCTTTCTAAGGAAAAACGCTACTATAGGCTAATCTATGAAAGTGCTTTCAAAAAGCGCTGCCTTAGGTCATTTGTTAATTAAAAGATAAAAGAGCCCTAATCATTTCTTTTTAATCATTTTCACTACGTCTCCCTCATTTCTCTCTCGCAACTGTTCTGTTTCCAACCTCCATCGTTCTTCGACCGCCATTGTTCTGTTCTCCGACCGCCATTGTTGTGTTCTCCGACGACCATCGTTCTCTGACCGCCATTGTTCTGTTCTCTCTCGCGTCTGGTATGTTTTCGTTTTTGTTTTTTTCATTATATGACTGTAAGTTAGAACTTTTAGAATGTGTTAGTTTGGTTAGGAATGTGTTAGTTTGGTTTGAAAATTGTGACTGTTAGTAATGTGTTATCCCAAAGTTTGGTTAGGATGTGTCTGCCATTGTTCTGTTACTATATGCATGATAGCATGAGTGTCATCCCAAAGAAATCTGACCTCTTTCTTGTATATGAATGTTGTTGTTCTAGTTGTTTCTTCTTACAGATTTCAAAAAATCTTACTATATGTGTTAGTTTGGTTAGAAAATCGTGACTATTAGTAATGTTGTTTTTCAAGATAGATTTCAGAAGAAATATTTACTGCAAGTTTTAAAGAGAGCAGGTCCAAATTGTATTGGGGAATCCAAAGGGATTTACTCTTGCTGGGAATCAGGGAAGAGTTGAAGTACCAGACACCATGAGGCTCTGCTTCTGCTGAGGATTTTGTTGATGGTAATTTGATCCTAGCTGGGATGTTTAAGGTGAAAGTTTAGCCTGGTTATGTGTCAATGGAGTTTAAAGTGGAGTTTGAATACCTTATAGGTTTTGACTCTTCTGGAGACTGGTGTATTGATAAATTTCAAAAGAGGTCTTTCCTATGCTTTTAGGAAACTTGAGGATCTCTGTGTGAGATCCTAGAATGGATGAGACATTCCAAGTCTACTTGTATGAAGCTCAAGAGGAGGATGAGACTATCCAAGTCTCTTAGGAAGAGGTAGACTCTGGTTGGAGAGAAATCTTTATATGATGCCCAAGAGGAAGCTGTTGGTTTAAGGGATGAAGATCAACCCTTAGATGGTAATGTGCTCTGGAAATTTGACTTCTCTGGGGATTAGGCTAAAAAAGAAGACTAATTTCTATCATATGCTTTTAGGAAGCCTTTGGGTCCTTGTACTAAGCCCAAGAGGAGGCTGGGGAACTTCTAATAAGCATGTTGGTCCTTGTACTAAGCCCAAGAAGAGGCTGAGGATGCCTCTAGGAAGCTTGTGGGTCCAAGCCTATGAAAAGTTCAAGAAAGGTTCCACCTGGAATAATCCTTTCTTTGTTGAACAGTTCCAAGGTTTGAAGAAATTCAAAAGAGGGTTCACTGGGAATTAATCCTCTCTAGGGAATTGAATTTCTTGTATACATACATTTCTACGTTATGATAGTCTTGAGAAAAGTTTCACCAGGAATAATGCCTTTCTCTGTTCCATATTGAATAAGTCCAAGAGGAGGAAAACTGTATAGGGAATTTCCTATAAGGGAACTAATTTTGACTATGTTAGAAAGTAACCTCTGGTTTGACCTAAGTTGTAGACCTAACTGCTGGGAAGCTCTAGACAAATATGCACAAGTATATACAGATAAATCTATTGACAGGTATATAACAAATATGCATTACATTGAAAAGATGTTGGGACTTATACTCTGAGAAGAGGCCCAAGTGTATTGTGATATGTTGTATTGATAATGACTCTATGATTAGGGTTTTGAAGAAATTGAAGAAAGTTTTGAGAAAACTATGAACTTGAATTTGAATTAAAAGAAATTTGTTTGAAAGAAATGTTGGCGCTTATAACTAAAAGAGAGGTCCAAGTGGTCTAAGAGCAGTTTCACCGGGAATAATGCTCCTCTTAGTACCAAATTAAAAAACAGACAGATGATTTTGAAAACAGAGGTATGGGGATTACAACTCAAGGAGAGGCCCATGGAAGTTGTTTATGGTTAAGAACAAAGTTTATATACAAAAGGTTGGGGCTTATACTTAAGGAGAGGCCCAGATGACTTATTTTGAAAACAGAGGTCGCACTGCGATATTGAAAGACGTTTGTGGGACTTATACTATAGCAAAGGCCCAAAAGTGTTTGTGAAGGAAGAAAGAAAAATGGGGCTTATACTCAAGGAGAGGCCCAGATGATTTATTTGAAAAGGTGGCGATCGCGCTGCGGTTTTGAAAACCACAGAGGGACTTATACAATGACTGAGGCCCCAAAAATTATTAACACAAAGGGATGGGTCTTACACTCTACAAAGAGGCCAAAAAGATTATTTTTATACAAGAGTTGGTGCTTATAGCTCAAGGAGATGCCCAAATGAAAAACAACGATCACACCGTTTATATTGAAAATTGTATCGGGACTTATACAATGACTGAGACCCAAAAATCATGTATTTACAAAGGAATGGGTCTTACACTCTACAAAGAGGCCCAAAACTGTTTCAAATGAAGTTTGAAAAAATTAAAATCAAGGAAAACCCTAATTTTAATTTTAAAATGTAATTTTCAAAGGAAATTAAATAAAAAATGATATAAAAATATCAAATATATTCAAAAACAAGTTGTGAACTTTGAAAAATATTTTGAAAAATCATGTTTAATCATATGAAAGCTTCAAATTCATTTGAATTTGAAAAAAATCAAGATGAAAATTTCATTAAAAATGTTTTAAAACAATTAAAATGAAATTCATTACAAAAATTCAAACTATATTAAATAAATAATATAAATTTGATTTTTTTGTTGAATAAAATATTTTAACATTTTTGTGAAATTTTATAAAAAAGAACCAATAAAAAATGATTAAAATTGAGAGAGAAATTAATTTTTGAAATCAATTAAGAAAATAATCTAAAAATCAAAAATTCAAATAATTCAAAAAATGGGGCCAACGGTCACCTTCTTCTTCCTCGTGTCCTCGCCATGGCTGATTTGCAAAACCTCACATTTCTCTCTTATTACTCAATGGTTTTGACTTTTGTAAACATCAATCTCACTCGTTTTTGAACTAGGATTTCAATGGTACCCATTAATTGCATTTATATTAAGTGTGGAGTGAGAAATCAAGTGATGAACACATGAACCCTAATTTCTGCAAGAACACTATGAAATCTTATACACGATAGCTACAAAGTAATTGATTAAGGGGAAACACTCTACAAAGTGCAGAAACATGTTTTTAACTTGAAAACACATTTATGATGAATGGATCATAGAGTTTGAGAATTCAGGCTTACCTCTTGCAAGAAGAAATCGAATTGTGTGTTGGAGGTGTTACAGATGTTGTTTGATGATTTGGACAACTTCAATGGACCTAATGTAAGGTGTTTGTAAGCTTGGAATGGATTAAAAGTACCTGGATCTTGTTGTAGCACCTCAACTGCAACTTTGAAAAAAATCTTGAGCAAATGGATAGTAACTTGATGATTATGGTGTTCCAGATGTGTTTTGAGGTTATGGATCACTCAAATATGATATATGTGAGGTGTTGGGATGGTTGGTTTTGATGGAATTGATCCCTATTTAAAAATTCGATAGTGACTTGCTAAAGAAGCATTTTCTAGTTTTTGAATAGTGGTTTGGAGGAAAACATGTATTCTATGCTTTGGTGTACTCAAATTAATCAGAAAGAACCTCTATTTATAGTAGAGCAAGTTTGTTTTAGGAGCAATAGTGATTGGGGGTTGGATCACTCCATTATCCATTGGAATTTGTCATGTAGCCAAACTCTCCTTTAGCCATTCTCTTCAGTCAATCTTACAGGCTATGAGTCTTTTGTTGCAAGGATAAGGCTTGACTCCTTTAGTGATAATGACTTAGTCCATGCCACCTCAATGTACCTCTTGAATGCTTTGAAAAAAAATTGAAGTTTTGGAAATGCATCTTTAAAGATCACATGCTAAGTGATAGGCTTCTTGACTTGTGAGGCTTTGTGATCAGATTCTTCATCATTCATGTTGAATTTAGACAAAAACGAAATGATGCAAATGTCCAAAATTAGCTCAAGAAATCGTGGGAACCAAGTTATGTTTTCATGCCTTTGTGTAGGCAGGGTGAAAAATGCCATTTTTGAAGGCTTATAACTCCTTGCTCAAGTTGAATCATGAGAGGCTCTTGTACTTTTTGGAAAACCCCTATAACATACTTCAACTTTGATGTTTAACTTTGTTCTTGTATCATCGTGGATCATAATGAAAAATGGCCTCAAACTTGGTGAAAATTCAAAACAGATTCTGTCCAAAATTTCACTAAGTGTTGAAAAAGTGTCCATTTTCCATTTTTTGTGATTTTGATCAATCTATAACTCAAAATTCATGAGGATTTGTAATGAGGTGTAGTTGACATTCTTGAAGTATGTAATGAGAGCTTTCATTTGAGATTTGGATGGAAGAAAAAGGTTGCTTGATTCACAAGTTATGGTCTTGCAAAGTTGGGTAGAAATCACTTTTTTCATGACTTAATGGAATTTCAAGTTTTTTAAGATTGCCCCTTTTGAAAGTAACCTTACTTTTCTTGATTTTTCTTGATGAATGATGATCCAAATCATGAGTTAACATTGTTTTTGGCTTAAGGAAGCCATGTTTGTCAGGAAATCCAAAAAGTCAAACTTGATTTTTGGGTACAGTTGACTTTTTGTCAGATGAATTTCAAACTTTGTGACTCTCTATGAAAACAAGTTTTTGACCTAATTCAAACCTAGTGGATCGATTCCATAGGTGTTTTAGAGTGTCTTGAATCATGTCCCAAGGTTTGAGAACATGTCTTGGTCAAAAGTCAAAGATATGGTTGACTTTTTCTCAGAAACCCGAGTTTGTGGTCCAAATGAATTTGCATCTTTACTTTGCTCATGAACCAAGTTCTTTGTGTCCATTTGAACTTGTAAGAGGATCATTATGAGATATTTGAGGTCTTTAAAACATTCCTTGAGGTTTTGGCTCATGCCTTGCTTCATAAGTCAACTTAGGGGTGAATTAGGTCAAGAAACCCTAATTCCTGATTTTTGATGAATGCATCCCCTGAGTCTATTTTGAACCTGTGATTGGATCCATGAGGCCCCTTTGAGCTTCTTGGATCATGTTTTTAAGGATTGGATCATGCCCAGATGAAAATTTCACTCTGGAGCCCTTGGTCGACCAAAACCCTAATTTGGTGACACTGGTTATCTTGAGGCTTGATCAGCTTGAGATATTGCATTTTCATGCTTGATTCTTGACGTGGGGGAAACCTCTTAATCCATCATGGATGTTTGAGAGGCTTGACAATTTGAGGATCATGTCCATTCTTGATTGATCCTTTGCCTGAATGCTTTGAGAGGGTTCAATAACCCTAATTCTTGATTGGAGTGAATGCTCAACAATCTTTGAGAGGATTAATGAGGCATGAAGGTACATCCATATTATGGTGATGATTTTCACAATGATGGGAAATCATGTGGTTAAAATTTAGGGTATGACAGATGCCTCTATTTAATCTTCTTGGACCTGAAGGTATGAATGGAGAAGACATTCGGACATTCGAAGTAGAAGATGATTAAATATCGGAATACCCAAAATTTTGATCGTGATTATGGATGGTAGTTGTTTTGGTCGTCCATCTTCTTTTGCTAAGCAATGTTACTTAGAAAAGGGCAAAACTTCCCCTCGATCCTGGTCTTCAGCCACGAAAATGGTCTTAGTTTCTTTTGAAATAAACTTCCCCTCGATCCTGGTCTTTAGCCACGGAACTGGTCTTAGTTTATTTTGAAATAAACCTCCCCTCGATCCTGGTCTTCATCCACGTAACTGGTCTCAGTTTTCTTTTGAAATAAATTTCCCCTCGATCCTGGTCTTCAGCCGCGAAACTAGTCTCGGTTTTCTTTTGAAATAAACTTCCCCTCGATCCTGGTCTTCAGCCACGGAACTGGCCTCAGTTTTCTTTTGAAATAAACTTCCCCTCGATCCTGGTCTTCTGCCACAGAATTGGTCTCAGTTTCTTCTTGTCAAATCCATTTTTGACAAGGAATGCTATCTGTGATGGTTTTCACCAAAATTCTCGCTGGGGAGACGCTCCCTTCGAGACTTTTCGGAGAGACGCCGTGTAATGTAATTCAATTTTGATGTGTTGATGACTCCATTGAAATTAAATTTTTCAGAGAGAAACTACCGTATTTCCAAGAATCTTCTGTTGAGAGGCTTTCTCTGGGGATTTTTTCTTAATCCGGGAAAGCTAAATATCATTTTCAAAGGCGAAGAATGTATTCCAAAGGTGTATTACCAAATTTCTTCTTTCCTTTCATAGGTTCAAGTTATCAAAGTGGTTGAGGACTGATTTCAATCCAGGGATATACCGGATAGAGATTGCTTAGACCTAACATTTCTCGACGTTGTCCTATCAGACGTGGTAGAGAAGACTGACAACTCTATTGGAGAAAGAATGTTTATCACTTGGGGACGAGTATGACCAAAGTGATATTAATGCAATATAAATATGAATATGAATCAATTATGCATGATGTATGAGATGTTGATGCTGACAAAACAGACACGACCACTTTGGGAGATACTCGGCCACTTTGGGAGATGGGGGTACAAACCTGTTAGGGATAACAATTCGTTCTTGTTTTTTTTTTCAAAAAGTAGATCCTACTGGGGAGAAAAACCAATCATTGGTTCTCAGGGGTAAGAACTTTATCGGGGAAGTCAAATGGGACATTCCGTCTGAAACAGTCGATCCTTCATTCAGAGTATACTGGTCAGAAGGAGCATTTTGATTATGCATTTTGAAGTTTGACCACTAGCAGCCGATATTCTTTTTTGTGTTCATTAATCGAAAAGAAATTGCCATCTTTGTTTTAAAAGCAGAAGTAAATTTGAAAACAAAAGTAAATTCTTTTTTTTTTTGTTTCAAGAATCATTGATCATATTAAAATGTCATTTCAAAAAGCAGAATAAGTGGGAATTGCAAACAAAAGGAACAAGGGCAAAAAATTTATTGATAGAATAGTATTCAGCCAAACGCATGCTCCAATGGAGCATTACAAAGTTTTAGAAAATGGTAATTTAAAGGAAAATGGGCTACATTGAAACATAACAACCGTTATCCTTCTGCCAACATTGAATTCTGGACATTCTAAGCTTCTGTCGAAGGTGACCTTGACTGAAGTTTTCTTGACAGATGACGTTACCACTGGGGATCTAATCTTCTCAGACGTAATTACTTGCCATGTATCCCTAACTTTTTCCTAGATTGCCCTCTCTAGTTTTCAATCCATCGGGATGATTTTCACTTATGTCTCTAATTTTTACTTGGACCACCCTTTCGGGTTTTCAATCCACCAAGACTTTTCTTTTTTTTTATTTAGGCAAGTATTTCTAGACTACATTAACATTCATGGGGTAGGTAAACTCTTATTCATCCATGGTTGCGATTCTCAAGGCACCGCCTGAGAAGGCTTTCTTAACAACATAAGGGCCATCGTAATTCGGAGTCCATTTGCCCCTAGAATCAGTGAGAAATGATTGTATCTTCTTGAGCACGAGGTCTCCTTCTCTGAAGACACAGGGTCAGACTTTTTTGTCAAATGCCTTCTTCATCCTTTGTTGATATAACTGGCCATGGCATAAAGCCGTCATTCTTTTCTCTCCGATCAGATTCAGTTCATCGTGTTGGCTCTGACACCATTCAGCTTTTGTTAGCTTAGCTTCCATCAATACTCTTAGTGATGGGATCTCTACTTCTATGGGGAGCACTGCCTCCATGCCATATACTAGAGAGAAAGGGGTTGCCCCTGTTGAAGTGCGGACAGATGTACGATAACCGTGAAGAGAAAAGGGTAGCATCTCATGCCAATCTTTGTAGGTTACGACCATCTTCTGAATGATCTTCTTGATATTCTTTTTAGCTGCTTCTACTGCTATATTCATTTTAGGTCGGTAGGGAGACGAGTTATGGTGTTCGATCTTAAATCAGCACACAACTTTTTCATCATCTTGTTGTTCAGGTTCGATCCATTATCCGTAATGATCTGGCTTGGAACACCATACCGGCAGATGAGATTGTTCTTGATAAATCGGACCACAACTTGTTGGGTCATATTGGTGTATGATACTGCTTCGACCCACTTGGTGAAGTAGTCAATGGCTACTAGGATGAACTGATGTTCGTTCGAAGCTTTGGGTTCAATCATGCCAATCATGTCGATTCCCCATATAGAAAAAGGCCATGGAGAAGAAAGAACTTTAAGATACATTGGCGGTACATGGATTTTTTCGGCGTATATTTGACACTTGTGACACATTCTCATGTACTTGTAGCAATTGAACTCCGTTGTCAGCTAATAATATCCTGCTCTTAGAATTTTTCTTGCTATTGTGTGTCCTTTGGCATGAGTGCCAAAGGATCCTTCGTGAATCTCTTTCTTCAACATGTTTGCTTCTGGTCTGTCTACGCATCAGAGCAAAACCATGTCGAAGTTTCTCTTATAAACTATATCATTATTTCGGAAGAAGTTGCCAGCCAGTCTTTTGAGAGTCTTCATATCTTTTCTTGATTCCCCGGGCGGGTATTTCTGTCTTTGAAGGAAGCATTTGATATCGTGATACCAGGGTTTGTTATCTATGACTGCTTCAACTGCGAAAAGGTAAGCAGGCCTTTCAAGGAACATTATGTCGATCTTGGGTACATCGTCCCATCGACTCACACTAATCATGGAGGATAGAGTGGCTAGTGCATCAGTAATGTGGTTCTCTTCACGAGGGATATGATGAAACTCGATTTTGTTGAAGAAGGGTAACAACCTTCTTGCGTAGTCTTTGTAAGGAATCAATCCTGATTGATATGTATTCCATTCTCCTTTGATCTGATTTACAACCAAGGTCGAGTCTCCATACACATCCAAGTTCTTTATCCTTATGTCGATAGATTCTTCGAGACCCATGATACATGCTTCATATTCGGCCTCATTATTTGTGCATTTGAACGTCAATCGGGCGGTGAAAGGAATATGATCACCCTGAGGTGTTACAATGATTGTCCTAATTCCGTTTCTCTAAGCATTGACGACTCTGTCGAATATTAGTCCCCATTGGGATCCTGGTTCTGGCCCTTCGCTGGGTAGCGGTTCATCGCAATATTTCATTTCCAAGCACATGACATATTCGTCTGGGAAGTCAAATTTGACTGATTCCTGATCGTCAATCGGCTGATGAGCCAAATGTTCGGCTAAAATACTTCCTTTGAAGGCTATCTGAGCATGGTACTCGATGTCGTATCCCGATAACAACATCTGCCAACAGGAAATCCTTCCCGTGAGAGCATGCTTTTCAAAGACATACTTGATCAGATCCATTTTGGAGATTAACCAAGTAGTGTGACAAATCATGTACTGGCGGAGACGCTTAGCTGCCCAAGCCAGAGCGGAGCAAATTTTCTTGAGCATGGTGTATCGAGTTTTGCAGTCCTTGAACTTCTTGCTTAAGTAGTAAATGGCAAACTCTTTTCTCTTTGTCTGGTCTTGTTGGCCAAGTACACAGCCCATGGAGTCTTTCAAGACAGTTAAGTAGATGATTAGTGGTCTTCCTTCCATTGGAGGAGACATAATTGGTGGATTCAACAGATATTCTTTGATGTTGTCAAAGGCCTTTTGGCAGCCTTTTGTCCATACACAGCTTTGATTATTTCTGAGTAGTTTGAAAATCGGCGCGCATGTCGCGTTCATGAGGGATATGAATCTTGAGATGTAATTCAGACGTCCCAAAAATTCACTGACCTTTTTTTCAGTTTTTGGTGAAGGCATTTCTTGAATGGCCTTGACTTTGTCCGGATCAACCTCAATTCCTTTCTGGCTGACGATGAATCCTAGGAGTTTTCCTGAGCGGACACCGAATGTGCACTTGTTAGGATTCAAGCGGAGTTTGTATTTTCTCAGACGCTCGAATAACTTTGATATGTGTTCCACAAGCTCTTCTTCTATTTTAGATTTGGCAATCATGTCATCGACATATACTTCAATTTCTCAGTGTATCATGTAGTGAAACAGAGGTGGCATGGCCCTTTGATAGGTTACCCCCGCGTTCTTTAGACCGAACGACATTACCTTGTAACAAAAGGTGCCCCATGGGGTGATGAATGAAGTTTTCTCCATGTCTTCTGGTGCTATTTTGATTTGATTATAGCCCGAGAATCCATCCATGACGGAGAATACTTTGAATTTTGTTGTGCTGTCTACCAGCATGTTAATGTGTTGTAGGGGAAAGTCATCCTTTGGACTTGCTTTGTTCAAATCCCTGTAGTCTACACACATTCTAACTTTTCTGTTCTTTTTGGGAACTGGCACTATGTGGGCTAACCATTGAGGATATTCTGAGGTGGCAAGAAAACCTGCGTCGATCTACTTCTGTACTTCCTCCTTAATCTTGATGGCCATATCTAGATAAGTCCTTCTCAGTCTTTGTTTTACCAGAGGACATTCTGGTTTCAGTGGTAAGTGATGTTCTGTGATGCTGGTATCCAACCCTGGCATGTCCTGGTAGGACCAAGAAAACACATATGGAAACTCTTTAAGAAGTTCTATCAAGTCTTCTCTGACAGTGGGACTGAGCAGTGCTCCAATCTTAACTTCTTTCTTTTCTTCTTCTGAACCTAAATTAATTGTTTCCAACGGCTCTTTGTGAGGCTCAATGGAACTTTCCTCTTGTCTGAGTAGTCGGAAGATCTCTTCAGGAATTTCTTCGTCCTCTTCTTCTTCAGCCTCAAATACCGGGAATTCAAAGTTGGGAGAAGGCATTGGATCGTATGTTTCAATGGGGTTTAAAACAAGTAATCTGCATGACATGATGATTCCTTTTAGAAAAGGAAGAGAGAATGGAATAGTGTGTGCAGTGTATTTTCTGAAAACACTTGTTTTTATCTTGGGTTATTTTTTAGGATTATCATTTTCTGAAAAACGAAAAGTGAAAATAGCAATAAATTGCAGGAATTTAGAATGTCATTATTTATTTATGATTTGTCGATTCTGGAAACATAACCCTATAAAACAAAACTCTATCGCTTTGGGCGAAGCAAAGAGGGACATTTACAGAAAAGTAAGCCCTATAAAACATCCATTTCAGCTGGGCAAGGCGAAAGGTCAAAACAAAGATGTGGTAATTACTTCGACTTTTGAACGGCTTTTGAGACATCGACTGCAACCCAATGGAGACGAACTCATCTGTGGATCATAAAGTCCGGTACTTTCTTTCTTGGTTTGTCTTCAGAAATGACACTAATTTTTGGCGGAGTAGGATCATTAGAGTCTTCTTCCCATGCAGAGTTATCATAAGAGGACTCTTATGTCGTATCTCCCATAGTATTTTCACTCTCAAGAGGATCTCCCCATCCAGTTGGCTGGATGTTCTTGTATCTGATACGAGAGCTTTCGGGAGCAGTGTAGGTATCCTAGGTTTCTATGGGAATAGATGAGTCATCTTCTTCAATGATGTTGACTTCAGGAAATGAGTAGTTAATGAATTCTTGTCCTGCGACCTTTGCAAATTCATCAACATGGTGTTGGACCTTTTTGGAATGTTCTGAGTAAGGATTCCATGACTCTATGTGAACATGTATATTCTTGTCAAGATTACTCAGCTGATAAGTATTGTCCGACTGACTCTTTTGCCTCGAGTCTTCCGTGTATGGCTTCCAGATAGGCAAGTCATCCAGGGGATCATAATAATCATAGTCAAGGTTGTCTTTCATAAGATTGTATTCCTCTAATGAATTGGGTGGATCACGACACCCTTCGGGATCACAATCTCCATATATCATTCTGACGTCTGATCTTGGTATATACCTTGGGCTCTGTGTTGGAGAGCAGAATGGCATGTATGTTTCTCCTTGAGATATATAACCTTCTTCGTTAAGATAATATTTCCACTCTTCATCGGTATCAGAAAAGTTGTTCCCATTGACGGTGTGGACTTCTTGAGATACTGGGTGGA
Organism: Lathyrus tuberosus; assembly: GCA_022829125.1. Classification (NCBI taxonomy): domain Eukaryota; kingdom Viridiplantae; phylum Streptophyta; class Magnoliopsida; order Fabales; family Fabaceae; genus Lathyrus; species Lathyrus tuberosus. The sequence continues at coordinate 2,679,504 of JALAZF010000494.1, forward strand.
GGAAACCTCCGTCGTGGAAACCTTCTTCGTAGTCTAGGTACAGGTTGGAGAAAAACCAAGACCTTTTCTTGTCTTGTTATCAGCAGGAATTACAATCTGTTCCCATCCTTTTATGTAACCTCTCCCCATTACTTTGAGAGTGTCTTTATATGAGGAAATCAATGTTCCTTTTTCTTGGTGATTCTCATTGCTCACCGAGAGTGCTTGAAATTGAGTCCCAACACAGTGGGGCAATCCATGCAGATAACCAACACAGTGGGGCAGAGACAGGCTACCAAGGTACAAGTTCTCTCCCTATTTTGAGGCAAGAGCATTGGTGCATCAACATCTGCTAATCCTGAAGTAGGTGTCGGGGAATCACGTATTTTCGGACTATACCCTAATCTCATCTCTTTTGCCTCCCACAACAAAAAAACTTGATAGATTCTCAAGAACCATTGCATAGACCACTCTCATGCATTAATTATGTCACTTCACTCATGCATATCATTCATAGCATGAAGCCTTGATATAAGCCCTATCACACTTGACATCTTTTCAAAACCCTATCACTGACATTCCGCATATAGTAATCACCATCGCATAACATTGCATCCTCGAACACGCAAAATATTCATCAAGACGGTATTACGCCATAAAGGTTTAAACATGCGTCCCAATCAAATTCCAGTTCTCGTCTTGAAAACTTTTATTAAAATTCGCTTCTCGTCTGATGATCATTCCCCGTCTGATTTATCTCTTCCAGTTCTCATCTGGAACACTTTTTCAAAGTCCAATTCTCGCCTGGGAAACTTTTTCCAGATCTTTTTATTTCCCTCTGGACCATCCAGAACCTTTCTAGTTCTCTCTGGTTCGTCCAAAACCTGCCAGCCTGCAGCACACCACAACCTGCACTACTGCATAACATAATATCAAGCATCATGTAGATCACACATACATAACATATGCACCTAGCATGCTCCCTTTGTCTGATTCATCTCCCCAGCAGATATTCAGCCAAACATCTCACCTATTCAAACCCTCTACAATTCCAAAACTCTTCTTTTGTCGCCGTCCGCCAAATTTTTGAGCTACTCTTTTATTTAATCCCCTTCAACCTTGAATCTGCGAAAGGCTGGCGCAATTCAAACTCTCAGGTTCAAGAGGATTAAATAGGGGCAGTTGTCGTAACCCGAAATTTGACCTCCCTTTTTGCCTTTTGCATAAGCATGTGCATCTGCATCGATGGCATACAAATTCGCACGTTTTTTCTCTATGGTTTTTGTTGAAGGAACATTTATGTTTTCTAATCCCGATTAATCACATCCTCACAAAGGTCATCACATCATCAACACAAGCACAAAACAAGGGTTTCTATGCCTATTCATCAAAGCAAGAGGGCAAAAATCGGAGCCGTGACCACAACACCTTTTTTCAAGCTATCTGGGAAAATTTTGGCCTGGTTAATCGGTTAACCATGTTCTGTTGCAAATGGGTTAATCGATAACCCATGTAAAATGGTAGAATATGTTGCATTTTCATGACAGCAACTTGGCACTCTCATTTCTCTTGGAGTCTACTTGGTTCTAGCAATGTTTGGAACATTCTAGATAATTCAAGACCATTCAAGACACTCCACTATATTAATTCCAATACATCACTTTGAATTAAATCCACCATATTACTTAATTTCCAAGCATGTGAACCACTTGATTTGGGTTTTCATTGGGATTGCTCGACCGAGTTAACTAACTAACTGACCAAGTCAACTTCTGACTTGGTGAGTTGAGTGTAACTAACTCCAAAGAAAGCTCCAAAGCTCACTCCAAAGCACATTCCAAACCTAGCCTACTCCAAAGCTAGTCTCTATATAAACAAAGTTCCACCATTTCACAAAGGACCTTACACACCTTCAACCATTTCAATCATTTCTCACTCTTTTCACTCTCAATTCTCTTATTTCTCTCTGCATTTTTTGCAAGTTCTACACATTAATCTTCATCTTCTTCCCCACACCACACTAGAGTTAAATTCCACCATTGAAGAGTAGTGAATTTCACATTGAAATTGCTTACTCTTGAGCTTAAGCCTTCATTCATCTTCAATTTTGGTTGGATTTCTAAAATTTACAGCAAGTTCTACTTCAATCCAAGTGTTCACTCCAATCATTTTGGTGCAAATTTGATTTCGAAGCTTTTATCGTATTTTGCTCGGTTTCGCTATGGTTCGAAGTGCAAAAGCAGAATTCTCTGGTTTTCTTGGCTTCTTCTCTCTACATTTCACTCACAACAATCACTAAGCCAATTCTCTGGCTTGTAGGTTTGTCAATTCTCACTAAATTTACTATTTCGATCACTTTCACACGTTTACGATGTAGTTTCGATCATTTTTCAGTTTGTTGAATATTGTGATTGCTTGATATTTGATCTCCATGCTTATTGCTTTCTATTTGTGTTTAATTGCTCATAATTGATGTAATTTTCTTGAATAAGTGTAAACCATAACATGTGGATGTTCAAATAAGTGATTAACCGCTGGAAGCACTTTTGGAAAACTAATTTCTTGCCACTGCTCCAGTGTTAATTGGTTAACCGTTTGCAGTACAAAATAGTTAACTGATTAACAAGTCATTTTCACGTATTTTTGCACTTTTCAAGAGGTTAACCGATTAACCATATATGGTTAACGGCTTATCACTGTAACATAGGCAGGTTTTTGAGCTTTTACTTACTTGTTTGATTTGCTTTTCTCATTTAGCTTCCATGGATTGATATGCCTGATATTTATGGATGTTTTATATGTTGTTTAACCTCTGCTTGAAGCATGCTTGCAAACTTTCCATGCACGATTTATCAATTACATAATTGTTTGCATTTTTGGCATTATATTGGTCATGATCATTCTTGTACATTCTTTGATCACATGATAAGTGATTTGTGATGCATGCTAAATGACATTTGGTACTGTTTTACACTTTCATTCATGTTTTGCATTAAGTTTTTAGTTCAAAGAATGAGCTTAATCTTGTATAATCAATAATTCACACCTTTTGCTTTAATGATTTTCCATTCTCTTTGGAAAATTGTTAGCATAGCAATTCCCTTTGATTAATTAATCGAAACCTTGTTTCGATTAGTTGATCCTTCCTTTGCTATTATCTTAGGCTTCCTTTAGAGTCTTCTTTCCCTTTCTCCCCTGCCGAGCCGGAGATTCGCACAACGCACTGGAGCATTGTACAAATTGGCACTGTTATGTTGTCCGTTTCAATTTATGCAATATACTTTGGTGCTAGAGAAGGGATGAGAGTGGAGAATTCCTACACTCATCTTGATTATTTTGGGTAGGGGATGAATGACCCTGTGCCTGGAATAATCTTCTTTATCTCTAAGCTATAGTGTCTCTCATTCCGCTGTCTAGTCGATTCTTGATTACTACTACCCCTTTCAATCTCTCTTTTGATCTATCACCATTTTCTTGGTTAAAGATCTTTGTCACTTTGGGTTAACAACTTCCTCTTAGTTGAACACCTTTTTTCTTTGATCAATCATTGTTCATTGATTCCTCACTAGAGTCATGATCACTTGTTCCTTTGACTAATCACAATCATTCTGTTAAAATCAAACGCTCGTCTTTCCTAGCAAAGTCTTGCCCTGTTTTCTTCGGTTAAACACAGTTTTCCTGTTAAAACACCGAAGCAGTAGCGGAGTTCGCAACTTTCTCTTGGTTCCTCTCCCTTTGATTGGTTAACCACTGCCTGTCAGTTACAACAACAATTTGCACTTTTTCTCAATTAACCACAGCCCGTCTGTTAACATAGTGAGCTCCTTTTGAGTTAATCACCTTCGCTTGGTTAATCACTGGTTTCTTTTCGATTAATAACAGTCTTTCTGTTAACACCGAATCCCCAGGAGTAAGCAACCTTTTTTAATTCAAATACTCGTACCCTTGGGTTAGTAACCTTTTTTTGGTTCAAATACCCTTTCTTCGGTCAGGTACTACTTGTGCAGTCAGTGTACCAAACCCCTTTGGGTCACAACCTTTGCTTGGTTCCACAACCGTTCTTTGGATCATAACCTTTTCTTAGTTCCACACCCGTCCTTTAGGTCACAACCTTATCTTGGTTCCACACCCTTCCTTTGGGTCATAACCTTTGCTTAGTTCCACACCCGTCCTTTGGGTCACAACCTTCGCTTGGATCCACACTCGTCCTTTGGGTCACAACCTTTGCTTGGTTCCACACTCGTCCTTTGGATCACATCCTTTACTTGGTTCCACACCCGTCCTTTGGGTCACAACCTTTGCTTGGTTCCACACCCATCCTTTGGGTCACAACCTTCTCTTGGTTCCACACTCGTCCTTTAGGTCACAACCTTTGCTTGGTTCCATACCCGTCCTATGGGTCACAACCTTTGCTAGGTTCCACACCCGTTCTTTAGGGCATAACCTTTGCTTGGTTCCACACCCGTCCTTTGGTTCATAACCTTTGCTTGGTTCCACACCCATCCTTTGGGTCACAACCTTTGCTTGGTTCCACACCCGTCCTTTGGGTCACAACCTTCGCTTGGTTCCAGACCCGTCCTTTGGGTCACAACCTTTGCTTGGTTCCATACCTATCCTTTGGGTCACAACCTTTGCTTGGTTCCACACCCGTCCTTTGGGTCACAACCTTTGCTTTGTTCCACACCAGTCCTTTGGGTCACAACCTTTGCTTGGTTCCACACCCGTCTTTTGGGTCACAACCTTCGCTCTGTTCTACACCCTTTCTTTTGGTTGATCACAATCTATCTATTAAAACCTTTCTCCCCGCGGAGTTGCAATCGTTTCTTTCTTTGGTTAACCACTGTTTATTAGTTAATATTCCGAAATCCCTTCAGGGTCAAACACCTTCTATTTGTTCAGTACTATCTCCTTTTGGTTTGTCACATCCTGCCTGTTGACAACAAACCCTTTTCCCCATAGAGTTTTAGTCTTTTCTCTCCGGTTAACCACTGCCTGTATGTTAACATACTAAATCTTTATTCTCTTAGTTTCAACACCATCCCTATGTTTGTTCCCCAGTAGGGTCACTAACTCTCTGATCTCCAGTACAGTCACTATATCTTCTTGGTTTCGACACCATTCTTGCACTTTATCCTCAACAGAGTTATTAACTTTCCTTTGCATTCCTTTCTTGGTTTTGACACCAATTCTTTACATCCCCAACGGAGTTTTCTCTCCTTCTTTTGCTCTTGGTTTTGACACCACTTTCCTTTCTTTTTCCTGTCTTTGTTTCCCGAACTACGTAGGCTCTGAATTCCTCATTGCACTATGAGGATACGTAGGCACGAGATTGTAAAATCTTGGCGAGCCACCTTCTTCCATTCTTCTTCTCTTCCCTAGTTCCATGAACTACGGAGGTCTGATTTCCTCATTTCACCATGAGGCTACGTAGGCACGAGGGTCCTAATCCTTCGCGATCACTCTTCTTTCTTTCTTTTTCTCTTTCCTTTTTTAGCTAAAAGCCTTTAGATAGATAACCCATCCAAGCCTAAAAGCAAGCGAAATGGTTCCCGTCGAGTACGACAGATGCGTAAGGTACTACTACCTTCCTTTCGCATAACCAACCCCTTACCCGTTTCTCGTCCCCTTGGGTTTTATCGATATTTTCCATGTCCTTTGGGACTAAATAAAGTTTGGTGGCTACTCTATTGTATCTTTGAGTGTATGATTCACTCAGTTATAATCCTGCTAGCTTCAGGAAGCAGCTCCAGAAATCTTTCCAGTCTTCAGCCCGTTCTCAATTCTTTCACCAATGGTTACAATGTCAGCAATGTTTGATGAAGAACTACCCACCATTTTCTCATAGTAGGATCCCTACAATGTACCCATAAAGATATCGACCAATTCATTGTCAGAGAGAACAGGTCGCACACGAGATGTCTTCTCACGCCATCTTTGTGCATATTCTTTAAATGGTTCAGCTGAGCGTTGGGATTGGTTTTGCAATTGCAATCTGGTAGGCGCCATGTCAAGATTATATTTTTATTGTTTCAAGAATGCCTCAGAAAAATCCCTCCAAGAATGGATTTTGCTGTGCTCTAATTCATGTACCAATCCAATGAAGCACTAGACAAACTATCCTAAAAACAATGAACTAGCAATTCATCGTTATCAATATAGGATGCCATCTTCCTGCATTACATAGTGACGTGACTACGTGGGTAACTCAAACCTTTGTCTTCAGAAGCTCATGTATCTTGAATTTCAGTGGCAATACAACATTCAAAACCAAACATAAGTCCTTGGCCTCCATGCCAAAAGTAGAAAACCCTCAATAGCTCTGATACGGTCTTCTAACAACTTGTTATCAGTAGGTCTACCTTGTTTAGCAGGCCTGGCGAGAATCTGAGGATTTGGCAGCTTAGATACAGCCAGAGCGTGCACTTGCGGAGAAGTAAACTGAGAAGGGTATACCAATCCCTGATTAACCATCTAACCAGCATTTTGACCCATCTGAACAACAAATGGATAATTCTGAGGAGGTACCACAGCGGCTGAAGACGCCCCAGGGTAGAGCATTCAAGAATGAACATTTTGAGCAGCAGTTTGAGCAGCTTGGGATGAAACCGGATCATGAAGAGGAGGACCCCTATACACGTGTAAAGATGGAAGGTTTATACCTGAGTGAATTGCACACTCAAAGATACAACAGAGTCGCCACCGAACTTTATTTAGTCCCAAAGGACAGGGAAAATATCGATAAAACCCAAGGGGAAGAGAAACGGGAACGGGGGTCGGTTATGCGAAAGGAAGGTACTAGCACCTTACGCATCCGTCGTACTCGACGGGAACCATTTCACTTGCTTCTAGGATTGGGTGGGTTATCTATTTAAAGCCATCTAGCTAAAAGAAAGGAGGGGAGAGAAGAAAAGAAAAAAAGGAAAGAAAGTGCTCGCGGAGGATTGGGGCCCTCGTGCCTACGTACCCTCATAGTGCAATGAGGAAATCAAAGCGCTGTAGTTCAGAGGAACCAGGGAAAAGAAAGAGGAATGGAAGGAAGGGTGGAAGTGTGGAAGTGTGCTCGCCAAGATCATCATGATCTCATGCCTACGTATCATACATTCGAAAGAATGCAGAATCAGAGCTTCCGTAGTTCATGGAACTAAGACATAAAAGGAAAAGGAAAGAAAGTGGTGTCAAAACCAAGAGTAAAAGACGGAAAGAAAACTCCACTGGGGATAACAAATAGGATTGGTGTCGAAACCAAGAAGATAAAAGAGAAAAAGGAGTAGAAAGGACTCTAGTCGGGAGAACAAAAGGACAGTACTGGGGACCAGAGGGAACGACCCAACTGGGGATCGAAAGAAAAAAAAGAGAGCTCTACTGGGGAAACTCGAGCAGGAAGGGCGACCATGCTGGGGAAAAGCGAAAGAAGCGGTGTCCAAACCAAAAGAGATAGGATGCAGCATGTTAACTGACTAGCAGTGATTAACCAAAAGAAAAGAGATAAGAACTATGGTGGGGAAAAGAGACTCGGTATCAATAGGCAGACTGTGATGAACCAAAAAGAAGAGAGTACTGAACCAAGAAAAGGTGTTTGACTCTGCGGGGATCTCGGTATATTAACTGATAAACAGTGGTTAACCGGAGGAAAGGGTGGGGAACCAAGCAGAGGTTGTGACCCAAAGGGGATGTTGATATTGATTGAGCAAACAGTACTTGACCAACGAAAGTGTATTGAACCAAAAGAGGTTGCTAACCGCTGAGAGATTCGGTTTTAACAAAAAGACTGTGATTAATCGAAAAGAAATGAGTGATTAACCAAGAGAAGGTGATTAACTCAAAAGGATTCAGTGTTTTAACAGACTGGCTGTGGTTAACTGAAAGAATGGGTGATTAACCCAAAGGAAATTCAGTTAATTAACAGGTAGACTGTGGTTAACTGAGAAGAAGTACAAATTGGTGTTTTAACTGACAGGCAGTGATTAACCAAACAAAGGGAAAAAAACCAAGAGAAGGTTGCGAACTTCTGGGGATACGGTTGTGACAGGAATACTGTGCTTAACCGGAAAAGAAACTCTTCTTGGGGAAGCAAAAGCAATGATTGACCACAAGAAAAGAAAGTAGGGTATTGAAACAAAGAGAGTTTGCTGACCCAAAGACGATGATCTTAACCAAGAAGGTAAGGATTGATCAAAAGAGATTGCAAGGGATAGGAGTGATAAAGGATTGACTCAACTGGGGAAGGAGGTACACTACCGCCTGAGGATAGAGATGACTAAGCCAGGCACAGGGTCATTCATCCCCTAATTTTTGCATAGACTGATTGTTTTGAATTTTGCAATCTACCGGGATGCCCTAATTTTTGCCTAAGTCATTTGTTTTTGACTTAGCGGGGCTTTTGTTATTTTTTTTGCTTTTTTTTTCTTTAGTTTTTTTTTGTGGACAAAATTGTGTGACATGTGTTTATTTGATTTGAAAGCGTGAGTTGTGACTGCTTCGCTCCTTTGATCGGTGAGGGATAACCATTGCGGATTTTTGATTTTTCTGACCTCTTGCGAGGAATAGGATGTGGTTGATCCGCAGATGGGGTAATCCTCTTTTTGGAATTTGAACGCATGGTCAAACTAACTGAAGACTACCCTGCCCCTGGTTAAGATTGAGGGTTTGATGTGTACAGAAAGAAACTCCTACTTCAAGGCCCAAAGGGGTTGTTTAGGGATTATCTTCCTTATACCTCCAGTGTTTGGGAATAGTACCAATGCCTTACATCGTCAACAAGGTTTTATTCGAAGCATCTAGACAGTGATCTCATGTCCTTTTGATTTCATCATTCTCTTTTGATTTTGCTTGATCAAATGTGTGATACATATAAAAAGTATGAGTGAACACGAATGAATTTTTTCAAAACATGCATATTCATTTCATTGTTATTACCATCTAAAAACAAACAAGTTTTACAAGTGGACAATACTTGACAAACAAAAAGATTACAAATGGGAAAGATGGAATGACATGATGGTTGCCGATGTTGAGGAAGTGCTCACAGGCTTATTCAAGGGATTCTTTTTCAATATTGGCCCCTACACGGTCAAGGGATTTCCGTTCACCCACAGTTTCTAGCCTTGAACGATTAAATGTTTCTTGTCAATCAACTGTTGGACCTTAGCTTTGAAAGCGTTGCAATCCTCAATCGAATGCCCAGCTGACCCAACATGATATCCGCACTGCACATTGGGATCATACCCAAGTGGGAATGATTCTGGTGGAGGCTTCAGAGCTTTAGGAACCACCAGTGAATTCTGAACCAGATATAGGAGAAGTCGAGTGTATGTCACAGGAATCGGATCTAGAGGAGCATTCCTTCGTTCTAGATTGTTCCAGGGCTTGCGCTAATTCTGACGCTCTCGGCCTTGGGCTTACTGACTATGAGCCTGAGGAGGTTGTTGATAAGGTGGTTGTTGATACTGTGCAGCAGCAATGTATGGGTACAGGCAGTATGGCACAGGAGCCCCGGGAGTTTGAGCTTGAAAGTGGACACTTGCCATGACAGCACTTGTTTCCTCTTCATTTTCTTTAGAGAAACCTCCTTGTAGCTTATTGATCCCTGATTGTTAATTCACAGTGCCTACAATTTTCCATGTTTTGAGCCCATTCTCAATACGTTCCCCAATGCTCACAACATTAGCAAAATTGGATGGTGAGCTACCAACCATCTTTTCATAGTATAAACCCTGAAGAGTGCCCCTGAATATGTCAACCAACTTTGTATTAGATATAGCAGGCCGGACTCGTGAATCCATCTCACGCCACCTTTGAGCGTATTCTCTGAATGATTCACCAGCTTTCTGAGCTTGATTTTGCAGTTGTAACCTGGTGGGAGCCATATCCAAGTTGTACTTGTATTGCTTCAAGAATGCTTCGGATAAATCTTTCCATGTTCTGATCTTAGCTTGCTCAAGGTTCATGTACAAATCCAGGGAAGCCCCAGATAGGCTATCCTGGAAACAATGGATGAGAAGATCATCATCGTCTATGTAGGAAGCCATTTTTCTGCAATACATTGTAATGTGGCTTCGTGGACAACTCAACCCCTTGTATTTAGGCAAATCAGGCACCTTGAATTTCTGGGGTAGAACAACATTTGGAACCAAGCACAAGTCTTTGGCATCCATGTCACAGGCAGAAAAACCATCAATAGCTCTAATTCTATCCTCTAACAGTTTGTAGTCTGCAGGTTTATTCTGATCAATAGGTCTGACAAGAATCTAAGGATTTGGAAACTGAGATGCAGTCGGAGCATGTACTTGAGGAGAAGCAAACTGAGATGGATGCACCAACTCAGGAATACTATGCTTAACCGGAAAAGAAACTCTTCTTGGGGAAGCAAAAGCAATGATTGACCACAAGAAAAGAAAGTAGGGTATTGAAACAAAGAGAGTTTGCTGACCCCAAAGACGATGATCTTAACCGAGAAGGTAAGGATTGATCAAAAGAGATTGCAAGGGATAGGAGTGATCAAGGATCGACTCAACTGGGGAAGGAGGTACACTACCGCCTGAGGATATAGATGACCAAGCCAGGCACAGGTTCATTCATCCCCTACCTGAAGTGGTCAAAATGAGAGTAGGAAGTCTTCATTCTCATTCCTTCTCTAACATACAGGGTGTAGTGCAGAAGTTGAAACAGACAGCGTAACAGCTCCAAGTTGTACAGTGATCCCGTGTCGTGCGAAACTCAGACTCCGCGGGGGAAAGAGAGAAAGAAAGCTCTAAAGAAATCCTAAAGAGAAGCACAAAGAAAGGATCAACTAATCGAAACGAAGTTTCGATTAATTAATCAAAGGGGGAAAACATGCTAATAACTTTCCAAAATGAAATGAATAATTATTAAAACAAAGGGTGCATTATTGATTATACAATATTAAGCCTATCCTTTTGAAGAACAAATTTAATTCGAACATGAAAGGAAAGTGCAAAACAATACCAAATGATACTAAAAAATTCAACACAAAATTATGTTATTGTGTGGATGAAATTATGCAAGAATGATCATGTGCATGCAATGTCAATAACAAGCATAATTATGAAATCGAAAAGATCGGGCATCGGAAAATTCACAATAATGCTTTAAACTGAAGTGAAACATCACCTAAGACATCCATAAAAGTCAATCATATTAATCCATGGAAGTTAGAGGAAGAAAGAATATCAAACAAGCTTGGAAAACATCAAAATTGGCATTCTGTTACAGTTGTAATCGATTACCCTAAGCAGGTAATCGGTTACTTGCTTGAAAAACAACAAATCTGGTGAAAATTGTGCAGAGTAATCGGTTACTCTATTCGAGTAATCAGTTACTCAGTTGAAAAAAAAGCGCTGGTGCAAGTTTGTGAAGAGTAACCGGTTACTCTCTTTGAGTAATCGGTTACCACTGTAACAGTGGCAAAAATAGCCTTTGAAAAAGCACTTTTAACACCTAAATCACTTGTACAATCTACCACATGCTAGGGTATGAATTTGTGCATGAAAATCAAGTTCCAGAGCAGCAAATGAACAACGATGGAATTAATTAAATCATCATGATCATGGATCTTGCAAGTACAAAATCAATTCATACACAAGAAGCATTGAAACTACATTGCGTACGATACGAGAACGTGCGAAACAGTAAAATGAGTAAGAGCTACCAACCTACAAGCCGGAGATTTGGCTTGGTGATTGTTGCAAAGAGATGTTAGTGAAGATAATCAAAGAAAAACAGAGGAATCTTCAATTTGAGTCGAACCGTACCGAAACCGAGCAAATTGCGACGAAACTCTGAAATACGAATTCGAACCGTTGAATCTTGAAGTAAACACTTGAGATGAATCCAAAGGCTAATAAAACTCCAGAAATCCAAGTATAATTGCAAGATGATGAAGGTTTAGCTCAAGAAATAATCAATAAGAAGTTGCAGAAAAATTCAGAGAGAATGAAAGAATTGAGAGTGAAGTGTGAGAAAATGGTTGAGAAATTATGGAGCATTTGTGAAACTAGTGAAGATTTGTTTATATAGAGTTTTGGTTTGGAGTGTGAGAGGTTTGGAATTAGGCTAGGAGCTAGCTTAGGGTGGTTTGGAATTAGGCTAGGAGTTAGTTACACTTGACTCACCAAGTCAAGCGGTTAACTCGGTTAGTTAGGATCAACTCGATAACAATCCCTATGTGAGCTCCAACATCCAAAGGTTGACATGCTTGAAAATCAAGGAACATTGTGCACTTATTTTAGAGTGATACATTAAAATAAATGCACTTGGAATGTCTTGAATAGCCTTGAAATGTCTAGAGATGTCTAGAATGTTCCACATGCTGCTATAATACTGTAGAATCAAAGCCCAAAGAGTGTGTAAAGTTGCTGTCATGAAAAAGCAGCAGAAATTTGCAAACTGACACAGGGTAATCGATTACCCTATTTGAGTAATCGATTACTCTAGCCAATTTTTCCCAATTTGCTTAAAAAATGGTGATGTGGCCCCGGTTTCGATTTTCCACCTCTTGTTTTGATAAATATTCATGGAAATCCTTAATTTGTGCTCATTTTGATGACGTGATGACCTTGTGAGGATGCAATTAATTGGGCCTAAAAAAACCTGAAAATCCTGCAACAAAAAACACATAGAGAAAAGTGCAAATGCATATGCCAACGATGCGAATGCACATGTTTATGCAAAAGGCAAAAAAGGGAGGTCAAATTTCGGGTTACAACAACGTGCTCATCGTCATCAGGAGTTTCAATGTCAGCCAACACAAGAGTCTGACGAGTCTGAACCTGAAGATTCTCATGATCTTCTTTCACCACCGGAGGTGTAATCGGAGTAAGCATACCCCACGGATATGCAACAACATTTCCATTAGGCATGGGCACAATAAAAGGCTGATATGGTACGAAGGCACCACTATTTGCAATCTTAGGAGTGAAATTCAGAGGCATGCCCCAAGGAAAAGCAGCAGGCATCTTGTTTAAACCAGATTGAGAGTTTGATGGATGAGCAATGGGCTGAATCACAGGCTCAAGCAGTACTTCAACAATAGCAGGCACAGGGGTGATTACGGTAACATCAGTGGCAGTTATAACAGGAGGAACAATCACAACAGGGGTGATTACGATTGCATCAGTGGTAGTTGCAACGATAGTGGCAGCAGCAACGGCGTCCTTCAGAGCACGAAGGAACTCCATAATAACATCCATGTTCGTCTAAAACTGATCCATCTGACCTTGAAATTGAACCAGAGTTTCCTTATAGGCAGCATTCTCTTGTTCAAAATCAGCCATGATCTTGGATTTTCTTGAGCGAGTGAAATAGCGATGTCGAGTCGTCACTTGCTACAAGTCGGAGACGGACAAGGGTAAGCAAAGGTTTTTCGGATGAAGGGGCGTGCATATGTGTGCATGAATGTATGCAATGCCTGCAAAAATAAAATTTTAAATTCTAGGAATTTGTAAGCTTATTTTTGTTAACAGTAATCATAAAGCATACAAATAAAGGTGCAAAGATAAAACTGGCAAGAGACTTCATTCATTCAACAGAGGAAAGAAATACAAGTCAAGTACAAATCAAGTATATGCCTGTTGGGCTACAACAAGATCAGCCTGGATCCTATCAAAAACCACCCTACAAACAGACAAGAAATGAAAAACAACCCAAGGGGTCTTGTGTGGCAACACATCAGCATATGCATCTCTCAACAACCCTGGTAAATCCTCCAATGCGTGTTCACCAAATCTGGCTAGACGGTCATGTCTTTCACTCTAATACTGATTAGGTCCCTGAAGCATATCCTGAAGAAAGGCCTCTTTCTGATCCAAGAGGATTTGCAAATGATGGCTCTGTTGCTCCCAATGAGTACTCTCTAAGCTGATCTGACTGATTTGATCTCGGCTTTGATGTGCTTGATCTTGAAGCTTCTGAATCTCACCAAAGACTTTGTCGAGCTTAGCTTTACATAGAGAAAAATCCTTTGTCAACCGATCAGCACTGCCTTGTTCACTCTGCAACTTTTTCTTGTACTCTGATAACTTCCCTTGAAGCTCTTCAAGTTGTTTCTTATAACTCAACTCATCCTTGTAGGCTTGATACTGAGTATCGGCGAGTTGTCTCTTCTTTGAAGTAAGGTCATCATAGGTACTCTTCAAAGTATCACCCACTTTCCTTCGCTTGTTCTGTTCAACCTCCACCTCTGTGAGCATGCGCTCGCGCTTCTGATGGAGCTCTATTTGTAAGATTTCCTTCTCGGATGTGACTCTATCAAGGCTGAGACGAAGATCAGCATTCTCCTTCTTCAACATCTCAATAGTGTGCTTGAGTTTGTCGACTTCAGATGGAGAGACAGTGGCAAGTTCAGGAAGCTTAACATTCATGGAAGTCTCTAAAGGAAATGGCAACAAGATCTCTTTGACTCGTTCTTTGACCCAATGTATGTAAGCTTCCTTGGCTATGCAATTCTTCTTACCCAAATTGGCTCTTGCTTCAAGGTGAATCTGAGTCCAAGCGGCCCTAAACCTCTTCATTAAACCCATGTCATCAACCCCTTCATGAAAGAAGAAATCTTCCACTACCTCAAGATCTGGCTTGGCCACCATAGGATATCCCAACTGATGGAAGGCAGGTCATAGATTGTAGTTAATTCCCCCCTTTATACCCAATATAGGCACATTGGTGAATTTTCGACAATGAAGAATGATCTTAGTATCGTCGAAGACTCGAGAATACCAAGAGATGTCATTAGCAATAAGAGACATGATTTATTGAGACCACTTGAGATTTCCCTTATTCTCAACAAAGGGACCTTTCGACGGAAGGTGAGACATAAACCATCAGTACAGTAGAGGAGCACAACAGACAATAGTTCCTTTCTTCTTTTCATTCCTCAAATGAATAAAATGATAGGTATCAGCGAGAAGTGTGGGAACAGGGTTCTTGGACAAGAATATACTGATGGCAGTCTGATCTACGAAATCCTCCATGTTTGGAAACAAGACAATCCCATATATCAGCAAGGCAAGAACGCATTGAAAGCCTTCTAGTTTCTATCTTCAACAAAGGAAGTAGCCTTGTATACCAGAAACTTTTAAGCAAACCATCAAATACCATTCCCTTTAGTCTTGATATTAGCTTCCACATCCTTCTTACTAATGTATAAAGCCTCATCAATAAGGGTAAACTTTGGAAAACCGCTGGTATAGACAAAAGGAACCTGCTTCTTGATCTCAACCCTCAAGATATGAGAGTACTCCTCAAGTGTAGGTGCTAACTGATAATCCTCAAATGTGAAGCACCTAAGTGGCGGGTCGTAAAACTGAACCAGTGTATGAATGGCAATGATGTTGACTTCAGTACTGAGGATGGCCAACTGATTACCATAATCATCTTTAAAAAACCCTCTGTTATCTTCAACCACACGGGATGCTAAACCTCTCAAAGTCTTCAACTTAGGCTCCACAAACTTGTAGCTAAAGCTACCTCGGCAACCAATACTCCTCTCTATGATAATGTCAACAAAGAATAAGCCTTCGAATAACCTTGAAATGCACATGCAAAAATTAATTTACATTTTGAAATGATATCCAACACAAGAATCAAGAAGCCATCACAGTCTGAAAAATCAAATCTGAACAATCTTGATATCTGCATATAATTGTGTATCGATGCAAAAATCTGATGTGCGTGAGAGAACAAAGGTATGAAGAGGCTTGTTTTCCTGCAAAAACTCATATTCCACTCATAAGTGTGATCTAGACACAACAAGGTGGTCCCTAGAAAGGTCGCCCAAACCATAGGACTCAGGATGAAAACCCCCCGCAGTAGCGAATTCTCACAGGACGGAATTATTCTCAAACGAATCACGATCTAGGATGTGGCTCTCATGATAATCCAACACGCAAAACAAAGGCATCGCGACTATCCACGTTCTAGCCTATGTGCATGCTCAAGCTCTATGTTAGGACTTATCTCTCCAATAATATCTACCCATCACAACAACAACAGAAGATACAACAGATATCCATAATATACAGCATATGAATATTCAAAGTAGTAAAGAAATGCAGTAAATAAACATAAAGCAAAGCAAATTGTAAAGATAAAAAAAGTAAAGTGAAAAAGATAAACACCCAAACAAGCAAGAAAGCAAACAAAACTAGGCGAGACCCCAACTTACAAGAGCAAGGACTCCCTAGTGAAGTCGCCATTTGAAACTAGCGGGATTATACCTGAGTGAATCGCACACTCAAAGATACAACAGAGTCGCCACCGAACTTTATTTAGTCCCAGAGGACAGGGAAAATATCGATAAAACCCAAAGTTAAGAAAAACTGGTAAGGGGGTCGGTTATGCGAAAGGAAGGTACTAGCACCTTACGCATCAGTCGTACTCGACGGGAACCATTTCGCTTACTTCTAGGATTTGATGGTTTATCTATCTAAAGGCTTCTAGCAAAAAGAAATGAGAGAGAGAAGAAAAAAAACAAAAAAAGAAAGTGCTCGTGAAGGATTAGGGCCCTCGTGCCTAGGTACCCTGATAGTGCAATGAGGAAATTAGAGCGTCGTAGTTCAGGGAACCAGTGGAATGAAAGGGGAAGGATGGAAGAAGGTGGCGCGCCAAGATTTCGCAATCTCATGCCTACGTATCCTCATAGTGCAATGAGTAATTCAGAGCCTACGTAGTTCAGGGAATAAAAGACGAAGGAGGAAAAGGAAAATGGTGTCACAACCCAGAGCAAAACAAATAGAGAAAAATCCGCTGGGGATTCAAAAGAATTGGTGTCAGAACCGAGAAGAAGAGCAAAGGAAAAGATAGTAACTGTGTTGAGGATAAAGTGCAAGAATGGTGGTGAAACCAAGAAGATAAAGGGGCGAAAGAATAAAAGTGACTCAACTGGGGAGGTAGGTGAGAAAAGTGAATGTGCTAGAGATCAAAGGATTAGCAACCCTACTGGGGACCAAGCGAAGGGAACAGTATTGAAACAAACAGAATAAGGATTCGATATATTAACTGACTGGCAGTGATTAACAGATGAGAAAAAAAATTAAAACTCTTAGGGAAAAAGGGTTTGGTGTCAACAGGCAGGCTGCGATGAACCAAATAAAGAGACTACTGGACCAAGGGAAGGTGTTTGACTCTGAAGGGATTTCAGTATATTACCTGATAAACAGTGGTTAACCGAAGAAAGGGGAGATTGCAACTCTGCGGAGTAAAGGTTTTAACAGATAAATTGTGATCAACGAAAAGAACATGTGTAGAACCAAGCGAAGGTTGCGACCCAAAGGACGGGTGTAGAACCAAGCAAAGGTTATGACCCAAAGGACGGGTGTGGAACCAAGCAATGGTTGTGACCCAAAGGAGTTCGGTACACTGACTGAAAAAATAGTACCTAACCGAAGAAAGGGTATTTGAACTAAAAGAAGGTTGCTAACTGCTTGGAATTCGGTGTAAACAGAAAGACTGTTATAAACCGAAAAGAAATTAGTGATTAACCAAGAGAAGGTGATTAACTCAAAAGAGGCTCAGTATGTTAATAGATAGACTATGGTTAACTGAGAAAAAGTGCAAATTGGTGTTTTAACTGATAGAAAGTGGTTAACCAATCAAAGGGAGAAGAACCAAGAGAAGGCTAGGAACTCTACTAGGGTTTCGGTATTTAACAAGAAGATTGTGTTTAACCAAAGGAAAAAAAAGGTTGCGACTTGTTGGGGAAATAGAGTGTTGGTTTAAACAGTATGACTGTGATTTACCAAAGGGACAAATGATCACGACTCTAGTGGTGAATTAATGAACAATTGTTGATCAGAAGAAAAAAGGTGTTGAACCAAAAGGAGGTTACTAACCCAAAGTGATGAAGATCTTGAACCAAGGAAATGGTGATTGATCGAAAGAGAGATTAAAAGGGGTAGGACTGATCAAGGATCGACTCGACTGAGGATTGAGGAACACTACAGTCTGGAGATAGTGACGATTATTCCAGGAAAAAGGTCATTCGCCCCTACCCAAAATAATCAAGATGAGTGTAGGAATTCTCCACTTTCATCCCTTCTTTAACCCCAAAGTATAGTGCAGAAATTGAAATGGGTAGCATAGTCGCCCCAATTTGTACAGTGCTCCAGTGCGTCGTGCGAATCTCCGACTCGGTAGGGGATGAAGAAAAAAAAGGCTCTAAAGGACCTTAAAGAGATAAACAAGGGGGACTCAACTAATTGAAACATGGTTTCGATCAATTGATCAAAGGGAATGAGCAAGCCAACAATCTTTCACGAGTCAAAAGGTCATCAAAGTAATGTGTGGATTATTGATTGTACAAAATTAAATTTGTTTAAGAGGGAACAAACTCAATGCAAATAGAATGGCAAACAGTACCAAACATCAACACAAATCATGTTATCATGTGAGCAAAAGTGTGCAAGAATGATTATGAACAATGTAATGCCAAAAATGCAAACAATTACATAATCGATAAATCGTGCATTGAAAGTTTGTAGGCATGCTTTAAACAGAGGCTAAACAACTCATAAAACATCCACAAATATCACGCATATCAAGCCATGGAAGTTAAATGAGGAAAGGAGTTCAAACAAGCTTGAAAAATGCACAAAAAAGGCCTCCTGTTACAGTGGTAATCAATTAACATATGCATGTAATCAATTACCTGCTTGAAAAATGCTGATATTGTGAAAAATCGGGCAGGGTAATCGATTACCCTACTTTCCCTAGCAAAGTGGTAATGATTACCACTGTAATAGTTGCAAAAAACAGCTTTTCAACAAATATTTTTTTTATTTTTTTTGGTGAATAAAATATTTAAATATGTGAATGATATTTGTTCAAACAATCATTTGAAAATAAATAAAATTTTATATAGAAATTAATTATTTGAAAATAATTAAGAAAAATATGAAAATATGTGAAAATTGGAAAAGTGATAAAAATGTTGTCATGGGTGGGAATTGAACCCACGACCTCTCACTCTTACACAAGCAAAACACGCCCTTGCCAACTGAGCCAGCGTGTGTTGGTGATAATGAAACACAACCAACACATGATATAAGATAACTGCGCATCACATTCAAATTTTCGCGCGAAGGACTTCATCTTCAAACTCCAGTCGGATTTGCAAAAACCATGTTGTGCAAGAGAAAATCAAATCCTCAGTTGTAGGTGTTACCGATGTGAAATGATGACCTGGATAGCTTCCCTGAACCTCAAGGATTGTGTTGATGTGCTTAGAATGGATTGGAACCTCCTGGTTTGATGGGCTCGAATCCAACTATAACTTGCTTGGGATGAACTATGATCTTGATGAATTTGATGTTACATATGATGTTTAAGTGTTTGCATCACTCATATATGATGTATGTGAGGTGTTTAGATCATTGGTTTGGATGGAATTGCTCTGGTTTGAGAAATTCGATTTTCACTCTTTGAAAAATGGAACTTTGAGATGAAAGAGTGAAAGTGAGAAAACAATGCTTAGAGTTGTTTTGGTGTGTTTAAAATGATTAGAAACAACTCATATTTATAGGAGAACAAGTGTTTTTTGGAGGAATAGTGAATGGATGAGGGATCACTCTGTTGTCCAATGGATTTTGTCATGTATCATGACTTGAAGTCTAAGGTACTACAAGTCTCCTCTAGCATAGCTAGAACCTTGACTCCAACCAATTTTGCAGGTTTGAAAACTCATGGTTTTGGACTGAGTCTGAGCTTGTGTGACTTAATCCATACCAATTCAAAGTATCACATTAATGCACGGGAACAAAACTTAAGTTCTCACATTTGCCATTATGGTTTCCACATGCTTAGAGATAAATCCTTGACTTATGGCCCAAGTTTGCAGGTTCTTCATGATTGACTGATATTCTTGTTGAATTAGATGAGGATCAGTCTTGCATAGTCACCAAATTTGGACTCAAAAATCGTGGGATGCAAGTTATGCACCAATACTACCTATAAAAATTAGTTTGTATCAAGGCATGTCGTTAGGTTCATAACTTCTTGCTCAAGTTGAATTAATGGATGTTCTTGTACTCTTTGGAAAGCTGATATGATGTACTACGATATTGATGTTTGCATTTGGTCTTGAATCTTCTTGGATCATGGTGAAAAATTTCTTCAAAGTTGGACAAAATATGAAACAGATTCTTCCTAAAAAAATTCTAAGTGTCAAAGTTCAAAACATCATGAAACCCTAACTTCATAGCCTTATAACTCAAAATCTATTCATTTTTTGGGGATGGTTCCACTACAAGAAAATTTGAGTTTTACGACACATAGATTGCGACGGTTGCCCTCCAACCGCCCTCCTTCCCCAATCGCGACGGTTGCTACGATGGTTTTCTCCAACCATCGTGTTATTTAAAAAAAGCTAAAAGATCACGACGGTTGCCCCTCAACCGCCCTCCTTCTCACATCGCGACAGTTTTTCCAATCATTACGACAGTTATATTATTTTTTAAATTATATATATTATAATAATATATTATAATAATTAAAATAAACAATGTTAACACCAATTAGTAGTAATAAGTTTTTATAAAATTTTTCCAAACATCTTTTTTACAAAAGAAAGAGGGAATTCTCCCTCCCAAAATTTCATCTACCTCCCTAACAACCTAAAATCATTTTAGCAATCAACAATTCTTGGTTCCGCAATCAATCATATTCACGTCTCCTCATGCCATTCGCGTCTCTCATCTATCTCTTTCGTTCGCTCATGGTACTCTAGGGTTTTGGGATAATGAAAGAGATTCCTCGAGAAGCAGACAAAAGGAGCTGGAGAATGGGAGATAGAATATCACAATCATAATCAGAATGATTCCTCTCTACAATCGCCTGCTGCTGCTGACGACGATCTCACCGACTTCAAATCTAATATATTCTGTCTATTTCCATCTTTTTCCTAATTCGCCGTTCGTTTATCTCTATTTTCTCTACAATTAGGGTTTTCCATTCATCGTGTCGTTTTGTACTATACTCTCTTCACTGTACCAGGGTTTTCCATTTGTTTTCAATCGAAATTCAATTTATGCAAATTAGACATATGTATGTTGGTTATGCTTTGATTTTGGATTGTTTTCTGATTGAATTGTATACTTTATTTGAGTTATGTTGTGTAATTGTGTACTGTATTAAGTGTTGAGTGTATGAGTGTTGAGTGGTTCCTCTATAAGTGACGTATTTATCATGATGAAACCCTCTCTTTTGGTGTTTTTCTCTTAATTGATGAAATCCGTTTTTTTTAAGTATCTGAACTATATGCATAAATCTATTTATGCTTTGTTTGCCCGTATTTATAGCATATTAATGTATTTATTTTGAGTATATACTAGTAATGTTGTATTTGCGATTGTGGTTTGTGTATACCTATTGGGTTCTTCTTGTTTCTCTGTTCCATGAAAGCATATGTTTCTCTGCTGTGCTTATTTTACTTACACCCATGTTGGGTACATGGAGATTCATTTTAAACAAAAATGTTGAAGTCGTAGCTGTTTTGGTGCACTTTAAAAATTAAAATGTTTCATTAAGAATGCGTTAACATCGATGCAGTGATACTTAACAGATAAATGTTAATCCTTTTGGTTCAAACCTAAGCATTATCTTTCTTACCTGTATGTTATTTTCATTACAAAAGTGTGTTGCTATGCATCATCTAAATCATGATCATGAATACTGATAGATGATGCTATTGTCAACCTTAATATGTTTGTTGAGTTTAGCTTTGTATTATATCTTTGAAATACGTAGATGTGATTGCTGTTAATTGTCTATCCGATTGGAGATAATCTCTCTTCTTGTTTATAAGACGTTTGGTACATTTTAATGTTTTTATAACAAACAATATTTGCAATAGGCACACCACTTTGGCGTAACGAGCCACCTGAGAAGCCAATTTTGTGCAATGCATGTGGTTCTCGATGGAGGACAAAGGGAACACTTGCAAATTACACCCCCTTTACATGCTCGAACATAACCTAATGATTATGAAGATCAAAGAGTTTCGAGGTTAAAGATTGTATCAATGAATAAGAATAAAGAAGTGAAATTGGTTAAACGAGAGCAGAACCATGATAATGGTTATTCTGCATCTCGATGGCTTACCCCTGAATATAATCAAGGATTTCAAAAGCCTGTGGATGAGGATACAAGTAATAGATCAAGTTCAAGGTTAGCCATCTCTAATTCTGAAAGTTGTGTTCAATTTGGTGGCACCGATGCTAGTGATTTGACAGGTTGGACTATTATTGTATGCTAATTTCATTGAAATTTATTTTTTATGACCGAACATGGTAGCATTGTCCTTTCCGTTGAAATATCATATGATATCTTGATTTGTTTAGTTAGTTTATCTGCTTCTCAATCAGTGGTCTGGGATACTGTGGTGCCGTCAAAAAAGAGAACATGTGTTGGTCGTCCAAAGTATTCTTCTGTTGAGAAGCTCACGAAAGAATTGTGTAATATTCTTCACGAACAACAACAACAGTCTTGTTTTTCTGCTTCTTCTGAAGAAGAACTTCTTTATGAAAATGAAGCTCCAATGGTCTTAGTTGAGATAGGACATGGAAGCATGCTCATTAGGCATCCTAGCTCTATAGCTTGAGATGAAGAGTCTGAGGCAAGCTCTCTTTCAGTTGATAATAAGCAATGCTTACTGAATGAGGAATATTCGTGTTATGGTCCAATTCCCATGCTTAGTGATTACACTGGCATGAATTTCTCTTCCCGGGGAGTTGCAAAGGTTGGAAACTCAGCTGGCCAAAGAATAAAGCAAGAGAAACTTGAGAGGTATGTTTTTACTTTAATCAAAATTAAACTCTAAAATAAAGTTACATTTTATCTGTCACTACTGAAAACAGTTGAATTCCTATGCTAGCATGAATTTGGTATTTCCCCAAAAGTGGTAGGGGAATCTCAAGATGTTTATGGATAGTCTTTTTTACCTCGAGTTTGTTTTTGAGAAGTGATGATGATTTTGAATTATTACGACTTCAATTTTTTTTTTGAAATTTCAGGAACAAGTCTCAGCTTGAAAAACTAGAGGTTCTTTGAAATCATGATTCACCACCGGGCTTAATAAATTCAAATGTGAGTTGCATGTTAATTCCCCCTCTCTTTTTATAGATTGTTCAACATAATTTAGTAACAATACTGACTCAACATTGGTGGCATAAATAATATGATAATGTTTTTGGGTCTTGTAATCTTGTGTCAACTTTTGTAAACACATTCATGATTAGGATTTAAACTAGTGTAATTTTTTTACACATGAATTCCATCACATTTCACCATGTAGATATTTGAGGAGGTGTATTAAGAACTAACATAGCAAAGTGGCGTTATGGTTTGACTTAATTGGATACATGTGTCTTACACCATCAATGCATACCAGTTAATCTCTTACAATTATATATCAGTCGGTGAAGCTTCGTGCCGTATCCATAAAATTGTCAAATGCTAAATGCAATATCTGTTATGTTTGGTTAGGATGTGGTGAACTTTGACGAGTTTTCAAGAAACTTGACAGATGAAGAGCAGCAACAATTACTGAAGTATCTCTCTATGGTTGATGCTGCAAAACTTCCTGATAGGTTTGAATCTGCTAGTGTCACTTTTGTTTGTTTTTTTTAAGTTACAGTCCTGGAATATAAATTTCAATTTCGGCTTTCCGAAATAGGGAATCGAAGTTATTG
The DNA here is from genome assembly GCA_022829125.1 of Lathyrus tuberosus. NCBI lineage: Eukaryota > Viridiplantae > Streptophyta > Magnoliopsida > Fabales > Fabaceae > Lathyrus > Lathyrus tuberosus. The sequence goes on from JALAZF010000494.1 coordinate 2,703,179, forward strand.
AACGGCATTGTTGTATCATGTCCAGCCTTAGTATTATGTTTGATAGTTTTGAATTCAAGAAGGGGCTAACTTATTTTAAAAAATTTCTCAGGGAAGGTGTATTTGATAACAATTTGTTGGGGGAAAACCCTGAAGACTGTAAGACGCTGAAAAGGCTTACATTGTCTAACCTGTCAAAGTCAAAATGGGGAGAACACTATAATTTTCTCAAGGTTTGTGATGGATATATATCTAGATGCTAATGCTTTTGTGTTGATACCTTAATTTATGATGATACTTCCCAGATATTGCAACTAGGGGCGTTTACGAACAGAATTTGCATCCATTTTTTAAGGAATAATTAGACATACGAAATCTAATCAGTGTCTTTCAATAATACGTTTTGATTGTTCGGTTCAAAATGTAAATTCAATCTAGTGCAAATTGATTTGGATTAACTGGTTTGGTTCTTTCTGAGTAGAGTGGTGGAAAAAAGCTGGAAAATGTAATGATATGGAATCCCCTGCTGTGGAATCAAGTAATGTTGCAAATGTTAAGAGATTGCGTGTCGGGCAAAACCAAAATTTTCCAGGTTAGCTGAAAATCTCATGTCATCATAAAAAAAAACAAGTATGAAAATATTTCAATACCTATGATACAAAATGCTGAATATATGTTAAGCTTTGACCTCAAGAGACATCAATGTAAGGCGTGTTTTTGCTATCCATTGATAACTAGACCAGTTACAGTTTAATCAAAGAATCATTCATCTTGCAAATTTCAAAACTGAAGGCAACAATGAGGAGTCCCAAAAGGGTCATCATAAAAACTAGCAGTGGCGGAAAAGAAATTGTAGACGGCTCTAGCATCAGTGATGGCAAAGAAATTGTAGATGGCTCCAACATGTTTGTTAACGAGAGTTCAGATCATGATCTTCTACTAGATTTTCCATCCAACAATTCTTTTCCATAGGCAGAGCTTTTGCTCCTAACATCTAGCATGGTTGCTCAAGGAAGCCCAGTATCAGTTCGGTACACTCTCGTGTTACTCGTCCTTGATTAATCTTTACTAGGTTATACTTGGTTTTTCTTATTGTTATATTATTGGGGCCTCATTTTATGTTAAAATTTGTAGGTTGTTGCAGCTGGTGCAAACCCTTTGCTTATTACACGTGGCATTGAGAAGACATTGAAAGCTCTTGTACTGATGTAATTTGTGTATTGTATAGGTTCTGTCTACTGACAATCCAAAATATGGTTATTTGTTGCATGCTTAACTGTACTTCATTTTGAACAATTTCACTATTTTAATTTTCAGTACTGTAATATTTGTGTGTGCTTTGCCCATGTTTTGATAACATATTTGTGTTGGTGTCACTTATGAATTATACATTGTAGTTAATGTTATTCTGACTTAATTATTTGGTTTATGTGATGAAGCCCATGGTAAGGCTGATGGACATTGATAGTGAATTGGGAAATTTTTTTAAATTAAAAAAATGTAATTAACGGCGGTTTTAACCGTCGCTATTTTTATGAAATATGTATTATATAATTATAGCGGTTAAAACTGTCGCTATTTTTAAGGAAATATATTTTGTATAATTACGGCGGTTACAACAGTGGTAATAATATATTGGAGGCAGTTTCAAAAAACTGTCGTGGAATGTTACGGAAGTTGGAACGACAGTTTTACAAACCGTCACAAAACAGCCTCGTGACACATGTTTCTACGACAGAAGATGAACCGTCGTTACTTGCAATTTCTGTCGGTTCTAACCGCCGTAATTTGCCAAAATTAACCATCGTAATTTGCTAATTTTCTTGTAGTGTTCAGCCCAGAATTCTTGTTGTATGGAAGAAGATTTATCATTTAAGCTTTTGATTGCAAAAAATGGTTGCTTGGATCACAAGTTATAGTCTTTGGAAGTTAGGTACTTGAACACTTTTTCCAATAACTTAGAAAAATTTTCAATTTCTCAACATTTCCCTTTTTACAAGTAACCTTGATTTCTTGATCAAATCTTGTTCAAATGCAACAATGGATCATGTTTTCTTGTATAATGGCTCATGATGAACATTTTTGACCAAAAAGTCAAAGTTTAACTTTGGGTCTCAGATGAATTTTGTCCAGAGAAACCCTAATTCCTAAGTTTTGATAAATGAATCCTCTGAGGCAATGTTAGACTTATGAATTGACATCAAAGGTATATTTGAGTATCTTGAATCATATATTAAGGTATTGGCTTATGCCCAGATGAAAATTTCTCTCTAGAAGCCTTGGTCGACCAAAACCCTAATTTGGTGACACTGATGATCTTGAGGCTTGATCAACTTGAAACGATGCAATCTTGTGCTTGATTCTTGTTGTTTAAAATCTCTTGACCACTATGGATGATTGAGAGGCTTGATAAGTTAAAGATCATGTCAATTCTTTATTAATCCTTTGCATGAATCCTTTGAGAGGCTCAAAACCCTAATTTTTTCCTAGAGTGAACACTCAACAATCTTTGAGAAGATCAATGATGCATAAAGGTAAATCCATATTGTGGTGATGATTTGTACAATGATGTGAAGTCTTAGGGTAAAAATTTAGGGTATGACACCTTAGGATCGTTATCTTCAAATATATTCACAAACTTTTGGATGTTGATTAGATATAATCAAAAGACTTGCTCTTGATGCCAGTTGTTGGGTTTGAATATGAAATTGGAAAAACGGTCTAGAGGGTGAATGAACCCAAATTAAAAAATGCAACATCCATTTTCCTAAGTCAGAGTGTTTTCATAAATAAGTTGCGAGCAAAAGGTTTGAAGTAATGAAAATTATACAGTTGATTATTAATCAAGCTAACACAGTTTATTTCACAAATATCCAGGATTATGAAAATAAAATGCTTTGTATGAATTGATTCAATTTGTGTAATCTCAAGAAGTGTACACAATTGATTCAATATAGAAATCTAAATTCAATTCATTTCTAGATTTATCAATCACAAGACTAGCTTGACTAGCAGTCCAATTCCAAGAAAACCTAAAGCTGTATGTAATTAATCGCTATCAAGAAAAAATTGATATATATATATACAGACACACACACACACATGAAGGAATTGAAAATCCTAGCATGCAATCAATACGAATTTAAATCCAAGAGTAATAGTTAGAGAGATGAAACCGAGATTTATAGTGCTTCAGCGTTTGCCCTCGCTTTGGCTCCGTACATTCTTCATTGATTTCCCATTAGAACCTGCATTGTTCCTTATTATTTGACAGATATTTCCAAGAGTTCATGCAATCCCCAATCCACAATAAAGCTGGGAAAATAAATCTTCTAATTTCTATCTTGACTTGTATACAACAAACTTGCAAAACTATTCTTTGTAATATTTACTCTGATAAGTTTCTTGAATCTTCCAATTACACTAACTCTTCTCTAGGCCTTCGTGTGTAGCTATCAACCCCTTGATCCGACCGTTACTACTATGGTAATACTGGAGTAAAGAACCTATTTCTTTTCAATGGAATTTGTCACCATCATTCACTATCCCTCAATCTTGCTAACAACCTGAAAACTCAACAAGATCTCCAAGAACGCTTAGTTTCAAGTATGCGACTCCTTCAATCAATCTTAGAACTCTCGTTATCAAGATCTGAGCTCAATTGAAGTTGAAGATGTGAGAAATTCGTAGCAAGACTTTCAACACTCAAAACAGAGAAAATTAATTTTCACACAAAATCATACTGTAGAAATCTAAACATAATGGTTGATGATATATGAAAAATAATGACAAAAGTGATTTATATGTGCTTGAGATAAAGCACACAAAATGGTTGAAAAATGGTGGTTAGATTCGAATTAAGAAAAATGTGATTTGCATCAATTGTGAAAAATGAGGTTGAATGAAAGAAATAACCTGATTTTGAAAATATGCTAGTTGATTCGGATCAAGAAAAACGTGATTCAAATCAAATGCCTTGTAATTCGAATTAAGCACAAAATTTGATTCAAATCAAATGACACATAACTGACAAAGCTTTTAGGAAAAAGGATTTGATTTGAATCATGTTCAAAATTTGATTCGGACCAAATCAAATAAAATTAAACAAAAATTTTGAAAAATGAAATTGATTCGAATCATATACAAATTTTAATTCGAATAATGTACTAATTTTGATTCAAATTAAACTAGACAAAATATTTTCCCAAGAAAATGATCAGGATCAAGTGTAAAATTTGATTAGGATTATATTGATGAGTTTAGCTACTGTCCAATTTGATTAAGATCAAAATTTAGTGTAAAACTGAATGATTCGAATCAATATTGTAAAATCTTAAAATTTCAAATTTTCAAAAGCATTTTGAGATTTTAGCTTTGAATCAAACTTGAACCAAAACACAAAATGATTTCATTTCACTAACATGTGCTATTGATCACTGAAGCTAGTGGGATTATACCTGAGTGAATCGCACACTCAAAGATACAACAGAGTCGCCATCGAACTTTATTTAGTCCTAGAGGACAGGGAAAATATCGATAAAACCCAAAGGGAAGATAAACGAGTAAGGGGGTCGGTTATGCGAAAGGAAGGTACTAGCACCTTACGCATCTATCATACTCGACGGGAACCATTTCGCTTGGTTCTAGGCTTGGATGGTTTATCTATCTAAGGCTTCTAGCTAAAAGAAAGGAGTGAGAAGAGAAAAAGAAAAAAAAAGAAAGTGCTCGTGGAGGATTAGGGCCCTCGTGCCTACGTATCCTCATAGTGCAATGAGGAAATCAGAGCGCCGTAGTTCAGAGAACCAGGGGAAAAAAAGGGGAGGGATGGAAGAAGGTGGATCTCTAAGATTTCGTAATCTCGTGTCTACGTATCCTCATAATGCACTGAGGAATTCAGATCCTATGTAGTTTGGGGAACAAAAGACGAAGGAGGAAATGAAAAACGGTGTCAAAACCAAGAGCAAAAGAAGTAGAGAAAAATCCGTTGGGGATTCAAACGAATTGGTGTCAGAATCGAGAAGAAGAGCAAAGGAAAAGATAATAACTGGGCTGAGGATAAAGTGCAAGAATGGTGGTGAAACCAAGAAGATAAACGGGAAAAAGAATAAAAGCGACTCAACTGGGGAGGTAGGAGAGCAAAGTGACTGTGCTGGAGATCAGAGGGTTAGAGACCCTAGTAGGGACCAAGCGAAGGGAATGGTGTTGAAACCAAGAGATTAAGGATTCAATATATTAACTTACTGACAGTGATTAACCGAAGAGAAAGAAATTAAAACTCTGTTAGGAAAAAGGATTTGGTATCAATAGGTAGGCTGCGATGAACCAAAAGGAGATAGTACTGGACCAAGGGAAGGTGTTCGACTCTGAAGGGATTTCGGTATATTAACTGATAAACAGTGGTTAACTGAAGAAAGGGAAGATTGCAACTCTGCGAGGTAAAGGTTTTAACAGACGGACTGTGATCAACCAAAAGAACGGGTGTAGAACCAAGCGAAGGTTGTGACCCAAAGGACTGGTGTGGAACCAAGCAAAGTTTGTGACCTAAAGGACGGGTGTGGAACCTAGCAATGGTTGTGACCCAAAGGACGGGTGTGGAACCAAGCAATGGTTGTGACCTAAAGGAGTTCGCTACACTAACTGAACAAACAGTACCTGGCTGAAGAAAGGGTATTTGAACCAAAAGAAGGTTGCACACCATTGGGGATTCGGTGTTAACAGAAAGACTGTTGTTAACTGAAAAGAAATGAGTGATTAAAAAAGAGAAGGTGATTAATTCAAAAGAGGCTCAGTATGTTAACAGATAGAATGTGGTTAACTGAGAAAAAGTGCAAATTGGTGTTTTAACTGACAGGTAGTGGTTAACCAATCAAAGGGAGAAGAACCGAGTGAAGGTTGCGAACTCCGCTAGGATTTCGGTATTTAACAGGAAGACTGTGTTTAACAGAAGGAAAAAAAAGGTCACGACTTATTGGGGAAATAGAGTGTTGGTTTTAACAGTATGATTGTGATTAACCAAAGGGACAAATGATCACGACTCTGGTGGGGAATTATGAACAATTGTTGATCAAAAGAAAATAGGTGTTGAACTAAAAGGAGGTTACTAACCCAAAGTGATGAAGATCTTGAACCAAGGAAACAGTGATTGATTAAAAGAGAGATTAAAAGGGGTAGGCGTGATCAAGGATCGACTCGGCTGAGGATTAAGGAACACTACAGTCTGGAGATAGAGACGATTATTCCAGGCATAGGGTCATTCGTCCCCTACCCAAAATAATCAAGATGAGTGTAGAAATTATCCACTCTCATCCCTTCTCTAGCATAAAAGTATAGTGCAAAAATTGAAACATGCCGCATAACAGCGCCAATTTGTACAGTGCGTCGTGCGAATCTTCGTCTAGACAGGGGATGAAGAGAAACAAGGCTCTAAAGGACCCTAAAGAGAGAAACAAGGGGGACTCAACTAATCGAAATATGGTTTCGATCGATTGATCAAAGGGAATGAGCAAGCCAACAATCTTTCACGAGTCGAAAAATCGTCAAAGCAATGTGCGGATTATTGATTGTACAAAATTGAATTTGTTTAATAGGGAACAAACTCAAAGCTAATAGCATGGTAAACAATACCAAACATCACACAAATCTTGTTATCATGTGAGCAAAAGTGTGCAAGAATGATAATGAACAATGTAATGCCAAAAATGCAAACAATTACATAATCGATAAATCGTGCATCGAAAGTTCGCAAGAATGCTTCAAGCAGAGGCAAACAACTCATAAAACATTCACAAATATCAAGCATATCAAGCCATGGAAGTAAAATGAGGAAATGAGATCAAACAAGCTTGAAAAATGCACAAAAATGGCCTCCTGTTACAGTGGTAATCGATTACCATATGCATGTAATCGATTACCTGCTTGAAAAATACTGAATTATGAAAAACAGGGCAGGGTAATCGATTACCCTACTTTGCCTAGAAAAGTGGTAATCGATTACCACTGTAACAGTGGCAAAAAACAGCTTTTCAAAAAGAAATTCCAGCAACAAATCACTTATCCAGACCACCACATGTTATGGCATGCATTTGTACACGAAAGTTACATCAAGTATGAGCAATATAACATAAATTGAAAGCATTAAGCATGAAGATCAAAGATCAAGCAATCACATGACGAATTAACACCGAAACGTTATTGAAATTACATCGTAAACACGCAAAATGATTGAAACAGTAAATTGAGTGAGAATTGACCAACCTATAAGCCGGAGAATTGGCTTGGTGATTGTTGTGAGTGAAATGTAGTGAGAAGAAGCCAAGAAAACAAGAGAATTCTGCAGTTGCACTTCAAACTGTAGCGAAACCTAGCAAAATGCGACAAAACTCCGAAATCAAATTTTCACCAAAACGATTGGAGTAATCACAAGAATTGAAGTAGAACTTGCTGTAATTCTAGAAATCCAAGTAAAATTGATGAATGAAGGCTTAAGCTCAAGAGAAAGCAATTTCAATGTAAAATTTACTACTCTCCAATGGTAGAATAGAGCTCTAGTGTGTTTTGGGGAAGAAGATGAAGATGAATGTGTAGAACTTGAAGAAAATGCAGAGAGAAATGAGAGACTTAAGAGTGAAGAGAGTGAGAAATGATTGAAATGGTTGAAGGTTCCTTGTGAAATGGTGGAGGTTTGGAGCTGTTAGGTTTGGATTGTGCTTTAGAGTAAGCTTTAGAGCTTGCTTTGGAGTTAGTTACAGTCAACTCACTGAGTCGGAAGTTGACTCAGTTAGTTATTTGGTTAACTCAGTGGAGCAATCACAATGCAAATACATATCAAGTGGTTCATATGCTTGGAAATTAAGTAACAAGGTGGACTTAATTCAAAGTGATGTATTGGAATAAATGTAAGTGAAGTGTCTTGAGTGGTCTTGAACTATCTAAAATGTTCTACACAATGCTAGAACCAAGTAGAACACAAGAGAATGGAGAGTGTAAAGCTGCTGTCATGAAAATGCAGCAGAAACTACAAATTTGCACAGGGTAATCGATTACCCTATTTTGCCTAGCAAAATGGTAATCGATTACCACATGCAAAATTTGCCCAGATTGCTTAGGAACAAGTGCTAGGGCCACAGTTTCAATTTTCCACCTCTTTCTTTGATGAATAGGCATGGAAACCCTTGTTTTATGCTTGTTTTGATGATGTGGTGACTTTGTGAGGATGTGATTAATCGGGCTTGAAAAACCTGAATATTCCTGCAACAAAAACCACAGAGAAAAAGTGCGAATGCGTATGCCAGTAATGTGAATGCACAAGCTTATGCAAAAGGAAAAAGGGGAGGTCAAATTTCGGGTTACGACAATCACGAAATATTTAGATCAAGATCAAATCTAACCAAAGTTTTATGCATGCTAAAAATGAAGAAATGTAAACATGAAGGTGACTTAACAAATCAAAATAAAACAAAGATGAAAGCAATAAGACAAGCAACAAAATAATCAGATAGTAGAGACATGCAACTATAATAGAACTTTCGAAACAAAGGTTCCTCACCAAATAGAGCTTCGGAACAAAGGTTCCTTACTAAATAGAACTTTTGGAACAAAGGTTCCTCACAAAATAGGATTTCGGAACAAAATTTCCTCACCAAATATACAACCAATAATTGGAACATAAGCATACATGATAGTGTAGCATCATCTATCAAGTAATAATTGGCATTCATATATGGTTTCCTCACATGTTGGAGATTTTATCTCCCTCGCTTAGCGAGCTCAAGCGAACTACCAAAAAGTTCTCACATAGAAAGATTCAAGCGAGAGACAAGCAAGGCCATGCAGAATTCCTTTTTCTCCAAAATAACATGTCTCGCTTTGCAAGACCTTCCCTAAGCGAGGATGACATAATAGGTTCTCCATCAAGGTATTGATATGCTAGCCTAGCAAGCAATTCTCTCGCCTAGCGATAATGACAGATTCCATCCAATGAATAAACGTAACGGGGAGGGGAAAACAACCAAACATATCAACAAGTGTCATCATGATGCACCAAAAACACCAACTTACATGGTTTAACACAAATAGGTATGCAAAATTAGCAAGATGATTATGTATAAACATGAATTTGACACATTTAACAAGTTTTCACAAAACCTAATTTCAAAACATGATTTTACCCCACCCAAAGCTAGGACTAACTAGGAATCCACCTTAGGAAGAAGATGATGAAGAAATTGAGACGAAGTTGGTGATGACGGTGATCACTACTAAAAATCGTGAATTTAGAGAGGGTAGAAATCTGTCACTAATGTGTTTCTTCTTATATCGATCCTTCCATGGGCTTTTCTTCCACTTCCTTGAGTTTCTTCTTATTTCTCTCATCTTTCTCCCATTCTTTCTTTCTTTCTCTTTTCTTTTCTTCTCTTTCTCTCTCTCTCTCTCTTACCATGAATGATAGGTTGAAAATGAAAGAGAGATATAAGAAAATAATCTTAAAGCAGATTTTATCTTCTAGTGAACAATTGACCAATATTAATATCAACAAAATGTTCATTCTTTTAACAATCAGCAAAGATCAATCGACTTGAGTAAGAATTAATCCCTTCTAAGTCAACTAATCACTCTATTTATCTCAACTTACAAATAATAGATCATTTAAGAACTTTATATATCCCAACTGACAAAGAACAGAACACTTAAGATGATATGAGATATTACATAGAAAATAATTGAGAGAAAAAAATTATTGTTTGTGAAACTGCACCTATAACAACTAAAAAACAAACTACGAAAATGATACTGACATTCAAGGATAACACAAGAATGAGAGAAACTGGGTCAGAGAAAGGAAGGTCCCTAATCTTAAGATTAGGACTTTAAACCAAATCTTCTAAACCAATCGCAAAACCATTCTTGTAGATCTCAAATAAGCATCACTTGTAGACAAAACCATTCTTGTTGTTTTCATATTAATTGTACCAAAAATTGCTAACCAATTCAAAACTTAATATTGAATTTTTATTTAAAATATCAATTATCAATATAAAAATTACTTATAACCAAGATTTAAAAAAAAAAAAAAATAGTGACAGCAATTTTAGCCGTATTATCTCAAATAATTTTAAATTCTTGTTTTAATCTTAAACTTAACTCAAACAGTAATATACATAAAACATTCAAAATGTTACACCGTTCACTTGATAGTAATTTTCAAGAGAACAAAATAAACTCTAAACATAAATTAGTCATTATGAAATATTAGAAGGAACATCTTAAAAATCATAATTAGCACTGAGTAGTTGTTTATCAACACCCATAACTATCTTTAGAATTTGAAGGGCATGAAGCAAAATAAACCAACCATTAGAAATTTGACGGTGGTTAGCATTATTTAAATTAAAGTAAAATGCAGCCACAACTAAAACATAAAATTTTGGTTTATATCCACATGGAATCAAATTAATGAAACGAGTTTGAGAATAATAATAAAAACAAGAGACAGGTAATGGTTAAATTTCCAAGCTTGCCATTAATAACTAATCACATTCTTTAATTTAACACAGCTTCAGTAACACACGTTAATCTAACAACATATTAACCAATTGTAAATTGTAATTTCTACGAATTCAACAAAGATCCTTTGTTTTATTTGTCTTAGGTTTCAATTGGTAGGTAATTTCTCTGTTTTTGTCGAGCCCAGTCTCGCATTTTTTGTAATCAGGTTTGAGTACCCTTTGTACTCCTTTCAATATATTCCTTGCTTACAAAAAAAAAACAACATATTAACCAATTATCATAGTCGGCCACAAATACATAAAACAACCAAAATCATAACATCAAAGAACCGAATTATGGTAACTTAAATATTTAGAAATGATTGGATTGAAACTCTAATATAAAAATAAAATTCTAAAATAAAATTGAATCGGATATGGGTGACTCTGATACTATTCGTTAGATCTGTTCATAATCTTATTATTTTATTGATATGCAAATCAAGAACAGAATTCTAAAAAATAATCTCTATGAGTCAATATACCATCAACTTGAATCTTTCAGTTCAAGAGGAAATAGATAACTTAAAAGAAGTGGAGGAAGTACTGGTGGCTGGAGTCGGGAGTGATATGGAAGAAGCTTTGAAGGATAGACAGGTTGCTCAGACTGAAATGTGGAAGAATATGCGTATTAGGAACAACATTCTGTATCAGAAATCAAGATCTAAGTGGATTAAGGAGGGTGATCAAAACTCTAAAAAAATTTATATGTCCCTTACGCATAGGAATAGGTTGAATACTATCTCTTCTGTGTTGGTTAATAATGTCCAAGTTGACAAGGTGTTTCAGGTGAAAAAGGCTGCTAGGGATCATTTCAAGGCCAGGTTTTTGGCCAATACTTCCAGTAGACCAGATCTGAACTTTTCTGGTTTGACAGCTTTATCATTAGAAGACAGTAAAGGATTAGAAGATTGGTTTAGTGAGGAGGAGATTAGGGAGGTAGTTTTTGAATTGGGCGGGAATAAAAGCTCGGGACCGGATGGGTTTAGTTTGGATTTCTTGAAGCGTTGTTGGGACGTCGTGGGTCCGGAGGTCGTTAACTGTGTTCAGGAATTCTATGATAAAGCGTGGCTCCATAAGAATTTTACTTCAGCTTTTCTGGCCTTGGTTCCCAAGAAGTACAATCCTCGGGCGTTTGAGGATTATAGACCTATTCCTAGGGGTGTTCGCGGACCGGTTTGGTTCGGTATTGGGAGAATTCGATACCCAAACCGATAAAAAATATATGAATTGGTTTGGATTGGATTTACACAATTTTGTGATAAAGCCCAAACCGAACCAAACCAATAAACAACGTGTTGGTTTGGGTTGGATTGATTGGGTACATTAGAAACAAATGTGCAAAAAAATTTTTAAAAATATTAACTTATATCAACTAATTTTCCAAAATAATATAAAATTCTTAATTTTATTGTTTCTCCATATTGGTTGTGCATATCACAAATGACATTTCATTTTTTTCTTCTTGAAGTTGAATATCTCATTCTAGTTTCCATGGTAATGATGATATATATTATACTAATTAATTATGATTGGTTCGGGGAGACGGACTCGCGGGTAGAATTTTGGAAATCTGTTGCCCGAACCAATTAACATTGGGTTTCATTGGTTTGGTTCGGTTTTGCCCGAACCAATGAACACCCCTACCTATTCCTCTTGTGGGATGTGTTTACAAGATTGTAAAAAAATAACTGGCCAAAAGATTGAATCGTGTTCTTGGAAAGATTATTTCAAGCAATCAAAATGCCTTCATCAAAAACAGACAATTACAAGATGGAGTATTGGTTCTTAATGAGATCATGGACTTTGCTAAACGTAATAAGAAGCTGTGCGTTATCTTGAAGGTTGATTTCGAAAAAGCATATGATTGTGTTGATTGGACTTTTTTGAGGAAAATTATGGTAGCTATGGGATTTGGAGATATGTGGTTGAAGTGGATAGAGGGTACAGTGATGAATAACTTCTTGTCCGTCTTGATTAACGGTAGTCCTACTCGTGATTTCAAAGCTTCGAGAGGCCTAAAACAGGGAGACCCTTTTTTCCCTTTCTTATTTTCTATAGTTGGTGAGGCTTTGTGTTTTCTAGTTAAGAGAGCTGTTTGTACTGGGTTAATGCAGGAGTTTAGAATTAATAGCAGGGTTTCTTATGATATATTACAATACGCTGACGATACGGTCATTGTGTGTGACAACGCGATTCACAACTTATGGGCGTTGAAGGCTATACTTTTGGGATTTGAAATGGTGTTCGGTTTAAAGATTAACCTCAACAAAAGCTTTCTTTGTAGCATTTACGTGAATCTGAATTTTATTATGGCTGCTGAACACTTCCTTAATTGCAAGATTGAACCTGGTCCATTCAAATTTATGGGAATTGTAATTGGTGGAAATCATCAAAGAGTTTCATTTTGGAATCCGGTTATGGAATGTCTTAAGCTGAGATTGGCTAGATGGAAGGCTAGGTTATTGTCCATTGGAGGTAGGATTACTCTAATCAACTCGGTTCTGACAAACATCCCTATTCATTATCTTTCTTTCTTCATGGTCCCTGTGAAGGTAAGGAAAGCAATAACGGCGATCCAACGTCAATTTTTGTGGGCTGGCAGCAACCAATCAGGTGAAATTGCGTCGGTGAGCTGGAAGGATGTATGTAGGAGTAAGGATGAAGGTGGGTTAGGGGTTAAAGATATTGGTGTTTTTAATAAAGCATTGCTTGCTAAGTGGTTATGGAGAATTGTCTCCAATGAAAATGCTATTTGGAGGGGAATTCTTGAGGCCAGGTATGGAAATGTTAGTAAAATCAATTTGGCCAAAGATGGTTCTAAAAATTTCAAAGGATCCTCTTTATGGTGGAAAGATTTGAAGCTGTTAATTATTGGTGGGGAACAAAAAGCTTTTGCTGACTGTCTGGTGCTTAAGGTTGGCAATGGTTCAAATATTTTATTTTGGAAGTCTAGATGGATTGCAGGTACTCCTTTGGCTGAATTGTGTCGGGTTTGTATAACATTTCTTAAAGGAAATTGGGATGGATTAGTAAGTTTGGGGCTTGGTGCAATGGAATTTGGCAGTGGAAACTAGAGAGCCCAGATGCGGATGATGGTTTTGAGGTGGAGCTGCAGCAAGAATGGAGTGTTCTTAATCAGATCCTGATGGAAACTTCTCTTGCTAGTGCAGTAACAGATTTGGTTGTTTGGCCTTGTGATTATTCGAAAGGCTTTACCGTGAAATCTTGTTATCTGTTATTGAAGTCTGCTCATGTGCAAACTCAGCTTGATGAGGAATCCAAGCACGTGTTGAAGTTGATGTGGAAAGGGTCCTCGCCGTTGAAAACTAAGATATTTGCGTGGAGGCTTTTGTTAGGAAAATTAGCTACGCGTAGTAATCTCGCAAGATGAAGAGTCGTTACAAATCCTCATGAACTCTCTTGTGTTTTCTGTTTTAACTGCGGTGAAGATTCGAATCATGTGTTCTTCAGGTGCCATAAAGCGGCTGCAATATGGAATAACATGTGTGTTTGGTTGGAGGTGAATAATTCTTTTAATGGAGTGGGAAGCGAGCATTTGCGGGAATGGTGTTGCAAACTTAAAGGAAAAGTGGAAATATCAAACGCGGTGGGTTTGTGGATTATAATTTGTTGGAGTATTTGGACAACGAGAAATCGCATAATTTTTTAGGATGAAGTAGCCAACACGAGTCTTATATCGTAAAGGATCAAGACTTTGGCTTGGTGGTGGATGGTCAAGGATAGTAATTTGCTATATAACTGTAATTATTATGACTAGTTTAAATTCCCTTGGTTTTTCATTTAGACATGTTTGGGAGGGGCTTGCAGGTATTACTACAAGAAAATTAGAAAATTGCGACGGTTTATTTTGGCAGATTACGACGGTTAGAACTGTCGCAATTTGTAAGTTACAATGGTTTTAGCTCTGTCGCAGAAACGTGCGTCGCGAGGCCGTATTGCAACGGTTGTGAAAACTGCCGTACAAACCATCGTTATTTTCATGACGGGTAGCTAACTGCCGTAATCTCCATATTGTGACGATTTCCAATCGTCGTAACTTGCTTAATGATTTTTGTTGTCATTGTTGATTGCGAAGGTATATTGTGGCGGTATGAATCGCCGCAAGTTGCAAATATTTTTTTAAAAAAAATCTAAGGTATATTGTGGCGGTTTGAACCGCCGTAAGTTACAAATATTTAAAAAAAAATCTGCAGGATTCAGAATACAACTATTAACAGAATCTCACCTACTAAAATCTTCTATGGTGATTAACACTTAAAATATATGCTTAGGTAGTTCATTAAAATAAATTAAATTCAATAAAACTAATCAATGATGAATTTAAACATTGACTTTTATTGATTACACCAATCAACAAGTTCATACCAATCTACTGGCTGCAATAGAGAAACTAAAAGGTTTCCCAGGAAAGAAGATAAACAAAAAGAACCAAAACATCTCCTATCTCAATTAAAAACTCCTATAGAATGTTTGTTTGAGTTGTTACTCGACTCGTTACCATTAAGATCCAAACTTCAATAACTAGTAATCTTAATCAGGAATAGGACCCATTCTCAGGAGACTGGTGAGCTTCATGACCTGTTCTTCCTGCATACAGAAAAAACATCATTCTTCAGTGTCTTGTTGATCTTTCTTTTGAACCGACCATAAAAAAAGAAATATTTGGTTTGGGAGGGAAGGGTGAGGGATTTAAAAAACCACTAAAATTCATACCTATCAGTTCAAAACCAGCATTCCTAGAATCTGGACGACTTCCCCAATCCAAAGGATGGAAAGGAACCACGTTTACTTCATATTGCTGAGACATCAAATGACCTCCCTCCATAGCTTGACGCTCTTTGTTTCCTGGGATTGTATTCCCATTTGAAGAGTTAAGTGCTGGGCGGGAACCTAAACTCGGTGTGGATTCACCAACCGGTGATGGTAACTTGCTCGTAGAAGTGTTGCCTTTTATACCAGCACCAGCGTCCTTGGGTTCAATAGAAAATGTGCCAGCGATAACCTGTGTGAATTAAATCCAAAGTGATTTCATATTGTAAGTTGTACCGCAACATGTTTTCTAAAAGTAAAAAATAAATATATCAAAAATAGAATAGTGAAATTCGACTATTTATTTAAATAAATTGATGCATGGAAAATAATACATATTTATTTATTTATTAGGATTTAATTAATCTCACTTAGATTTTGAACAAATTATTATTTCTATCCTAAGATTGAACAAGAGACATATTTGGGAGATTCAAATCTCTTGCACTCAAACCAACACATTTTTGAAATCGAAATACTCTAAATATTAACTGATATTGCCTTTGTGTCTTCTTAGACTTATCAACATTTAAGTTTGGAATTGACTTGTAGACTACAGTTTTCTCTAATTTTAATATAGTCAAATTCTGTATACTAGATCAATTTTGTATACTCGAAAGCTATCATATCAAAAAGTAAGTTTCTACTTTGTATTAAGAAATTGATCAGGAAACAGGTCATAGTTCCCACAAGTTAAAGTTCAACTAGAATTCATAAATTGTTAGAAATCATGATCCATGTAGCTGGCCCCACTTAGTGGGATAAGGCTTGGCTGTTGTTGCTAGAAATTACCTGAACTTGAGTAACGTTTCTTGCAACCTCAGTCTCCATACCACTGCTTTATAAAAATGGAGGAACTTCAAAAAAACTAGATCTTTCAACAGCATCTTCAACACATAGGATAGGTGGTTCAAGATTTTCAGTACTGTAATCAACAAACACTGAATTTGCAGCCAAATCTGCAAGTTTTTGAGTATCTGCAACCTAAAGAAGCCATTTGGAGACAAAATATAAGTGTTCCATGTATCAACACATAAGATCATAAATTTTGGATAAAAATAAGGGATTTAAGAACTCACAACAAAGGCAAGACGTTCACTAACACATCTAGCAATCTCTTCAGCAAATAAAGGTTCTGTACCAAATACAATCTTCATCCCTAGGTTCTCCCCCACCATTGGGAATGTCTTTACTTGAAAGGATGTCTCTCACTCCACCATGTTCCGATTCTTGCCTGAGTTTTATACTTGTTATCCTTTCCAATGGTTTTTCACTATAAATATATGCTCCATGTAGGCAATTCGTTTGCGATGGAATATCATCCACAAACACAGCCTCGCCTATATGAGAAATATGAACATATTACTGAATACATACAAGTTCAATTAAATATGAAATTGTCGTCAGTATGTAATTCAAAACAAACCTGAAGCGTGTATCGCAACGCCAGATTTTACAACTGGCTTGCCAATCGGACTATACTCACTACCTGCTTCAAGGATTTGCTTACCCGACGACAATAAAGTAGGAACCATGTTATGCTGAGCCTGCTTCTAATTTTCTTTTATATCAGAAGCCTTGACTGAAGGCAAATGAATATGTCCATTTAAATTACCATTGTTTATTCCTGCAGGACTATCAATGAGTTTGTTAATTAGTTTGATTCATTTAACCATCAAGGACTTGGGAAAAAAACTTGAAAATGATTTCACCAGAAAAAAACCAACACTTGATAACAACATGCCAAAAGCTAGAATATCAACTGTTTTTGGTGAAGACAATCTTTATTAGGAACCACATCTTGCTCCCAATACTCCAATTTTCTAAGTCCTACATCAAAGGACACAAAAGAATAAAGAATAAAGAGAACAGAAATAGCTTCATTTTGAAGCTTCTTGCCAATAAAAACTTCACAAGGGACTTGCTAGATGATAAGTTTTCCTTCAAATAACTTTCAAATGCAGTTAATTAAGGTTTCAAATATGGGTAAGCCTAGGAAGATAAGACAATTACCTTTTTCTTACTGCTGCTTCTGAAAATTCTTCAAGATTGGAGGCAAGTGTTTCGCATTGAAAGTTGGAGGTGATAAACATCCTTTGACCTTACGGTTTGCAGTTGAGACTGATGTGATTATTTCCCTATATAATCTGAGACTTTGTGCTTTGATGTTGCCAAATCTGTAATTACATAGTTGTAAGTAATGTAATTTATGTGCACAAAAGATATTATATATTTTTTTTTAAAATAGGGGAATCATGTAGGTGGTAGTTATAGTAGCAGCAAAAAATGTTCTGGATGCATTTTTGGGGGGAAAAGCTCTGGCTAAAACTCTGAATGAGCGAATTGGGTCGATGGTTGGTGAGTTCTTGGAAGACTTCAAGCCGAACAAGAAAGACTAGTACAAGAGTTACAGTTAAGGAACAAAGTATATTGGCTTTGTGTTTTGCTAGATTTATGGTATAAACTATAATAAATAGCTTCCTGCAATCTGTTGCAAAATTTAAATCACGACATTTAAATGACCCAGTTTTAATTAGCTTCTAATAACTTAAGAATTTCTCATTTAAAACAAGCTTACAATTCTTCACTTGAAAAAAGTCCTCATAGATTTATAGTTAGATTTATAGATGCTTATCTAGTAGGACTAATAGTAGGTTAAAGCAGTCACAGTTCAACTTCGACAATTGCGAGTTATGTTTCAGTTCAGTTTCATATAAGCAAAACTTACGATCAATCTTGCAGCCTTTTTAGCTAATCCTCTAGCAGCACTAACAACACCGTTATTGTTAGTCTCCACTGTCAACTCAGGCTATCAAAATCCACACATACAAAACTTGATACAATCATTCACATACATATAGAAGCAAACACACATACAACCTCAAAATCCACACAAAAGTTCAAAGATTCACATACACCAAAAATCTGCAAAACCAATTCACACGTAATGGCAGCAAACAGAGAGAGGGGGGAGTATCAACCAAAAAAATCATATTGTAGAAGTCAAAAACACCATAGCAGGACATATACGGTATCACGTATGTACACAAATTACACAAAACCATCAATACACCAATACACTTTCACACGTAAAGAAGGAGCAACAGGGAGAAGAATAATTCATAACGAGCAGCATCACCAAGAGAACCAAGACGGTATTCACGGAGCAAATAACACAAAACCATCAATACATAGAGATATCACAGAGTCTCGTAACATTAGCACGTAACAGAGTCATCACACATAGCAGAAGAGGAGAATCACGATATTCACATGATACCAAAGCAAGCACAACAACAATTCAGAACCTACAGACTAACATGGAGAAGAAGAAATGGGAAAGTGTAGGAATGAGATTTGTACCTGAGTCAAGAGGTTACATCGCATGGTAATCGTCCTCTTCCTTTCAACCCTTTGCCGGATTAAATCCCTGCTTCGAAGGTACATCAATTCTTCCTTTTTCTCGCCTTGGATTTGTTAGCAATTGGTAGGTTTCTTTCTGAAGATCATTAACACTGAGATTTAGGGTTGAATTAAGGTTTAGGCGTGATTTAATTTAGGATTTGGATAGTTAGGGTTCTTTGGTGTTTGTAGGTGAGAATTTGGTTTCAAGTTAGAGAGGGAGAGCTGACACGATGAGTTGTAACACACCTTATTTTATTAATTCATAAATTAGATTTTATTTTATAAAATTGATAGTCTAAAATCATATATATTTTTATTTAGATTTATAATTTGATAGTTTAAATAAATTTTGATAGTTTATAAAATTTATAAATTTACGTTTTTTGAATTTTTTTTTATTTATAGTTTAAAATTGCATATATTTTTATAATTATATTTTTTAATTAAAATAATAAAATAATTATATTTTATTTATGAGTTTAAAATAATTTAATTTTTTAATAACTTATAGGTTTTTAATAAATTTTTAAAGATTACTTTTTAAATATTATTTTATAAACTCAAGTTTACTTCAATTTTAATTTATTTTTATTAATTTAGTTTAAACTTTATTTTATTTTACTAATTTATATTATTGATTTTATTTTATAAATTTGAGTTTAATATAGTTTTGATTTGTTTTTATTAATTTCTAAATTTTATTTTATAATTTAAGTTTTATTTATAATTTATAGTTTTTTTTAATTTATAGTTAAAAATAATTAAATAAAAAATTATTAATATAATATATAAAATTAATTTTTTTACAAATTTAACGGCGGTTATCCACAACCGTCGCAATATGTTTTAAATTTTTAAAAAATTTAACGGCGGTTATCCAAAATCGTTGCAACATGTTTAAATTTTTAA
This sequence comes from Lathyrus tuberosus, assembly GCA_022829125.1. Taxonomy (NCBI): domain Eukaryota; kingdom Viridiplantae; phylum Streptophyta; class Magnoliopsida; order Fabales; family Fabaceae; genus Lathyrus; species Lathyrus tuberosus. The sequence goes on from JALAZF010000494.1 coordinate 2,722,849, forward strand.
AAAATTTAACGGCGGTTATCCAAAACCGTCGCAACATGTTTAAATTTTAAAAAAATTTAACTGCGGTTATTCAAAACCGTCGTAATATGTTTTAAATTTTTAAAACATTTAACGACGGTTATCCAAAACCGTTGCAATATGTTTAAATTTTTAAAAAACTTAACGACGGTTGTCTAAAACCGTCGTGGCAACCGCCGTAACTTACAAATGACGACGGTTTTTATGGAACTGTCGCAATCAATGTGTCGCAAAACACTATTTTTCTTGTAGTGTATAGTTGGTTAGTTTGGTTGGTTGTTTTGTTTTTTTTAAGCAGCCTTGTTTGTAAAGGGGTTGGGATACCCCTAGTATCCCTTGTGAATTGAATCTTTTAGCCTATCAAAAAAAAGCTTGTATCTCTTAAACTCATATCAGAATTCAATCAAAAAATAAAAACGGAAACGTACCTTAGTTTGTCATTGGGGATTATTGAAAGTTTGCGGGTATTTGATCTTTCGATTTGTAGAATTCCTTATGGCTCCTTGATTCTCCTCTGAAGGGGATGAATAGAGAATTCCTGATAACCGTTTTACGTTTTCTACAAATGGGAACCATAACCCTTATAAATAACCTAGGGTTATTTCTTTGTTCTCAATATTCTAATTTATCCCCTCATCAAATTAGATATTAACTTATGATATCTACACTATAATCTTATATTTTATGATATTTATGCCTTTAGCCACATACTTAATATTAATTAGATCACTGTAGTTTTGACTAATTAAATATTTGACCTAACAGATGCAATATTATATTTGTGAACCAAAAATTCTAACAACTTTATCTTCTAGTGAACAATTGACCAATATTAATGTTACCAAAATGTTCATTCAATTAAGTATTAGTAAAGATCAATCGACTTAAGTAAGAATTAATCGCTTATAACTTTTAAGTTAACTAATTATTCTATTTATCTCAACTGAAAAATAATATAGCATTTAGAAATTCAATATGTTTCAATTGACAAAGAACAAAGCACTTAAAATGATATGAGATATTACATAGAGACTAATCAAGGGGAAAATAGTTATTGACTATTGTATATTTCAATTACAATGATTGTGGTAGTTAAAGACACACTAGTCATCCATATCAAATTTAAAACAAATTGTCTTATATGCCCATCTGACTATATTTTTTCTTATAAGCAATAGAAAATATTAACATTAATGGGGGTACTAGGGGTACCCCATACCCGAATACAAAATGACCATAAGGTTTAATTCAAACCTTACAAAAAATTGAAAGGATATAAATGCCATTGATAAAAATTACAAGGCATTTTCCCCCTATGTAACAAAAGAAGCCACCACCAAGATTGAAATTTAATCCTATTTACTATACCTTCCGGATCACAGACACCTTCATTGAAAATAATCTGGTTTCTGGCCCACCATATAGTTTCACAAACCAACAGCCAAAAACTGAATGCAATATTCATCGTTTTTTTGTTTTTCAAAGCCAACAACCAGTGTGTAAGATGTCTCAATGTAGAATTCTCAGCAAAGTGATAAATGTCCAGCCAGTCACATGTTTTTTCCCATATAATATTTGATTTGGGGCAAGTGAAGAACAGATGACAGTTATTCTCAGAACTTAGGAAACAAAAGGGACATACCGTCTCGTGAACATTCGAAATAATGTTGCGACGAAGGAGATTACTCCTTGTTGGTAGTCTGTCTAGAATTAATCGCCAACCAAATATCTGCACTTTCCGAGCAACTGAGCATCCCCACAAGCCTTTCAACAACAACTTAGTTTCAGGATCAATGATGCTTCCATTCCCCGCTCTGATCAACTCCTCGTAGTACGATTTTACCGTGTAGTTATTTGTGCTGCTTTTAAACCAAACAAAGGTATCAGGCACGTCTGGGATGATATCAATGTCATGCAGAATTTGCAGTAACTCGTTGTATTCTATCAGACCTTCAGGTGATGGATTATCAGGTAAAAAATCGCATGTCCACTGATTATTCACCCACTTCCCCATATCAGCTACCACCCCATCTGGATTAATAGCAGCAAGGAACAAAAGAGGGAAAGATTCCTGAAGAAGACTATTCCCAATCCATCTAGCTTTCCAAAACATGATATTTTTACCATTGCCCAACCGGATTTGCACGTTAGAAACTGTTCTACTGCTCTTATAAACGAATTTTCCACATTGATTCCATAAACACAGCTTTTGCTCAAATTTACAGTCAAACCCGAAATGAGCTCAAAACCTTTAAATATTGCCTTAATAGACCACAGGTTTTGCCAAGCACCATTACACACGATTGCCGTATCATCGGCAAATTGGAGAAGATTATACTTTGTATCATTGTTATTACAGAAACCCTGCAGCAGTCCTCTATTAGTTGCTCTGTCAACTAAAGTTGCGAAGCCACCAGCTACTATTGCAAAAAGAAATGGGGAGAGTGGATCGCCTTGACGTAAACCACGTTGTACCTTAAAATCTGAAGTGCGACTACCATTGACTAATACAGACATATAACTTGTGAAAACACCACCTTCTAGCCAATTTAGCCACCTCTGACTGAATCCCATCGCAACTAAAATACCTCTCAAATAATCCCAATCCACGCAGTCGTACGCTTTTGAAAAATCCACTTTGAATAAGACACAGCTTTGTTTTTGCTTTTTTGCCACATCTATAACTTCATTAAGGACCAAGACTCAATCAAGCAACTGTCGACCAAGTATGAATGCTATATGAGATTTCGAAATCAGTTTTACAATCACCAACCTCAATCTACCGGCCTTCAGTTTAGCCACTACTTTATAGACACAACCTATCAGACAAATTGGTCGGTAGTCCTTCAAGTTCTGAGGATTCTCAACTTTGGGGATCAAAGTTAATAAGGAGGAACTCATAGCCTTTAAGATCTTTGAAGTGTAAAAGAATTCTTGGATACAGTTGATGAAATCCTCTTGGACAACCTCCCAGCATTTATGAATAAATCCCAACGTAAAACCATCGGGACCGGGGCTTCGATCCGGGGAACAATTGCGAACAGCTTCCCAAATTTCATCCCTCTCAAAATTTCTTTCCAACATTAAGCTATCCTCCTGTGATAATCTCGACAACCCCTCAAAATCAAGGCCATGTCTTGTCATATCCTCCCTGCTGAACATTTGTTTGAAATGTTCAAGGATAGTATTCTTCACCTTACTCACATCCTCGTAAGTCTCGTTCCCAATTGTAACAGAATTTATATTGTTCTTCCTATACCTTGTTTTGAGCAGACTATGAAAATATTTTGTATTATTATCACCCTGTCGAATCCACCTGACTCTAGATTTCTGAAGTAAAAATCTTTCTTTCAGCTGTAACGTTTCCCATAAGTCTCGCTGAGCCATTCCTCTTTCATTAAGGGACTCCACAGATATAGGTCCTGCATTATCAGCCATTTCATCCTCTATCTTGTTGATAATACCTATGTTCGATTCCACTCTTAAGTCAATCCATCCGAACACGTGGATGTTCCACCAGTGCAATCTTGCCCTGAGAAGTTGGAATTTCTTGGTAAGGATATAAGCAGCATTGCCCTTGATCTGGTATGATTCCCATTCCTTCTTAACGAACTCCAAGAAGTTGGGATGATCAAACCAGGATTCAAAAACCTTGAAGGGCTTAGGTCCCCAATTGATAATCCTCCCTCTGAGCCAAACAGGATGGTGGTCTGATATATCTTGCAGCCCCACAGTTTGATCAATCGAATTCCACATGTTCGCAATATCTCTCGAAATGATAAATCGATCCATTCGACTCATACAAGAACCAGAGTGATTACAGTATGTATACTTGTTTCCCACTGCAGGCAAGTCTTCCAAATCCATAGCATCAAGAAAATCTCTAAATTCCCTCATCTCAGACTTATGCTCCACCCTTCTGCCCCTCCTTTCTCCAGAGTTTTTAACGGCGTTGAAATCTCCGCCAATCAGCCAACTTGCCCCTTGATATTTAGCTTTCAAATTCGTTAGCACTGACCATAAAGTTCTTTTTTCTGTTATGCTGCAGCCAGAATAAATGTTGATAAAAAAAAATTTTGATTCTTCCAAATTGTGTTGATGCCTAGATAGCCTGGTCCTCTAAAACTTGAGCAGGGTTCCATAAAGCCTTTCCTCCATAATATAATCATTCCCCCTGATAAACCTTCAGAGTTGCTTGCTGACCACTCGACGTCATCTCCACCCCAAATTTTCTGAGCTAAATTATCAGTCATTAATTTACATTTTGTTTCTTGTATATAACAAATATCTGCACAACCCTTCACAATAATACTTCTAATTTTCCTCAGTTTCAAGCTTCCACCACACCCTCTAATGTTGAAAGAGAGGTAATTCATTTTAACCCACTAGCTGACACCTTCTTCCCGTCATATTGCACCCTGTCTATCTCTTCCATCCTCCTGATTTTCTCCACCATCTGGTCTTCACCCTCAAACTCCATTATTCCCAACCTATTCATTGCTGACCATAACTTTGATGGTAATTCCTCAACAGATTTGCTGATACGATAATTAGTTTGGATAACATCTCCATCACTCACTGACTCACAGCATAATATGCTTCCTCCAGAAAATTTTGATGCTGACTCTTCAACCTCAGCAGTAGAAGAACCATGATCCATAGGTATATGAATATCCGAATGTAGTAAAGCTGCGAAGTATGATGGAGAAAATGGGATTTGATTCTTGTCGTATATATCCTTAATTGATTTTTTCCTTTTACACTTTGGGAACCTTCCTTCACCACCCTTGATCAATCCTTCGTTGGACCTTCCTTTGTCATACTCTATGACCATCAGATTAACTTTTCTTATTTCGGTATCTCCCATTTCCTGTCCAGAGTTTCCTAACATTCTCGCTGCTGTCGATTCAACCACTTCTATGTCCTGACTCAGAGTCCTATTCAAACCATGTAATCTCTCCTCTATAAGATTATCTCCATTGCCTATAACCCCTTTCTCAGCTCTGCTAATCTGATCTTGTTTCACAAGATTAGCTTGTGACATTTGTTCTTTGTCCATATCACCATCAATTTCTTCATCTGAGTTTTCCCACCCTTCTCCACCCTTACTATATCCATCCTCACTATTGAGTTCATCCTCATCTTCATCATTTGTCGATTCACTAATCACTTCATCACCCTCCTCCACCAATATCCTTTTGGGCCCATGAAATTCCTCAATCAGTTTGATATTGTAAATATCATCATTGACACCAAAGTTGAATGACTCATTCAAGTTTAATACGCATTTTGTCTTGACCAAAAATCTTGCCACATCAAAAGTCTCATGCTTCTCCGTTTGATCATCGCATCTGATAAACTCACTGATTGTTCCAGATATCAGTTTGAATGATTCTAAGCTCCATGCGTGACAGGGCAGCCCGTAACAACGTAACCACGTGAGTCTCTCGTTATCCACGTCATTTGGAGACCATGGATGAATCTCAGAGAACCATTTGGTTACCCAAGTTCTGTCTTCCTCTATCAACTCCTCCACTTCACCTTCATCAATATCTTCTAATAAGCACAAGTTTTCCCCCATTTGTATAGCTCTGATTCTAAAGGAGCCTTTCGAATGCAGAGCATCTTGTATATTATAGGTATTACCAATCTGATTAACCCCCCCAACAAAGCATTTCTTGAATCTAGCTAAATCATTCTCCGTTATTTTAACTTGTAAATGAGCAAAGTTGGGTTTTTTGTTACCTTCAAAGTCCCTTGGCTCCTTCATTTTAGGCATACTCTCATCCTTCTTTGTTCCAGCCACCATCTGGGCAAATGACGGATTGTCGCTATCATTTTTCCAGAATCTATCTCTATGATGGGATCAGACGTTCCTCCCCTCATTTCTCCAGCTCGACGTTTGTTTTTTGAACCCTTCAGATCCCCTTGTCATATTTCTCTGAAAGCGTGGTAGGTTTGCGAAGATTTTCCTCCCAGATATGAATATATTGTCAAGTTTAATCCCCAGGATTCTAGGGTTTTCGACATCCCTGAATCTAACAAAACCAAAGCGTTTTCCCCTTCTATCTCTTCTCGACGGGATGAAAACTTCCTCGACAATGCCATAGTCCTTGAAAATATTATACATTTCCTTAGCGTTATAATCATTCGGAAATTCGGTGAAGAAGAAGCTAGTAATCGTGTCTGGGTTTTCACTGTTCCCTTTGCCCCCTTTTGCCTTCCAGATTGAGAATCTTTCCTTCTTATTTGGCTCAGATTTCTTAGCACCCTTTTCGATCCAAACACCCATATCCACACACCCAACGAACCAGAACTAAACAGATCTCAAAGAAGGAGAAACTAGCTCCGAGGAAAGAAAGTCCCTAACCAAATCCTCAGAACCAGTCACATGTTCCTCCTTGAAGAACTAACCTAAAGGTTCAAGGGAGGGATAGAGGTTGATGAATTCAAAGGAAGTTTCTGCGGATTTGGGATAAATATCAAGACATAAAAAATTGCCCATCTGACTATATGATATACCCTTGAATATGGTCTTAAAGAAAGTTGAATTAACCACAATACTATTTTCTTTTTCGTAAACTTTTTCTAACACCAGGTTTTGCAACGTAAAAAAGAAAAATACACTCATTATCATGTGCTTAGTTTCTTCGCAAAAGCAATTGATACATATGCACAAAAATAGTCTAGCACTTTCCAAGAGTAAAAGAAATGTGAAAACAGTGAAGTTCAATTATAACCTTAAATTCAATAAAACAAATTAAGTTGACAATAATACGTTTCAAACAAACACCTAGCTATGTATCTATCCTTGATCGTGACATATGTAATAAAAAAACACATGGTTTATGAACATTTACTAACAGTTCGAAATGTTGCTGCGGGTTGTAACAACTCATTGAAAGATTTTTCGTTTCTATGACAGGGAAATCAATGAGACGAATTTGATTTTGATAGTATGGAATCGTTGCAAGTGGGGTAGTAGGAATTGGTTTTTGTCTTAGCTAGGCCGTTTTCTTCTGTGAGTCTTCCAATGCATAATTTTACTGGTTGTGACTTAGAAAATGTGGCAACTAGCTAAAAAAATCACTACTACTTTTCTTCTAGGTTTTTCTGATATAAGACAAAACCCTAACCCAAAAAATATAGTTATTTTACTTCCTGTCCAAACTTTCCCATTTTCCGATTCTTGAATCACTATATATATTGTATGTCTTGGTATGTTTTTTAGGAGTTAAAATTGTTTTTAAAGAACTCAAATTGATTTTGATAGTTTTAGTTATTTTTAAGTAAAATTAATTTTATTTTTAGAATTGTTTTTAAATTAAAGTTAAAAATTAAACCTTTAGATTCAAAAATTTATTTTAATATTTTAATTTATTATACCATTTACTTTTTTATAAATATATTTAATGATAAATTATGTTATCTTCGACACAATTTAAAATAAAATCAAAATGAATATTTCGGTATCCTTAAATTTAATTGGGTATCAATATTTTCCACCAATCAAATAATATAATTTAATATCTTAATTCTTTTTTATTTTATTTAGTTTGAATATAAATTAAAATTTTAAAATAATTTACCCTAAAAGTACTGGTATCAAACTTAAATTCATATGTATAAAAGAATTTACCTAAAATCAAATAATTAAAAAAGACCAACCATTTTTTATAGATTCAACCTCATTGGCATATTCAATTTCTTTTTATAATATATTTAAAAATATAAAAGTATTCTTACAAAAGAATTACTAAATCTTCATTCCTCTAAAGGATTGAAGAATTAAAACCAAAACTATTAAATACCAAATATATTTTAAAAGTGAATCTTATAATAAGAAGTGAGTGTGTAGAACCAAAAGACTACTAGTACTTTAGAAAGGAAATCAAATAGCCACGGTCTGTAAGAGCACAAATGTTGTTTTAGTGCATATATGGCAGCATTGTCTAAACTCAGTCAGCTAAATTCCAGAACAAGTATTTGCGATAAAATCCCATGTTTTTTGGAGAATCAAACATGGACAACATATACCAATCATCAACTACTCCACTATACCAAGAATTAATCTCTAATTTAATAATAATTATGTGCATTTCTAACAGACAGACAGCCACACCTCATTAAGCACTAATCAATAACCAAACAATTAATGACAAACTAATTACAAGCTTAATTTAGTGCTAATATTTCGGAACCTGCTAGCTTAATTGTGCCTTTACATTGGAACCAAGTGTTATTCTTGGAGTTTGAAATAATTGAGGAGGTCTTTTATTTTTGTTTGTTTCTGCTTTTACCCTTGCCTTCGGTATACGGTTTTAGCAAACCCTATTCACGTGATCTTAAGCTTTGGCATGGAATATCACAATGTTTGTGTTCTGTCGCATACGGCAAAAAAAAAAAAAAAAAAATTACCTAGAAGATATGCGTAAATAAATTGGCAACCCTTTAAAATAGAATTTCTAAGAGAGAACTATTAGTAGTTTAAACTGCCTGGGGAAGAATTTAATTTGTTTTGGTCTAGTGAGTATGTTCCTATTCATGTCTCAAAGTTCGAATTCTACTAAATACAAATAATTATTTTTATTAAACCATATTCATATAGAATTTTACTCAAACTTTAAATATAATCTCTGCAAATATATTACTTTTCCACCTCTTTATGACTTTTGTGGTTGTGACAAATAGTATATAATATATAATTTTTAACTTCAGAAACGAAGCAACTATATAAATGTAACAAACTTATTTAAAAAATATAGCTTAGATATGTGAAGTTAATTTTTACTTTTTGTCTCTCAAATTATAAGTTATTTTATATTAAAAAAAATATTTTAAATTATAAGCAATTTTATAATTTTAATACAACATTAATGATGTTTTTTTTAATATGTCATTTATCATTTATTATTATATTTTTTAATTCGTATTAAATATTCAAAATATTTTATAATTTAGGACAAGATAATACTTCATTGGAAAAAGGCAATTTGCCAATTTGGAACAGCATAGCATAGCAATGTATTAGGTAGGGCCGACCTTGGGCACGGGCAAGGCGGCCCACAACCCAGAGCCTCCAATAAATAGTGGCCTCCAAATTAATTTTTATAAGTTATAAATCTGAAATAAGTATATATATATATTAATTGTTGAATTTAATTTGTAATGTAAGCTACTTAGCATAATGGTAAATAAGTTTGTTTTTAATTAAAAAGTCAATGATTTAATCCTTAAAACCTACACTTTTACTATTTAAATATATTATTTTACAAAAAAAATTACCTTCATTTTTATTTTTATTTGTGACCCATTTTTAAAATTCAACCAGGACCTCCAAATTCTTGAGGCCGACTCTGGTATTAGGTATGATAAGAATCATAGTGTCAAGAAAGAGTCCCAGATACTTTAGATTACCAACTATTATTTTAATGATTTGATATTTGTTTAAATATAATCAATTGCATAATTTTTTTAAATTAGTAAAAAGCATAATTCTCAATTTATCAAGAACTATATGTGCATTAGCTGAATATAGACCTATTCGTCTGGTTGGTAGTTTCTATAGAAATTTATCAAAATTGTTGACTTCAAGAATTAAGAAGGTAATGGATAGGTTAATTTCTATGTGTCAATTGTCGTTTCTATCAAAATGATACGTTCAAGATGGGGTGTTGATAGTGAATGAAATTGTGGATCTGACAAGAAGGTTTAATAAGGAGTATTTGTTAGTGAAAGTTGATTTCTAAAAAACTTATGATTGAATTTCTTAGGATTAACTTATATATATAATGGGAAGAATGGGTTTGGGATTCAATAGGTGCGGGTGGATGGACGTGTTAATTTTTAATATTTTTATTCATCTTGGTTAATGGTAGTCCTTTTGATGATTTCCAAATAAATAGAGGTATTAGGTAAGAGGATCCTTCGTCTCCTTTCAATTTCCTTATAGCAACAGAAGGTTTGGCGGGCTTGGTTCATAATTGATAAGTGCCAAAATGTCATGTTTTGAGTAGTAGTTTTGCGGCACTTATCGATTCATTTGTATTGAATTCTTTGAATAAAATCACACTTTATTTGTAAAAGTGTATATTTAGTGTATACGAGTATTTTCATGTAAATATCATTGAGTTTAATTGTTTTTATCTAATTTTTGTATGTATGCAAGCATTGATATTTAGTTGTTGTTAGATAGAGCATTGGATAAGCTTTCCGACGCTTCTGACCGGACCTCAAACGGAGTTACGGTTTGAAAGTTATGAAGAAAACAAGATGCTGAATTTTTCCGTTACTGTCAGCTCTCGCCCGGAGCTCGCTGGGCGAGGCAGACGTGAGCCAGAAGTTCCAGAAGCAGTAGAAAATGCCGCTTTTGCTCGCCGGGCGAACTAGTCTGGGCAGAAACACATTTAAAGGGGTAAAAACACATTTTTTTAGGTGATGTTTTGGGGTATTTGTTCCCAATTCATCAAACCTTCATTTTTTATAGTTTAGAGATTAGAAAAGTATCAATGGAGGTTGCAACTCCACGATTGGGGGTGGATGATTCTTGGATCGTGATTGACACCGCGAGAGATTTTGATTACTCTTCTCTATTCCCTTTGTAGTTTCCATTTGTTGTGAGTTTGTATGTAAGTTTACCTTGATTATATGTATATTTATTGCTCATGGTGTTGTATAAAACTTATTTTTCAAATTAATGTTGATGATTGCTTTCTTTATTTGGGTTTGAGTTGTTGCATACATGGACGGGTTAAATCTGGATTTAGGATGTACATCTATTAGGTTCTAGATTCTAGAGATAGATTTAGGGTTAATATTCACTTGGGTATCAGAACTTAATGCTTCTGTGTTGTTTGTGTTGCGCTGAGAGATCGCCGATGCGAGTAATACGGTCGTTGTCTCACTCTGTGTTAGAGATAACCTCTGTGTGAGAGATACATGATAATGTTGACGAGTGGTTTAGGTTGCGTACAACTGGGTAGTAAGTTTAAGTATTTGATAGGGTAGATGAAATGCAAACCCGAGAGTTCTCTACTCTCCAAAGAATGAATTCTTTTTCTGTTCATAAGTTTTATTTCCCGCATTTAATTTAAACCCATTTTAAACCCAAACTCAATAACATTTAAATTGTCGAACGGCAGTTCAATAACACTAATCTCTGTGGACACGATAATTTCCTGGATAAATACTTTCAAAAACTTTTGTTGCTTGCCACTTTACCGCACTACAAAATGGCGTCGTTGCCGGGGATTTATGTTTTTATTGGATAGCATTACGATAGTTTCTTTGTTTTTGAGTTTTGTAGATATCGTATATATTGTTTATTTTCACTTGTTTATATTGATACTTGTATATGTTTACTATATTTGTGAATTTTACATGTTTTGCATACTTGTGAATATAGTGTATATATTTGTTTCTCTTCACGTTTGCCAAAAATGTGGTTAGATGTGTAGTTCCGGTTAGTGCTCGAAGAGATGAGAGCAAAGGCGAGAGTGAAAGCATTTGGCTATTCCGAAGCAACGTGCTGGTTTGTAAATAATTGGCGTCGAACTTACGACGTAAAACAAGCATGTTGTATTGTTTTTAGTTTCTTTATTGTTTTTATTGTATTAGTATAGGTAGTGTGGTGAATTGGTTAAACAAGTTGAAATTGGACCAGTTCTTAAAATTCTCAAATCTTCATTTTTTAACTTGTTTAATTCAATTTCACCCGATCTTTTAGTATGTTTATAGTAGTTTGTTTTAATTTGTTATTTTTGTGTTTGTCCAAGAGCTTGTTTTGAGTATCTTGAGAAAGTTTGAGGTGATTTTCCAAGTTTACCATTTCAACTTGCAGATGTATGGTAATGATATTGTTTTGAATTTGGTACACGCCAGGTACTCGTTTATCGCTTTCTATAGCATGAGATGTTTAGGAAACTTTTCATTCGTACAAGTTCCGTGCCATTCATTTTTTACATTACTTGTTTTTTTTATTGAATCACTTTAGTTCCCTTTTTACCCCCAAATGTGAGGAAGCTTTCCGTTGTTCATATACGCTGGAGGCCACAATTCTTGTTTTAACTGGATTTCATTATGTTTAATCTTTTGTTTGTGTTGATTGTATGAAATCATGAAAATGATTAAGGCATTTTGTTTGATTATTGAGCACAACTACCTAATCAAATAGTCAATTCACCTTTTGAGTGTGTGAACTTCTGTTAACCCCTTTTGAGCCTTTTTGTCAATGTCCATGTTGTTTTTGAACTTGATGCTTGTCTATGAGTATTAGTTCACCTTTTTGAATGGATGTTGATTATTTGTTTTCTTAAACCCTCAACCATGTGTTGTTGTTTGAATTTTTACCTTTCCTTAGAAAGTAGTGAGTATTCACACATTGACGTTGGTTGAATCACTACAAGAAAATTGGTAAGTTGCGACGGTTAATATTGGCTGATTAGGGCTGTTTGAACCGCCACAATTTACTAGTCGCGGCGGTTTTGCTTCTGTCACGAAAACGTGTGTCGCCAGGCTATATCGCGACGATTCCTAAAACTGCCACTCCAACCTTCGCTCTAAGTTGCGACGGGTAAGGAACTGTCTTAAATTGAAAATTGTGGCGGTTAAAACCGCCATAAATAATTGTTTTTGTTATCCAAAAATAAAAAAACCATAGGTATTTCCAAAGGTAAATCCGCAGGAAATGTAAAATCCGCAGGTAATTCCGCAGCTAATATATTTCTAAAATTAAAAAAAAAATCAAATGAACTTTTACCACACACAGAGCATTGTTTTCATTTACAAAAATAATCCATACGAATACCAATACATTTCAATTCTGACAATACAAAATACCATGAAATTTTGAAAAGACAAGTTACATCATCACCATTCCCTCAACCTAACACAATTCAATATCAACCACATTACTAAAAAGATAAAAAGGACAGAGCTAGAGAGATATAACAATGACTCTTAGTACAATCATTCCTTCATCTTTTGGAACTGTATCTTTGACTGAGATATCAGGCCCTAATGGTGCTATATCCCACTTTGATAAAAGATCACCTTCTTCATCCTGGCCTCCCTCAACAATGGCCAAGAAATCTTCAGTCCTTTCATTGTTATATGTTGAACATTTGGATAACCTGCTTTTACCACCAACTATACAACAACATCTTAGTCATCATTTCTCCAACAACTGCAATTTGATCACTTAACTACATTGCTTTGGCACCGTTGATACTATTAGCTGATAAGCATGAATTAACCCCTGAAGGGCACATAAATAAAGGTTAAGGAAGGTTATAATGAATAGAGTCAAATTCAATAATAATGTCATTAGAAAAACAGAGAAAAAAAGTAAATATAAAATCAGAGTATAAACCAGAACAAAAAACCTTATCCAAGAAAAGCCTCTCAAGCTCGTGAAATTGTGCTCCGGCGAACAAGTTTTCTTGGTTGAATCAATGAGAATGCCAGTGTGTTATTCTCCACCATTTCCTGAAAATACATTTCCACTTCTCTGTCTAAATCTCATAGATGATAAGAAATTAATTGATGAACAGGAAATAAAAAGTGAAGAAATGTTACCAATTGGCAGTCTACGAAGGTAGATAGAAGCGATAACAGATTGGCGGTGGGTTTGGATCCTGCAAAAATCACTTCAGTACATACTTAATGCTACTTGACTTAAGATTCTTGGGCAAAATATATGAGACAATTTGATTTCAGATACTCCCCCTGCAGTAGAAGATTACAAGTCAATTTAAACACAATAGAAAAACATAACAAAATCTTACAGAGAAAATCGGAAAGCTTTCTACCTGTAATTGCCAAGCTAGACCAGCACTACTCATCCTTCTCCATCCTCTGTTATCTTTAAGTATTAAGTTACAGGCAGAATAAGATACTAATCAAAAGATCTGCATCTATATATGATCTAAGAGACCAAGACATACCATATTGCTCTACTCTACATCAGAATCAAAGGGAAAATCAAATGGATTGGTTGATTTACGACTGATTCCATTAGGTTGAGTATCTCCCTGAATGAAAGAATTCAAAATTAATAACCAAACATGTATATATATATATATATATATATATATATATATATATATATATCGAAAATCACAATCAACCTTAAGCACAAACCAGTAGAGAAAGTGTGGTGAAAAATATGATGAGTCACTTACTTATGATGGGATGACATGATTATCAACACCTCCAATAGGAGCAACACCTTGGATTCCATCTTTATTGGGTCCCTGGTTTTTATCATAGAAAAACTTAAACCCAAAATTTGTTCATATAGATTATCATGGTAATACATCAAGCATGCACCAACCTCAGAAGCACTTAAACCCAAAATCTGTGGTGGAAAATAGTGCAAGTTTAACCCTTGACTACTGCCATCCACAGGAAAGTGTGTACCAGAATCTTTAAATGCATTCCATGACTGTTAAGTTGCAAAATACAAAACATGAGCTAAATGTAATGCTTTTTTGAAGTTTAATGCGGAAGAAAAGTAAATAATAACGTCCATTTCTTATGCTTGTGAATAGTTTTATATCCAACCGAGTACAAGAATGCAAAACCAACAATGGGCCAAACTTATGAACTTACTTGAGTATCTGTAGCCACAACAGGAACTTATTTTTCGGCATTCCATACACCATCGTGCAAACATCAGATGTAACAGAAGCCATATCAGATAATTGAAACAGATCTCCCAATGGAGCTTGAGATGGTGCATCTGTTTGAGAAAGAACAACAGATGAAGCTGATGCCACTGTTGCCTTCGAAAGATCCAAGCTAACAGATCTTGCAGGACCGGATGGCAGCGAAGTTCCTGATGCTTTATCATGAGGGGACCCTGAAGATTGGACAGCTTCCGAGAAAAAATCAATTGAACTGCCAGAATTGTAAGATCTTAAGGTTGAAAAGTTGTTGTCTGTTGGTTGCAATGATGTAGTTCTCTGAGGAAAGAAAACAAACCAGTTTCGTGTAAAATAAGTCAGAAATACAAGATCCACTTGCTTCAAAAATATGACCAAAAGCACGGTGAGTGTAATGTAATATAAACTAGTTAAAATACAAAAAGTAAACATGTGTTAATGAAATAACAATGCTATTGACATTCTTATAAAAAAACAATGATATTGGCTTTCACCTAATATTTGTAAGAATAGGAAGAAGAAATGGCACAGGTGTAGAGGGGAAATTTGTGAGTGTAAGCTATTGATTAACTTAACTCAAAAAACAAGAGTCGCCACCGCACTTTTATTTTATCCACGAAGGAAAGGAAAAAGTGCGAACAAAACCTAAAGAGTTCTAAAATAACAAGAACAAACAGAGAATGGGTAAGAGGGTTGGTTACGCAATGGGAAGGTATTAGCACCCAAAACGTCTATAGTACTCTATAGGAACCCTTTGAAATATCTACGCTTTTTGGTCTGAAAATGGTTTGCTTGAAAAAGATTGGGAGAGATGAGAAGAGAAGTATTTTTTAGGATTTTTGTGTTTGGAGAGACTTATCGCCTAATGCCTACGTGTTAGTTCTGAAATTGGCAGCAATTTTGGTAAAACAGAGTGTTGCATCAAGATGTTCTACTTGATGTCTTGACATGCTGTCTCTAACATTCTGCAAGTGAAGTGTTGGTGGTGTTTGTTAGTATTGCGGACTGTGTGCATGATGTCAAACACGATGTTCTGACATCATTTGATAGAACTTCCAGTTCTGGTGTTATGCTTTATTTGTTGTGCTTTATTTGCAATCTTCTGTGTGTTTTTGTTAAGTGATTGCATGCGAAAATCATGGAGTGGAATTATTCTGAAGAAATAAATTTCTGTAATAGTTTGCTGTTATTTTAGGGCAAAAAGATTTAGAGTTTAGATCTGTTTTAATTGTGAATCAAATCTGAGATTTGCTAATACCCAAGCCCTGTGAGGAATGTTTCTGGGAATAGGCCTGTAATGGATTGGTTCGGCTGAACATGAAGAGGAGCTATTGGGATGGAATGGAAATGTTTAGAGCTGCTGTGAAGAAGATGTCGAACAACATGTTCTAGCATTAATCAGACTGAAGTTCTCTTCATCTGGCGCAATATGTCAGATAAGATGTCCTATGCTGTATCATTCGACATCGCGCCTGTGCTGAGCTGGACAATTGAATTCTGTTATGATTTAACAGATATAGAATATTCTGGGAATATTATGTTATCCTATGTGGCGCTGTTTTATAGGTTTGGAAGATTCAAGTCAGAATCAAGAAGAATATTGAAGAGTAATGACTTTCTAATTATGGAGATAAATTAGGAAGGATGTGATTGAAGACCTATTTTGTAGGAGAATCTTTTACAGATTTGTAGCAGTTGATATGCTGTGATTTGAAGTCCAAATCCAGTTGGGAATATGTTACAAATAGAATGCTTGTAACCTAGAAAAATTAACGAGTCCAAGATGTAGATCATTAGGGTTTTGTCTAAGTGAACCACTCGGGTTGTGAGATGGTCACTGTGTTCTCACTCAGAAACCTGTAGGTTATGAGTTTTGTATTGTTCTTGGAGGAAGCTTTGAAGCAACTCCAAGGTGTGTCTTTGAAGCGTGTCTTCTACTTTTCTGTGATTGAAGAGTTGTTGGAAATCAAGCTGTTGATGCAGTGGCCGAGGTGTTGACTTCTAGACATCATTGCGATGATTAGAAGTGAGATGGAGTCTCTTATCTTGGGTGGACTTAGGTAGAAGGGTCATTGGATAGTGATTAAGTGAGTAGATCATCAACGGGTGTGTTGATTGTAGGGTCTATGAATTGATACTGCTGATAGTGAACTTCCTTCCTGGCTTGGTATGCCCCCAGATGTAGGTTATTAGACCGAACTGGGTGAACAATTCTTGTGTTGTTTATGCTTTTCAGTACTGTTATTGTTTAAACCTTGCCATGTTATCTGTGTAACAGATCAGATGTCTCGACATCCTGTAGGACATCTGGGATCTGTCATACCAGAATTTTAATTGGTATCAGAGCCTGGTTTCCTGTCCTGTTTCTGGGTGAGATCCGAGGGGGATACTTTCTGGTTCATGGTAAAGGAAGAAGGATGTTATACTGAAAAGCTGTTTGAATGTGATAGATTCATATTATTGTTTGAATGGTCCCTAGAAGTGGAGGATGGATTGTTCATGACATGGTGTGTATTGGACCTGTCTGTTATCAGGCTTGTAGCTTTGGTGGTGAGCTGTTGTGTGGTTTGATTTATTTTCAACCTATGCTGACCTATTGCACCTGGAGTGTGGTGTTTGTGCAAAGGTTATTATGTTTTGTCTGAAGGTTGTAGAGGGGTTTTCTTTATTTGTGTTCCGCTGCATATGTATCTGTCAGAAAACTCCTCGTGGTTTTGTGTGTTAAGGCTGCATCACTTTGTTCTCCTCTGAAGGTGTATCACATGGTGTTGTGATACTTGAGGATAATATTGACTGACTTGTTAAAGTGACCAAAGATAGTTGAGGTTTGACCCAAGTCTACTCATAAAGGCATTTTCAATAAGTTTGTTGACGAGAGATCAGAAGGATGCAATTTATTTTTGCTCTCTTCTCTGAAAGACCATCCACAGGTCTAAATTGAAGGATCCCATGGTGTTGTTCTTGAATGATGTTCTACCAGTTGTTGTGACATCAAAGCAGCCAGATGTAGGCAATCTTGTTTATGGCCTTGGAGCAAATTGTGTTTGAAAGGAGTTCTATGTGTGTACCAACCATAGGATGTGCAGCTATTGGATGGGAGAATGAATAATTCCCTTAAGAGTTCTTAGCAGTTAATAAGGGGGAGTCCTTCATCTGATGTTGGAATAACTAGAAGAAATGTCAGCATTATTTCTTGACATCTTTGTATTGAGAATTTATTTTTCTCAATATTTCTGGTGGTGTTTCTCATAAACAGGATGGAGGTTGTTTACTCAAACTTGATATCACTATCAAGTCTATGAGAGCATGGAACTCCTGTTCTAGTGGAAGAGAAACTCAAAGGGTTGTGATTAGAGGAGGTGTATTAACCTAACTGGTTGACTGGTGTCTTCATTGTTGGAATGTCATCCAAACCATCTAGGATAAGCATTTCAGATTTGTGTTTGGAGCAAGGAGGAGTTGGGGTTTTCACATAATGGAACATGTTTTTTTTTATTGCAAGGATTGAAGTGCACCCTTGTAGGTTGAAGTGTTGAGAGAAGCATTTTTTTTAACAATCTGTTTGTGATGACCAGTCAATGTTTTTTTTGTATGCTCCAGAAACCTGTTAGAGGGAATCTCCTCTTTAGGTGCAGAAGGATGACATCCAACATCTCAAAGTCAGACAGGAGGTCTGAACATTAGAAGTTTGAGAAGAAGATTCTTGAGATGTAGAGTATGCAGTTTCATGCATGTGTGTATGATCTGGTTTTGAAGGTTGATCAGCTACTGGTGGTTGATCCACTGATGTCCCTTGCAAGAGATATGTGTGGATTATTATGGTCGTTGTCTCCAAATACATAGTAAATGTTTAATTCCATGTGATTTAGACTGATGTCAGAACTGATGTTGAAACATCATTTCAGTTCTTTGCTTCCTTAGCCAAGTAAGTTTGTTTAGCTCAGGGTGGAGTGAAAGGTCAAGACACTGACCTAATCTGGAATGATTTTGTGGTGTGAATGGTTGTCATGCTGGTTTGTCATGAAGAAGAATCAGCAGATGCCTGATGTGTGCGAAAGAAGAATGTCAGACCAATTGTCCTACCTTGTGTGAGAAGGTAGTCTTATCTGAATAATGATAAATACTTTGGCCGGAGCTAAGTATTTGTCTGATGTGAGAATGCAAGTCTGCAGTCTGAACTCTTTGCTTCAGAGAGGGTGTGCTAGTTTATTTCTCTCTATGGTGTTCAGGTGTTTATGATAACCTGAATAAGCTGCTCTGGTTGTGTTTTATTGGGAGCTTCTTGAAGGACTTCTATGTGCAATGAGTCCTTTGAATGGTGATGGGAAGCTGGCATCATGATTGTTGATGGTTATATTTGGAAGATGATTGAGATTGTGCATGTGGAGTTGGATGCTCAAGCATTTTTGTCAGAAGAGGTGTTTCTGACTATGTGGATTAGAATGTGGAGATTCTGATCTTGGTTTCAGTAGTATGTTCTGGCAAAGCATGACTACTATTTTTGAAGACTGCACTAGTATCAACAACTACTGGTGGATGTAATGGTAGAGGAATTGTGTTAGATGATGTGATCTGATCAGAACATTTTTGAAGAGCTGTTATTTCTTCTGCTGCAAGTATCTCTTGAAGAGATTGGATCTCAGTAATGCTTTTAAGTAAGCTGAGAATTAGTGGAGTTTGTGAGCACTGTCAAACCAGTCAGGGTACTTGGATGTGTTCTCCAGGAGTGAAAGTATAGTATATGAATGTGCTCAGCAAGTGTGTGAAGATTTGGTTCTCAAATGTTCATCTCCATCTAAAGCATTGGTTATCCATGACAGGGGGAGTACTTGTCTATGGATTTTGCTGCAAAGGTGCATACATTGTGAAGCTTGCATGCTGATTAAGCTTGTGGAGATTGGTTATCTCTTATGATGATATAATGTCAGATAACATGCTATGACATTAGACTGTTGGATGGCGTGTTGGTGTGTTCTTAATAGGACATGTATGGTTCTAGCCAATGTGAAGCTCATTGTTTGTATCATGTGCGTACATGCTTCTGAGGAGGAGTCTGAAGGACAGTTTTATTTGTGTCTGGGAGAATTTATTTTTGGAAGAACTCTGTGGGGGTCTTTGTTGATGAGAGGGATCAATGGTGATTTTGGTCTCAATCCAAGAGTTTGTTGGTTGTAGTACAAGGATGTGATCCTGGTACTTTCCTACTATATGATCATAAAGGCGTCATGGGATATCATTGGTGATTTTGTGGTGTTTCTTGTTGAAGGAGCAACTTCTGTCAGTTAAATGTACTAGTGTTGTTTGGAGATCAAGCATTAAGTGAGTGCGTTCAGCAGGTGTGTTGAACAGAGGGTGCGCTCTTGAAGACATGAAGATGAGTCTTATGTTTTCCATTCATTTAAGGTGTTCTTCTTGCAAAGGAGCACTGATCATCTTAGATAGGGGGAGTTAAACTTTTGTTGTTGAAGTAGTGCAGTTGTTTATCAAGATTGTTTGTGGCTCTGGTGAGGGTGTTATGTCAGACAAGATGTCGTGACATTGTGTTACTGGTGAAGTTCATGGCTGAAGATGGCAATACTGTGGAAGCTGGTGAAGACCATAGCTCTAGTGAAAGGACTGTTGATAATGAAGATCATGATTCTGGGTCTGCAACTGGTGCTGGAAAGAGAGTGGATGGTGATTGTTGCTGGTGATGATGTTCTTTGGTTTTCTTTTTGTTCTTTTGGTTGGATGATTCAGAGTTTGCTTTTGAAACTTTTGGTGCTTGGTCTGCATTAATGTACTCTTTACTCTATGGATTTGGTATGGACAGTTCTTAGTGAAGTTTGGCCAATTATGGCTAAAAAGGGGGAGAGTACTTTGGCCTTGCTGTAGTTCTGATGTTGGTTTTTGGTTGAAGTAGTTGGGTTTCTGGTTGTTGCTGGTCCCATGACTTGAGGGGGAGCTTTAGTACTTGAGGAGGAGCTTCAGTTTGTTTGGAGTGAATGCCAGTGTGGTCTTTAGATATGTTGTGTTTTTGCTGCAGGTTCTCTGATATGTGTTTCTACTGTTGTTTCTCTATTGTGTTCTGATATTGTTTTAGCCAAAATTTGCCAAAGGGGGAGATTGTTAGTTCTGAAATTGGCAGTAATTTTGGTAAAACAAAGTGTTGCATCAAGATGTTCCACTTGATGTCTTGACATGCTGTGTCTAACATTCTGCAGGTGAAGTGTTGGTGGTGTTTGTTAGTATTGCAGACTGTGTGCATGATGTCAAACACGATGTTCTGACATCATTTGACAGAACTTCCAGTTCTGGTGTTATGTTTTAATTGCTGTGCTTTATTTGCAATCTTCTGTGTGTTTTTGTTAAGTGATTGCATGCGAAAATCAAGGAGTGAAATTATTCTGAAGAAATAAATTTCTGTAACAGTTTGTTGCTATTTTAGGGTAAAAAGATTTAGAGTTTAAATCTGTTTTAATTGTGAATCAAATCTGAGATTTGCTAATACCCAAGCCCTGTGAGGAATGTTTCTGGGAATGAGCCTGTAATGGATTGGTTCGGCTGAACATGAAGAGGAGCTGTTGGGATGGAATGTGTCGCGGCCAGCAAATATTATCGAGTCGCCACCATATTTTTTAAAGGAAAATAATGTTAAACCTAAATATCCTTATCCTAAGGTAGAGATTCCTACGGTTCGGGAGTCGGTTAAGTGAAGGGAAGGTGTTAGGCACCCCTCACTTCCATTGTACTCAATGGAATCCACCTTTGAATTTAGGGTATATTTGTTTGTCTAAGTTATAGGAAAACCTAAGTTTTTTTTATTAATTATACTCGCTAGGGTTGGTTTGCAACCCTATATCTATGTACCCTCAATTTGAAGGATCAGAGTAACCGTAGTTCACCTCCCCTATTCCTACCCCATAATCCTATTCCTAAATCCCAAATCTTATCCCTAAATCCCATCCACTATTTATACTCTTGGATAAAGAGTTCTATCCCTTAAATCTAGTGTTTATACTCCTAGATGAGGAGTTTTATCCCTTAAATCGCTTTGTCCATTGTTTATACTCTCGGAGGAAGAGTTTTATCCCAAAAATCCATATCCCATCCCTTATTTAGGCTCTCGAACCAAGAGCTTTATCCCTTAATCCTTTTGTTTATACTCTCGGATATCAAAAGTTCTATTCCTAAATCCAAATCCCTTATCTCATCCTTTATTTAGGCTCTCGGACCAAGAGCTTTATCCCTTAATCCTTTTATTTATACTCTCGGATATCAAGAGTTCTATCCCTTATCCCATCATTTATTTAGGCTCTCGGACCAAGAGCTTTATCCCTTATCCATTGTTTAGTTGTTCCAAATTATCCCCTAATTAACCCTTAGATTATCCCTTTATAACCCAAAATCCCCTAGCCCCTATTTTTATCCCTTAACTTTTATCCCTTAAATTTTACTTTAAATTTATCCTTTATAATTATCCAAAAAAAAATTATTCCATATGATTAATATCTCAATCCTAGTATTATTATTTATTTATTAACTTATTTTTAATAAATAACCCATAACTTCAATATACCCAAATATTCTAAGACTAAACCTTAAATAATTTAAATCCCTATTTATTCCATAATTATGTGATTATTTTTTATTAATCCAATTATTATGTTAATTTAATCTTAAAGGTGTTAATTATCCTAATTAACTTGAATTATGTCCCTAATTGACAATTATTATAGAAAGGTTGATTAATCCTAATTATCTTACCAAGATTAATTAAATTACTAATCCCTAATTACCCTAATTAACCCTATAATTATTCTATTAATTAGTTAATCCTAAATGAATTAAAAAGCTAATTAATAAATCAAGATTGGGGTGTATTTTTGGTAGAGGGATGATATGATCTAGAACACCTTGTTGGGCCAGACCTAATTCAGATTAACCCTAATCATAAATAAATTAATCAAACTATATATGAAAATATTAAGATAGAAAAACTAAACATTAATAACTTGGTCAAACTTTATGTGATGCCAATTAACTACCCATTTAAAATTCATGCTCCCGTGAGTTAATACTTGTTGTTTTACTAGAATGAGTTAATACCGTTTTGCTAGAAACATTCTTTAAAGCTTTAATAGAGCAAATCAAAAGAATAGTCAAAATTAGAGTATAGTCAAAATTGAAAAGAAATTAGAAATAAAATGGATTTATGTAGAAACACACCCAACCATTTATAAAAAACTTATGGACCTTCAAAACAGTAACTTTCCATTTTCTTTTATAAAATTAAATATCAAATATTTAGTTTACATCTTTCCCAATGCATCTTTCAGATGTTGTTTTGTTCTTAGATTTGACTTAGTTTAGGTATGATTTGTTTAAGGTTTCGTTTTTGGAATGTAAAATGGGGTTTTGGTTTGATTCGAAACCGTTTTGGATTTTCAATATTTGTTTTTTTAGGGGGTTTTTGATAGAATTATTTTGTACCGTATAAAAATCGTTTGTTGTATTAGTGTTAGAGGAAAAAAGGTTTTATGCAATTTGATTTTTATGGGTTTGTATGTGGTTTGTTTTTCATGGTCTTGACTTAATTACATCACTATGATATTTCAGATTCGTGTTTTAAAAGGAATTATATATTTTGCCTAAAAACTAATTTATGTTAAAAAAAAATTAATTATGGTTAGTTGGAAACTAATTAGAATTATAATTAAATTATGATATTGATTTTTTTAAGATAATATGACAAAAACGAAATTGTTAGACCATTATTAAAAAAAATTATTAATTTTTTTTTATTTTTCAAAATAATAGTTGTCGATTTAATTATTTAAAACAACATAAATATAAGAGTTAATAAAAACACATTCCACAATAAGCCAAAAATATAAATCAATATCGTAGATAGATTTATCAAACAAGAAATAACATGTCAAATGCATATATAAGTAAGGTATTAAGTGAAACCGACCTACGGGATCGAGATCTATCCCAGTACGCAAGAATGTTACGCTTTTGAGCTCTCTCTTTTTTATGCGATCAATTCCTATCCCTCCACTCCTGTCTTTTCGTTCTTCTTCTTCTTGAATGAATGATGGCGGTTTAGAATTTGATTGTTGTTGTTCTTCGAGGTGGAGACACTACAACATTTTAGTCCTACAGCAACGCCTAGTTTTTAAAAGGTAATAAAATTGTTCTCGTAGAGTATTATTAACAACATATTTTAAATTGCGTTGCAATAACATATATATTTTTTATAAATATTATAGAACGATTGGAAACCGTTCTTTTAGATGACAAAGGAAACGGCCTTTTAAAACAATGGTTAAAAGCTGTTATGATATATATATATATATATAAAATAAAATCACTTATTAGCGCTCAAAATTTAGATTTTAGTCTAAAATATTTCACGTTCCCACCAAGCACGAAATAGATTTTAGTTTGAAACTTTTTCTCCAAATCCCTAAACACAATTCATCCCAAAATCTGAAATTGATAAACCTATTCCTTCAATTTCTTCTTTTCAAACTCTCATATTCAAAAATTGCAAAAAATTTCACCCTAAAATCATGAACAAAGCTTCTTCGACTTACCTTTCTTCATTCAGCTTGACAACTAGTTTCACCGTTTAATCGACCACCCACTGTCGTTGGTAGGTACACCATATTTCACCGGTCAACCTTCCGCGTTTGCATACCAGGCGCATTGAAGAAAAGGGTATAGAAGGTTAGTTTTTTATTTTGATTCCATTTCTTTAATAAGATTTTACTTTTTGTATTCATGATTTTTGGGAATTTGAGGGAGGATGTCAGGACGTGGCGAGTTCCGCTAATGACTTTTCTATATAAATAACACATAAACTTAACATGTTGCAAAGAAAAAGGAGTAATCTAGAACAACAACTATTGGATAGTATTTCTGATTTTTGTGGATGAGGAAAATATGAGAAAAAGAGGTTTTATTTATAGATAAAAAATTAGGTCAGAAATTGAATGTGATTATCTAAATTAGGAAAGATTTAATCTGACCTGATTTTATTCATTCCTTAGATCCCAAGCCAATGAATCTGGATGAATTCATGTCTTGGTGAATTTTAAATAAAGAATATATTTTAAATAAAAATAATAACCTAATAATGATGATAAAAAAAGATTTTATTTTATTTTATTTTTGTGATTTTTTGAGATTTTTTCCATAAAATAATGATTTTACTGAAAAAAATCATATTTTAAAAAATGCATTAAATATAAATACGAAAATTAAAAATTAAATAATAAAAAATGATTTTTTTATTAAAAATATAAATAGAAAAAGTTAGTAGAAAAGAAAAAATAAATAAAACATTAAAAAGTGGGGAAGGTGGGATTTGAACTCAAGCACTCTCCCTTACAATCCTCAGGCCTACTCCTCTACCAACTGGGCTATTATATTTATTTGAAATGAAATTACGTCATAAAAAGCTAATTACTAATTTGCACTCTTATACTATAATTTTTATTTAAAAGTAAATAAACAGTATAAAGAAGAAAAGAAAGGTGGTCAAAATTTGGCGTACGACAGCTGCCCCTATTTAATCAGCTTCAAACTGGAATGATGATGACGGTGAGTCTTCATCTTTGCGAGGAGGAGATGATTAAATATAAAGAGGAACCCTAATTTTGACCACTAAGTGAATAAATTTCGGAGATGAGCAAGGATTTAACAATCCTCAATGCTCTGTTAGTATCTGACTTTGATGTATCCATGATAATAATACTTCAACGAAACCGTCTGACAAATCCACGATGGAACCCTTGATAAAAATCCTTGGTGAAAACTTGATAAAAACCTTTGATTATTAGTTTTAACCCTTTCAGATGAAAATTGCCTATGATTCCTATGATCCTCCAATCACGCTATTGGAATCAGGTAGGACTTTAGTGATACCTTGATCACTCTGGATACAAACCCTTGAATAGAACCCCTTAACTCCCGATTAGAACCCCATATTCAACCCATTGGATGAAACATCCGATAGAACACCTTTTGTAGAACCCCATAAATCCATTGGATAGAAATCCGGTAGAACCCCTTTTTGTAGAATCCCATATAACCCCTCAAATAAAAATCCGATAAAATTTCCTTCAAATATGTTGATAAACCCCTGATATAACCCCTTTGAATAGACATACGGTAGAACCCCTTTTGATGAAAATCCCTTGATAGCACCTCTTGGTGAAATCCCTTTGGTAAATCCCTTGGTAAAACCTCTTTTGATATATCCCTTTGATAAATTCCGTTGATGGAATACAATGCAATCCCTTGAGAAAATTCCAACAGAACCCTTGTTGATGAAATCCCTTAAAATCTTTTGACGAAACTTGACAAACCCTAGATAAGTCTTTGATAAAACCCTTGATGAAAACCCTTTTAGTAAATCCTTTGTTGAATACCATATTGAATCCTTTTGACAGATTCCGTTGGTCGAATCCGGTGTAACCCCTAAATAACATCCTTAGATAATGATCCCTTAATATAATTCTGGTAAAAGCTCCCAGATAACATCCTATGTACATTTGATAATATCCTTGTGAATAGAACCCTTTTATAACCCAGTTGGTTGATGACAACCTTTGGCAACCCTGTATTGAATTGATTTCCAAACCCTTATGCATGAATGCATGTTCGTGCTTATGAATGCATGTATGCGTATGTGATGCGTTAATTATGTACGATGCATAGTTTGGGCTAACGCCTCTTTTTATGTTATGTAATGTATATCCCAGTTTTAATAAGCTTTCGTAACATCCTGACTCCCTAACCCTTAACTCCTTGATAATGATCCCTGATATCCGTAATCCTTGTGATGTGATAATCCATAATTCCTCAATCCCTGATTTGTAATAATCCTTGATCCCTGAGAATGTTTACAGAAACTCCCGTGTTGGTCATTGATGTGACTGCTTATTTTGTAAACCCTGTTTTTGATTTGGAAACGTATGATCCCTTCAACGATTTCAAAATCAAAGTAAACTCCATTTTCCTTTTAAAAAGCTTTTTAATTTTAAACCCAATGTTTCAATGCCTTATTTCACAATTAATTAACACTTCGTAATCAAGCGGAAAGTTATTAAGGAACAAGGAAGATGATTTGAAAAAGCAAATTTTGTTAATGATAAGCCCGAAAATGGGCGAAAGTACATAGGAAAGTAATTCCCATAAGGAGAGATTACCGCAAATATAGAAAGATATAAAAATGGAAATAAAATGAAAATTCATTAATATCCCTATTTATTAAACCCCGTTATAATCCCTATGTCTTCAAGATCACGGAACTTCGCTACTGAAGATGACAGCTGGAATGATCACTCCCTTCTGAATTCTTGTTACGGGTGACTTGAGTGCTTTCAGTCATATGCCTTTTGGATATCCCTAATTTTTGCTTGGACCGCTCTTTGAGAGTCTTAGTCCGCCGGGATGATATACCCTTTTTTGCATAAGCCGCCCTTCCGGGTTTTTCGACTTATCGGGTTTTATTTTTCATAAGTCCCTAATTTTTTCCTGGATTTCTCTTTAGAGTTTTCAATCCACCGAGACGCCCTAATTTTTGCCTAAGTCGCCCTTTAGGGTTTTCGACTTAGCGGGCTTTTATCCTCGTTTTCTAGGCATAATATTTTTTGACTGAATCGGAGTTCACCGGTCGTGGTAAATCCGCTCCATCCATAGTTGTTAATATTAGTGCTCCGCCAAAGAAGGCACTCTTCACAACATATGGCCCTTCATAGTTTGGGGTCCATTTTCCTCGTGGATCTTTATGGATGGGTAATATTTTCCTTAACACCAAGTCTCCCTCTTGGAATAGGCGTAGACGAACTTCCTTGTTGAATGCCCTTTTAATCCCCCTTTGATACAGTTGACCGTGACATATGGTAGCCATGCACTTATCTTTTATGAGGTTCAGCTGGTCACATCTGGTTTGAACCCATTATGTTTTATCTAGTTTCGTTCCCATTATAACCCTTAGTGACGGAATTTCCACTTCAATCAGGAGTACTGTTTCCGTGCCATATCCCATTTTCTGGACGATCTTCTTGATATTTTTATTAACAACTTCCATGGCGCCGTTCATCTTTGATTGATAGGGTGAAGAGTTATGGTGCTCAATCTTGAAGCTTCTACATAGCTCATCCATTACTTTGTTTAGATTAAGCCCCTTATCCCTGATAATTTTCTTAGAAACCCCATAGCGACAAATTATTTCCCTTTTTGAGGAATCAGGCTATTACTTGCCCTGTCACATTCTTGTAGGAGGCTGCTTCCACCCATTTGGTGAAGTAGTCAATAATAATCAAAATGAAACGATGTCCATTAGATGCCCTTGGTTCAATCATCCCGTTGATATCTATCCCCCACATAAAGAAAGGCCCCAGAGCAGTTATGATGTTCACATGAGTTGGTGGCACATGAACTTTGTCTGCATATATTTGGCACTTGTGGTACTTCTTGACAGATTTGAAACAGTCTGATTTCATGGTCAACCAATAATATCCCGCTCTGGGAATTTCTTTAGCCCTTGTATACCCATTGGCTTCATATCCTTCTAGACACTTGAATAATACCATATCCCGATGTCTTTTGTAAAGTACATCCCCATTGAGAAAGAATCGGACGACCAATCTTCTGAGAGTCTTTTTTATCCCTGTTTGAAGCATTTGCAGGGTATTCTTGGTTCAGGAAGAATTGTTTGAATACATATGTATACCCTTGTAATACCTTGATTAATTTGTCTTTTATATCCCTGTCCAAAGAAGTCCCAATTTTGATCTTCAGTCCCCAGATTGATCACATCCACTGGTTCCTGGTGAGGTTGTATTTCTTTTACCCTTTTGCCTTAACAGTCTGGCTAATTCCTCTGAAAGATCACAATCGTCCCCATCACCCTCCTTCGCTTGGTAAATTGATAATTCAAAGTCATAAGGGATTATACCGGCGTTATTTTCAATAGGTTTATTTTTAAATCCGCATGCAGAAATATTTTGATTATTCCCGATTTAGAATAGGTAGTATTTGAAATGAAACTATTGAAAAAAAAGTCTTGCCATTTTTTGAAATAATTGCAAATGAAAGAAATAAGATCTTGATTGAAAAAAAAATGCATTTTTATCGTTAAAATAACCCAAAGAAACAAAGGGTAGCCCTTGCTTGAAAAAGAAAATTACTTTGAAATAGAAATCATCTCAGGAACCTCAATAGTTTTCCAATTGTCGAGGGTCGTGTCTGATGAGCAATGACACACCAAGTTGGATATCCCTTTATCATCCTCTTCTATTGCAGCCATTTGACTTTCGACCCCAGCACTATGGAAAGTTTAGTTGATAGGAGGAAACTTCCTTTGCTTGTGAGCCCTCTGAATCCCTTGATTGGCCGGTTTGTAACCCAACCCGAACAAATCCTTCATCCCACAAATTGCCCCAGTCTGTCATGTCTCCCCTCTTGATTAGGAAATTATCTTCTATCCCTTCAATGGCATTGACAATTGCCTCAGCGTGCCCCGGTAACGAGTTATTTCCCATATTATACTAGTATTGGAGATCTCAATCATCCTGGTTGGCCTGAGGACCATAAGTGTAAGGAGGTCTAGGTGTCCCACTATGAACAGGTGGTGGGATTACTCGTTCAGTAGGTAGGTCATTAACCCTTTGTTTACCCGCCTGAGCTTCTTCATTCTCCAAGTTATAACTACATAGTGGGTTATCACCCTCATGAGGAGGGGGAGGATCATCCCTTCATCGGCTAGCCTCAGTTTCCCTAGCTATCAAGTTGTGAATAGCAAGAGTTAGTTGATCAATCTTTTCCTTCATATCATTTTCTTTGATAATGTCCACATCTCCCTTAAGGACTGCTTAATTCTTCTTCAATTGGCCCATGGCTTACTTCTGGTAAGCTCGAGTGCAAGGTCGATCTTGTCCTTCATTTCCTCCACATTTCCCTTGACAGCATCCACATCTCCTCTTAAAGTAGCGTGATTCAGTTTCATTTGCCCCATGGCTTTCTTTTGGTGAGCGCGGGTGTTAGGTCGAGAAGTCAGGTTGTTGCGATGATTCTGAGAGAAGAGATATATAAAAAAATGATTTCCGTTTGATGTTTTTTTTTGTTATGCATGCATGAATGTATGAGTATGCAAAATTGTTTTTCAGGAATCTTAAACTTTCATTCATTAAGAGCAAAGCCAAAGGTAACGGCAACTTGAATACTTTTATTCATTAATGGAAAGTACTAGGGTCAAAGCCCCATTTATTACAAAGGGAAAAAACCAAGCTAGGGGTAAACCCTTAAATTATTCATGATAAAAAACAAAAAGTAAGATGTCATTACATAACAATCCTAGATCCTTCTTCTAATTCTCGCTCTAAAATCTTCGACCATCTCACGACAAAGTGTAAGGAAGTCGGCAATCTCTTTTATGGGCTTGAGGATGTCAGCCATGTACTCAGCCTCTTTTAATCCTCGAGGGATCTCGTAGATGAGATCTTTGGATAATAAGACCAGCTTTTGATACCTTTCTCTATAATATGCCTCATCCCTTTGTAACTTTGCCATGATCTCCAAGTCCTCCTCAGCAGTTTGCTCCAGTTGTTAATTACGTGCCTCGACGTAAGTGCCCCACTCCATAAGTTCTTTGTAGGAATCTTGAAGCTCCCCATATAGCCTTCTAAGCTCATGGTTCTCTTCTTGAGTTTCTAACCAACCCTCTGGCCGTATGGCAAGAAGTTCCTCGGCAGATCTCAATCGTATAGTTGCATCTAAGATTTGTCTTTTAGATCTG
Organism: Lathyrus tuberosus; assembly: GCA_022829125.1. NCBI lineage: Eukaryota > Viridiplantae > Streptophyta > Magnoliopsida > Fabales > Fabaceae > Lathyrus > Lathyrus tuberosus. The sequence continues at coordinate 2,753,323 of JALAZF010000494.1, forward strand.
AGAAGAGCATTAGTCAAACTTTAAACTTCGGCTTCTAAGTGGTGGATACGCCTATCATATTCCTCTTTGACCCCTCTTTGTGTTGATGACATCCAAAGGTCCCTCCATTTATCCCTTTGCCGCCAAGCCATATCTAAGTCATCCTTATGAGTCTTGAGACTTGAGCTCACAGCTTGAAGGTCGGCATAAGCTTGCTTCTTCTTCTCCTCTTCCATTTGGGCTATCCCTTGGTTGATCCTTGATTGTTCCATAACCTTAGTGAGACTTCTTCTTAGTTGACTACTTTCACTAGTGGCTTGGTAAAATTTACCTTCCCACTCTTCTTTCTCTTTTTTCAATTGTAAGATAGTCTCTTTGAGTCTTTCGCTTTCTTCTAAGGAGATCACCGTAGGTAGAGAAACCCTTGGATTAACAGGACGATCTAGAGTAAAAGGAAACTGTATTATGCTCACCCTTTCTTTCATCCGTTGCCCATATGGTACCCTAGATTCTCCCCTTGGTCTTTTAAGACTTGCCTTCCCTTTAATGCTTTGCCTCCAAGCTTGAGCAATATTTAGAACATCGGGATGATTCCTATTTATGTTTTGTAGGACGAAACCTTCTAACAATCTATCCTCGGGCTTGTAGGCCAAAGGATGCCCAATTGCCTCATTGCCAAAATAGGGTTATAACTTATGCACCCTCTTGAACCAATCAAGGGTACATTTGGAAAATCTCCACAACTTAAGATCACATCATCTCTTTGGAGTATTTGAGGGAACCATAGGATGTCATTACCAACGAGGGATACCAGATATTGGGATCAATCATTAGCCTTCATTTGTCTCATATCCCCTATGTCCCTCACTAGATGGGAGCATAACCACTTGTACAGTACTTGAGGGCAACATAGCATAGTGTTCCGGTGAAAATCGGATAACAAATTATTAATTAATTTGCATCATATTTCTTTTACAACCGACTTTGATTTATCCAAAGGAAAGGTTCAAGATCGTTAGAAAAACCTAAAGGGAAAGATCTAAGGTTCGGGGGTTGGTTACGCCTAGGGAAGGTATTAGCACCCTAAACGTCTGTAGTACTCTACAGGAACCTCTTGTTCTAATGTTATCTTATGTTTGCTAAAGGTTCTATGCTAAAGGCTTGGAAAAACCCTAGGGGTTAGTATCTAAGTATACTCGATAAAGCATCGCACTTTACGCCTACGTATCCTCGGGAATAGAATCAGAGTATGCGTAGTTCTACTTCTACTGAATCATTGACTAAGATCAATATTCAGAGGGGAAATGAGTACAAGCTCATTGTAGAGTTTAGGAACTCTCTAGATCTAGTTGTAATGGACCTATGTTGAAGTTTAGTTAGGAGGGGAAAGTGATAAATTCATTATGATGAATATCACTAAGAGTTGAGGAACTCTTCCTAAAGCTAGTTATGATTTCTATGGCTCTGATGAGGCCTAGAAATAAGGTTTCTTCCTAAGAGGTTACTTAGGTTAAGATAGGGGAAATGACTTTAAGAGTCAACACTATTCACCTTCCTTTGGATTGGGGGAAAACAAGTTGATAACAATAAATAAGACATGATAAAAGATAGGACATTGATATAATAGACAAAATAACATAAGCATGAGGATGGCAATATGTTTATGACAAAGATATGGATAAGATGAACATGATTAAGAGAATACATCAAATATGCTTCAATCTTTAGGAAGACAAACATATAGAAATGTCATACAAGAACACATCATTATGCTTCAATCTTTAGGAAGGCAAACATTGAGAAGTGATATGAGAGATGATATTTAAAGAAGGATAATATTCACATAGAGTCAAACATATGGTCCATCAACATGGATATATTATCTTTAAAAATTAAACAAGTCAATTTAGTAACATTTAAAAAAAAATACTCATAGATGACATGTAAGATCAAGAAGTCAAAGCAAAGTGAAGATTAAACACATAATGGTCAAACATATTTGGTATAACATGGCCTAAGAAAAGTGTAATAAAATCTTAATAAATATATTTAAAAACTAAAACAAGAATAAAGTCTCAAAATTACATATTTTTGATAATTTTCTTTTATATATGGAAAAAATGGGTTTAATAAAGAAAATGAAGCAAAAAGAAAGGAGGAAAAATGATAAGAAATGAACAAGTTGTGGTTTTAGAAAATTAAGGATAAAATAGTGAAATAAAACAACTATGTGATAAAAAAATAAAGTTGCAGCCGTGGGGGATTGAACCCACGCCCTTCTGAACCAAACAAATGAAACATGACCAACTGGGCTAGGGTGCGCACGCTGATAAACAAAAGGTAGCATGAATATATATGAAACCAGGCGAAAATCAGGAAAATAAATAAAAGGACTGGGGCGAGGGGGATTCGAACCCCAGTCCTAAGGGTTGGCAAGGCGTTTAAGTGCAAGTGTGTGACCGTTGGGACGGCGTGTTTCATCCGATACTAAACTTGCTTCAATAAATACAAAAACCCTCACGCGTGCATATAACCAAAAATCAGACAAAGCAATCAAACCCAAAAGCCAGCTCAAACGTGATACCATGCCTTCAATCATGCCAGCCATTGTCAATAAGAATGAAACAGAAACACTTGACCAAATTCTCAATAACATACGAATTACAAAACAATGTCAATCCACGCACCAAACATCCAAGTAAGTTCATACTTTGGTAATGCCAACATACAGCAAGAACAAGGAAACAGGCTATGAATATATAGTGTAACAGGCTCAAACATAGGTATTGTAATAATGGTTCAGCAAGCACATAATACACTAAATTGAAAACCAAAAAAAGGACATATCTTGGGTGCCATTAAACAATCATTCATACGGATTAAGGATTCAAAACAGCGCAACATTAGGTTGATTTCAAAAGTTTAAAACTTAACATGCTGAATGAAAGGAAGCAAAAACTGTTCTAGAGCTAGCATACACGTCTCATACGGTTACTGGACCAAAGGGAAAAAAAGTAACAGAACAATGCAACAACATCAACTACTCAAAGTACAACATGATTTATATTGCAGCCCAAACATGTTAATGTGAGTGTTAAAAGGGTGATGGCATCAAAGTAAAGTATCATGATACAAGCGGTCAGTGCAGACAAACAAAATGTTATTTAAGGCAATCCTTATACATACCACAAGGCAATGAATTTAAAGGATGAAAAGTACACAAATAACAAGTCCACATGTCATGATACATGGTGGCTATTAAACAAGTCAGTAAGCATGACTTCCACATAGATAGCATACAAAGTCAGTGCAAGACACAACAATGGTTCAAATATGTTAATTGCACATCAAGGCAAGATTCATGCTATACAAACTAAATACAATGTTAAGAAAAGCTTGCATTCAGTCATGATGGTAGAAGACATAGGTCCATGGCATTTTGGATTCACAAAGGTGTCACAAAATATGGATTCAAACAGAATTGTATATATATATGGTCAATGACATCCAAATTAAAATACAACTAAACAATGAGTAACACCTATAAGAACAATATCCTGATATTCAAAAGGCCATATGAGCTATAACTTGTACTCAGGGAAAAATAGGGCATGAAGGCATGGTAACCAAATACTCAAATATTATCATTCAAAACAGACAGTGGCATGTAACATTTTCACAAGTGGATTCATGGTAAACAAAGAGACGACAATCAGTATTTAACAACTTCAGTCATATAGTCATTCCCCAGATTATCATGCTAAGAACATAAGGCATAACATCAAACATAAGTTCCAAAAGATTAACATTTAACTCATCAATGCATGGGTCAAATTGGCTCGAAACAGTTAGCATGGCAAGATACTAACGTCAGCAGGAATCATACTAACAGGCGATAAATCAGAGCGAAGTTGAGTCCATAAACATCCATTGACTCCAAATACACGCCAACAAGATATATACATAACAAATGAGGCAGGGCAAGTAAGGTACCTAAAATCCAAACATTTCAGCTACACTATGTCCTATAGGTACAAAGTCTAACAAGAGATATGAATGCATCAGGAATATGCCTATGTATTGGTCATGGAATATGCTTATCAGTAGCATTTATGTCAAATAGCAGTTAGACATATAAGGACAAAATATGAGTCAAGATAGTGCTAGGTAAAATCAGAAGCATGACTATACATATGGTTAAGACAATATTAATCTCAGCAACCCCAAAACAAATGAAACAAAAACATCCAGAGACTTGACATGCCAAAGGTACATATATTCATATGAGTGAGCAAGTCAGAAAATTTGGTACAAATAAAAGAACGCATAGCAGGCATAATGTTAGTAGGTGAAAGCTTTTAAGAATAAGATCATTTCACACTTTCTCTTCAATAACAAGAGCTCACAATCAATTTCCATTTTAGGGCCAGAATCCAATAGGTGTATGCACATGAATAGTCAGTCATCACATGGTAGTACTTGTTACTCTACACACAAACATACATTACAGGCCAGAAATGCACATATGTTCTGTACACATAGCAAAACAACAGTTGCATGACTTAAAGATGTTAGCAGTCCAAATGTCTTAACACAAGGTTCATATGATGATTTAAACCAAAAGTAACCATCTTAAAACACAGCATAGTCAGTCAAGTATCTAGCAATTCACCATTTTGGACATACGAGTCAAGAAACAAGACAAGGACAACCAATACATATCAGAATGTAATCAAGCACTAATATATCACAAAGCAAACCTCTATGACAAAAGCAAGTAAGACTTAGGCTGTTCAGACACAAATTATGGCCATGAGTTGGTCATACGAAATGATCATATACACAAGGAAAGAAAACAGTACTAATTTAGAGGAAAAGATAGATTCATCCAGTCCACAAGTTATGAGCATATAAGGATTGCAAAGAGGGACAGAGGTTCATGAGTCTTCTTGTCTCAATATCATGTTTAAGCTCATACAAGACCAACAAAATCAACATCAAACTTGACAGTAATACCACAATGAGAACATTCTTTCAATGGATAAAACCAAAGGTAATATCGCTTAACACCAATGCATACACAAGTATCATATAAAAAAAAAAATCTACTATATGACAACAAACTATGAACCTATAATCAACATATTGAGGCGAGCATTGACAAGACACATATGTAGAATGATAGCAAAAATGCATATGACATCAAGATATTAAATGAGCAAGTTGACAAGAGGAATAGAAAACGATACCAAATGGAGGGGTATCCACTGTCTTCAAGTATGTTGATTGTTTCTCTTCAAAAGCACTCCGTGAACACCCTTCAGATTGCTTGCTCAAAGCTTAAGGAACTTCAAAGGATTTTGAGTACTTTGTGAGAAAATGTTCTTGATGTCTTGATGTGTAGAAACGAGCCCTTTTTATAGGCTGATCCAAAGAGCTTGGGTGAGTCCAAATATCAAACATATGGAGGGCTGAGTAGGGATTGGAGCCAACGTCTCTTTTGAAATTCAAATGTTGGTCTGAATCTTGGAGACAAATCCGCTGTAACATTTCAGAATCACAGGGCCAATTCATAATTTCGTGTATGGCTTCAGAACACCTTACTTGATGTCATATAGAGAGATAACAAATGAAGCAAAGGTTGGAGATGGCGTGGAGCGTATCGCAGGTGGTGACAGGTTGAATGCTGAATTCGGTAAATCCTCAGAACCAACTTTTATGAACCACACAGTTGAAAGCTTGAAATGGAATTGCTTCTTGGAGGATTTCGATTTGAACATAGCGCGCCAAGGATTGAATTGAAGTGGTTTGAACGATTTGATGTGTTTGCATTTGCTTGAATTTTCTTCTTCCATTCTGAGTTCGTGAGCATGGACACGGGAGAAAACAACTTGGTTCATTTGGTTTTGTTATACGCCACATGTTGTTTCTCCATTGGTTGATAATTGGGTTGAAAAGTCAACATAGCCATACTTGCTTTCTATTGGTCATTGGTGTTCATTTTCAAGTGGAAAAGAACAAGCGTATTGGTTCTCCAAGCATTTAATTAGTTCATTACATTTAAACTCAATGTTATATATTAAAAAAACTAATTATAATTAAATTAATTGTTAATAAAAATTTAGCCCAATTTAATTGATAAATTAACTTGAAATTAGAAATTAAGGTGATTAACTCAGAAATTAAACAAATTAGGCTAAAATTAAATCAACAACTAAATTAATTAATTAAGCTACTAATCAATAAAAACAAGAATATGCTAAAGTTAAATTAAGATAGGATAAATGAAGTAAGAAAAGCTAAATAAATCAAGACAAAAAAAAAAATAAAAATAAATAGAGACTTAAGTTAAACAGAGAAAAATAAAACACAAAGCATCAAGCAAAAAGATGAGGGTAAAATTTAGGGTACAACAGTTGCCCCTATTTAAATATCTTCACCTGATGACATGAGATGAAGATCTCCATGTAATCAACAGTGAAGGATATTTAAATACAGATAACCAAAAATTTTACCCTCAGATGCACACATATGCAATGCAACAAACATGATGCCAAGAGGATGCAAGAAAAAGCAGACACAACAAGACACCAGGAGGCAAACAGGAAGCAAGAAGAATCACAGAGCTTCACTGGGGAAGGAAGAAAGGTACAATATCCGTGAGAAAAGCTCACTGGGGATACAGACCAACCAACAAAAGAGACTCACTGGGGAGACTCCAAAGAAACACTGGGGAAAACCAAAAACAATATCCACTGGGGAAAGGTCCAGGGAGATGGACTATTGGGAAAAAACAAACCCACACTCTTCCTGGGCACGAAACCAGAAAGACAAACCTGATCACTAGGGATCAGACCAAAAGGACAGACAACCAAGCGAGGACTTCCTGGGGATCCTTATACTGAAGAGTTTAAGATGGGATCTTCAAGAAAAGCCAGAAAGACAGAGACAAACTCTGCGCAACAGATAAGAGTCTTAAAGTTGAATAAAATTTATTCCAAGAAACTTAACTTAAAGCAATTCCAGAAAAGAAACAGGATAAGGGGGTGTTCAATGTCCGACACGATTCGAACAAGAACGGTTTCAAAACAAAAGACGATGCTTGACACGATTCAAGCAAGGCCCCAATTCAAGTTCGACACGATTCGAACATGAACGGTTTTAAAACAAAGGGGGGTCAGTGTCCGACACGATTCGAACAAAGACTCTGTTCAGGTTTGACACGATTCAAACAAGAACACAAAAGACAGTGCTTGACACGATTCAAACAAAGTCTAAGTCCAAGTTTGACATGATTCAAACAAGAACACAGTAGACAGTGTTTGACACGATTCAAACAAAGTATAAGTTCAAGTTTGACATGATTCAAACAGGAACACAGTAGACAGTGCTTGACACGATTCAAGCAAAGTCTAAGTTCAAGTTTGACTTGATTCAAACAAGAACACAGTAGACAGTGCTTGACGTGATTCAAACAAAGTCTAAGCTCAAGTTTGACATGACTCAAACAAGAACACAGAAGACAGTGCTTGACACGATTCAAACAAAGTCTAAGTTCAAGTTTGACGTGATTCAAACAAGAACACATTAGACAGTGCTTGACGCGATTCAAACAAAGTCTAAGTTCAAGTTTGACATGACTCAAACAAGAACACAGAAGACAGTGCTTGACGCGATTCAAACAAAGTCTAAGTTCAAGTTTGACATGATTCAAACAAGAACACAGAAGACAGTGCTTGACATGATTCAAACAAAGTCTAAGTTCAAGTTTGACATGATTCAAACAAGAACAGCTCTGAAAATCCTTTTAAAGTTAAACCTCTTGGGGAACAGAAAAAGATTTTAAAGATTCAAATCTGGCGCGCAGAGATTAAGATTAAACAAGCACGACACAAAGCAAACCGGGAATGTCTTCCCTTCACAGGGGAGATAAAGACAAACACGACAAAAGACTGCAAGCAAACAGAGCAAAAAGAAATGCAAAGATGCTGGGTTATGATGCATATGCTTAGCTATATGCTAGAAACGACGTGAATTACGCAAGACAGAAAAGAAGAAAGCACAGGCCAACACCCTAAAATCCAAAACATCAAGGGCAACCGGGCAGTCTTCTTTTCATTGGGGATGGCAGATCCAATGCCAAAAATACAGTACTGCTAATTCTTCTTGTGCAAACTTGATTCCAAAACGTCTTAATTCCAGAGTAAGACTTGGTTTATCTTTGTGTTTTCTTAGAACTTTCGCTTCCAAGAATCAGATGAAAATGACGAAGTTATTGTACTCAAAGATTAATAACAATTCCAGTGACTAAAATTCCAGTTATAACAAAGCTTGAGCTTCTTTGGGGATTCCTGCATAAAGAGTTGGGGTTTAGTACTCAAAGGTGACAACCGAAGCATAAGTTTAGACAAATGTTTGGGCAGATCCGGAAAGTTCTTCTTCCTTGTTGAGGAAATAAATCCAATGGGAGCTTGTCAAAATCAGCTGATGTAGCAACTTGATAGGGAGCTAACAGAGTAATTATACATTCCACTGGCATAACTACCACCTTCAAATCTTATCTGCCCCAAGCTAGACGGCCCATACGATAACAAGAGGATTTTATAGAAGAATTGGCATCCAGGGTGTTTCAATATCTTCCAACTCTTGGAGAGATCTCAGCATAACTGCCCCAAATTAGGGGATGAATAATCAAAAGAATTTTACGGAAGAAATGAAATACCCAATACTTCGATATCTTCCAACTTGAATAATCAAAAGAATTTTACAGAAGACTTGAAATAATCAGATACTTCAAAATCTTCCAACTTTGAATCTCGACGTAGCTGTCTCTGTTTAGTTATACTCGAGATACTCAAACTGTAGTAGAAATGAACGGGGAACAGATTTTCCCCTGCTGATGAGTTACTGGAGACAAAACTAGTCATAAGATGATCTTAAGGATATTTGCCCCAATATTCTGGATTTGCAGAATTCTGCCTCTTATTTGTCAACTCTCACTTGGTTGCCCCTGTCTGAGTCGAAATTCCTTTATCAAGTTCAATTCCTTGACTGACCGCGTTTGTTGGGATTCCTTGATATCGAATGGTATTGGACACAAGCGTTGTTCATTAAAATTGGCAAAGTTATGCAAAAATTCATGCAAGGTTTAAAAATAAGGCTTTGATGGAAGCCCACGCTGATTGATTAAATCAAGAACAAAGGTGGATCTGATTATTTATGAAAAGACCAAAGAAGTGATCAACACACACGAAAATAGCAAAGATTATTAGGAGTCAGGTTACCCAACCTTGCTGTAGTATGCTTTTCAACAACCTTACCTCAATTAGGGCTTTTAGGGGTTGTTGTGGTGTGGTTCTTGAAACAAAAGATAAAGGCTCAAATCCTATGCTCAGTTAACCCAAGATATTCATTCAAATCTCCGAAAATAGGAAGTCACTTGATTTGAAAGCTGACTGGCGCCTTATGTAAAACACTTGTGTTTAAATGCATAACCGAGTTAAACTGAGAACTACCCTGCCCCAAGGTTGAGATTGAAGGGTTTTTTTTTGTGTGTAAAGAAAGAAAACTCCTACATCTAGGCTCAAAGGGGTTGACAAGGGATTGTCATCCTTCCTTCTCCAATGTTTAGGAAATGTGAAACAATGCCTTACATCCTTGGCGAAGTTAATTTGAAAGCATACCATAGCAATTATGAACATGAGGTTTTCATCATCCTCCCTAATCTTTGCTTTAACAAAGATTTTGAAAAAGGAGTGAAAAGATATAGTGCTTTTTGAAAATAAAAGTAAATGAGTGAAACGAATGGACTTAACCAAAAGATGCATAAATATTTCACTAATGTTGCCAAATTAACAGTACAACAAAGCTCATAAGCAAATACCAGTACAATTAAAGGAAATACAACTGAGATATAAAACACGGCCAACTTTGGCGAATCATTCCAAAGATCCTAGTTTCCTGGTCCAAACGGGGAAACGCTTTCATCATCAATCACTTGCTCCTTGTGGTATAGAACTTTGAGAGGTCTTGCAGGTCCCTTATCTCTTGCTTCAAGAGTTGAGGTACCAACGTCTGAAGTACCTTCCTGAGGTTTCAGATTCTTTAATAAGCTTAGCAGCTTCTTTTCAAATTCCTTGCATTCTTCAATGGTATGTCCAATTGTCCCAGTGCGGAATTTGCATTCAGTCCTTGGGTGATCTTCTTCGAAGATCAAGTCCTTGTCGTGGATCAGTTCTCACACATAATATTCTAAAGCTCAGCAATTGTCCAAATTATGCCCTTCAGCTCCCATATGGAATTCACAGGTTAGGTTGGGATTATACCAAGGTCCCTGGAAAGGTGTGAGAAGTCGTGGAGTTACCAGCTTGTTTTGCATCAACAGCGGGAAAAGTTTTCTTAACGGCACCGGGATAGGCTGGTGGTTAAATTTTCCTCTTTTGGAAGCACACTTCTTCTTATTTTGAGGAGAAACACATGTCGAAGACTGAAAGCCCCTCTTCGTAAACACTTGTTTGGATGCAGGAACAGTACCAACGTTCAGCCGGCAAGAGACTTCTCCAAATGAGATACTCTTAGGAGATGGCAAAGGATAGCTTATCTGAATGCCTTGTGGTGAAAATGATAGCGTATTGGAGTCAAGAAGGATCTGAACCTTGTCTCTGAGCGCTCTACAATCTTCAGTTGAATGTTTCTGTGCCCCGGCGTGGTAGTCACAACGAATGTCGGTGTCAAGGCCCGATGGGTCTGGACAAGACGTTGAACCTCTCTCTTCTGGCACTATCAATCCACTTTTGATCAAAACTGGCTATAGCTGACTGTATGTCATCGGTAATGGAGTGAAATTCCTCTCTGGCTTCTTTGGCCTCTGTCGTTCATGCTGATGTGGCACATGAGCGCTCTTGAAAGCTGTTTTGACGGGATGAGAGTAATTCTCACTTTTTAACAGAGTTTCCAGAACCCAATTCATCTGGCACTTGAGGATCCTAGCTTCCTCTCCCGTTTCCTTCTGGTATTCCACAATCCTCTTAATCGCTGTCAGCGTGTCCTTCATGAGATCCATAAATTGCTCCATTCCTCTTTGGAGCTCTCTCAATTCATGGTTGACTCTGTCCATTTCACGGTATTGTTCAGACATCCTTTGTCAAACTTGGATTTGGGTGTTGGTGTCTGGAAAAACAAGGTGACGGGTTCTGGAGGGAACAGAACGACGATAAGATGAAGAAGAAAGCACATGCACATGCAAGGATGCAAAAATGAAATGCAAGAATGCAGATGCAAGCTAATCTATCAAGAAACACAAATATTTACAAACATTGTAGGCAAATGGAATCTTCCTCAAAATAAACTTCTTCATTAAGATTGTCAATTGTTACATTTAGAGCGGAGGATTCTCCTGCTTGGGATTCAAAAGGTAAGGGCATTCCTAAACTGAAATGAGAAAATACAATATTGATAGAAAACAACAGGTGGCACTTCTAAAAGTTTGATCCACAAGAGGATGACTCCTCTTCTCCATTAATCTTCCTTGTGAGCTCTTCAATGCGCTTCCTAGTCCTTTCCTTTTCGAAAAACAAATCAGCCATTGCTTCTGCCATCTTCTGCCTGGCTTTAGAGGGTGAATCATGTCGAGGAAATGGCTTCCTTATCACTTGAGCGATGTCACGGGACCACTGTAGATAGGTCTCAGAGACTTGGCATTCAGCCTTCCAGAGTTGTCTGTTGATATTACGCCACACATACTCAAGTCTTCTTTTCATCTCGAATCCTTCATCTCTCTCATAGTACATCTTGATCATATCCTCGTTTCTGGGGGGTTCTCTCTTCAAGCAGCCTAACTGGCGGTGGGCGAGAACAGGATTATAATTGATGCAACCATCTCTACCCATTAAAGGCACATTGGGGCAGTCCCCACAGCTAACGATCATAGTAATCCCTTTATTTTTCGGGTTATACCATTCGATATCAGTGTGCTTTAACGTCATTAATTTCTTGGACCATAAACCACAGTCTGCAACCTCCCAGAAGGCAGGAGTTTTTGGTAGGTAAGAGGTGAACCACTTGTAGAAAAGGGTTGCACAGCAGACAATTTGTCCATTACCTCTCAAGTATCTATACTGAACTGAGTGATAAACCTCTGCAAGTAAAGTAGGGACCGGATTGCTGATGGCAAATATCTGAATGGCCTGGATATCCACAAAATTCTTGTCGCTTGGGAACAGGAACAAGCCAAAGACCAGTAAGGCGAAAGTTGATTCAAACAACGTTTCATTTCCCTGGTCTTTGAAATAAAGAGCCTTTGCCATCAGGAATAAGGCAGGGAGTCCAGGTCGTCCTCCTTTGATAGTGAAATTCTCTTGAATGTCTGATACTCTGATCCTCGTGATTCTGGCAATTTCTTTGACGGAAAGCATCATCCTAATTCCAGAGAAAATTGGAGCCTTCTTGACAGGAATTCCAATTAGAGCGGAAAATTCTTCCAAGGTTGGTACCAACTGAAACTCAGGAAAAAGAAAACAGCGGTAATCGGGATGGTACAGTTGTACCAAGGTTTCCAGCAATCCTTCCCTTACTTGTAACTTCATTAGTGACAGGAGGTCTCCATATCTGTCGATAAAACCGGGCAGATCTTCAATCTTTCCTCCAATTTCTATCAACGGTTCAACATTAGGGATCAGGAAGGTAAAGGGCCAGTTTATCCTTTTGGTAGCGTCCATTGTCTACAAAGTCTGAAAAACAAAGTTAGCGTCTTGATAGTTTAGCAGAAGATGCAAAATGCAAATGCAAAGTTTCATGGAATTCAGACACTTGCGCAAAATATTGGAGAAATATCAAAGGACCTCATTTCATTAAATAAAAGTGAATTACAAAAGTTGATACACTTTCAAAAAACCCTAAACATGAAGCTAAATAAAAGCTAGAAAGCCCTAAGGAGATTCTCCCAAGAGTCGTAGCTTGAGTCTTCCGATTTCTTTCTCCATCTGATCTCTTTCCGCGACAAGATTATCGACGATCGTCTTCCAAGCTGTAGGCTGAACAATAGGAGAACTTGGGCCTTCTTGGACCTTCCTTTTCTTGTAAGAGGTTAGTTCTTCCTCCTTGGCGCGTAGCTGTTTTCGAAGTTCAAAATTTTCCTCAACGACCACCTGATATTTGAGTTTCCATGCTTCCTCGGACCGCTGGGTCTGCCTTAACGATATCTCTAACTCCTCTTCCTTCGACATGAAATACAAAATAGGTTCCTCCTTCATGGGTATTGGTTCCTCCCTTTTGTATGGCATCTTCAATTCAATGGCTCGCTTGCGGACCCACTGAAGATATGGTTCCAAAGAAACACAATTGGGTTTCCCCAAGAAGCTCCTTTCTCTTTTGCACTTGCTATCCCAGGCTTTTAGGATTAAATCCCTTTGTTATTCATTCTTATCATATTCCTCAAAATAAATTCCTTCTACATGGATATTTAGGGGCTTATCGTTCATAGGGTATCCTAATTGACGACGCGCCAATAGAGGATTGTAACTGATTCCACCTTTGATGCCAAGAAGGGGCACATTGTTATATGAGCCACAACTGTCTGTTATCGTGATTTTGTCGTACACTCGATTGTACCAGTCAATGTCGACATGAGAAAGGGCCATAATCTTCTTAGACCACCATCCCTTCTTAGGATCCCAAAATGCGCCTTTCTTCGGTAAGTGTGAAACGAACCATCTATATATCACAGTAATGCAGCAAGTGATCTGTCCATTACCATGGGCGTTTCTTGTATGGACTGAGTGGTAGGCTTCAGCAAGTAAGGTGGGTACTGGATTTTGCTTTAAGAAAATTTTGATTGCGTTCAAGTCCACGAAGTTGTCAAAGTTTGGGAACAAAAAGAGTCCATAGATGAGTAGAGCAAAAACAGCTTCAAAGGCGAACTTGTTGGAATGTTTAGCGAAGTAACGGGCTTTCTCAAACAGGAACTTAGCAGGCAATCCAAAAATTCCTCCCTTGGAGATTAAGTTGCCTTTTATGTCGACTAATTCCAAGTGAGTTTCCTTAGCTATCTTTTCCTCTTTTGGGTCTTTGTTGAAGATGGGAAATGGAGAGTCGTCCTTGACAGGTAAACCAACTATCTAAGAATATTCTTCAAGTGCAGGCAGGAGTTGATAGTCGGGAAAAGTGAAACAATGATACTTTGGGTCATAGAACTGAAGCAAAGTTAAAAGGAGCCCTTCATCAACCCTTTTCGTTAATAATATCCACAAATTCCCATATCTGTCTTTGAATCCTTCAGGGTCTGTTAGCAGATCTCCCAATCTCCTTAGGTCATCCAACTTAGGGTTCTTGAAAGTGTATTTCACTATTTTCCTTCTTAATTCGTCCTGATATTTCTATAACATTTAAAAAGAAGTCTGAGTTCCATGAAACAGATGCAACATGAATGCTTATGCTACATGGATGCAACAAACACAAACAAGAACAAGCACACAAAGGTTGGGTTAAGAAGCGTGGAGCCAAGGTTCACCCTCCCATTGATATGTACTATGGTTTTTACCTGCCGAACAAGGTTCTAATGGGTTCCCAGAGTCTACGATCCATCTTTCGGATTTTGTCGACTTCCCAGATGACTTGGTAATCAACAAAATTCTCAAGAGGAACTCGTCTGAGTGTAGTATCGCGTAACAACCAATTCAGAAATAGACTCCATCATGGTCACCGCACTACATTCTAAAAGGCCAAAGTGGGGTTTGGTAACTACGGTTCTCAACCTCAATGGCACATACATTGAGAGTAGCACGTTTTCACGAAAAGGTTCGTTCAACATGACTAAACTCTCAAGAAGGCCTAAGCTGAGTGATGGTGTCTCAAGTTAACTTTTTCAGGAATCGACTCCTTCAAAGCCCCCTTGAATATACCATCGTCCTATCATAATTGCACTCGAAATCCGGGTATAGGATTTATCTCACTCAAAGGTAACAACCCAAATCGAACAGGATAATCAAAACATAGCACAGATATACAAGCAGATAAGCATACAAGAAATCATACAAGCAGATAAGCAGACATTGAATAACATAAACAAGATTGGCTTAACCCTCTTAGGAAAGGACCAGCAATAGGTCTGACTGTCCCTAGTGAAGTCGCCATTTCTGTTGCGGTGAAAATCGGATAACAAATTATTAATTAATTTGCATCATATTTCTTTTACAACCGACTTTGATTTATCCAAAGGAAAGGTTCAAGATCGTTAGAAAAACCTAAAGGGAAAGATCTAAGGTTCGGGGGTTGGTTACGCCTAGGGAAGGTATTAGCACCCTAAACGTCTGTAGTACTCTACAGGAACCTCTTGTTCTAATGTTATCTTATGTTTGCTAAAGGTTCTATCCTAAAGGTTTGGAAAAACCCTAGGGGTTGGTATCTAAGTATACTCGATAAAGCATCGCACTTTACGCCTACGTATCCTCGGGAATAGAATCAGAGTATGCGTAGTTCTACTTCTACTGAATCATTGACTATGGTCAATATTCAGAGGGGAAATAAGTACAAGCTTATTGTAGAGTTTAGGAACTCTCTAGATCTAGTTGTAATGGACCTATGTTGAAGTTTAGTTAGGAGGGGAAAGTGATAAATTCATTATGATGAATATCACTAAGAGTTGAGGAACTCTTCCTAAAGCTAGTTATGATTTCTATGGCTCTGATGAGGCCTAGAAATAAGGTTTCTTCCTAAGAGGTTACTTAGGTTAAGATAGGGGAAATGACTTTAAGAGTCAACACTATTCACCTTCCTTTGGAATGGGGGAAAACAAGTTGATAACAATAAATAAGACATGATAAAAGATAGGACATTGATATAATAGACAAAACAACATAAGCATGAGGATGGCAATATGTTTATGACAAAGATATGGATAAGATGAACATGATTAAGAGAATACATCAAATATGCTTCAATCTTTAGGAAGACAAACATATAGAAATGTCATACAAGAACACATCATTATGCTTCAATCTTTAGGAAGACAAACATTGAGAAGTGATATGAGAGATGATATTTAAAGAAGGATAATATTCACATAGAGTCAAACATATGGCCCATCAACATGGATATATTATCTTTAAAAATTAAACAAGTCAATTTAGTAACATTTCAAAAAAAATACTCATAGATGACATGTAAGATCAAGAAGTCAAAGCAAAGTGAAGATTAAACACATAATGGTCAAACATATTTGGTATAACATGGCCTAAGAAAAGTGTAATAAAATCTTAATAAATATTTTTAAAAACTAAAACAAGAATAAAGTCTCAAAATTACATATTTTTGATAATTTTCTTTTATATATGGAAAAAATGGGTTTAATAAAGAAAATGAAGCAAAAAGAAAGGAGGAAAAATGATAAGAAATGAACAAGTTGTGGTTTTAGAAAATTAAGGATAAAATAGTGAAATAAAACAACTATGTGATAAAAAAATAAAGTTGCAGCCGTGGGGGATTGAACCCACGCCCTTCTGAACCAAACAAATGAAACATGACCAACTGGGCTAGGGTGCGCACGCTGATAAACAAAAGGTAGCATGAATATATATGAAACCAGGCGAAAATCAGGAAAATAAATAAAAGGACTGGGGCGAGGGGGATTCGAACCCCAGTCCTAAGGGTTGGCAAGGCGTTTAAGTGCAAGTGTGTGACCGTTGGGACGGCGTGTTTCATCCGATACTAAACTTGCTTCAATAAATACAAAAACCATCACGCGTGCATATAACCAAAAATCAGACAAAGCAATCAAACCCAAAAGCCAGCTCAAATGTGATACCATGCCTTCAATCATTCCAGCCATTGTCAATAAGAATGAAACAGAAACACTTGACCAAATTCTCAATAACATACGAATTACAAAACAATGTCAATCCACGCACCAAGCATCCAAGTAAGTTCATACTTTGGTAATGCCAACATACAGCAAGAACAAGGAAACAGGCTATGAATATATAGTGTAACAGGCTCAAACATAGGTATTGTAATAATGGTTCAGCAAGCACATAATACACTAAATTGAAAACCAAAAAAAGGACATATCTTGGGTGGCATTAAACAATCATTCATACGGATTAAGGATTCAAAAAAGCTCAACATTAGGTTGATTTCAAAAGTTTAAAACTTAACATGCTGAATGAAAGGAAGCAAAAACTGTTCTAGAGCTAGCATACACGTCTCATACGGTTACTGGACCAAAGGGCAAAAAAAGTAACAGAACAAAGCAACAACATCAACTACTCAAAGTACAGCATGATTTATATTGCAGCCCAAACATGTTAATGTGAGTGTTAAAAGGGTGATGGCATCAAAGTAAAGTATCATGATACAAGCGGTCAGTGCAGACAAACAAAATGTTATTTAAGGCAATCCTTATACATACCACAAGGCAATGCATTTAAAGGATGAAAAGTACACAAATAACAAGTCCACATGTCATGATACATGGTGGCTATTAAACAAGGCAGTAAGCATGACTTCCACATAGATAGCATACAAAGTCAGTGCAAGACACAACAATGGTTCAAATATGTTAATTGCACATCAAGGCAATATTCATGCTATACAAACTAAATACAATGTCAAGAAAAGCTTGCATTCAGTCATGATGGCAGAAGACATAGGTTCATGGCATTTTGGATTCACAAAGGTGTCACAAAATATGGATTCAAACAGAATTGTATATATATATGGTCAATGACATCCAAATTAAAATACAACTAAACAATGAGTAACACCTATAAGAACAATATCCTGATATTCAAAAGGCCATATGAGCTATAACTTGTACTCAGGGCAAAATAGGGCATGAAGGCATGGTAACCAAATACTCAAATATTATCATTCAAAACAGACAGTGGCATGTAACATTTTCACAAGTGGATTCATGGTAAACAAAGAGACGGCAATCAGTATTTAACAACTTCAGTCATATAGTCATTCCCCAAATTATCATGCTAAGAACATAAATCAGAGCGAAGTTGAGTCCATAAACATCCATTGACTCTAAATACACGCCAACAAGATATATACATAACAAATGAGGCAGGGCAAGTAAGGCACCTAAAATCCAAACATTTCAGCTACACTATGGCCTATAGGTACAAAGTCTAACAAGAGATATGAATGCATCAGGAATATGCCTATGTATTGGTCATGGAATATGCTTATCAGTAGCATTTATGTCAAATAGCAGTTAGACATATAAGGACAAAATATGAGTCAAGATAGTGCTAGGTGAAATCAGAAGCATGACTATACATATGGTTAAGACAATATTAATCTCAGCAACCCCAAAACAAATGAAACAAAAACATCCAGAGACTTGACATGCCAAAGGTACATATATTCATATGAGTGAGCAAGTCAGAAAATTTGGTACAAATAAAAGAACGCATAGCAGGCATAATGTTAACAGGTGAAAGCTTTTAAGAATAAGATTATTTCACACTTTCTCTTCAATAACAAGAGCTCACAATCAATTTCCATTTTAGGGCCAGAATCCAATAGGTGTATGCACATGAATAGTCAGTCATCACATGGTAGTACTATGTTACTCTACACACAAACATACATTACAGGCCAGAAATGCACATATGTTCTGAACACATAGCAAAACAACAGTTGCATGACTTAAAGATGTTAGTAGTCCAAATGTCTTAACACAAGGTTCATATGATGATTTAAACCAAAAGCAACCATCTTAAAACACAGCATAGTCAGTCAAGTATCTAACAATTCACCGTTTTGGACATACGAGTCAAGAAACAAGACAAGGATAACCAATACATATCAGAATGTAATCAAGCACTAATATATCACAAAGCAAACCTCTATGACAAAAGCAAGTAAGACTTAGGCTGTTTAGACACAAATTATGGCCGTGAGTTGGTCATACGAAATGATCATATACACAAGGAAAGAAAACAGTACTAATTTAGAGGAAAAGATAGATTCATCCAGTCCACAAGTTATGAGCATATAAGGATTGCAAAGAGGGACAGAGGTTCATGAGTCTTCTTGTCTCAATATCATGTTTAAGCTCATACAAGACCAACAAAATCAACATCAAACTTGACAGTAATACCACAATGAGAACATTCTTTCAATGGACAAAACCAAAGGTAATATCGCTTAACACCAATGCATACACAAATATCATATAAAAAAAATAATAATCTACTATATGACAACAAACTATGAACCTATAATCAACATATTGAGGCGAGTATTGACAAGACACATATGTAGAATGATAGTAAAAATGCATATGACATCAAGATATTAAATGAGCAAGTTGACAAGAGAAATAGAAAACGATACCAAATGGAGGGGTATCCACTGTCTTCAAGTATGTTGATTGTTTCTCTTCAAAAGCACTCCGTGAACACCCTTCAAATTGCTTGCTCAAAGCTTAAGGAACTTCAAAGGATTTTGAGTACTTTGTGAGAAAATGTTCTTGATGTCTTGATGTGTAGAAACGAGCCCTTTTTATAGGCTGATCCAAAGAGCTTGGGTGAGTCCAAATATCAAACATATGGAGGGATGAGTAGGGATTGGAGCCAACGTCTCTTTTGAAATTCAAATGTTGGTCTGAATCTTGGAGACAAATCCGCTGCAACATTTTAGAATCACAGGGCCAATTCACAATTTCGTGTATGGCTTCAGAACACCTTACTTGATGTCATATAGAGAGATAACAAATGAAGCAAAGGTTGGAGATGGCGTGGAGCGTATCGCAGGTGGTGACAGGTTGAATGCTGAATTCGGTAAATCCTCAGAACCAACTTTTATGAACCACACAGTTGAGAGCTTGAAATGGAATTGCTTCTTGGAGGATTTCGATTTGAACATAGCGCGCCAAGGATTGAATTGAAGTGGTTTGAACGATTTGATGTGTTTGCATTTGCTTGAATTTTCTTCTTCCATTCTGAGTTCGTGAGCATGGACACGGGAGAAAACAACTTGGTTCATTTGGTTTTGTTATACGCCACATGTTGTTTCTCCATTGGTTGATAATTGGGTTGAAAAGTCAACATAGCCATACTTGCTTTCTATTGGTCATTGGTGTTCATTTTCAAGTGGAAAAGAACAAGCGTATTGGTTCTCCAAGCATTTAATTAGTTCATTACATTTAAACTCAATGTTATATATTAAAAAAACTAATTATAATTAAATTAATTGGTAATAAAATTTTAGCCCAATTTAATTGATAAATTAACTTGAAATTAGAAATTAAGGTGATTAACTCAGAAATTAAACAAATTAGGCTAAAATTAAATCAACAACTAAATTAATTAATTAAGCTACTAATCAATAAAAACAAGAATATGCTAAAGTTAAATTAAGATAGGATAAATGAAGTAAGAAAAGCTAAATAAATCAAGACAAAAATAAAAAAATAAAAAAATAAATAGAGACTTAAGTTAAACAGAGAAAAATAAAACACAAAGCATCAAGCAAAAAGATGAGGGTAAAATTTGGGGTACAACACATAGCCCCTCCCTTCTTCTCAAATTTAGAATGAAGAGTAAAGTATATATCCGCAAGAAGAGCCGTTGAAGAGTCTTCTTCTCCAAGAGTCACAGCCAGAAATAGATTGATAGCGGCGATATCTACGAAGTTCTTAGCACTTGGGAATAGAACTAACCCAAAGATAAGTAATATCATGACAGTGTCTAGGGCTACCCAATTCTTGCAAGCCTCAAAGTGACTAGCTTTACTCTCTAAGAACCATTTAGGGAACCCTTCGAAGTCATCTTTAGTTTTCCAATGAGCTTGTAGGTCCTCTTCACGAATATACAAACAGCTTGCCATTTCTTCAAATGAAGGTCTATACCCCAATGTTTTGAATGAACCTTTATTGTTTTTGGGGAAATCCAGTATCCTTCGAACTTCTTCTAAAGTAGGTGCTATTTGGAAGTCCTTGAATTGGAAGCACCTTAACTCGGGATCATAAAATTGGGCCAAGGCAGTTAGACCCTCCTCTTGCATAGAAAATAGAACCAAGTCCAATATATCTCCATACCTACGAAGTATAGGTTTCCTTCTTTCCTTGGGTAATTCAGCAGCATAAGTCTTTAGGATTTTTATATCTGATATCCTTACTCTAATGGGGAGAGTTCTCCTTTTTCCAACTTCCATTGTCCTTTGATTTAATCCCTTTTTTTTTGTAAAATTTTAAGATTCCTGTGAATGCAAAAAAAGAAAAATTTATGAGGATGATGAATGCACATGATGTCTTGATTAGGGTAAAGGTAATGTGTAAGCATTCCCCTAGTAAGGTGGGCTTCCCTAGATTAAGCTGGGTCTAAGTTAAGACTACCCAATCCCCTCACAGGTAGGTTACCTAAATTTGGCCAGTATAACGGCCCCAAAATGTTTAGACTATACCCTTGTTTTACCATGAGAAGGAGCGAGCCTTCCTATGGTAATCCTTTGGGATAAGTCTCGTTTGGGATAGGACCCTAGTAACAACCCTTGAGGGTTGAATACATAAGGTCCATGATTGGTGTGGGGTAGGTTAAGGTTCTGAGAGTCACAAACCACATCCAAATCATTCCACTACGAGAGGGGCTAGCCCTTTCGTGAGGACGACTTTGGAAGGATCTACTCTGAGTGTGGCATCAATGCATTTTAGGGGACGTTGCGTCCCCCGCAAAAACATTTCCGTTCCACTTTAGGTTCTAGGGTTATCCTCCAAGCTTTAGGTTTTAGCTTCACTCCTTTTTTTTTTTGCCCCAATCCCTTGTATAATAAAAAAATCAAAGGGTTAAATAAATAAAAAATATGAAATAAATAAAAAATTCATAACAATAAAATAAAAACATCCAAGACAAACAAATCCCTAAATCCTAAGGCTAGGAAGGACTCTCTCTAGGAAGGAATCCCCAGCAGAGTCGCCAGCTGTCGCGGCCGGCAAAAATTATCGAGTCGCCACCATATTTTTTAAAGGAAAATAATGATAAACTTAAATATCCTTATCCTAAGGTAGAGATTCCTACGGTTCGGGAGTCGGTTAAGTGAAGGGAAGGTGTTAGGCACCCCTCACTTCCATTGTACTCAATGGGATCCACCTTTGAATTTAGGGTATATTTGTTTGTCTAAGTTATAGGAAAACCTAAGTTTTTTTTATTAATTATACTCGCTAGGGTTGGTTTGCAACCCTATGCCTACGTACCCTCAATTTGAAGGATCAGAGTAACCGTAGTTCACCTCCCCTATTCCTAACCCCTAATCCTATTCCTAAATCCCAAATCTTATCCCTAAATCCCATCCACTATTTATACTCTTGGATAAAGAGTTCTATCCCTTAAATCTAGTGTTTATACTCCTAGATGAGGAGTTCTATCCCTTAAATTCATTTGTCCATTGTTTATACTCTCGGAGGAAGAGTTTTATCCCAAAAATCCATATCCCATCCCTTATTTAGGCTCTCGGACCAAGAGCTTTATCCCTTAATCCTTTTGTTTATACTCTCGGATATCAAGAGTTCTACTCCTAAATCCAAATCCCTTATCCCATCCTTTATTTAGGCTCTCGGACCAAGAGCTTTATCCCTTAATCCTTTTATTTTTACTCTCAGATATCAAGAGTTCTATCCCTTATCTCATCCTTTATTTAGGCTCTCGGACCAAGAGCTTTATCCCATATCCATTGTTTAGTTATTCCAAATTATCCCGTAATTAACCCTTAGATTATCCCTTTATAGCCCAAAATCCCCTAGCCCCTATTTTTATCCCTTAACTTTTATCCCTTAAATTATCCTTTAAATTTATCCTTTATAATTATCCAAAAAAAAATTATTCCATATGATTAATATCTCAATCCTAGTATTATTATTTATTTATTAACTTATTTTTAATAAATAACCCATAACTTCAATATACCCAAATATTCTAAGACTAAACCTTAAATAATTTAAATCCCTATTTTTTCCATAATTATGTGATTAGTTTTTATTAATCCAATTATTATGTTAATTTAATCTTAAAGGTGTTAATTATCCTAATTAACTTGAATTATGTCCCTAATTGACAATTATTATAGAAAGGTTGATTATTCCTAATTATCTTACCTAGATTAATTAAATTACTAATCCCTAATTACCCTAATTAACCCTATAATTATTCTATTAATTAGTTAATCCTAAATGAATTAAAAATCTAATTAATAAATCAAGATTGGGGTGTATTTTTGGTAGAGGGATGATATGATCTAGAACACCTTGTTGGGCCAGACCTAATTAAGATTAACCCTAATCATAAATAAATTAATCAAACCATATATGAAAATATTAAGATAGAAAAACTAAACATTAATAACTTGGTCAAACTTTATGTGATGCCAATTAACTACCCATTTAAAATTCATGCTCCCGTGAGTTAATACTTGCTGTTTAACTAGAATGAGTTAATACCGTTTTGCTAGAAATATCCTTTAAAGCTTTAATAGAGCAAATCAAAAGAATAGTCAAAATTAGAGTATAGTCAAAATTGAAAAGAAATTAGAAATAAAATGGATTTATGTAGAAACACACCCAACCATTTATAAAAAACTTATGGACCTTCAAAACAGTAACTTTCCATTTTCTTTTATAAAATTAAATATCAAATATTTAGTTTACATCTTTCCCAATGCATCTTTCAGATGTTGTTTTGTTTTTAGATTTGACTTAGTTTAGGTATGATTTGTTTAAGGTTTCGTTTTTGGAATGTAAAATGGGGTTTTGGTTTGATTCGAAACCGTTTTGGATTTTCGATATTTGTTTTTTTTAGGGGGTTTTTGATAGAATTATTTTGTACCGTATAAAAATCGTTTGTTGTATTAGTGTTAGAGGAAAAAAGGTTTTATGCAATTTGATTTTTATGGGTTTGTATGTGGTTTGTTTTTCATGGTCTCTGACTTAATTACATCACTATGATATTTCAGATTCGTGTTTAAAAGGAATTATATATTTTTCCTAAAAAACTTATTTATGTTAAAAAAAAATTAATTATGGTTAGTTGGAAACTAATTAGAATTATAATTAAATTATGATGTTGATTTTTTTAAGATAATATGACAAAAACGAAATTGTTAGACCATTATTAAAAAAAAATTATTAATTTTTTTTTATTTTTCAAAATAATAGTTGTCGATTTAATTATTTAAAACAACATAAATATAAGAGTTAATAAAAACACATTCCACAATAAGCCAAAAATATAAATCAATACCGTAGATAGATTTATCAAACAAGAAATAACATGTCAAATGCATATATAAGTAAGGTGTTAAGTGAAACCGACCTACGGGATCGAGATCTATCCCGGTAAGCAAGAATGTTACGCTTTTGAGCTCTCTCTTTTTTATGCGATTGATTCCTATCCCTCCACTCCTGTCTTTTCGTTCTTCTTCTTCTTGAATGAATGATGGCGGTTTAGAATTTGATTATTGTTGTTCTTCGAGGTGGAGAACAACAACTATTGAGTAGTATTTCTGATTTTTGTGGATGAGGAAAATATGAGAAAAAGTGGTTCTATTTATAGATAAAAAATTAGGTCAGAAATTGAATGTGATTATCTAAATTAGGAATGATTTAATCTGACCTGATTTTATTCATTCCTTAGAGTCTAAGCCAATGAATCTGGATGAATTCATGTCTTGGTGAATTTCAAATAAAGAATATATTTTAAATAAAAATAATAACCTAATAATGATGATAAAAAAAGATTTTATTTTATTTTATTTTTGTGATTTTTTGAGATTTTTTTCCATAAAATAATGATTTTACTGAAAAAAAATCATATTTTTAAAAATGCATTAAATATAAATACGAAAATTAAAAATTAAATAATAAAAAATGATATTTTTATGATTTTTTTATTAAAAATATAAATAGAAAAAGTTAGTAGTAAAGAAAAAATAAATAAAACATTAAAAAGTGGGGAAGGTGGGATTTGAACTCAAGCACTCTCCCTTATAATCCTCAGGACTACTCCTCTACCAACTGGGCTATTATATTTATTTGAAATGAAATTACGTCATAAAAAGCTAATTACTAATTTGCACTCTTATACTATAATTTTTATTTAAAAGTAAATAAACAGTATAAAGAAGAAAAGAAAGGTGGTCAAAATTTGGGGTACGACAGAATGGAAATGTTTAGAGCTGTTGTGAAGAAGATGTCGAACAACATGTTCTAACATTAATCAGACTGAAGTTCTCTTCATCTGGTGCAACATGTCAGATAAGATGTCCTATGCTGTATCATTCGACATCGCGCCTGTGCTGAGCTGGACAATTGAATTCTGTTATGATTTAACAGATACAGAATATTCTAGGAATATTATGTTATCCTATGTGGCGCTGTTTTATAGGTCTGGAAGATTCAAGTCAGAATCAAGAAGAATATTGAAGAGTAATGACTTTCTAATTATGGAGATAAATTAGGTAGGATGTGATTGAAGACACATTTTGTAGGAGAATCTTTTGCAGATTTGTAGCAGCTAATATGCTGTGATTTGAAGCCCAAATCCAGATGGGAATATGTTATAAATAGAATGCTTGTAACCTAGAAAAATTAACGAGTCCAAGATGTAGATCATTAGGGTTTTGTCTAAGTGAACCACTCGGGTTGTGAGATGGTCGCTGTGTTCTCACTCAGAAACCTGTAGGTTATGAGTTTTGTATTTTTCTTGGAGGAAGTTTTGAAGCAAGTCCAAGGTGTGTCTTTGAAGTGTGTCTTCTACTTTTCTGTGATTGAAGAATTGTTGGAAATCAAGCTGTTGATGCAGTGGCTGAGGTGTTGACTGCTAGACATCATTGCGATGATTGGAAGTGAGATGGAGTCTCTTATCTAGGGTGAACTTAGTTAGAAGGGTCATTGGGTAGTGATTAAATGAGTAGGTCATCAACGGGTGTGTTGATTGTAGGGTCTATGAATTGATACTGCTGATAGTGAACTTCCTTCCTGGCTTGGTATGCCCCCAGATGTAGGTTGTTAGACCAAACTAGGTAACAATTCTTGTGTTGTTTATACTTTTCAGTACTGTTATTGTTTATACCTTGCCATGTTATCTGTAACAGACCAGATGTCTCGACATCCTGTAGGACATCTGGGATCTGTCATACCAGAATTTCACTACGTACCCACGAAGTGCAATGTAGGATCAAAACCTCGTAATTCGTGGTACAAAGAATGAAATTTGTTTGTTTTGGTTGATTTTAAGTGTAAAGACAAGTCGTCATATCCAAGCGAATAATTCCGCTTAAAGAAATAAATCATGTCTAAACTTATGAAAAAGTTTTAAAGGAAAAAGTGCATAAGGCACAAAAAGAGATTGATGAGTTTGGTATTTTTTTAAAGTCTTTTAAAAAAGGTGTTAAAATGCTTATGTAATTTAGCATTTATTAAGAAATGAAAAGAAAAGAGTAAAATCACTAGACAAAGTCAAGGTTTGATTATGAAAGAGGTTTTAAGTTTGAAAACAAGAAAGTTTTGAAAAAGAGAGGAGATTTTAAAAATTGAAGAAGAGGTGGAGAAGAAGAGACTATCCAAGTGCATAAAATAAAAGCTAGGGTAAGAAAGATCTAACCACATGGAGGCACTCTTCAAAGCATAATAAGAAAAGAATTTCGTCATCTTGAGCCAATAAGCAAGCCAAATAAAAGCTAGAATATCAAACTTTATAATGGTCCAAAGCACAAGGGAGAGAGTCCTAAGTCTAAGTCCATAAGTCCATAATCAAGAGTATAGGTCCTCCAATGCAAAGGATAGTGGTCATAGTCCAACAATTAAGAGCACAAGTCTTTTAGTGGTTTAATATTTTATTAATGTTTTTGGGTCCAAATGGACAAAAGAAAAACAAAAGCACAAGATAATATGGTCCAAATGGACAAAAGAAAAATGACATAAATATAAACATGATATGATAAAATGAGCAATGAGCAATAAAAAATAAAGAGAGGTGGGGAGCGAGAAGGAAACATAAATAATATAGTTAGAAGTTAGTGATTAGTAGCACAAAGGCTCTAGTGCCATAAGCCTTAAAAAAGTAACACCGATTATTCCGCTTCGCGTCTTGAACTATAATGATTAAACAATGTACTTAGGTCAAGGTTAATGAAGACTTGTTAGAAGATTGATAGAATCAAATCCTCTACAACAACAAGCTTCAAAGATTTTGAACCTAACACTCAAGATTAACCATCATTGGGTTGACGCGACCACTCAAGGTCCAGACTACGAAAGATCAAGTTCCAAATTGGATAGAGGGACAAATGTAGCGCTATGTTAAGCAATCGCCAAGTAACTTATGTAAAATTCACCCTACTCGAGGTCGGTCAATAGTGTTATTTATGCTAATGTATGCTAGATTAACGATATGTAAATCGTCATCCAAAAGCAATACCGCACGAAAAGAAAATAGGTAACGATCTAGTCTTGATCAAGAATTCAACAAAGAAATTCTAAGATCCATAAGACTTTCATCGATCCAAATAAAGGAGAAATAGATTAAGAGAAATCCAAATTAAACCACAAAATTATGTGATCTAAGGCTAAGAATAAAGGGAAGGGGTTAGGAATGAAGAAACAACCAAAACAATCCCAAAAATAGGTTAAAAATACCATTCTGCACTGTGCAAATCGATTGCACCAGTGTGCAAATCGATTGAACAGCAGAAAAATCAGCAATTCTTAGGCAAAAAATACATTGTGCAATCTATTGCACAGAAATGTAAATCGATTGCACACTGACAGGCAGTACTAAAATCAGCATTTAAAGGGAAAAACCATGATCAATCATTTCTCCAAACACCTCATGATCATGGAATCAAAATTGCACGAAATTTTAAGTAATACAACAGTGAAAAACAACAATTAAACACAATTACAAGATCCAAAGGATCAAGTAACAAGGATCTCCAAAGATCTACATTATGGAAGATGAAGATGAAGCTTCAACAATGGTGAGAGATGAATTAGCACTTCAAATCTGAAAATTCCTTCAAATTGCTTCAAGATCCACACACCAAAGCCTTGATCTACAAGAATTAATGAAGAAAACAAGTTTGGATGAAGGTTTAGCTCAAAGTTGAACAAGATTCAATGTGAATTCTTGTTAACTTTCAAGAAAAGAAAAGTGAGCTTTGAGTGAATTTTGTAGTTGGGAAGAGAATTTGCAAGAGGTTTGTTGGCTATCAAAAGCTTCAAGAGAAATTTTAGCAAGGTGAATTTGGCTCTCAAAAGCTTGTTAAATGAATGAAATGAGGCCTCTATTTTTAGAGTTTAGGCTTGGAAATTTGGTGGTTTGGAAATGAAAATTAGGCTTGGAATTTGAATTTGGAGGGAAATCATCAAAAGAGTGGTGATTAGTGGAGGTACATGGTAGGAATTAATTATGATGATGTAGGGAATTAAAATGGGATGGTCTACAATATTCCACATGTGATCCAAATGATGAAAATTGGTGCCAATTACTGCAGAATTTGAATTTGGCACATTTTTTCAAAAATTGCACGTGTTAATCGATTAACCATTTTCAGTGCAAAATGTGTTAATCGATTAACATAGTGAAAAAATGAGAAAAATGTCTTTTTGATGTGTTGTCTTGGCTCTGGCTCGATTTTTCTTGTTTGTCAAAGAAGGCATGGACATAAACACATGAACCTTGGAGTCTCTTGAATAATAATCAATTAAATCTTGGAAACTCTTGATCAGATGACTTTTGAATGACTTGTAGATCAACTTTGACTTTGTTCAGATGAAATTCATTTGAGCTGTGGGACTGATTTTGGTATCCTTGGTCCAAATTCTTCCTGAAAAAGTTAGTAAAGAAAAAAACAAACATATTTTTGGATTTTAATTAATGGTTAATAAACATAGGCAAATATAAACCTCAAACAAACAAAAGAACACGGGTGCTTGGCGATCTCACTCAAGAACAAACCTTCAGAGGAGGGCAAAAGAACCAAAGCTTATGATCTTGTTTGTGGCATGAAATGTAAAAAAACATGTGGGATCTTAGGGGTAAAAATTAGGGTATTACAGCTGCCCCTATTTAAGTTTCTTCTATCCGGAGATAAGAAGATTGACATCTTTGTCTCGACGAGATAGAAGAGACTTAAATATAAAAATAAACCCAATTATTGGCCCTAAGAGACCACAAAATGATATGATTATGCAAATGATATGCAAACACAAGACCTTTGTGGGGAGAAAAGCACCCCAAAAGATCAACAAAATGAAGAACGGGAGAATGAAACTCCACCGGGGAAACATATCACAGGAGACCACCAAGTAGCCGTGGAACATACCGCACAACTACTGGGACTCAGCTAAGGAAAATATTCAATCTGGGGATAACTGTATATGGAAATACAACACAACAAGGATGTAACTCAACAAGGAAGACTTAGCACATCAAGGCTCCACTGGGGAAAATCAATACCTCAACAATGAACTATCTCTAGTATACCGAAGAGACTAACCATCCATCGGAGTAGAAAACCTTAACAACGAATTATCCGTCTAACCGAAGAGACTTACCATTCATCGGAGTGACAAAATCTCAACAACGAACTGTTCCGTCTAACCGAAGAGACTTACCATTCATCGGAGTAACAAAATCTCAACAACGAAATGTCCCGTCTAATCGAAGAGACTTACCATTCATCGGAGTATAAAAAATCTCAACAACGAACTATCTCGTCTAACCGAAGAGACTTACCATTCATCAAAGTGGAAGAATCTCAACAACGAACTGTCCCGTCTAACTGAAGAGACTTACTATTCATCAGAGTAGAAAAACTCTTAACAACGAACTGTCCCATCTAACCGAAGAGACTTACCATTCATCGTAGTGGAAGAATCTCAACAACGAACTGTCCCGTCTAACCGAAGAGACTTACCATTCATCGGAGTAACAAAAATCTCAAAGGTGCAAAATAAATGCACTCCCAATCTAGGTTTCACAACCTAGAGATTAAAAACAGAATTGTTGTTGGGGAAGGATTATCGACTATCAGGCAAGTGACAGCTTAAACACAGGATAATCAACTAAAGCAGACTAATACAGATAATATACTCAAGAGAAAGGTCATCAACTACCCACTGAACGTGGCAACTTAAGGTAACTGACCAAAAGATAACGAGAAATACTACCCAAATTAAAGGTAATAAACTCGACAACAAAGGTAATAAACTCAGAAATCTTTGAACGAGATCTTTTAACAAATTCAACTAGGATGACGTACTGAACGAGGTCCACTGCGGGGGATTTAAAAGATATCAACGGGAGAAGTCTACTGTCGAAACTTAGGACTTCATTTGGGAATACTTTCTACCAAGATTTTTTGAGAAATGTGTCAACCATAAAAAATTTACTGGGGAATCTATTGCCAAGATCAACCTGAGAACCTTCAAATGAACTGCCTTCTGCAGAGATTTTGCATGTAATTACTACTGCCGAGGATTAATCGAGAACATGCCTACTGCTGAGTCTCTGCTGAAAGTTCTTTTAAGGGTTCTACTGTCGAGATCCTAAAAAGAAAATACCTTCTGCTGAGGTCACTGTAATCCTTTTTTTGAAATTTTCTGAGAAACCTACTGCCGAGATTCTTGGAAAGAAAATACCTTCTGTCGAGGCTTGTTGCAAATTTTATTTCAAAACTCACTGGAGAATCTACTGCCGAGATCAACCAAAGAAATCTGAAATAAAGCCACCTTCTGCCGAGGTTTGATGGAAATCTTTTGAAAATATCCAAGAAATCAACTGTCGAGATTCTTGGAAAGAAAATACCTTCTACCGAGGTCAACTGGAAATCTTCTGCTGAGACTTTCCAGGAACTAGGAATCAATAAATCTACCAGGGATCTTCATAGGAGATATTGGCAAGTTAGATCACGCAACAAACTTCTCAAATAAAGAGACAACCATCTGTTGGAAATTCACAACAAACTTCTCTGATAGGAACAACCTGAGAGATACCATTTGATGGAAACGATAACGTCTGGTAACTGGAGACACACAACTTTCTCAAATAAAGAGGCTGTTGCTTATTGTCATGCAATGGATTCCAAAAGAGTGTTGCAACAACACTGCTGGAGGAAAGAAAATCTTCATCTTCTAATGGTAACCATAAAAGATAATCTGCTGAAAAAAATCCTCAAAGGTGCAAAATAAACGCACTCCTGTCATACCCCAAATTTTGACCACTAATATTTCCCATCGTTGTGCAAATCATCATCACAATATGGGGGAACCATCATGCCTCATTAGTCTCCCCAAACATGGGTGAACACTTACTACAGTCAAAATTAGGGTTTCAAGCCCACTCTGAGTTCTTAGACAATAGATCAATCAAGAAATGACATGATCTTCAATTTGTCTAACCTCCCACTTCAAGGATTAAGCACAAGGCTGCTCCCTTCTAGGTGGATCAAGCCTTAAGATCGCCAGTGTCACCAAATTAGGGTTTGGTCGACCAGGGCCTCCAGATGGAAATTCTCCTCTGGGCATGAGCCAATACTTCAAGGCATAACCTATGATGCTCCAAGGGACATCATAAACCCAATCATCAAGTCAATTTAGCCTCTGGGGAAGCATTCATCAAAAATCAGGAATTAGGGTTTCTTGACCTAATTCACCCCTAAGTTGACATTTGGGACCAATCATGAGCCAAGACCTCAAGAGATGATTTGAGGGTCTCTAATAAACTACATTGATCCATTTGTAACAATGGATTAATCTAAGAAGCTTGAGCAACAAGTCTCAATTTCATCAGTACCACAGTTAGGGTTTTGAGGAAAAAGTCAACTGTAGCTTTGACTTTTGACCAAGACATGCTCCCAAACCCTAGGACATGATTCAATATACCCTATAACACTAGGAACATGTCCATCAAGTTTGATTTAGGTCAAGGACATGATTTCCTAGAGGATCACACAGTTTGGAATTCATCTGACAAAATGTCAACTGTGCACAAAAGTCAACTTTGACTTTTTGAGATTTTTCACAAAAATGGGTTTTTAACCCTAAAATGATGTTAATGTATGATTGAAATCATCATTCATCAAGAAAAATCAGGAAAAGTGGGATAACTTGTAAAAGGGGTAACCATAAAAACTTAGAAAATTTTCTAAGTTATGAACAAAGTGGCAAGGGTACCAACTTTGGAGGATCATAACTCCTAAACCATAAAGCCATTTTCCCCATCCAAAGCTTGATTTGTAGATCTCATTACCCTCTAAAAAAGCTTAAAACTGACCTCCCTCCAAATTCCTCATGGATTTTGAGTTATGGAATGATCAAAATCACAAAAAGTGAAAATGTCACTTTTTTCCAACACTTAGTGAAAATTTCACTAAGTCAGAATCTGCCTTCACTTTTTTCCAAATGTAGGGGGATTTTTCACTTGGATCCAAAAAGTATCAAAACCAAATATGATCAAACAGTTGTTGTATCATATGAGGGCTTACCAAAATGACTAAGAACATCACCAAATTTCACTTGAGCCATGAGATATGACAAGGGCAATATGCCTTGCTGAAAACTGCCAAGGCTAGGCAGAATTTTGCATTTTTGCTCGATTTGGCAAAATCAGCCAATTCCAAGCCTTGTCATCATCTTGGACACATCTGAGGATCAAATCTAAAGGGGATAAACACTGATCCAAGTCTCCAAAGTCCTTGGAACAAGAAGTAGCATGCCAAACCTAAAATTGCCTAAAAGAGGGACAAGTCTCCAATTTTGGATTGGAGCATTCAATGCATACACCAAGGGTGCATGGACTGAGCCATTTGCAACTGAATTCAGTCAAGACTTATCCAAGACCAAGGGAACCACAACCCTGTGCCCTAACCTCTAGTCAATGGCTAGAGGAGACTTGGATTCCAAAGTGCAAACCATTGGACAAACCTCTGCTGCAGTTGTCATTCACTATTGATCCCAAAACAAACTTGCTCTTCTATAAATAGAGCTCATTTGTGCTCAGTTTGAGTACACCAAATCCATCAAACAAATGCTTTCCTCAAAATCTCTTCTTTCACTCCAATTTTGCCTTCTAAGGCAAGTCACTATCGGGTTTTGAGTTTGAGAGCTTTTCCAATCAAACCAATCACTCACACACCTCATATATATCACATAGAAGTGATCCAAACACTCACATAACATCTGGAACACCAAAATCACAAAATCACCAGCCAGTTGCTCAAGTTCTTGACAGATTTACAGTGTGGGTACCATCTCAAGTTCCAAATCATTTCAATCCATTCCAAGCATCCAAACACATTCCATGGCACCTAGGGAAGCTATCCAGATCATTGAAACCTAGCTGTAACACCTCTAACACAAAACACGATCACCAGCTGCAAGAGGTAAGCATGAGCTCTTCAAACTCTATGATACATGCAATTTTTGTTGCACAATAATTTGGCCATATGTTCATAATCATGCATGGAATGTTTTCCCTCAATCAATTGCATTGTTTGAATCATGTGTGGAATCTCTGAACCTTCATGCAGAAATTAGGGTTCTTGAAGTTTCTCTTTGATTTCTTATTCCATGTTAAAAATAAATGAAATTAAAGACCATAGACATGATCGTTAGGTTAAAACGAGTAGATTGATATGTAGATTGCATGATATAATCAAGTATTCAGTGAGATTGAATAGAAAATGCAAATCTGCAGAAACAGAGGATGGCGCGTGTTCTTGCCCTTGTTCTTGGCGCCATTTTTTGAATATTTGAATATTTGAATTTTGTGATTTTATTTAATTGATTCAAAAATTAATTTATCTCTGAGTTTTAATGATTTTGAGTTGATTCTTTTTTTAATAATTCACAAAAATGATAAAATATTTTATTTTACCAAAAAATCCCAAAAATATTATTTATTTCATATAATTGATATATTTGCAAAGAATTAATATTTTAATTGTTTTTGACATTTAAAATATTTCTTTTCCTTCTTGATTTATTAAATTTTAATGACTTCTAATCATTTTGTAGGTCAAAACATGATTTTTGAAACATTATTCCAAGATCACAATTTGTTTTCCACATGTTAAACAATTTTTATCATTTTAATTGAATTTTTTATTCAATTAAAATACATTTTGGAAACATATTAGGGTTTTGATTAATTCAACCTTCATCAAACCTTTTAAAAAAACACTTTGGGCCTCTAATAGAGTGTAAGACCCAATCCCCTTTTAACCAAAACTTTTTGGGCCTCAGATATTGTATAAGTCCCTCTACGTTAAAAGAAAATCTCGCCGCGATCGCCAATTCAAAAATCAAACCAAATGGTCCTACCCTCGTGTTACAAGCCCCATGTATTTT
Organism: Lathyrus tuberosus; assembly: GCA_022829125.1. Taxonomy (NCBI): domain Eukaryota; kingdom Viridiplantae; phylum Streptophyta; class Magnoliopsida; order Fabales; family Fabaceae; genus Lathyrus; species Lathyrus tuberosus. The sequence continues at coordinate 2,787,647 of JALAZF010000494.1, forward strand.
CTTTAAACCTTTTGGGCCTCTAATAGAGTGTAAGACCCAATCCTTTGTAAATACAAACCTATTTTGGGCCTCACTTATTGTATAAGTCCCGTTGTATTTCAAAAAGTTTGACGCGATCATCGTCCGTTGAAAAACTAACCCTGGGCCTCTCCTCGAGCTATAAGACCCATTCAAAATCATTGGGCCTCTATTAGAGTGTAAGACCCAAACCCCCTTTGAAAACCAAACCATTTTGGGCCTCAATGCATTGTATAAGACCAACGACATTTTCAAAAATCTCGGCGCGATCGCCATTTTCAAACAAATGACCCTGGGCCTCTCCTTGAGCTGTAAGCCCCACCACTTGTACAAAAATAAATTCTTGGGCCTCTTGAGAGAGTGTATGTCCCATCCACTTGTACAGAAAAACTTTTTGGGCCTCAGTCATTTGTATAAGTCCCTCTGTACAAAACGACAATGTGATCACTGATAAACCTTGGGCCTCTCCTTGAGTTGTCATCCCCAACATCTTTTCAAAATACTTTATCCCTTAATTTTGAATATACTTTTGTTTTCAATCTTTCTTTGTTGAACAACTAACTAAACAGCATGGAAGCTCTACGACTGAGTAAGTGTTTATATGCTTTCTTTATCCGCTTTCATATACATATAACTGTATTATGGGGCTGTTTCATTGTAAGTCTTCTTTCATAAACTCATATCAACTGTGTAATACTAGTATAGATATTTATTGTTTCCCCAGCAACTACGTCTAGCACTAAGCCCTGTTAATCACTCTTAAATAGACTAAACTAGATCCACCTAGGATTACCAGATATGGTCTTCCTTCCTCTTGGGGTTAAACAAATTGGAGACGTGAAAGGCAGCATTCTCGATGAATCCTTTCACAGACTGTCACCCTTAGACATCGTCAAAGAAACTCTACTCCCCAGAGATGATCTTTTCTCCGTGAATGGCATCTCTTGAGTTTCTTCCAAATTCTCAGACTTTCCTGGCTTGATCTATTCTTGTAGATAGCCTGTCTTGAATTTCTCGGGGTTTGGGGACCCACAGGCTTCCTAAAAGCATCCCCGCATCCTCTTGGGCGTTGTACAAGGACCCTACGACTTCTTAGAAGTATTCACAGCCTCCTCTTAGGCTTCGTATAAGGATTCTTCCTTCGGGAAGAGATCCTCCTCTTGGGCTTCGTACAAATTGTCCCCACGACCTCCTAGAGGTATAGGAACATAAATTAGTCATCTTAATAGAACAGTCTTTCAAAGAGTCTAGATCCTACTACTACTGTTTCTCTAACGCATAGTATAAAAGATAAAACTCTAGACTTAGACAGTCTAATCTCCTTGTGTCTCGAAGGCATTCTCAAGCCCCTTTCAAAATAGGGAAAACACCCGCAGACTTGGACAGTCTCCAATACCCTCTGGATTCCCCATTTCCTTAAAGAACAGGAAATAACCCTGATCCTTTGATTAATCCCAAAGCATAGCCTTGCCTTTAATCAGTCTCTTTATAAGAACTGATTTTCTCTTTTAACCCACATATTGGACCTGTCACTCAACTGAAACAGCCATCCTTTGGCCTCCATCTCGGGCTTCGTACGAGATATAAAATCACACTCTTGTTGAGTATAGAAAGACTCTCTTGTTAAGTCGATCACCTTTGGCCTCCATCTCGGGCTTCGTACGAGATACAAAATCACTCTCTTGTTGAGTATGAAAGACTCTCTTGTTGAGTCAAACATTTTTAGCCTCTATCTCGGGCTTCGTACGAGATTCAAAAAGACTCTCTTGTTGAGTCAATAATCCTTTTAGCCTTCATCTCGGGCTTCGTACGAGATACCAGAAACACTCTCTTGTTGAGTATAAAAGACTCTCTTGTTGAGTCAACCTTTAGCTTCCGTCTTGGGTTTCGTACAAGACACATCCAAAAGCACTCTCTTGTTGAGTCAACCCTTTTAGCCTCTCTCTCGGGCTTCGTACGAGACACATAAAAACACCCTCTTGTTGGGCCAATAGCCTCCTCATAGGCTTTGTATAAGAAAAACCCCGGTTGAGTCAATCAACCTTTTAGCATCAAAACTGTGCCTCGTTCACAGGATACAAACATCAACAACTCCTTTCATTTAATCGCTGTAAGCGGCAAGCCTCTGGATTATTTACATCCACGCCACCGTCCTTCTTTTAGCATGAGAAATTTCTAAGGAAAGATAGCATTGCTCTACACTGAGTTAAAGTCTTCTCCTTCAGGTTAAAAACCCCCTATAAAGGAAATTATGGCATTGCTAGGATTCACATATCCCGGTTAAAGTAATCCTCCTTTATAGTCAGGCACCCAACAGTTGTGACAAACAGAACCCCTTTAGAGATGACAAATTCTCTCTAAAGTCAAAACCCTTTAGCTTCACATCTTGGGGTTCGAACAAGATACAAATAGACCCTTCAGCTTCACATCTTGGGCTTTGAACAAGATATCAACCACCTTTTCAGCTTCACGTTTTGGGCTTTGAACAAGACACCAAAACACCATTTCCTCCTGATTTCCCTGTTTCGGTAAACGGGAATACGTAGGCATAAGATTGCAAGAAAAATATTAGCGAGCACACTAATCCAAAGTCCCAAACCCCATACTTTCACATATCAATCGAAAAGCATCAGTCTTAAACTCCCACCAATCGCCCAGGCACTATTTTAACAGAATAACTTAAGAGAGACCCACAATCTCAATAGCATCTGTAAACCAACAGTCATCTGTTTAAACTCACTATGCAAGCAGGGTTAATTGGAGACATCTATTTCCCTTCCTTCATCAGCTTCAATAGGATAAAAATTGAATCGAACTGTAGTACCCCAAAAGCGATAAGTGCTTCGCAACCACGTCCAAAAATTCGCGCTACAGAAAAAATGGCGACTTCACTGGGGAAGTGTCATTAGGATCTATCACACCTTAGTCATCATTCGTCACCATTCTCCACAGAAAAAATGGCGACTTCACTGGGGAAAACGTCTTGTTCTCTTCCCATCTCTTAAGAAGAAACCTTAAAAAGTGCCACAGAAAAATACCGCCCACCGTGGGGCCCAACAAAGGAATCTTGTCTCTCTTATCTCTCCGGTTGAAACTTTCTCTTAAGACGAGTCCTTGGGTTCACGAGGTACCACAGAATGGCGGTTTCATCAGGGAATGTCATTATTGCTAGGATCGGCCCTCACTAGGATCTTAGGTCAAAACCTTTAAATTGGGAAAGTACCACAGAATGGCGACTCCGCCGAGGAGCCATTTTCTGTCAGGAACATAGGATTCATAGCTCTTAAAAAGTCTAGGACATTAGGACAAATATATATACTGCTTTTCCTAATTGATATCTGTGTTTATTTTTCTGCTAATGGGAATGCGTGTGATACCGCATGTGGAAAGATTGAGTATACACCTAGGAAAAACCTCTTTTAGTGGTGCGGAAACTATTGGAAATGGTTGTCACGCGATACCACCCTCTTCTGATGGTTCTCCAAAAAACATCACCTAGCACGGTTCCCGGACCGCTGGTGTTTTCTCGACAAGAACTGATGATTTTGAGAGACAGGTACAAAAATCACTAGTATAAACCTTTGGGATGGGTAGAGCCTTGACTTCATGACACTGGCCCTTTAACCCCAATTTTTTTTTATGTTTTTGTGTGCTGCATTCATGCATTCATCTAAAAAACATTACATCAAAGAAAAAATTCTCTTCTAATCTCTTTTTTTCAAATTAAACTAAGACAATAATTGCAAATGTCAGAGAGAAAAAGATTGCGCTCATGGATTTCGGTAGAAGGAGAACTTATAAGTATACCTTCAGGGTTCCAAAACTAGAAGATTTGAGAGGATTAGAGAGGATGATCACTAACCCTGAAGCTTTCAAAGCTAAGTACGGAGGTCTGCTACCTCTGTTAAGAGTCCATGTGATCGAAGGAATCATGGAGGTACTCATTCAGTTTTACGATTCGGTCTATCACAGTTTCACATTCTCGGATTACTAGCTCGCACCAACGCTGGAGGAGTACTCTCACCTGACCAATTTACACATTACTGATCGAGCTCCATTTTTTGGACTGGAAGAAATTCTTAAGGATCAGACCATTGCAAGAGCGGTTTAGTTGGATGAGTCAGAAATCAAGACTCACATGACCACTAAGGGAGGGCTCCTGGGTTTACTAGCCCAGTTCCTGACAAAGAAGGCTCTGTACTTTTCCAGTATAGGGAACATGACTGCTTTTGAAAGCATCTTTGTCTTACTCACCTACGGGTTATTTCTGTTTCCCAACATTAATAGCTTCGTCGATATCAATGCCATTAAGGTTTTTCTCATTGGAAACCCTGTGCTAACTTTGCTCGCGGACGCGTATCATTCTGTACACTTAGGAAATTTGTACAGCGGAGGAGTTATCACATGCTGTGTACCCCTGCTATACAAATGGTTTATCTCCCATTTGCCCCAAGTCTGCTGCTTTTTGGGATCATAAGAGTGCCTTACGTTGGTCGCAGAAAATCATGTCTCTTACCTACTCTGATATAGATTGGTGCAATAGGATTTATGACAGGATCAGGATCATTGACCGTTGTGGAAACTTCCCCAACGTACCCCTCACAGGAACTAAAGGAGGAATCAACTACCATCCAGTATTAGTTCGTTGTCAATTTGGATACCCGATGAGGCATATCCCACATGATGCTCATCTGGAGGGTCTTTTCTTCAAAGAAGGAGAAAATGACAGGGTACTAAAGATGGAAATAATGCACGCTTGGAAACATGTTCATAAGAAAGGACGAGAGTCTCTAGGAAAACCAGACTGTGTCTCGGTGGAGCCTTATCTCCACTGGATACAAACTAGATCTCTCAAGCTAAAGATGCCTTATCCTCGTCATGGAGTTCTTCCACCGAGGGAATCTGTCATGTACTTCATGACTGAAACAAAAAAACTTCAGGTTACTCTCAACAAAGTTCAACAGGAGAGGAGGTCTTGGAAGAACAAGTAGAGTGTACCAAAATACAGCGACTGCTGACAGATAAGGATGCTCTGATCGAGATTTTAGAGCAACATGCTGTAGAGAATCAGGATGACCAAAGGAATTTGCTCGTTCCTTTCATTTGGAAAAGGAATGACAACCCGACAACGGCCCAAGAGCCCCGGTCCAAGAAAAGGAAAGTACCAGAATCAGCACCCGGGTTCTCCTCAGAGAGGACTCGGGACCCCTTAGCTTAGGTTTCTATTTCCACACCTTGTAATCTACTGTATTTCTATTTTCGCAATCCTTTGAATTCAATAAAACGGGGTTTCCGCACTGTTTAGTATTTGCAATCTAATTGTCGAAGTTTACTTTGAATAAACAAAAAATTAATAATCATTGCATTCATCATTCTCACGTCACGTATTCTTCTTACCTACGAATCTCACGTTTATGTCTTGGTTCTAAAGTCAAACTGTCTCATTCGTACAATACTCGGGCCAATCGTCAAAAAAAGATGGATGATCTCGAGGAAGAGAACAGAGAGTTGAGAGAAGAGATCGACGCTCTGGGAGAGGATCTGAGAAAGCTTCATAACGACATGCAGGCCATGACAGAAGCTCAGCTACAAAGGACTATAATCTCATAGATCACCTCAACGCCCATAGTGGAAAAGTCCGATCCTAGGTACAAAATGCCGAAAGATCGTCCCTGGGGCATGCCACTTAACTATATCCCGGAAGGATATATCCCGTTGATCAATGAGGATCAGGGGATCGCAGCAAGAACTATAACACCCTTCTACCCCAAATACAATTTTAGATAAAGATTTCATATTATCAGAGTAAAATCATCATGAAAGGTGCCACATATATTCAAACATCATTCAAAATCATTGTCCTGTCCCGTAACACGGGTTACACATTCTTAATAATAAAATCAACAACTACGCAGCGGAAATCAAATTTTTATGTCATTTCAATAAAATACTTCATAATAAGTATATCCAAATCAAATCATCACCAACAATGTAAAAATTCAACATAAAACAAAAGAACGCGAGGTTCACAACAAATCCCAACCCGATGTTACATGACACAGAGCAGGACACCTCTAAACTAAACAACGATAACAACACACTTCAAGGTTATATCCTCCATCGCCGCGAATCTACTCTTGGTTATCTGCAAGTTACCCACATAAGAGGCAACATTTCCAAGCAGGCAGGGTGAGAAATCACAATTCATTATAGTAATATAAGTACATGGAAAATGAACAGGAAGGAAACAACAACATCATAGCATAGCCAACAACAGCATCATAGCATAATCAACCACAACATCATAGCATAATCAACATCAACCTCATAGCATAGTCAAGAACAACATCATAGTGTAATCAACAACAACTTCATGATATAATCAACAACAACGTCATGATATAACCAACACCAACATCATAGTATAATCAACAACAACATCATGATATAATCAACAACAACGTCATGATATAATCAACATTAACGTCATAGTATAATCATCAACAACATCATGATATAATCAACAACAACATCATAGTTTAATCAACAACAACACCATGATATCCACAATAAAACTTACATATTATTCGACAATTAACTCGTACACATGCAAAGTCACTTAGAATGAAATGCAACTTCATCGGAAACATGCATGTGGTACCAATTCAACGTGGATGGACACTGGCCACCAACCCTCCAAATGGAGCACAACGTAATCAACGTATCACTCCAATCCGCACAATGGGATTGAAGCTACCAATGGACCGAAGCCCCAACATAAAAATGCTATGAAATGCAATGATGCTAATTCTCCTCAACTCATCAAAATCAACGTGTGCATCATCCATTTCATATTCAACAAATGTTTATCATACAATCATATTTGATCATCTTATATCAACAACAACTCAACAACAACATCATACAACCTCATAATTCACAATCACAACACACATTCATGCGACCGATGTCCACATTTCACGGTTCGACACATTGGAACATACAAGAAAACACACATGGCTCGTTGAATAGTTGGAAATCTATCATTGAAAACAATTTTAACATAAAGTACATAAAGTCAGCTTTCCAACGATTCGAACGGCGACCCGAACGGACTTACGAATCAAAAGTTACGAATTTTCGAAGTTTTCAAAATAAGCTGCCCGAGGGGACCGCGCTGAGCGGGCTGAGCGGGCTCTGCGAATTGGTAAAAAATTTCTGCGATTACAGCACTTCTCCCACCTCGATTTCATACCCTTAAACTGCATTTTTCACCCCTATTAACCCAAATTAAGTCACTATAACCTATATCTAACACACATACAACAAATACACCAATTTGTTTCACTCATTCTCATCACAACAACTTACTCCTAACACAATCTATATCATCAAACATCACCATTATTCAAGAATCCACAAAACCTAATCTATTCATAAACCAATTCCTATAAAATTATAATAAACCGTGAAAACTCCCCATACCTTAGAGTAATCCGAAGCTTTTTCCTTCTTTTCTCCAAGATTCTCCTAGCAATCCTTCAAAACCCTAGGTTTTCTCCTCCTCTTCTCTTCTTCAGCGTTCTTCACAAAAATACGATCCCTTGGAAAATGATTGATCTTTCTTCTTTAGTTACAGTATCCCAGTTTATGAACTTCCAACTCCACCCTTACTCTTTTTCCTTTATGACCATCTTGCCTTTTTCTTAATATTTTTAAATAATAAATAATAATCTAAATAATACATGATTATTCACTTTATTAAAATTATTTAAAAATACTCTTTTAATCCATAATTCTCCAAATTACCAAAAACCTCTTAATTCCTTCTAAATTAAATAAATAAATAAATAAATGATTAATTTAAATTTTTGGGGTGTTACAACTCTCCCCTACTTTAAGAATTTTCGTCCTCGAAAATTTACTTGATGCAAACCATTTCAGATACGTTATCACCTCCGACTAATCAACTCTCATGCCGCGTGTGGCCATACCACGACTAATGCAATACAACAATACACCTTATCAATGCCAACGACAACAAGATGAAATGCTCACGCGATGTACTCGACGACCAACTCAAAACACCGAGAATAATCAGGTTAGGAACATACAGGTTCACTATGAACCAGGATACAACACGATCGTTACCATCACCATAGGAAACCCTCCCCTAACTCCCCATCATAGGGATTAGCTACTCGCACTCGAACCATCACCATAGGTAACGAGGCAACAACAAAGGTAAGAAAACAAGGGCCCAAAGCACAATTTCAACGTAACCAACTACCGACATCGTTGATACTCACATAAGAACCAACTGCACTACCCACGCTTTCGCTGCGCACTCTGAGTACTCGCAACTATCTAATCTACCAAGTTTACATCAACTTCCGACCATCAAAGCCGACATAAGAAAGGACCTTTCAACTTAACTCATAAGAAATTCCATCCAAACAGGCATTCTATACTCTTGTGATTACTGAATACTTAGATCCGTAAACAATACCTCCGAATATCCAACACAACTACAACTGCAGCCAATTCCAAATCTTGAATAGGATAGATACTTTCAAGAATTCCTAATTATCGTCAACATAAGCTACAACTTCACCACCTTGTATCAACACATCATCAAAATTCATCTCAACGCATAACAATCTCACCACAACATAAGGATACATGTGTCCAATTAATCTCAACAAGAAAAAAATCATCTTCCAAACAGAGCTTAATACCCAATAGCCATAGATTTAGCCTCAACAACTTACACTTAACATGGCATATTAACCAAACCAATCAAACAAACTAATTCCTCAAGTCCTACTCATACTACCACAATTCTCCAAAAGCCCTCATCCGAATTAACACAACCACTCAACTTCATCTTTACAAATCATAATTCACACCTTGCTAACTCAGCATATAGCTTCACTTCTTTCAATACTTGCAACTCAACTCTCAAATACTCTACGCGCTCTTCTTCTGATTTTATAAAACATCAGAATATCCACAACGAACACCAGTTATAACTCATCCAAACAAGTATGGAAAATACCATTCATATTTCCATATATACACTTTAAGGCATACCAGCCACTACCCTTCTCGATCCAACATCCTTGGTCAAATCATAGTCTTACATTACCATTTACTTCCTACTTGGTTTATCTCTACAGTTCTTCAAGTCTCATGTCAGTCGAATTCTCGATCCACCATAAACCAAAACCCAAGTTATCCAGAACACAATTGTGAGTTTCCAAACTACTCACTGATCAACTCGCAACCTCATACTAACATTCTCAAGTCCGCCTTATTTCCCTATATAAGAATCCGCATCGACAACTCAAACAATTCATAAGCACTTGGCTCAACCCCAAACAATTCACTGCGCATACTATTCTAGTTGGCAAGACACGTCTACTCCATCCAACATGATACCGTTGACTATCAACAAGAGATTAAGGGTGATCAGCTCCTCAATTTGTCAATAGACAGCCGACAACCATAATGGTGGCATAAATCATCATTACCCAACTACAATAGCGTCCTTTACCTTTTTCTTAAAGTTATCTCAGCATACTGCTCCACCATCTCTCTAAGGTTTACAAACGTTTTTCTTAATTTTCTTATTTTCCATCTCGTCAATGATACGAAAAGTCCAAAATCCAGTACATATTCTCCTATACAAGCTAGTTGCACAACACAATCATTAAATATCTTTCTAATACCGGAAACGTTACCACATCACGTACAATCCAAATCGACCCACTTCAGTCGAAACATTTATCTAAGTTCAAACTTTTGACGACCCTAACCAATCCTTCATCTTCCTTTTTAATCTCACAACTTCGATGATCCGTATAATTCCACACTTGATTCTCATTCCAATCACAATCTCAACAATACCATCTTATCATCTGGTTGGTGATATAACTTCCAAAAATTTCTGACTCATGCCGACACATCTCGCCAACAACATACAATCCACTTTACTATTTAACTTTCCTCAAAGATTTCTATACTTTTCATCATTCTCAACTATCATGCGCCACACTTCCATATGCTTCTCTGATACTCTTCTTCTTATTACTAAACATTTCATACTTGACTTCATCCTACTATTTCAAGCAAGAATTGTCCAACTTCAAACACGATTATCTTCTTCAATAAAGACCTCACAGACACAAAATTATATTCCAAAATGAAGGGAAGTTTGTGTAGATTCCAGAACTTCAAGAATCGCTCAAATCTGAATTACGAGTAAAACGTTATCGTCCTTGCAATGAGACTGGTCAAGAAATCCCGTATACGAACTTCCACCAAACAAAATCAGTATCAGACGCAACTATTCAAAAGCGTCATTCTCTCTGCTCAAAAACATGTTGAAGACAAAATTTATATGCAAACTGTAGGGAATTTCGTAAACTTTCCAAAAAGTCTAGAATCGCTTTCATCGGAGTTACGAGTAGAAAGTTATGCCTCTTTTACTGACGGCTGTTCCATAAATGTGAAAATAAAACCGAAATTGGTGAACATGAGTTATACCTCTTTCTCTTGCTTCCAAACCCTTCCAAAAATCCTTGTTTTTCACCCAACTCTGAAAATCATCTGACTTCACTCCAGATATACTCCACTTGCATATCACTATTCGTCACATTTCCCTATCTTCTCCGAGAAGCAAACATCAATCATACTTACTCGTCCTCCTTCAAATGTCTCAACTGGGCCGATAGATAAAATCATGAGTCCATACTCTCGTCAATTCACAATAACACAGTTCTGACAACACTTGCACAAAATCAAATCAACTCCAACAACACTTGTACTCTTACCCTTAATATCACCTTGAGTTAACTCCTCACACCAGAAACATCTCCGGGAAGCAAACTTCTCCCCCACTTGTTTCAAACCAACACCGGGGGCCAACGGTTAGAAAACAAACAAGTACCGACAGTGTTCAACACACTTGTCGCCTACCAAGGGATAAACGACATTTAGACAACTTGGCCGGACAGACCGACCTACTCTGATACCACTAATCTAACACCCTTCTACCCCAAATACAATTTTAGATAAAGATTTCATATTATCAGAGTAAAATCATCATGAAAGGTGCCACATATATTCAAACATCATTCAAAATCATTGTCCTGTCCCGTAACACGGGTTACACATTCTTAATAATAAAATCAACAACTACGCAGCGAAAATCAAATTTTTATGTCATTTCAATAAAATACTTCATACTAAGTTTATCCAAATCAAATCATCACCAACAATGTAAAAATTCAACATAAAACAAAAGAACGCGAGGTTCACAACAAATCCCAACCCGATGTTACATGACACAGAGCAGGACACCTCTAAACTAAACAACGATAACGACACACTTCAAGGTTATATCCTCCATCGCCGCGAATCTACTCTTGGTTATCTGCAAGTTACCCACATAAGAGGCAACATTTCCAAGCAGGCAGGGTGAGAAATCACAATTCATTATAGTAATATAAGTACATGGAAAATGAACAGGAAGGCAACAACAAAATCATAGCATAGCCAACAACAACATCATAGCATAATCAACCACAACATCATAGCATAATCAACATCAACCTCATAGCATAGTCAACAACAACATCATAGTGTAATCAACAACAACTTCATGATATAATCAACAACAATGTCATGATATAACCAACACCAACATCATAGTATAATCAACAACAACATCATGATATAATCAACAACAACGTCATGATATAATCAACATTAACGTCATAGTATAATCATCAACAACATCATGATATAATCAACAACAACATCATAGTTTAATCAACAACAACACCATGATATCCACAATAAAACTTACATATTATTCGACAATTAACTCGTACACATGCAATGTCACTTAGAATGAAATGCAACTTCATCGGAAACATGCATGTGGTACCAATTCAACGTGGATGGACACTGGCCACCAACCCTCCAAATGGAGCACAACGTAATCAACGTATCACTCCAATCCGCACAATGGGATTGAAGCTACCAATGGACCGAAGCCCCCAACATAAAAATGCTATGAAATGCAATGATGCTAATTCTCCTCAACTCATCAAAATCAACGTGTGCATCATCCATTTCATATTCAACAAATGTTTATCATACAATCATGTTTGATCATCTTATATCAACAGCAACTCAACAACAACATCATACAACCTCATAATTCACAATCGCAACACACATTCATGCGACCGATGTCCACATTTCACGGTTCGACACATTGGAACATACAAGAAAACACACATGTTTCGTTGAATAGTTGGAAATCTATCATTGAAAACAATTTTAACATAAAGTACATAAAGTCAGCTTTCCAACGATTCGAACGGCGACCCAAACGGACTTACATATCAAAAGTTACGAATTTTCGAAGTTTTCAAAATAAACTGCCCGAGGGGACCGCGCTGAGCGGGCTCTGCGAATTGGGCAAAAATTTCTGCGATGACAACACTTCTCCCACCTCGATTTCATACCCTTAATTTGCATTTTCCACCCCTATTAACCCAAATTAAGTCACTATAACCTATATCTAACACACATACAACAAATACACCAATTTGTTTCACTCATTCTCATCACAACAACTCACTCCTAACACAATCTATATCATCAAACATCACCATTATTCAAGAATCCACAAAACCTAATCTATTCATAAACCAATTCCTATAAAATTATAATAAACCGTGAAAACTCCCCATACCTTAGAGTAATCCGAAGCTTTTTCTTTCTTTTCTCCAAGATTCTCCTAGCAATCCTTCAAAACCCTAGGTTTTCTCCTCCTCTTCTCTTCTTCAGCGTTCTTCACAAAAATACGATCCCTTGGAATATGATCGATCTTTCTTCTTTAGTTACATTATCCCAGTTTATGAACTTCCAACTCCACCCTTACTCTTTTTCCTTTATGACCATCTTGCCCTTTTCTTAATATTTTTAAATAATAAATAATAATCTAAATAATACATGATTATTCACTTTATTAAAATTATTTAAAAATACTCTTTTAATCCATAATTCTCCAAATTACCAAAAACCTCTTAATTCCTTCTAAATTAAATAAATAAATAAATAAATGATTAATTTAAATTTTTGGGGTGTTACAACTCTCCCCTACTTTAAGAATTTTCGTCCTCGAAAATTTACTCGATGCAAACCACTTCAAATACGTTATCACCTCCGACTAATCAACTCTCATGCCGCGTGTGGCAATACCACGAATAATGCAATACAACAATACACCTTATCAATGCCAACGACAACAAGATGAAATGCTCACGCGATGTACTCGACGGCCAACTCAAAACACCGAGAATAATCAGGTTAGGAACATACAGGTTCACTATGAACCAGGATACAACACGATCATTACCATCGCCATAGGAAACCCTCCCCTAACTCCCCATCATAGGAATTAGCTACTCGCACTCGAACCATCACCATAGGTAACTAGGCAACAACAAAGGTAAGAAAAGAAGGGCCCAAAGCACAATTTCAACGTAACCAACTACCGACATCGTTGATACTTACATAAGAACCAACTGCACTACCCACGCTTTCGTTGCGCACTCTGAGTACTCGCAACTATCTAATCTACCAAGTTTACATCAACTTCTGACCATCAAAGCCGACATAAGAAAGGACCTTTCAACTTAACTCATAAGAAATTCCATCCAAACAGGCATTCTATACTCTTGTGATTACTGAATACTTAGATCCGTAAACAATACCTCCGAATATCCAACACAACTACAACTGCAGCCAATTCCAAATCTTGAATAGGATAGATACTTTCAAGAATTCCTAATTATCGTCAACATAAGCTACAACTTCACCACCTTGTATCAACACATCATTAAAATTCATCTCAACGCATAACATTCTCACCACAACATAAGGATACATGTGTCCAATTAATCTCAACAAGAAAAAAATCATCTTCCAAACAGAGCTTAATACCCAATAGCCATAGATTTAGCCTCAATAACTTACACTTAACATGGCATATTAACCAAACCAATCAAACAAACTAATTCCTCAAGTCCTACTCGTACTAGCACAATTCTCCAAAAGCCCTCATCCGAATTAACACAACCACTCAACTTCATCTTTACAAATCATAATTCACACCTTGCTAACTCAGCATATAGCTTCACTTCTTTCAATACTTGCAACTCAACTCTCAAATACTCTACGCGCTCTTCTTCTGATTTTATAAAACATCAGAATATCCACAACGAACACCAGTTATAACTCATCCAAACAAGTATGGAAAATACCATTCATATTTCCATATATACACTTTAAGGCATACCAGCCACTACCCTTCTCGATCCAACATCCTTGGTCAAATCATAGTCTTACATTACCATTTACTTCCTACTTGGTTTATCTCTACAGTTCTTCAAGTCTCATGTCAGTCGAATTCTCGATCCACCACAAACCAAAACCCAAGTTATCCAGAACACAATTGTGAGTTTCCAAACTACTCACTGATCAACTCGCAACCTCATACTAACATTCTCAAGTCCGCCTCATTTCCCTATATAGGAATCCGCATCGACAACTCAAACAATTCATAAGCACTTGGCTCAACCCCAAACAATTCACTGCGCATACTATTCTAGTTGGCAAGACACGTCTACTCCATCCAACATGATACCTTCGACTATCAACAAGAGATTATGGGTGATCATATCCTCAATTTGTCAATAGACAGCCGGCAACCATAATGGTGGCATAAATCATCATTACCCAACTATAATAGCGTCCTTTACCTTTTTCTTAAAGTTATCTCAGCATACTGCTCCACCATCTCTCTAAGGCTTACAAACGTTTTTCTTAATGTTCTTATTTTCCATCTCGTCAATGATACGAAAAGTCCAAAATCCAGTACATATTCTCCTATACAAGCTAGTTGCACAACACACTCATTAAATATCTTTCTAATACCGGAAACGTTACCACATCACGTACAATCCAAATCGACCCACTTCAGTCGAAACATTTATCTAAGTTCAAACTTTTGACGACCCTAACCAATCCTTCATCTTCCTTTTTAATCTCACAACTTCGATGATCCGTATAATTCCACACTTGATTCTCATTCCAATCACAATCTCAACAATACCATATTATCATCTGGTTGGTGATATAACTTCCAAAAATTTCCGACTCATGCCGACACATCTCGCCAACAACATACAATCCACTTTACTATTTAACTTTCCTCAAAGATTTATATACTTTTCATCATTCTCAACTATCATGCGCCACACTTCCATGTGCTTCTCTGATACTCTTCTTCTTATTACTAAACATTTCATACTTGACTTCATCCTACTATTTCAAGCAAGAATTGTCCAACTTCAAACATGATTATCTTCTTCAATAAAGACCTCACAGACACAAAATTATATTCCAAAATGAAGGGAATTTCGTGTAGATTCCAGAACTTCAAGAATCCCTCAAATCTAAATTACGAGTAAAACGTTATCGTCCTTGCAATGAGACTGGTCAAGAAATCCCGTATACGAACTTCCACCAAACAAAATCAGTATCAGACCCAACTATTCAAAAGCGTCATTCTCTCTGCTCAAAAACATGCTGAAGACAAATTTTATATGCAAACTGTAGGGAATTTCGTAAACTTTCCGAAAAGTCTAGAATCGCTTTCATCGGAGTTACGAGTAGAAAGTTATGCCTCTTTTACTGACGGTTGTTCCATAAATGTGAAAATAAAACCGAAATTGGTGAACATGAGTTATACCTCTTTCTCTTGCTTCCAAACCCTTCCAAAAATCCTTGTTTTTCACCCAACTCTAAAAATCATCCGACTTCACTCCAGATATACTCCACTTGCATATCACTATTCGTCACATTTCCCTATCTTCTCCGAGAAGCAAACATTAATCATACTTACTCGTCCTCCTTCAAATGTCTTAACTGGGCTGATAGATAAAATCATGAGTCCATACTCTCGTCAATTCGCAATAACACAGTTCTGACAACACTTGCACAAAATCAAATCAACTCCAACAACACTTGTACTCTTACCCTTAATATCACCTTGAGTTAACTCCTCACACCAGAAACATCTCCGGGAAGCAAACTTCTCCCCCACTTGTTTCAAACCAACACCGAGGGCCAACGGTTAGAAAACAAACAAGTACCGACAGTGTTCAACACACTTGTCGCGTACCAAGGGATAGACGACATTTAGACAACTTGGCCGGACAGACCGACCTACTCTGATACCACTAATCTAACACCCTTCTACCCCAAATACACTTTTAGATAAAGATTTCATATTATCAGAGTAAAATCATCATGAAAGGTGCCACATATATTCTAACATCATTCAAAATCATTGTCCTGTCCCGTAACACGGGTTACACATTCTTATTAATAAAATCAACAACTACGCAGCGGAAATCAAATTTTTATGTCATTTCAATAAAATACTTCATACTAAGTTTATCCAAATCAAATCATCACCAACAATGTAAAAATTCAACATAAAACAAAAGAACGCGAGGTTCACAACAAATCCCAACCCGATGTTACATGACACAGAGCAGGACACCTCTAAACTAAACAACGATAACGACACACTTCAAGGTTATATCCTCCATCGCCGCGAATCTACTCTTGGTTATCTGCAAGTTACCCACATAAGAGGCAACATTTCCAAGCAGGCAGGGTGAGAAATCACAATTCATTATAGTAATATAAGTACATGGAAAATGAACAGGAAGGCAACAACAACATCATAGCATAGCCAACAACAGCATCATAGCATAATCAACCACAACATCATAGCATAATCAACATCAACCTCATAGCGTAGTCAACAACAACATCATAGTGTAATCAACAACAACTTCATGATATAATCAACAACAACGTCATGATATAACCAACACCAACATCATAGTATAATCAACAACAACATCATGATATAATCAACAACAACGTCATGATATAATCAACATTAACGTCATAGTATAATCATCAACAACATCATGATATAATCAACAACAACATCATAGTTTAATCAACAACAACACCATGATATCCACAATAAAACTTACATATTATTCGACAATTAACTCGTACACATGCAATGTCACTTAGAATGAAATGCAACTTCATCGGAAACATGCATGTGGTACCAATTCAACGTGGATGGACATTGGCCACCAACCCTCCAAATGGAGCACAACGTAATCAACGTATCACTCCAATCCGCACAATGGGATTGAAGCTACCAATGGACCGAAGCCCCAACATAAAAATGCTATGAAATGCAATGAAGCTAATTCTCCTCAACTCATCAAAATCAACGTGTGCATCATCCATTTCATATTCAACAAATGTTTATCATACAATCATGTTTGATCATCTTATATCAACAGCAACTCAACAACAACATCATACAACCTCATAATTCACAATTGCAACACACATTCATGCGACCGATGTCCACATTTCACGGTTCGACACATTGGAACATACAAGAAAACACACATGTTTCGTTGAATAGTTGGAAATCTATCATTGAAAACAATTTTAACATAAAGTACATAAAGTCAGCTTTCCAACGATTCGAACGGCGACCCAAACGGACTTACGAATCAAAAGTTACGAATTTTCGAAGTTTTCAAAATAAGCTGCCCGAGGGGACCGCGCTGAGCGGGCTCTGCGAATTGGTCAAAAATTTCTGCGATGACAGCACTTCTCCCACCTCGATTTCATACCCTTAAACTGCATTTTTCACCCCTATTAACCCAAATTAAGTCACTATAACCTATATCTAACACACATACAACAAATACACCAATTTGTTTCACTCATTCTCATCACAACAACTCACTCCTAACCCAATCTATATCATCAAACATCACCATTATTCAAGAATCCACAAAACCTAATCTATTCATAAACCAATTCCTATAAAATTATAATAAACCGAGAAAACTCCCTATACCTTAGAGTAATCCGAAACTTTTTCCTTCTTTTCTCCAAGATTCTCCTAGCAATCCTTCAAAACCCTAGGTGTTCTGCTCCTCTTCTCTACTTCAGCGTTCTTCACAAAAATACGATCCCTTGGAAAATGATCGATCTTTCTTCTTTAGTTACATTATCCCAGTTTATGAACTTCCAACTCCACCCTTACTCATTTTCCTTTATGACCATCTTGCCCTTTTCTTAATATTTTTAAATAATAAATAATAATCTAAATAATACATGATTATTCACTTTATTAAAATTATTTAAAAATACTCTTTTAATCCATAATTCTCCAAATTACCAAAAACCTCTTAATTCCTTCTAAATTAAATAAATAAATAAATAAATGATTAATTTAAATTTTTGGGGTGTTACAACTCTCCCCTACTTTAAGAATTTTCGTCCTCGAAAATTTACTCGATGCAAACCACTTCAAATACGTTATCACCTCCGACTAATCAACTCTCATGCCGCGTGTGGCAATACCACGAATAATGCAATACAAAAATACACCTTATCAATGCCAACGACAACAAGATGAAATGCTCACGCGATGTACTCGACGACCAACTCAAAACACCTAGAATAATCAGGTTAGGAACATACAGGTTCACTATGAACCAGGATACAACACGATCATTACCATCGCCATAGGAAACCCTCCCCTAACTCCCCATCATAGGAATTAGCTACTCGCACTCGAACCATCACCATAGGTAACGAGGCAACAACAAAGGTAAGAAAAGAAGGGCCCAAAGCACAATTTCAACGTAACCAACTACCGACATCGTTGATACTTACATAAGAACCAACTGCACTACCCACGCTTTCGTTGCACACTCTGAGTACTCGCAACTATCTAATCTACCAAGTTTACATCAACTTCTGACCATCAAAGCCGACATAAGAAAGGACCTTTCAACTTAACTCATAAGAAATTCCATCCAAACAGGCATTCTATACTTTTGTGATTACTGAATACTTAGATCCGTAAACAATACCTCCGAATATCCAACACAACTACAACTGCAGCCAATTCCAAATCTTGAATAGGATAGATACTTTCAAGAATTCCTAATTATCGTCAACATAAGCTACAACTTCACCACCTTGTATCAACACATCATTAAAATTCATCTCAACGCATAACAATCTCACCACAACATAAGGATACATGTGTCCAATTAATCTCAACAAGAAAAAAATCATCTTCCAAACAGAGCTTAATACCCAATAGCCATAGATTTAGCCTCAATAACTTACACTTAACATGGCATATTAACCAAACCAATCAAAAAAACTAATTCCTCAAGTCCTACTCGTACTAGCACAATTCTCCAAAAGCCCTCATCCGAATTAACACAACCACTCAACTTCATCTTTACAAATCATAATTCACACCTTGCTAACTCAGCATATAGCTTCACTTCTTTCAATACTTGCAACTCAACTCTCAAATACTCTACGCGCTCTTCTTCTGATTTTATAAAACATCAGAATATCCACAACGAACACCAGTTATAACTCATCCAAACAAGTATGGAAAATACCATTCATATTTCCATATATACAATTTAAGGCATACCAGCCACTACCCTTCTCGATCCAACATCCTTGGTCAAATCATAGTCTTACATTACCATTTACTTCCTACTTGGTTTATCTCTACAGTTCTTCAAGTCTCATGTCAGTCGAATTCTCGATCCACCACAAACCAAAACCCAAGTTATCCAGAACACAATTGTGAGTTTCCAAACTACTCACTGATCAACTCGCAACCTCATACTAACATTCTCAAGTCCGCCTCATTTCCCTATATAGGAATCCGCATCGACAACTCAAACAATTCATAAGCACTTGGCTCAACCCCAAACAATTCACTGCGCATACTATTCTAGTTGGCAAGACACGTCTACTCCATCCAACATGATACCTTCGACTATCAACAAGAGATTATGGGTGATCATATCCTCAATTTGTCAATAGACAGCCGGCAACCATAATGGTGGCATAAATCATCATTACCCAACTATAATAGCGTCCTTTACCTTTTTCTTAAAGTTATCTCAGCATACTGCTCCACCGTCTCTCTAAGGCTTACAAACGTTTTTCTTAATGTTCTTATTTTCCATCTCGTCAATGATACGAAAAGTCCAAAATCCAGTACATATTCTCCTATACAAGCTAGTTGCACAACACACTCATTAAATATCTTTCTAATACCGGAAATGTTACCACATCACGTACAATCCAAATCGACCCACTTCAGTCGAAACATTTATCTAAGTTCAAACTTTTGACGACCCTAACCAATCCTTCATCTTCCTTTTTAATCTCACAACTTCGATGATCCGTATAATTCCACACTTGATTCTCATTCCAATCACAATCTCAACAATACCATATTATCATCTGGTTGGTGATATAACTTCCAAAAATTTTCGACTCATGCCGACACATCTCGCCAACAACATACAATCCACTTTACTATTTAACTTTCCTCAAAGATTTATATACTTTTCATCATTCTCAACTATCATGCGCCACACTTCCATGTGCTTCTCTGATACTCTTCTTCTTATTACTAAACATTTCATACTTGACTTCATCCTACTATTTCAAGCAAGAATTGTCCAACTTCAAACACGATTATCTTCTTCAATAAAGACCTCACAGACACAAAATTATATTCCAAAATGAAGGGAATTTCGTGTAGATTCCAGAACTTCAAGAATCGCTCAAATCTAAATTACGAGTAAAACGTTATCGTCCTTGCAATGAGAAGAAATCCTGTATACGAACTTCCACCAAACAAAATCAGTATCAGACCCAACTATTCAAAAGCGTCATTCTCTCTGCTCAAAAACATGCTGAAGACAAATTTTATATGCAAACTGTAGGGAATTTCGTAAACTTTCCGAAAAGTCTAGAATCGCTTTCATCGGAGTTACGAGTAGAAAGTTATGCCTCTTTTACTGACGGTTGTTCCATAAATGTGAAAATAAAACCGAAATTGGTGAACATGAGTTATACCTCTTTCTCTTGCTTCCAAACCCTTCCAAAAATCCTTGTTTTTCACCCAACTCTGAAAATCATCCGACTTCACTCCAGATATACTCCACTTGCATATCACTATTCGTCACATTTCCCTATCTTCTCCGAGAACAAACATAAATCATACTTACTCGTCCTCCTTCAAATGTCTTAACTGGGATGATAGATAAAATCATGAGTCCATACTCTCGTCAATTCGCAATAACACAGTTCTGACAACACTTGCACAAAATCAAATCAACTCCAACAACACTTGTACTCTTACCCTTAATATCACCTTGAGTTAACTCCTCACACCAGAAACATCTCCGGGAAGCAAACTTCTCCCCCACTTGTTTCAAACCAACACCGAGGGCCAACGGTTAGAAAACAAACAAGTACCGACAGTGTTCAACACACTTGTCGCGTACCAAGGGATAGACGACATTTAGACAACTTGGCCGGACAGACCGACCTACTCTGATACCACTAATCTAACACCCTTCTACCCCAAATACACTTTTAGATAAAGATTTCATATTATCAGAGTAAAATCATCATGAAAGGTGCCACATATATTCTAACATCATTCAAAATCATTGTCCTGTCCCGTAACACGGGTTACACATTCTTATTAATAAAATCAACAACTACGCAGCGGAAATCAAATTTTTATGTCATTTCAATAAAATACTTCATACTAAGTTTATCCAAATCAAATCATCACCAACAATGTAAAAATTCAACATAAAACAAAAGAACGCGAGGTTCACAACAAATCCCAACCCGATGTTAGATGACACAGAGCAGGACACCTCTAAACTAAACAACGATAACGACACACTTCAAGGTTATATCCTCCATCGCCGCGAATCTACTCTTGGTTATCTGCAAGTTACCCACATAAGAGGCAACATTTCCAAGCAGGCAGGGTGAGAAATCACAATTCATTATAGTAATATAAGTACATGGAAAATGAACAGGAAGGCAACAACAACATCATAGCATAGCCAACAACAGCATCATAGCATAATCAACCACAACATCATAGCATAATCAACACCAACCTCATAGCGTAGTCAACAACAACATCATAGTGTAATCAACAACAACTTCATGATATAATCAACAACAACGTCATGATATAACCAACACCAACATCATAGTATAATCAACAACAATATCATGATATAATCAACAACAACGTTATGATATAATCAACATTAACGTCATAGTATAATCATCAACAACATCATGATATAATCAACAACAACATCATAGTTTAATCAACAACAACACCATGATATCCACAATAAAACTTACATATTATTCGACAATTAACTCGTACACATGCAATGTCACTTAGAATGAAATGCAACTTCATCGGAAACATGCATGTGGTACCAATTCAACGTGGATGGACACTGGCCACCAACCCTCCAAATGGAGCACAACGTAATCAACGTATCACTCCAATCCGCACAATGGGATTGAAGCTACCAATGGACCGAAGCCCCAACATAAAAATGCTATGAAATGCAATGATGCTAATTCTCCTCAACTCATCAAAATCAACGTGTGCATCATCCATTTCATATTCAACAAATGTTTATCATACAATCATGTTTGATCATCTTATATCAACAGCAACTCAATAACAACATCATACAACCTCATAATTCACAATCGCAACACACATTCATGCGACCGATGTCCACATTTCACGGTTCGACACATTGGAACATACAAGAAAACACACATGTTTCGTTGAATAGTTGGAAATCTATCATTGAAAACAATTTTAACATAAAGTACATAAAGCCAGCTTTCCAACGATTCGAACGGCGACCCAAACGGACTTACGAATCAAAAGTTACGAATTTTCGAAGTTTTCAAAATAAGCTGCCCGAGGGGACCGCGCTGAGCGGGCTCTGCGAATTGGTCAAAAATTTCTGCGATGACAGCACTTCTCCCACCTCGATTTCATACCCTTAAACTGCATTTTTCACCCCTATTAACCCAAATTAAGTCACTATAACCTATATCTAACACACATACAACAAATACACCAATTTGTTTCACTCATTCTCATCACAACAACTCACTCCTAACCCAATCTATATCATCAAACATCACCATTATTCAAGAATCCACAAAACCTAATCTATTCATAAACCAATTCCTATAAAATTATAATAAACCGTGAAAACTCCCCATACCTTAGAGTAATCCGAAGCTTTTTCCTTCTTTTCTCTAAGATTCTCCTAGCAATCCTTCAAAACCCTAGGTGTTCTGCTCCTCTTCTCTTCTTCAGCGTTCTTCACAAAAATACGATCCCTTGGAAAATGATCGATCTTTCTTCTTTAGTTACATTATCCCAGTTTATGAACTTCCAACTCCACCCTTACTCATTTTCCTTTATGACCATCTTGCCCTTTTCTTAATATTTTTAAATAATAAATAATAATCTAAATAATACATGATTATTCACTTTATTAAAATTATTTAAAAATACTCTTTTAATCCATAATTCTCCAAATTACCAAAAACCTCTTAATTCCTTCTAAATTAAATAAATGATTAATTTAAATTTTTGGGGTGTTACAGGAACCGCTGGGCCTAAAGGTTACAAACTTCGGGAAAGCGAAGATGCCAGGGGCATGACAGCAACTCCTGAAGGTTACAAACTTCGGGAGACACCGAGAGTCTCGGCCATAATGACTATACCACCGCTCGTGGTACACTCTGTCCCGGAAGGACATATTCCACAGATACCTTCTGGTGGAAACGACAACATGTTCGAAAGAATGAATGAGTTCCAGGAACAGTTCCTGGGAATGCAGAAAGAACTACAGGCCCTTCGCGGTCAGGATTTATTTGGAAAGGACGCCGCAGATCTCTGCTTGGTCCCAAATGTGAAAGTCCCGCACAAATTCCAGGTGCCTGACTTTGAAAAGTACAAGGGTAACTCTTGCCCTCAGAGACACTTGGTGATGTACGCTCGACGAATATCAGCTCAGACTGAGAATCAGGATTTACTAATTCACTACTTTCATGATAGTTTAACCGGTGCCGCACTAAAATGGTACATGGGTTTAAACCGTGCTAGGATTAGCACTTGCAGAGATCTTGGCACTGCCTTCGTCCAACAATATAAATACAATCTGGACATGGCACCCGACAGAGATCAACTCAGATCAATGTCACAAAAGGATAAGGAAACCTTTAAAGAGTATGCCCAGAGATGGCGTGAAATTGCCGCTCAAATCTGTCCACCTCTTGAGGAAAAAGAGATGACAAAGATCTTCTTAAAGACCTTAAGCTCATTTAATTACGACAGAATGGTTGCCAGTGCGCCCAGCGACTTCACCGAGATGGTCGGTATGGGAGTTCGTCTTGAGGAAGCCGTCCGAGAAGGGCGTCTAGTCAAAGAAACTGGGTCATCAAGTAGTACAAAGCGATACGGTAGTGCTCTCCCTAAGAAAAAAGAGCAAGATATTGGGAATATCTCTCTTAGAAAGCAAAGGCGACGTTATCAAGAAGTAGCAGCTGTGACTCCTGCTATCAATCCTGCGCCTGTTTCTACGTATCAACCTCAGGTTGCGCAGAGCCAACCTAATCAGCAAAGGACTCAACAGCCTCTTCAGCAGGCTCGTCCTCCATACAATAACAACCGTACAGCGCGGCCACCAGGATTTGATCCTATACCCCTATTGTACCCATAACTCTTTCCGTTACTACTGGCTAAGGGGCATGTCCAGACTAAGTCTCCTCTTACAGTACCGGGAAGTCTGCCTTTTTGGTTTAAGGTGGATCAGACTTGCCCTTACCATCAAGAAGGACTAGGGCATAACATAGAGAACTGTCTCAGTTTCAAATCCGACGTGCAAAAGCTTGTTAGGAGCGGGGTCTTATCTTTCTAGGATACGAATCCTAATGTTCTCACAAACCCGCTGCCTCAACACGAGAAAACTACGGTCAATTTGGTAGAGGGAGAGACTAACGACGTCTATCAGATTCATGATGTACTATTGTTAAGGACCAATCTGGTCAAGATGCATTGTAGACAGAGTGGATATGGCCATGTGCCACCTCATAACTATCACCAGTGTGATATATGCTCTAAAAGCAATCAAGGATGTTCTGTGGTGCAATCAGCTCTACAGGAATAGATGGATCTCGGATGGATCCAAGAGCACCGAGTTCGTGGAGTTAACATGGTTTACATAAATTCTAGAGTGTAAGACCCAAACTCCCTTTGAAAACCAAACCATTTTGGGCCTCAATGCATTGTATAAGACCCACCGCGTTTTCAAAAATCTCGGCGCGATCGCCATTTTCAAACAAATGACCCTGGGCCTCTCCTTGAGCTTTAAGCCCCACCACTTGTACAAAAATAAATCCTTGGGCCTCTTGAGAGAGTGTAAGACCCATCCCCTTGTACAGAAAAACATTTTGTGCCTCAGTCACTTGTATAAGTCCCTCTGTACAAAACGACAGTGCGATCACTGATAAACCTTGGGCCTCTCCTTGAGCTGTAAGCCCCAACATCTTTTCAAAATACTTTATCCCTTAATTTTGAATATACTGTTGTTTTCAATCTTTCTTTGTTGAACAACTAACTAAACAGCATGGAAGCTCTACAACCGAGTAAGTGCTTATATGCTTTCTTTATCCGCTTTCATATACATTTAACTGTATTGTGGGGTTATTTCACTGTAAGACTTCTTTCATAAACTCATATCAATTGTGTAATACTAATATAGGTATTTAGAGTTTCCCTGGAAACTACGTCTAGCACCAAGCCATGTTGATCCCTCTTAAATAGGCTCAACTAGATCCACGTAGGATTACCAGATACAGTTTTCCCTCCTCTTGGGGTTAAACAATATGGAGACGTGAAAGGCAGCATTCTCGGTGACCCCTTTCACAGACTGTCACCCTTAGACATCGTCAAAGAAATTCTACTCCCCAGAGATGATCTTTTCTCCGTGAATGGCATCTTTTGAGTTTCTCCCAAATTCTCGGAATTTCCTGCCTTGATCTATTCTCTGTGAATAGCCTGTCTTGAATTTCTCGGGGTTTGGGGACCCACAGGCTTCCTAAAAGCATCCCCGCCTCCTCTTGGGCATTGTACAAGGACCCTACGGCTTCTTAGAAGTATTCACAGCCTCCTCTTAGGCTTCGTATAAGGATTCTTCCTTCGGGAAGAGATCCTCCTCTTGGGCTTCGTACAAATTGTCCCTCGGATTCTAAAAAGTTTCCAGCCTCCTCTTAGGCTTCGTACAAATTGTCCCGACGACCTCCTAGAGGTATAGGAACAGAAATTAGTCATCTTAATAGAACAGTCTTTCAAAGAGTCTAGATCCTACTACTACTGTTTCTCTAAAGCATAGTACAAAAGATAAAACTCTAGACTTGGACAGTCTAATCTCCTTGAGTCTCAAAGGCATTCTCAAGTCCCTTTCAAAAATAGGGAAAACACCCACAGACTTGGACTGTCTCCAATACCCTCTGGATTCCCCATTTCCTTAAAGAACAGGAAATAACCCTGATCCTCTAATGAATCCCAAAGCATAGCCTTGCCTTTAATCAGTCTCTTTATAAGAACTGATTTTCTCTTTTAACCCACATACTGGACCTGGTACTCAACTGAAACAACCATCCTTTGGCCTCCATCTCGGGCTTCGTACGAGATATAAAATCACTCTCTTGTTGAGTATAAAAAGACTCTCTTGTTGAGTCGATCACCTTTGGCCTCCATCTCGGGCTTTGTACGAGATACAAAATCACTCTCTTGTTAAGTATGATAGACTATCTTGTTGAGTCAAACATTTTTAGCCTCCATCTCGGGCTTCGTACGAGATACTAAAAGACTCTCTTGATGAGTCAATAATCCTTTTAGCCTTCATCTCGGGATTCGTACGAGATACAAAAAACACTCTCTTGTTGAGTATAAAAGACTCACTTGTTGAGGCAACCTTTAGCCTCCGTCTTGGGCTTCGTACAAGACACATCCAAAAGCACTCTCTTGTTGAGTCAACCATTTTAG
This sequence comes from Lathyrus tuberosus, assembly GCA_022829125.1. NCBI lineage: Eukaryota > Viridiplantae > Streptophyta > Magnoliopsida > Fabales > Fabaceae > Lathyrus > Lathyrus tuberosus. Next base: position 2,814,825 of record JALAZF010000494.1, read on the forward strand.
CCTCTCTCTCGAGCTTCGTACGCGACACATAAAAACACCTTCTTGTTGGGCCAATAGCCTCCTCGTAGGCTTTGTATAAGAAAAACCCCGGTTGATTCAATCAACCTTTTAGCATCAAAACTATGCCTCGTTCACAGGATACAAACATCAACAACTCCTTTCATCTAATCGCTGTAAGCGGCAAGCCTCTGGATTATTTACATCCATGCCACTGTCCTTCTTTTAGCATGAGGAATTCCTAAGGAAAGATATCATTGCTCTACACTGAGTTAAAGTCTTCTCCTTCAGGTTAAAAACCCCCTATAAAGGAAATTATGGCATTGCTAGGATTCACATATCCCGGTTAAAGTTGTTCTCCTTTATAGTCAGTCACCCAACAGTTGTTACAAATAAAACCCCTTTAGAGATGACAAATTCTCACTAAAGTCAAAACCCTTTAGCTTCACATCTTGGGCTTCGAACAAGATACAAATAGACCCTTCAGCTTCACATCTTGGGCTTTGAACAAGATATCAACCACCTTTTCAGCTTCACGTCTTGGGCTTTGAACAAGACACCAAAACACCATTTCCTCCCATAGAATAGGAGGAACTATGATCGCTCTGATTTCCCTGTTTCGGTAAACGGGAATACGTAGGCATAAGATTGCAAGAAAAATCTTAGCGTGCACACTAATCCAAAGTCCCAAACCCCATACTTTCACATATCAATCAAAAAGCATCAGTCTTAAACTCCCACTAATCGCCCAGGCACTATTTTAACAAAATAACTTAAGAGTGACCCACAATCTCAATAGCATTCGTAAACCACCAATCATCTGTTTAAACTCAGTATGCAAGCAGGGTTAATTGGAGACATCTATTTCCCTTCCTTCATCAGCTTCAATAGGATAAAAAATGAATTGATCTGTAGTACCCCAAAAGCGATAAGTGCTTCGCAACCACGTCCAAAAATTCGCCCTACAACTCCCAATCATCTAGGTTGCACCACCTAGAGAGTTTCAAAATAGTCACCGCCGGAGACCAAAGTTCAATCCAGGAAGAAATTGGGGAGAAACGGTCAAACACCTCGAGGAAATAACTCAACTGGGGATTGGTTCCATCCAGATAATGAGCTGGAAAGGAAAGCTGAAATAAAATCCTCCATGAGGAACAAGCTCGATGGTGAATTAGAAAGGATAAACACTTTCTGCTTAAGGTAGACACTCTATTGGAGAGAGGACACACACACACACACACTCTACGGAGGATAACAACACCATAGAGCTGGGAAGCACTAAAACAGATGCAAAATGCACAATGCAACAACAACAATGCTATGTAAAACAAAAGAATGCGTATGCAATGCGTATGAGTATGAATATGCTGACAAAACAGATATAAAGATAAGCAGAGGGTGGATAAACACCATAGCTCAGCTGAATACTCGGCTAATCTCAACAAGATAGAGATACCAAAAGAGATCCTGTCAAGGATTACACACAAAGCCAACCCTAATGGGGATATCAACCAATTAGGGGAATAAGAAGTCAACATTACTCTTTGCTTGGGGAGTGATCAAAGCAATCACAACGAGAGGTAAAACTCTGTGTGAGGATTCCACATCAAGGGGAAACATCACCCCAAAGCTTCACAAATGCTTGATCATAACCTGGCTGGAGAATAGAATCATACTCAGCTGGGGAAATCTGAATCAAGACATAGCCGGAGGAATACCCAAAATAGTACTTGGACGGGAAATACCCAAACTGGCGCTCAATTGGGGAATAATGGATTTCAAGAGTCTAACACCTCACAACAATCTTGAGGGAATCCATCATCTGATTAACAACTTGATTACATTCACAAGAACAAATCCGCTTATGTGTGTTGAATTCACCATTTAAATTTTGCCCTATACTACATGGTCTACAAAGGATTTTACACCAAAAGGAAACTTTGTACCATAACGACTTGAGATAATCTGTCCCAATGTCTTCAAACTCTTGGAGAGATTCATCGAATCTCGATGTAACCGCTCCAGATTTACTGAACTTGGCACACTCTTCAATCAATAGAGTCTTCCAGCTTTGCCCCATGTGAAAGCATCAATTGGGAAAACAAGTTTGCTCATACTCAACAAAGCCTTCAGGCAACATGCCCCTAGATAGGATCATCCTTGAAATGATTTTCCAATTACTCAATAGAGTTTCAGGCCTCAAAAGATTAGACTCATCACTGATGCTCAAATGTATGCTTCAATGATGTCAAACAAATGTATGCAAGCAGAAAAATGTTAATTCTGAGAATGATAATTCTAATGCAACAGACATGTTAATCTTGAAGTTTTTACTGAAAAGTTGTCGCAAAACCTTGTGAATGAATCACTAGTTTAGATACGACATTGATTTTTGATTGCACATGCAATACCAACAAAGATCTTTTAGCACAACTCATGGGAGTCAGGAGCGCTATCTCGTTTGGAGTATGCTCTCAAAATAAACCCTACTTCAATTAGGTCTTTTGAGGATTATAATGTGGTTTGGTTCACGGTTTTCAGAAAAAAGGATTTTTAGGCTCAAAATCATTTGTACCCACCCATTCTCCGTGACGTTCTCCAGTCCTACATTCAGTTAATTTGACACAAATGTTCATCTCTCAAAGGGATTTTGTGATTATTGAGAAACCAATGAGGTTTTTGGGGGAATAACAATCAACCTTTTGTCTGTAGTCACACAGATTTTTTCAAGATTTTTCCTTGTAATCATTTATTTTCGCTTTTTTGCGCTTTTCATTCTTTTGTTTTTCCCTAACTTTTTGCCTAAGTCACTGGTTTTCAATTTTTCGACTTAGCGGGCTTTTTTTTTTCTTTCCTTCCCTTTTTTGAACAAATCATGTGACAATGGCTTATCTGACTTTTATAAAAGGTTGTGATTGCCTATTCCCTTTGTAATGAGGGATAACCATGGCGGTCAGTCCTTAGATGCACACTGTTTTGGAAATTTGAACACTTGGTCAAATTAACTGAAGACTACCCTGCCCCTAGGTTAAATGTGAGGGTTTTTTCATTTAGAAAAGAAACTCCTACTTCAAAACTCAAAAGGGTTAACAAGGGATTATCTTCCTTATATCTCCGGTGTTTGGGAATTTGAAACAATGCCTTACATCATCAGCAGGGTCTTATTCAAAAGCACACAACCAGAAATTTTGCGTTTTCACTTCATCATCCTCCATCCAAGAGTTTAAACAAGAAGTTGGTATTGCAAATGCAGAAAACAAATTACGAGCGAATGCGAATGGACCACTTCAAGATAAACATACTCATTGCATTAAGATTAATATTCAAACCAAACAAGTTCTACATGCAAACAAAGCAATAACAATCATAAAATATTACATATAAAAATGTAGTAAATGAACTAAAGATCTGAGGATAATGTGTCAGCTTGAGCTTGAAAGAACATTATCAACTTTCTTGGGAGACACAAAAGCTAACATACAACCACTGCGGGTCACTCTACTAATATCAGCATAAAGGCGTTCCATTCACAAATGTGATTCCTTCCTTGAAGGTCAACACCTCATCGTCAATCATCTCTTGAACCTTTTCTTGGAAAACCTTGCACTCCTCAATTGGATGCCCCATTACTCCATCATGAAATTCACAACTGGTATTTGGGTTATACCAAGGAGGGCGAGACTTCATGGCTCTGGTATTTCTAGGTGTCATCATCGAGTTTCTGGAAAAATAAAACCACAATTGACTGTAAGTCATTGGAATTGAATCAAACTGACGAGTCTCTCTTTCTGAATTATTTAGAGGTCTCTGCTACTTCTAGAATTGATTTTGATGTTGGTGATAAGGCACTGGGACTGGAGCTTGCGGAATCTGAGGAGAATCATGAATTGCATCAACTTCAACATTTTCTTCCTTTTGGGAATCACATACAGATTTCTCTTCACTTGCATGGTCATCTGGAACATCTCGGATCCTTCCACATTTAAATGGATTCTCGAGGTTTATTCAGACTTCAATAATTTTAGAGCACACTAGAGGCACAACGCCTACCATCCTAACATAATAAGAGTCTGACAGCGTTCTTAGAAACATTTTGGCCAGTTCTTTCTCTAAGAGTGGTGGATGAACTTGAGCTGCTAATTCTTTCTACCTTTGTGCATATTCTCTGAAGGATTCGCTATCCTTCTGACTCATACTCATCAATTCATCACTATCTGGAGCCATGTCCAAATTGTAGTCATATTGTTTTACAAAAGCATCAGCTAGGTCTTCCCAAGATTGAATATGGTCCCTTTTAAGTTTCGTATACCACATCAAAGATCCTCCATATAAACTTTCTTGAAAGCAGTAAATCATCAGCAGATCGTTGTTGATATGAGTGGTCATCTTTCGACAGAACATTGTCAAATGGTACCTTGGACGGGTAATACCCTTGTATATTTCAAAGATAGGCATTTTGAACTTCGGAGGAATAACCACATCTGGAACTAGGCACAAGTCACGAGACTTAAAACTAGATGTATTGGGCCTTGTCAACATTTTCAATTCCTCACTGAGATCACGAAGTTGTTCTTTCATTTCCACAACTTTAAGATCAATCATCTTTGTCACAGGGTGGACATTCTGAGGATTTGGTATATACCTCGAAAATCAAGAATCTTTTTCAACAACTTGACCAACCAGATCATTTTGTACAGGTCGGGATCGAGTAGGAACATCCACTTGTGGAACATCGTCATCCAGAGGAGAATCATACATCGGATTGGTCATCACTGTAAAGCCTGACATGAGATCATCATCTTTTGTTCTCTCCATGTTCCTTCAGTAACTACCTCAAACTTGGTACGAATGCCAAAAAATCAGCTGACTGGTACAAGGACAGAAGGACAAATGAGTATGTGTTTAGGGAACTGCATGTATCCAAATGATGAATTCAAATTTTATTTTATTTTATGTTTTCGGGAAATCAACCCGATTATTACAAACATCGGAAGCATCAAGTATATGAGTATCACAACTTTTATTCAAAACTTTTGCCAAAGGGACATTTTCCTTGTCCATATTTGCAATAGTCTGAATTGTTTTCCTTGAAAACGGATGAGATGATGAATGTATGGATGCATGGATGCAACAACCATAAACCAGATCACACAGAGCACACGGGTCAAGGTTCAAGTCACGAGTATGAAGCCAAGGGTAAGAACCAATCCCACAAAAGGTGTGTACTAAGGTTTTGTCTTCATTGTACCTGCAGAAAACAACAGAGTGCCCACGGTCCACAATCCACTATCAGACACACTAGCGCACCGATTTACTTGGAGTTTACTAGTTATCCTCAAGAGAATCTAACCTGAGTGTGGCATCACGTAAAAGCTAAGTAGGATTTGCATCCTCATAGCTTCCGCGCCACGATCCTAAAAAGGCTAAGATGTGTTAAGGGTTACTACGGTCCTCAGTGTTATAGGTTTCTATAGAAAAAGTAATGCCTTCAACGATCGCTCGATTGGCATCACTAATTCCAAAGAAGCAACCATCGAGTGGATAGATTCTTAAGTTTTTCTTTTTCGGGATTTGAATCCCTTAAAGCTCCCTTGATTATACCATCTTCCTATCTCAAAGTACACTCTGGTTCGGGTATAGGACCTATCTCACACACACATTGGAACTCCCAAACGGAACACACAAGTAACAAGTAAATCAGACAAAAAGTAGTAAATAAATCAAAGTAGGCTAAACCCCTCAAGGGAGTCTTCCGTCCCTGCAGAGTCGCCACTTTTCTGTAGCGGGGAAATTTGTGAGTGTAAGCTATTAATTAACTTAACTCAAAAAACAAGAGTCGCCACCGCACTTTTATTTTACCCACGAAGGAAAGGAAAAAGAGCGAACAAAACCTAAAGAGTTCTAAAACAACAAGAACAAACAGAGAATGGGTAAGGGGGTTGGTTACGCAGTGGGAAGGTATTAGCACCCAAAACATCTATAGTACACTACAGGAGCCCTTTGAAATATCTACGCTTTTTGGTATGAAAATGGTTTGCTTGAAAAAGATTGGGAGAGATGAGAAGAGAAGTATTTTTTAAGATTTTTGTGTTTGGAGAGACTTATTGCCTCATGCCTACGTACCCACGAAGTGCAATGTAGGATCAAAACCTCGTAGTTCGTGGTACAAAGAATGAAATTTGTTTGTTTTGGTTGATTTTAAGTGTAAACACAAGTCATCATTTCCAAGCGAATAATTCTGCTTAAAGAAATGAATCATGTCTAAACTTATGAAAAAGTTTTAAAGGAAAAAGTCCATAAGGCACAAAAAGAGATTGATGAGTTTGGTATTTTTTTAAAGTCTTTTAAAAAAGGTGTCAATATGCTTATGTAATTTAGAATTTATTAAGAAATGAAAAGAAAGGAGTAAAATCACTTGACAAAGTCAAGGTTTGATTATGAAAGAGGTTTTAAGTTTGAAAACAAGAAAGTTTTGAAAAAGAGAGGAGATTTTGAAAATTAAAGAAGGGGTGGAGAAGAAGAGACTATCCTAGTACATAAAATAAAATCTTGGGTAAGAAAGATCTAACCAAATGGAGGCACTCTTCAAAGCATAATAAGAAAAGAATTCCGTCCTCTTGAGCCAATAAGCATGCCAAATAAAGGATTGAATATCAAACTCCATAATGGTCCAAAGAACAAGGGAGAGAGTCCTAAGTCTAAGTCCATAAGTCCATAATCAAGAGTATAGGTTCTCCAATGCAAAGGATAGTGGTCATAGTCCAACAATTAAGAGCATAAGTCTTTTAGTGGTTTAATCCTTTATTAATGTTTTTGGGTCCAAATGGACAAAAGAAAAACAAAAGCACAAGATAATATGGTCCATGTGGACAAAAGAAAAATGACATAAACATAAAGATGATATGATAAAATGAGCAGTGAGCAATAAAAAATAATGAGAGGTAGGGAGCGAGAAGGAAACATAAACAATATAGTTAGAAGTTAGTGATTAGTAGCACAAAGGCTCTAGTGCCATAAGCCTTAAAATAGTAACACCGATTATTCTGTTTCGCGTCTTGAACTATAATGATTAAACATTGTACTTAGGTCAAGGTTAATGAAGATTTGTTAGAAGATTGATAGAATCAAAGCCTCTACAACAACAAGCTTCAAAGATTTTGAACCTAATACAAAAGATTAACCATCATTGGGTTGACGCGACCACTCAAGGTTTGGACCACGAAAGATCAAGTTCTGAATTGGATAAAGAGGGACAAATGTAGCGCTATGTTAAGCAATCGCCAAGTAACTTATGTAAAAGTCACCCTACTCGAGGCCGGTCAATAGTGTTATTTGTGCTAATGTATGCTAGATGAACGATATGTAAATCGTCATCCGAAAGCAATACCGCACAAAAAGAAAATAGGTAGCGATCTAGTCTTGATAAAGAATTCAACAAAGAAATTCTAAGATCCATAAGACTTTCATAGATCCAAATAAAGGAGAAATAGATGAAGAGAAAGCTAAATTAAACCACAAAATTACGTGATCTAAGGCTAAGAAAAAAGGGAAGGGGTTAGGAATGAAGAAACAACCAAAACAGTCCAAAAAATAGGTGAAAAATACCATTCTGCACTGGGCAAATCGATTGCACCAGTGTACAAATAGATTGAACAGCAGAAAAATCAGCAATTCTTAGGGAAAAAATACACTATGCAATCTATTGCACAGAAATGCAAATCGATTGCACACTGACAGGCAGTACTAAAATCATAATTTAAAGGGAAAAACCATGATCAATCATTTCTCCAAACACCTCATGATCATGGAATCAAAATTTCACAAAAATTTAAGTAAAACGACAGTGAAAAAGAAAAATTAAACACAATTACAAGATCCAAAGGATCAAGTAACAATGATCTCCAAAGATCTACATTATGGAAGATGAAGATGAAGCTTCAACAATGGTGACACTTCAAATATGAAAATTCCTTCAAATTGCTTCAATATCCACACACCAAAGCCTTGATCTACAAGAATTAATGAAGAAAACAAGTTTGGATGAAGGTTTAGCTCAAAGTTGAACAAGATTCAATGTGAATTCTTGTTAACTTTCAAGAGAAGAAAAGTGAGCTTTGAGTGAATTTTGTGACTGGGAAGAGAATTTGCAAGAGGTTTGTTGGCTATCAAAAGCTTTAAAAGAAATTTTAGCAAGGTGAATTTGGCTCTCAAAAGCTTGTGAAATGAATGAAATGAGGCCTCTATTTATAGAGTTTAGGCTTGGAAAATTGGTGGTTTGGAAATGAAAATTAGGCTTGGAATTTGAATTTGGAGGGAAATCATCAAAAGAGTGGTGATTAGTGGAGGTACATGGTGGGAATTAATTATGATGATGTAGGGAATTAAAATGGGATGGTCTACAATATTCCACATGTGATCCAAATGATGAAAATTGGTGCCAATTGCTGCAGAATTTGAATTTGGCACATTTTTTTAAAAAATTGCACGTGTTAATCGATTAACCATTTTCAGTGCAAATATGTTAATCGATTAACAGAGTGAAAAAATGAGAAAAATGGCTTTTTGATGTGTTGTCTTGGCTCTGGCTCGATTTTTCTTGTTTGTAAAAGAAGGCATGGACATAAACACATGAACCTTGGAGTCTCTTGAATAATAATCAATTAAATCTTGGAAACTCTTGATCATATGACTTTTGAATGACTTGCAGATAAACTTTGACTTTGTTCAGATGAAATTCATTCGAGCTGTGTGACTGATTTTGATATCCTTAGTCCAAATTCTTCCTGAAAAAGTTGGTAAAGAAAAAAACAAACATATTTTTGGATTTTAGTTAATGGTTAATAAACATAAACAAATATAAACCTCAAACAAACAAAAGAACACGGGTGCTTGGCGATCTCACTCAAAAACAAACCTTCAGAAGAGGGCAAAAGAACCAAAGCTGGTGATCTTGTTTGTGGTATGAAATGCAAAAAAACATGTGGGATCTTATGGGTAAAAATTAGGGTATTACAACAAGTTCTGCCAAGTCTCTCAACTGCTACAAGCAGTACCGCAATTTTAGCAACAGTAAGAGTCCTACGAACTCCGTGGTGTTGTGAGGTGTCAGTTTGCTTAGGCTTTTGGTAACTCTAGTTCACTGGAAGTATACCAATATGCAGTCTCCTAGAATTAGATTGCAAAGTCAAATAAAACTTGCATAAACAACCCATCAAACTGTAATATTATCTCAACCACTTCTTGTGTTCATACTTCTTAGTAATCAAAATTCATCGGGGAGCTATTGGTGAAAATAAGTAATACCTGAAAGATTAAAAGAGCATTGGACTGTGGATGTGTTGGCATCAATCTGGTTTAGATAGGCCTTTCTTTATTTGCTAGGACCAAGGTATAGATGAAACCAGCTAAATATACAGCCAAAGAAAAACCAGCTTTGAGGATTATTGACTTTAAAAGCTAGAGCTATGATGATGTGCTTTACAACCTGCGGAAGAAACAAGGAATGCCTATTTGGCGAGAATTAGACAATTTTCATTGACATTATCTAAAAGATGATATGAAATCTTCATAGGATAAAGTAGACGCGGAGGAAAATTAGTCTGAAGTAGCTATTGATGCAGAAATGAGTGTTATCAAGCACAAGCAGGAACATACTAAAAAAATATTGAGACTAGAGTACAAACTCAAGCCATGCTTTGCTAAACTATTAGCTACCTGGTTAGCCTCTCTGTATAGTGTCCATAAAATCAAGAGTCTGATATGGATGGGTGTTAATGCATATGTCCTGGATATAGACTGATTTGGATGTAAACGCGTTTTCATAATCTCCAACAGCTTTTGAATTGTTGTAGCCACTAATGACTAGACTTCCCATTTCAACGGAAACTAAAGAAGAAATACCATCTACAATTGCCTTGTCCAATTTCTGCAATAATTATTAAATTAGAAAGATTCAAAATAGTTCAAACAGATCAAACTAGGATATGCAACCCAGAAGCTTAGCATGATTTTTTCCATTATCAGACAAGGATGGAAGAACCAAGATAGTTATACCTTAATAAATATATTTCCTTGACCACTTTTGCGGATACTGGGATCACGGTGTGAATACATAATACGAATGGGCCTGTTGTTCAGAGAAGTGAAGTTGAGAACATCTAATGCTCTGGCAGCTGTATCCACACAACAAATACATTATGAACATCAGATATACAAAACGTATGGATACCAAAACAACAACAAAATAAAAGATTGCATTACTCGAGAGAATAAAAACACAAAGATATGCACATGAAGGTTAAGTCAATGGCACTGAAAATCACATCATACAAACTTTCGTGATATAAAGATAGATTGTGAAAACATACTGCTGTAACCAATTTCATAACCAATGTGCAAATTTCCCATATAACCCTAATTCAAAAACTAAAATCCCATTTCTACAATCCCATTTCTTAATCAAACAAAAATATAATTCACAGTTATTGAACAAATCACAACAAGAAATACGAGGAAATGAAAGAAGAAATTAACTAACCATCTTAAGGGTTGCTATAGTTTACATAACCATAACCAAGTGACCTCCTAGTGGTCAAATCCCTGCAAACCCTAACAGACACAACCTGACCCAATTGGTTGAAAAGGTCATAAAGCTGAGAATCCGTAACATTGACATCAAGATCAGACACAACGTAATGCCAAGTCGTCACAAACTGCTTCCCACCAGCCGCCGCCGTAGCACCACCGTTAGGATCCGACATCGCATTTTGATGAGAACCCGAGCTATCTCAATTCCTCAACAAAAACGATCAATGATTGAGATGAAAGGTTAAAATATGATCATTTGAAATTTGAGAGGTTTGAATATTTCGTTTGAAAGTTTTGAAAACTGTTTCAAGATGAAGAATCGAAAATCCTGAACCCTAATAGAAAAAGGGATAACTCACCCAAAAAAATCTGAGTTTTTTTTTTAAATAATATAATAATATAATAATAATTAATATTATAAGATAAAATATAGTTTTAGGAAAAGTAAAAATTTATATTTATTTATTTTTTGAAAAATTCTTTAGCATCTAATTAGAAAATAAAAGAATAAAATAATAAGAAAAAAAATAAATAAAAAAAGTAGGATGATTGGCTAAAATAGTCGCGACAGTTCCTTCTAACTGTCCCGGATATAGAAAGATGGTGGTTTATTAGAAACAATTACAATTATTTTACTCAATATGCTTAAAAAATCTGTGACAGTTAGTCTTAACCATCGTGACAACCATCGCAATCCAGGAATAAGGGCGATTTTGTGGGAACTGTCGCAACTTGTTTGTCGTAAATCTCCTTTTTTCTTGTAGTGAATTCAAGTCGGGGAGAGAAATGTTTGCTCACTTATGTTGTTGGTTGCTATGCGGTTGTGAAAAAGAAAAGAAAAAGAAAGAAAAAAGAGAAAAATAAAGAAAAGAAAAAAAAGAGAAAAGTTTTGAAAAAGAAAAACAAAAAGAGTATCAAATAATTGTGCTAATAAGTAAGGTGTGTTTGATGTAACACTTGGGATGAAAGAAGAAGTTTGATTGAAATTTTGTGTTTGAACTTTTGTGAGTTGATCACTCCCTTAGGTTTAGGCAAGTTTTTGTTTCGATTAGCTTTAGGAATTACCCCTTGTTTGTTAACCAAGCCACATTACAACCTTGAAAAGCCATTGTGATTCTTGCCTTTGTATGTTCGATGTGAATTTTTGGATGAATGCATAATTTAGTCTTTTGTTTGCAAGATTGTTAGATGAGTGTCAAATCTCCGCCTTTGTGTGTTTTTCATCCCTCGATGAATTTTTACTAGGTGTGATTCATGATTTAGCTTGTGTTGTATTAGATTGTTTGGCATGATTTTTGTACTTAGGATTTGTTTCTTTTTCATGTTGTCATTGTAGGATGGTGGTAGGTGTTTACTTTGCTTGTACATTTTTTATTTGAACCATACATTTGTTTTCCGTTTTAAAAAAACTTGTTGATTTATGATTCTTGGATTATCGTCTTTTGTTTCTTTAAGTTGTTTGACTTTGTTTGAGGACAAACAATGTTTTAAGTTGGGGAGAGTTTGATAAGTGCCAAAATGCCATGTTTTGAGTAGTAGTTTTGCGGCACTTATCGATTCATTTGTATTGAATTCTTTGAATAAAACCCCACTTTGTTTGTAAAAGTGTATATTTAGTGTATACTAGTATTTTCGTGTAAATATCATTGAGTTTAATTATTTTTATCTCATTTTTATAGGTATTCAAGCATTGATATTTATTCATTGTTAGATAGAGCATTGAATAAGCCTTCTGACGCTTCCGACTGGGCCTCAAACGGAGTCACGATTCGAAAGTTATGAAGAAAACAAGATGCTGGATTTTTCTATTACTGTCACCTCTCGCCCCGAGCTCGTCGGGTAAGCCAGATGCGAGCCAGAAGTTCTAGAAGCAGTAGAAAATGTTGCCTTTGCTTGTCGGGCGAACCGTTACTTCGTCGGGAAAATTAGTTTGGGCAGAAACACATTTAAAGGGATAAAAAAACATTTTTTAGGTGATGTTTTGGGGTATTTGTTCCCAATTCACCAAACCTTTATTTTTGATAGTTTAGAGCCGAGAAAAGCATCAATAGAGGTTGCAAATTGACGATTAGGGGTGGATGATTCCTGGATCATGATTGACACCGCGATAGATTTTGATTCCTCTGCTCTCTTCCCTTTATATGTAAGTTTACCTTGATTACATGTATATTTATTGCTCATGGTGTTGTATAAAACTCATTTTACAAATTAATGTTAATGATTGCTTTCTTTATTTGGGTTTGAGTTGTTGCAGACATGGACAGGTTGAATCCGGATTTAGGATGAACATTTGTTAGGGTCTAGATTGTAGAGATAGATTTAGGCTTAATATTCACTTGGGTATCGGAACTTAATGCTTCTGTGTTGTTTGTGTTGCGCTGAGAGATCGCCGACGCGAGTAATACGGTCGTTGTCTCACTCTGTGTTAGAGATAACCTCTATGTGAGAGATACATGATAATGTTGATGAGTGATTTAGCTTGCATACAACTGGGTAGTAAGTTTAAGTATTTGATAGGGTAGATGAAATCAAACACGAGAGTTCTCTAGTCTCCAAAGAATGAATTCTTTTTCTGTTCATAAGTTTTATTTCCCACATTTAATTTAAACCCATTTTAAACCCTAACTTAATAACATTTAAATTGTCGAATGGCAGTTTAATAACACTAATCTCAGTGGACACGATAATTTCCCGGATAAATACTTCCAAAAACTTTTGTTGCTTGCCGCTTTACCGCACCAACAATAATACCTCACTACGCCAAACAAGACTTTAGACAACACTTATTTAGGCCTTAGACAGCGCTTAAAAGCGCTGCCTAAGCCAGCGATGGCGTAGGTAAAGACAACGCTTTTTATTTACGAAAAAGCGCTCTCTAAAGTATACATTAGAGGGCGCTTTTTCAACAAAAAGCGCTGTCTAAAGGCCCCCTTTAGACAGCGCTTTTTTAAGCGCTGTCTAAAGTATGCCTAAAATTTTAATTATCAATTTTTCTATACCTTTAAAGGGCGCTTTTTCAAGAAAAAGCGCTGTCTAAAGGCCCCCTTTAGACAGTGCTTTAAAAAGCGCAGTCTAATGTAATTTTTTCTATACCTTTAGAGGGCGCTTTTTAGGAAAAGCGCTTTCTAAAGGCCCCCTTTAGACAGCGCTTTTAAAAGCGCTGTCTAATGTATGCCAATAATTTTAGTTATGAATTTTTCTATACCTTTAGAGGGCGCTTTTTAGAAAAAGCGCTTTCTGTTGTGAACTATAGACAGCGCTTTTTCTAGAAAGCGCTGTCTTTTCTCTACGTATAATTTTAATGATTTTTTAAAAAAATCCCATTTTAACCATTTTTTTATGCAGAAACCTGTATAATTCAAGTCATTTCAATAAACCTGTATATTTCACATTTCCATTAACAATTTCTAGTATGGTTCATTAACCATTTCCACTAATCCCATAAATCACATAAACCACATAAACAATTTCCATTATAATTCAAGTCATTTACATTAACCATTCACAAAACTATACAATTACATTCCATAATCACATAAATAACATAAACCATTCACAAAACTATACAATCCCATAAAATAAACCATTCACAAAACTATACATTCACATAATCCCATTATCCTATACCTTATATGACTTTTTTTCCAATAAGGTATTCGCACAATTCCTCCTTAATTTCTTGCAATTTATCCTTCGTGTAATGAGAACATGCGTATTCTTCAAAGTACTACATAACAAAACAAAATATGCATGATTTAGTTAAAAATAATAAATTATATGACATATCCGATAAATATTAAAATAAATCCTAAGTTATAAATCCATGCATACCGTAATAGGAATCTCTAATCGATCCATTAGAAGGATTTCTCTCATAAACGTCAAAACAAAATACCCGCAATCTAAGCCATTACGCTGACGAGGGCACTACACATAGACAAACAAATAAGAATTAATATATAGTTGTTTTGTGTTATCAAGTAGCATCACTAATAAGCAACATTGTGAAAATTAATATACCTTCTGAGCTTCATTTTCATCATGTGTCTCGTGTGTGTCGTCATGGTCACTAGCCATTTCACCTGTAAGAAAGAAAAAAATAAAAATTAAATGACAAATATAAAAATCCATAATCCATAATCCATTGAATGATATAAGCTATATATAACATGACAACTAATTAATATTATTGGATGATATAAGCTATAATTTTATAACTAGTACCTTTTTCACTAACGTCTCTTTCTTTTCTTGGTTGGAATATGTTCTACCCGTCTGTTAACAACACGGACGGTTGGATTGATCCAAATACCCTCATTATGATCATTTCTTGTATATGATTCATTCGCTATAATATTTTCATCTTGATCATTTCTAGTAAATGATTCAATATCAACATCAATATCACCTTGATCTCCAATGTTTTCATCAATTACTTTGTTAGATAAAAGCACTATAGACCATTTTGTACTTGTCGGATCAGTGACATAGAACACTTGTTTAGCTTGAGAGGCTAGAATAAAAGGCTCATCTTTGTACCCCACCCTATTAAGATCCACTTGCAAAAATCCTGACTTATCCATTCGTACGCCATTATTATTTTCAACCCACTTGCAACGAAATATAGGAATCTGAAACTTCTCATAATCAAACACCCAAATGCGCTCGATAACCCCAAAATATGACAGATTTGCAAATTTGGGGTTTAAATCTTTCACACTTGAAATGCGCATTGCTTCAGCTACCACGGTGACACCACTATTTTGCATAGTACTTTTATCATCTTGTTCTTTGGTATAAAATGTGTATCCATTAATTGCGTATGCGCTATAAGAAAACACAACCAAACTTGGACCATATGCTAAACATCTCAACCTTTCTGTTATTGAAGCGGGATCTGAATAATACTTTGAATAAATATGATCCTTAAACCAAGGTATGAAACTTCGATTGTGCTCTCGTACTATCCAATTCTCATTTCTATTCGGATTTAAACCTCGGAGAACATCCTTGTGCATTTCAACATACGGCTCAACCTCATTCTCAGTGTGCAGAACATACAAATGCACTTGATCCCGTTCGACCCTTGATACTGTCACAACTTCATTTCCAATTAACTTTTTTCTTTCTTTTTTTCCGACAATATGAGATTTGGGGAGTCCAATTGATTGTACATTGGACATATATTAAGTACAAAACTCAATCGCTTCTTCAAGAATGTATCATTCGACAATACAACCCTCTGGTCGACTTCGGTTTTTAACAAACCCTTTTAATATTTTCATATAACGTTCAGCAGGGTACATCCATCTCATATAAGCCGGTCCACACAATTGTGTCTCTTTTACCAGATGAACAACTAGATGAACCATTATGTCAAAAAACGAGGGAGGAAAAATCATTTGAAGATCACACAAAGTAATAACTATTTCTTTTTGCAATGTTGGTAAAATCGCAGGATCGATCACCTTACTGCAAATTGACTTGAAGAAAAAACACAATTTAGTTATTCCGCTTCTTACTTTTTCTGGCAGAATAGAACGTATACCTATTGGTAGAAATTGTTCCATTATAACATGGCAGTCATGCGTGTTTAAACTCTTTAACTTGAGGTCTTTCATAGACACAAGTCTTCTAATATCTGAAGAGTATCCTTCTGGAACTTTAACTGCACTTAGAAACTTACACAATACCTTTTTCTCTTTTTTAGATAGAGTATAAGCAGCAGGTGGTAGATATGTTCTTGTTCCTTTCTTCATGGGTCCTAATTCATTTCTTATTCTCATCGCTACTAGGTCCTTTCTTGCTTTAAGGCCATCCTTAAACTTTCCTTATATATTGAGTAACGTACCAATAACACTGTCAAATACATTTTTTTCAATATGCATAACATCGAGAAAATGTCTTACATACAACGACTTCCAATATGGCAGTTCAAAAAAATTGACCTCTTCTTCCACCCACTCTTGACAAGTGTATGTGCAAAAGGCTTTCCAAACTGAGTACTCACATCTTTCACCTTTTCAAAAATTTGATCACCTGTCAATATAGTTGGAGCTCTACCATGTTCTGCCTCTCCATTGAATGCTTTTCTCCACCCACGATAGTGATGATTAGAATTTAAGAATCTACGATGACCGAGAAATACATTCTTCTGACCAAACTCCAATCGCGTCCAATATGTTTTATCTTCACAAATAGGACATGCACATTGACCTTTTATGCTGTACCCTGATAGATTTCCGTATGCTAGAAAATCATTAATTGTGCCAAACAACATCGCCCTTAAGTTGAAACTTTCTTTCCTATACCCATCATAAACCTCCACACCGTTCTCCAACAAAAGCATTAAATCTTCGATTAAGGGTGCCAAGTATACGTCTATGTCATTCCCTGGTTGTCTAGGCCCAGAAATTAACATAGATACCATCATGTAGTTACGCTTCATACATAGCCATGGAGGTAGGTTATAAATCATTATGATCACAGGCCAAGTGCTATGTGAGATACTTTGAAGACAGTGTGGGTTCATTCCATTAGTAGATAATGCCAAGAGAAGGTTTCTTGCTACTTTTCCAAATTCAGGATAATCATCATCAATTTTCATCAACTGTGGTGAATCTGCCGGATGTCGAAACTTTCCATCAATAATTCTTTCATCTGCATGCCAAGTCAAGTGTCTTGAATCGGTCTCACTACGAAACATGCGTCTAAATCTCGGAATTATAGGAAAATACCATAAGACTTTTGCTGGAGACAACTTTTCCTTATATCGAGAGACACCGCATTTAGGACACTCATTTAACGATGCATGCTCATTTCGAAACAAAACACAATCGTTTGGACAGGCATGTATCTTATCATAGCTCATGCCAATAGAGCACAACATCTTTTTGGCCTCATATGTTTGATTGGGAAGAACATTATCCTCTGGAAGCACATCTTTCATAAGGGCCAATAACTCTGTGAAACTTGTATCCGACCATCCATTGCCCGCCTTTAAGTTGCACAACTTTAATACCGCAGACAATCTTGTGAATTTGCTGCAACCATTATATAACGGTTTCTCTGCATCGCTTACCAACCTCTCAAACATTTTGGGACAATCCTTAAGACCTTCTTCAAGTGCTTCTGCAATCTCTTCGACTCGATCAGAATCGTATGTATCTGTGCCATTGTCGTTTGAAGCATAAGTTGTATTATCCCCCGGTTCAACATTCCCGTTAATTTCCTTACCATGCAAATTCCAACATGTATAACTTCTATCAATTCCACTCCTCATTAAATGCGATGCCAACTGAACCGCGTCAACCCGACTCCCAAAACAACAACTCAAGCAAGGACATCTCATTCGACTGGGGTCTTTGGCGTACGCAACAGCAAACTTAACGAATTCCGATACCCATTCTCGTACTCTTTCGACAATCGACTTAAAGACATCCATTTCTTATCCATAGTTATACTAATTAAACTAAACAAAAACAAAAATAAAAAATATTTACCTGTAGGGATGTAAATAACTTCTAGACTCACACAGTGTCCAGATAGGTTAGAATTACCAAGATCCCCCTGTACACGTATCATAAAATGAAATATCATTAATTGACCAATTATGAGTCATAATTTGATAAGTGGCAACATGTAATCACAAACAAGCAACATACTTAAGAGCAAGCATACTTAAACAAGTAACTAAGCATACTTAAACAAGTAACCAAGCATTAGACCAATTCATCCTAAACCTAACAAGATTCAAATCTAAGCAATACCTAAACAAGTAAACATGCATCAACTTAAACAAGTAACATTCATACGATAACCTAAATCTATCAAGAATCAAGTTTAAATCATACTTAAACAAGTAATCATCATATCACAAAGATAATCATAAAAGCAATTATTGAGCAAGATAAACATCTCATGCAAAGACAAATATCATACTTTCTTTGACCATGCAATACAATAACTATCATAACTCCACTTTCATGGCTATATATATCATAACTCCATCAATACAATAACTATCAATATTACAATAACTATCATACTTTCTTTAATCTAGAATATAGAAACAACAACTAATGAAAATAGAAACAACATGTTCAATATTAGTCATTCTAAACATGTTCAAAAATAAGTCAGAAATAAGTCATTCTATGTATGGATCATTCTTCTCAAAAATAAGTCAGAAGTATGTAAACATGTTCAAAACTTTATAACTATGGTCATTACCCATATCAACGCTACACACAAATTTTTAAGGGCATATACTGGCTTTGTTGCTCAATATCCCAATACATAGTATTTGTATTTCTATAAAATATACAAACCATGATGCATTTTATTAATAGTTTCACACCAAACTCAAACAAACATATGTCGCGATTCATATGTTACAGACATAAGCTGACATTTCCGAAGAATTGATATGTCGCAACTGGATAATACACAAAAAGGAAGTATGACGCAGGAACTCCGAACCACCTCAAACAACACCTGTACTACGGCGGCAAAATGGTAGCTAGTGACAAGAATGAAAACAGAACAAAAATCATACGAAGACCGAGATTAAAACAAGAATGAAAACAAGAATGAAAACAAGAATGAAAACAAAATGAAAACAAGAATGAAAATCGTACCTCTTTTTCGTTTCATCTTCTTCTTCACGAAAGCAATGGCGAATGAACAACCAAACTGACGGAAATACGTGAACGACGACAATGACGAATGAACGACGACAATGGCGAATGAACGACGGCAATGGCGAATGAGCGACGACAATGGCAATGGTTTTCAGCAGAGAAGAATGATAGCAAGAGTTTCAGTAGAGAAGAACGGTCGAGAAAAGAAAATGAAAAGAAATGTCTGAAAATGATTAGAAATTGTTTTATATTTTAATTCATAAATGACCTTAGACGGCACTTTTTTTTTTACTAAGCAAAATGGATTCAAACGGATATGAAGGGGTATCCGAACCCGGATACAAAATCAACTACGGACCCACCGTTACAAAAAATCTATCGGTGATTTGATCCAATTGTAATAATTACAAGTAAATTAGATTTTTTCCCAACCCATCTCCAAGTTAAATTCACAATGTTGTGAAACACGGATTCGTCGTTATAACTCGTCTTTAAACATAATACTATTTCTAACAACCCACAAACTCCAGCAAATAGTAAGCCAAATCCCAACCGCATTTTGAATTGAAGCACCCAAACAATGCAACGAAGATGTCCAACTCCTCAAAATATCCACCACAGACCCATTAAGGAACACCACAACACCAAGCCAATCCAAAATTTTCTTCCAAATGTGAACAGATTTAAAACAATAAAACAACAGATGTAGCATTGTTTCCTCAACCTGAAAGCACAGAGGACATACCAAATCATGAGTTGAGTCGACAATACCGCGAGCCCTAAGGTTAAAAAGCGCTTTCTTAAGTGCTACCTATAACAGCGCTTTCCTCAGAAATCGCTTTCTAAGGTGGGGAGAATTTAAAACCTATAGCAGCGCTTTTATAAAAGCGCTGTCTAAGGTTAACCATTAGACAGCGCTTTTATAAAAGCGCTGTCTAAAGTAATGCCTATAGCAGCGCTTTACAAAAAGCGCTTTCTAAGGTGGCTTCCATTTTGGGCATTTAACAGCGCTTTTAAAAAGCGCTTTCTAAGGTTAACCTTTAGACAGCGCTTTTATAAAAGCACTGTCTAAAGTAATGCCTATAGCAGCGCTTTACAAAAAGCGCTTTCTAAGGTGGCTTCCATTTTGTGCATTTAACAGCGCTTTTAAAAAGCGCTTTCTAAAGGCTGTCTTTTACAGCGCTTTTTTTAAGCGAAATTTTTTAAAGACTTATAGCAGCGCTTTGTCCAAAAAGCGCTGTCTTTGTCCAATTTTGGCGTAGTGCCTCGACCTTGAAAGAGTTCAATGGAATTCTAGTCAATGACATAATTCAGTATGATTTGATGCAGTTTGTAGATGATACGATAATTATTTGTGATGGATCTTGTAGCAACTTGTGCTTCGGATCTTTGTGTAAATTTATCAAAATCTAAAGTGATTGGTATCAATTTTAACTAGGATTTTCTTTTGGCAGCCTTAACTTTTCATTTTTGTCGATTAGGGCCACTCCCCTTCAATTTTCTAGGGTTAGTGTGGGAGCTAATCCTAGAAGGAAAGATAGTTGGAAACCCATTTTGTTATAGATTTGAAAAATGATTTCTTCTTGGAAGGGTAGACATATGTCCATGGGTGGGAGAATTGTAATGTTAAATGTAATGTTTTCAAATCTTCCTTTATATTATTTTTCGTTTTACAAAGCTCCGGAGGTGATTATCAAAGAAATTATCAAAGTGCAAAGAGATTTATTAAGGGGGAGTAGAAGGAAGGAATAAAGTTAGTTGGATTAGTTGGGACATTATTTGTATACCAAAGATGGAGAGGGGTTTAGGCATTAAACAATGCAAAAATTTAAATTTGGTCATGCTTAGTAAATGTAGCAAAAATTTAAATTTGGTCATGCTTAGTAAATGTAGCAAAAATTTAAATTTGGCCATGCTTAGTAAATGCTTAGTAAATGAAGAAAATTCGGTTTGGCGTGATTGGTTGGTCTTTAGGTACGGTGATGTGTGTAATACCTCAAAATTTGCCCTCTTATATCTCTCCAATAATTGGCTTATGTTTCACTCATTTGCAGTTCATAATAGGTCATACTAAAAATCATATACATCATTGGTTGCAAGGCATGGTATCAAGTACATCAAGGTATGGACAGTCCAAGGCCAAAGGACAAGAGAAAAAGCTTTTCCAAACAAGTCACAAGGGCTCCTTATATCTCAATTCATCTCATTTGAGTCCTCAAGGTATCACAAGATGAGAATTCAATAGAAGATTGAAGGAAGTCATACTCTCCTAACCAGTGCAAACTAGGGTTTTGGAATTCTTGAGTATAACACTTAAATGGGAAAGATCTTTGAGCTTTTATCATCTCTAAATGGCATATCTCATCTTTGTTAGAGAGGATGTACATCATACTCAGAGGAGTTTGGATTTGGGGGATGTGCTGATTTCTCCTAGACTGAGGGGTCAAAATTAGGGTTTGCCATAAAATCAGTTTATTTATGATTTTTTGGGTAAGACTTGAGTATATGGTATTCTACATGTCCTCAAGGGTCTAAGGATGAAGAATTGTCCATCAATTTGATTTGGAAGGGTTTCAATTGATCAATTGGTTGAGAATCAGGAGAATTGGGGAAAAGTCAACTGTGTAGAGGAAAAAAGTCGACTCTTGACTTTTTGAGGTCAAATTCATGTTCCCCATGACAAACATGATCATTGGTGAGGATTTGATCAAGAAATAATAGAAGATTCATCAAAAATCAAGAAATATACAAAGTTGCCAAAAATAGCAATTTAGGGTTGCCATTTATGAGAAGTTTTGACAAGCTGAAGGGTCAACTTTAGAGCTTTCTTTCTCTATGCTCCAAGAACTAAATGGAAAGGCTAGGGAGGCCTATCAAAAGTTCACATTTCAAGCTTCAAATCCATACCAAGAACATGCCCATTGGATCAAAATCAAGAGAGATATGGTGTTTCAAAGTTGGGACAAATCATGGCATTTTGGGCAACTAGGCAGGTCATGGGCGTGTCAGCGTGCCATAATTTTCACAAACACTTGGTGTGCATGCTGTGCCCAAGTTCATGGCCAATTATCTCCATGATAGAGACTTCAAATGGAAAAGTGGTTAACATCAATTTTGTTCCTCTAGATCCCCTCTTCAACTTTTATGTTGAACAAATTTTCATTTGATCAACCATTGGAGAGATATAGTAGCTTAAAGTGGGAGTCTCCAACTGGTTCACTCACACGCGCATGGGCTAAGCACGACCAGGTTAGGTTGGCCTGCCAACTCATAAATGATCCAAGCATTTCATGAGAGATTTTAAGCATGTTAGAGACTCCATTTTCAATTGCTTTCCACACCAATGTTGTGCTCCTCCATTTCACCTTTCCAAAGACCATAAAAACTCACCATTTCATTCATTAATCAGTGAGATAATGCCTTCCATAATTCACCTCATGCAACTTATTTTCTTCCCTTCCAAGCAAGTCATGCAGCCAAAAAACAACCTTGCCCTCCTTGTACATCATGCGTATACTTCAACCATGCCATGCCAAACTTTGCTATTTTAAACCAAACCATGCCCTTACACAACATACATCATGTACTCTTTACCACATATGTGTAAACCAAACAAAAAGGAGGAAAAGCTTGCATGACAAGTGTCATACCCCAAATTTTGACCACTTAGATTTCCCATCATTGTGCAAATCATCATCACAATATGGATGAACCATCATGCCTCACCAAATGCCTCAAGGGTTGCTGAGCATCCACTACAGTCAAACTTAGGGTTTCAAGCCCTCTCAGAGTCCTTAGACAAAGGATCAATCAAGGAATGACATGATCTTCAACTTGTATAAACCTCTCAAACATACACAAAGGATAAAAAAGGACTCCCACTTCAAGGATTAAGCACAAGGTTGCTCCCTTTTAGGTGGATCAAGTCTCAAGATCGCCAGTGTCACCAAATTAGGGTTTTGGTCGACCAGGGCCTCCAGATGAAAAATTTCATCTGGACAAAAGCCAAAGATCCAAAACATAACCTAATATACTCCATGGAACCTCATGGACCCAGTCATCAAGTCAATTTGACCTCAGGGGATGCATACATCAAAAATCAGGAATTAGGGTTTTTTGACCTAATTCACCACTAAGTTGACTTTTGGGACAAATCATGAACCAAGACCTCAAGAGAGAGTTTGAGGGTCTCTAATGAACTATATTGATCCATTTGGAACAATGGATTAATCCAAGAAGCCTGAGCAACAAGTCTCATTTTCATCTGCACCACAATTAGGGTTTCGCGAGGAAAGTCAACTGTAACTTTGACTTTTGACCTGGACATGCTCCCAAACCCTAGGACATGCCTCAATATACCCTATGACACCCATGGAACATGTTCATCAAGTTTGATTTAGGTCAAGGACATGATTTCCTGAAGAATTGCACAGTTTGGAATTCATCTGATAAAAAGTCAACTATGCACAAAAGTCAACTTTGACTTTTTGAGATTTTTCACCAAAATGGATTTTTAACCCTAAAATGATGTTTATGTATGATTTGAATCATCATTCATCAAGAAAAATCAAGAAAAGTTGGATAACTTGTAAAAGGGGTAACCATAAAAACTTAGAAAATTTTCTAAGTCAAAAATAAAGTGACAAGGGTACCAACTTTGAAGGACCATAACTCCTAAACCACAAGGCCATTTTTTTCCATCCAAAGCTTGATTTGTAGGTCTCATTACCCTCTACAAAAACTTCAACTAGGCCTAACTCTAATTCATTATGGATTTTGAGCTATGAGTGAGCCAAAGTGGCTGAAAACATGAAAATATACCATTTTCCAACACTGAGAAAAATTCTGTCCAAGACAGATTTTGTTGAAACACCAAAACTTGTGAAATCTTTTCACATAGATGCAAGCTGAATCAAGTCCAAAGTTAAACATCAATGTTGTTGCATATGTTACTAAGAATTCAAAGAGCTCAACAGCATGAATTGATTCAACTTAAGCCATGAGAAATCCATGCCCAAAGTCATGCTGCTGCAAGCTGTTTTGGAAAAATCAGTTTGCATGTTTGCTTGCCACACACGATTTTGAGCCAAAGACTAAGGATCACTATGCCACCTGTGTTCAAACCAATTACATTGCATCTGATCCAACTGATAAATCTGAGTCAAAGAGCCAAGGAATCTTCCAACTTGAAGTTCATCCACTTTGGCACATTTTGCCTTGAATTCAAAGTGCATTAATGTGGAATAGTGCATTGTCAAGGTAGCTACCCTACTCAATCAATTTCTCTGATTAAACAACATTAAAAACATCTGAGGAATGTAGTTTTGGTCAAGGCATAGCCCTGCTCTTGGGAATGGCTAGCTTGCCTTGCTTGAGAAGAAATCCTCCAAGCCAATCCATTCAAATGTGATCTGATCCAGCAGCCATTCACTATTCCTCCAAAACAAAAGTTGATCACCTATAAATAGAGGTCCCAATGGATCATTCAACTCACACCAAAGCCAGTTACAGCACTGCTTTCTCTCATTCTTTCTTAAACCTCAAGTTTTCTTGTTTTTGAGTAACCACTATCGGGTTTTGAGTTGCAGCCACAATCAATCCATTCCAATTGCTCAAACACATCACATATGATGTATTTGAGGTGTCCAAACACTTAAACACCAATTGTAACACCCCAGGCTCAAAATCACTCTTCAACCAAGCCATTATGCTTCAATTTTACAGGTGGAGGTCTCCAGCTTGATCCAAAGAATTTTAAAGTGTTCCAAAGCTTGCAACACACTCCATAACATCCATTGAAGCTGTAGGGATGACCAATTCATGACTGGAACACCATCTGGGAAAAGTTCCATTTCAGCTTGCATCAAGGTGAGCTTCAAACTCAAACTCCATGATCCATGCATATTTCCTCGCATGATATTTTTGCCATTTGATTGCCATCATGTGTTGATTGTTTTGCCTCAAGAAATTGGATCATAGACCTTATAACCATGCCTGCACGATTGCTTTTGCAAATTAGGGTTCATCTGTGTTCATCATGATTATTTTACTCCACACTGAAAATGAATAAAATTGGGTATTGCCATCTTATTCCTTGTGAAAAAATGCACGGGTTTGGTGTTTGAATCATGTCCAATGGTTGAGAGATGAGTGAGATATGGTGCTTCACGCACGGGCTCGAGGAAGAAGATGGCCATGGCGCCATTCTTCAGATTTTCCAACTAAGTTTGATATATATATTTCACTTGCCATGTTATTAATGAATTGGCATTGCGCCCCAGCGGTTCATCAGCTAGTTTTGTGAGTATTGGCAAGCGAGAGGTCTGGGGTTCGAATCCCCCTCGCCCCAGACTTCTTTTTATCACTTTTTTATTTTGTTATTTTTCATATTATTATTTTTAATGATTTGAAAAATTAATAACTCCTTCAATTTTTATCATTTTTGATTGGTTCTTTTTGCAATAATTCACAAAAATGTTTAAATATTTGATTTTACCAAAAATCCCAAAAATATTATTTATTTCATATATTTGATATTTTTGCAAAGAATTAATGTTTTATGTGTTTTTAGCATTTAAAATATTTTTTCTCCCTTTGTTTTCTAACCCTAATTTGATTTCAATCATTTTTGTAGGAAGAAACATGATTTTTTTGGAACATTGATCCAAGATCATAATTTGTTTTCACATATTTAACAAACATTGATCCTTTTAATTGAATTTTTATTCAATTAAAAATACATTTTGAAAACAAATTAGGGTTTTGAATCAATTCAACCCTCATAAATCATTTTCAAAACTTTTTGGGCCTCTAATAGAGTGTAAGACCCAATCCTTTCTTGACTAAATCATTTTGGGCCTCATTGTATTGTATAAGTCCCGATACCGTCAAAAACAAACGGCGCGATCGTCGCCCTTTTAAAAATAACCTTTTAGGCCTCTCCTTGAGCTATAAGGCCCATTCAAAACTCTTTGGGCCTCTAATAGAGTGTAAGACCCAACCCCTTTTGAAAACCAAATTATCTTGGGCCTCAGTCATTGTATAAGACCCACTGCGTTTTCAAAATCTCGGCGCGATCGCCATTTCAAACGAAAAAAATCAATTGGGCCTACCCTCGTGTTATATGGCCCACTCTTTTTCTTTAAAACTTTTTGGGCCTCTTGAGAGAGTGTAAGACCCAACCCCCTTTGTACAGAAAACATTTTTGGCCTCAGTCATTTGTAAAAGTCCCTCTATACAAATTCAAACAGTGCGCTCACTGATAAAACCCTGGGCCTCTCCTTGAGCTGTAAGCCACAAATCTTTCTTTTTCAAAGCACTTTCTCCTTTGATTTTGTATATACTGTTGTTTCCAATCTTTCTTTGTTGAACAACTAACCAAACAGCGTGGAAGCTCTACAACCGAGTAAGTGGTTATTGCTTTCATTTACCGCTTTCATATACATATAACTGTATTGTGGGGCTGTTTCACTGTAAGTCTTCTTTCATAAACTCATATCAACTGTGTAATAATAGTATAGATATTTCGAGTTTCCCTGGCAACTACGTCTAGAACTAGGTGACGCCGTTTCGTTTATTCATACAAATAGACAGCTGGATCCCAAATAGGATCACCAGATACAGTCTTCTCTTCGGC
Organism: Lathyrus tuberosus; assembly: GCA_022829125.1. Classification (NCBI taxonomy): domain Eukaryota; kingdom Viridiplantae; phylum Streptophyta; class Magnoliopsida; order Fabales; family Fabaceae; genus Lathyrus; species Lathyrus tuberosus. The sequence goes on from JALAZF010000494.1 coordinate 2,841,687, forward strand.
TGTCCTCATTAGGAACTGTCAAGAAATTCTATCCCCCAGAGATGAATTATTCTCGGTGAAACTTCTCTTGAATTTCTTCAAAACCTCAGAACTGTTCACCAAATGAATTATTCTCGGTGAAACTTTTCCTGAACTTTTCTTTGGTTTGGGACCCACGGGCTTCTTAAAAGCATCAGCCTCCTCTTGGGCATCGTACAAGGACCCACAGGCTCCCTAAAAGCAACCCCGCCTCCTCTTGGGCTTAGTACAAGGACCCTACGGCTTCTTAGAAGTATTCACAGCCTCCTCTTAGGCTTCGTATAATGATCTCTTCCTCCGGGAATGATAGCCTCCTCTTGGGCTTAGTACAAGGACCCGTCGGCTTCTTAAAAGATTCCAGCCTCCTCTTGGGCTTCGTACAAATTGTCCCGACGACCTCCTGAAGGTATAGGAATAGAACCTAGTCATCCTCATAGAACAGTCCTTTCATAGAGTCTACTACTGTTTCTCAAAACAGGGTACAAAGGATAAAACTCTAGACTTGGACAGTCTAACTTCCTTGAGTCTCAAAGACAGTCTCAAGCACCCTTCAAGAATAGGAAAGAAACCCGCAGACTCGGACAATCTCAATACCCTTCGGATTTCCCGCTTCCTTAAAGAATAGGAATAACCTGGATCCTTGAATCAAATCCATGAGTACAGTGTTACTCATATAAGAACTGATTTTCTCTTTCAAAATCAGTATACTGGACCTGTCACTTAACTGAAACAGTAACCATAGCCTCCTCTTAGGCTTTATACAATGATTCTCCCCAGCGGAGTCAAACAACGTTTAGACTCTCTCTCGGGCTTTGTACGAGACACATAAGAGACTCCCTCGTTGAGTCAATCACCCATTTCGCCTCCATCTCGGGCTTCGTACGAGATACAAAAAAGGCTCTCTTGTTGAACCAATCAAACTTTTAGCCTCCATCTCGGGCTTCGTACGAGATATAAAAGACTCTTGTTGAGTATAAAAGATTCTCCTGTTGAGTCAACCCTTTTAGCCTCTCTCTCGGGCTTCGTACGAGACACACAAAAATACCCTCTTGTTGGGCCAATAGCCTCCTCTTAGGCTTTGTATAAGAAAACCATTGGTTGATCCAATCAACCTTTTAGCATCAAAGTTGTGCCTCGTTCGCAGTACACAAACATCAACAACTCCTTTCCCTTCATCTAATCGCTGTAAGAGGCAAGCCTCTGGATCATCTACATCCACGCCACTGTCCCTCTTTTAGCATGAGAAATTCCTAAGGAAACATAGCATTGCTCTACACTGAATTAAAGTCTTCTCCTTCAGGTTAAAATACCCTTTAAAGGAAATTATGGCATTGCTAGGATCCGCGTATCCCGGTTAAAGTAATTCTCCTTTATAACCAGTCACCCAACAGTTGGGACAGACAAACCCTTCTTTAGAGATGACAAATTCTCTCCAAAGCCGAGGTCTTTCAGCTTCACGTCTTGGGCTTTGAACAAGACACAAATAGACTTTTCAGCTTCATATCTTGGGCTTTGAACAAGATACAAACAACCTTTCGCTTCACGTCTTGGGCTTTGAACAAGACACCAAAAACACCCATTTCCTCCCATAGAATAGGAGGAACTACGAACGCTCTGATTTCCCTATTTCGGTAAACGGGAATACGTAGGCATAAGATTAAAAGAAAGATCTTAGCGAGCACACTAAACAAAAAACCCAAATCCCATATCTCCATCAATCAAAAGCAGTAATTCAAAAACATCAGTCCTAACACCCTAATCCTTGTTCCCCGCTAGAAAGTCCTAGAAAGAAAGAAAATCGTATTGGTGAAAATACAAATAACCAGTACAAAGACCCCTCCACATTGATAGCATCCGTAACCTAACAGACCGCTGTTTAAACTCAGTATGCAAAGCAGGGTTAATTGAAGACATCTATTTCCCTTCCTTAGTCAGCTCACAATAGGATAAAAAATGAATCGACCTGTAATTTTAAGCTCAAATCGCAGAGAGCGACCAGCGCTTAAGAACCGCGTCCAAAATCGCTCGCTCCAGGAAAATGGCGCCCACCGTGGGGACGATTCTTTCTTTCTTACAATTTAAACCTTGGGTAAGTCATTTTCATGGCGGTGGCCGCCAACAGAAAAATGGCGCCCACCGTGGGGCCGATTCTTTCTTTCTTACAATTTAAACCTTGGGTAAGTCATTTTCATGGCGGTGGCCGCCAACATAAAAATGGCGCCCACCGTGGGGCCGGGTCTTTCTAAAACTTCTTTTTCCTTTTTTCTCTTCACTTATGTGAAAGCCACAAATTGGGGCTTCCGCCGGGGAACCCATTTCTGTCAGGAACTTAAGATTCATAGCTTTAAAAGGTCTAGGATGTTTTAGGACAAATATATATACTGCTTTTCCTAATTGCTATACATGTTTATTTTTCTGCTAATGGGAATGCGGGTGATGCCGTATGTGGAAAGAATGAGTATACACTTAAGATAAGTGATGGCGACGGGGTCGACCATCAACCTCAGTGGAGGCTGACCAACGCAACCCATTCACTCTTCTAGCCAATGGGCCGGTTGTTAAGTCTGAGAAGCTGAGGAGCCAAACCCTTTCGTAGGGCAAAAACTATCGGAAATAGTTGTTACGCGATACTACCCTCATTTGAGGCTGGTGATCTATTCTCGGTGAATGGCACTTACTCTAAGATTGCTTTACAACTCGTTGGCGATCCGCTTGTTGTTTTGCTTTCCTGGGAGGAGCTGATGATAATGAGTACAGGTACAAAAATCACCCTAGTATAAACCTTTGGGGATGGGTAGAGCCTTGACTTCATGACAACGACCCTTTGACCCCATGTTTTTTCTATGTTTTTATGTGCTGCATTCATGCATTCATTTAAAAAAAACATTAAAACATTCAAAAAACTTCTCTTCTAGTCTCTCTGTTTTTCAAATTAAACTAAGACTGTGATTGTAAATATCGGAGAAGAGGATTACGCTAATGGATTTCGGTAGGAGAAGAACTCACCAGTATACCTTCAAGGTTCCAAAACTAGAGGATTTGAGAAGGTTAGCGAGGATGATCACTAACCCAGAGGCTTTCAGAGCCAAGCACAGAGGTTTGCTACCACTATTAAGAGTCCATGTGATTGAGGGAATCATGGATGCGCTCATTCAGTTTTATGATCCGGTTTATCACTGTTTCACATTCCCGGATTACCAGCTAGCACCAACACTGGAGGAGTATTCTCATCTGGTTGATCTACATATCACCGATCGAGCTCCATTTTATGGACTGGAAGAAATTCCAAAGAATCAGACCATTGCAAGAGCAATTCATTTGGACGAGTCTGAGGTCAAGACTCACATGACTGCCAAGGGTGGCATCCAAGGTTTGCCAGCCCAGTTCTTGACAAAGAAAGCCCTGTATTTTGCCAGTATAGGAAACATAACTGCTTTTGAAAGCATCTTTGTCTTGCTCACCTACGGGTTATTTTTGTTTCCCAACATTAATAACTTCGTTGACATTAACTCCATTAAGGTTTTTCTCATTGGAAACCCTGTACCGACTTTGCTCGCAGATGCGTATCATTCTGTACACTTAGGAAATTTGTATAGCGGAGGGGAGATCACATGCTGTACACCTCTTCTTTACAAATGGTTTATGTCTCACTTGCCAAGTCTGCTGCGTTTTGGGATTGTAAGAGTGCCTTACGTTGGTCGCAGAAGATCATGTCTCTTACCAACTCTGATATAGATTGGTGTAATAGGATTTATGAGGGAATCAGAATCATTGACCGTTGTGGAAACTTCCCCAACATACCCCTCATAGGAACTAAAGGAGGAATCAACTACCATCCGATATTGGTTCTTCGTCAATTTGGATACCCGATGAGACACATCCCATTGGGTGTTCATCTGGAAGGTCTTTTCTTCAAAGAAGGAGAAAACGACAGAGCGCTAAAGATGGAAATAGTGCACGCTTGGAAACATGTTCATAAGAAAGGACGAGAATCTCTAGGAAAACCGGATTGTGTCTCAGTGGAGCCTTATCTCCATTGGGTACAAACTAGAGCTCTCAAGCTGAAGATGCCTTATCCTCATTACGGAATTCTTCCGCCGAGGGAATCTGTCATGTACTTCATAACGGAAACTGAAAAGCTTCAGGTTACTCTCAACAAAGTCCAGAAAGAGATAAGGTCTTGGAAGAACAAGTACCGCACCCTCGACATAGAGTGCATCAAAATACAGCAATTACTAAAAGAAAAGGATGCTCTGATTGAAATTTTGGAGCAACATGTTGTAGAGAATCAAGATGACCAAAGGAATTTGCTCGCTCCTTTCACCTGGCAAAGGAATGACAACCCGACAACGGCCCAAGAGCCCCAGTCAAAGAAAAGGAAGATATCAGAATCAGTACACGATTTCTCTTCAAAGAGGACTCGAGACCCATTAGCTTAGGTTTCTATTTCTGTACCTTGTAATCTACTGTATTTCCATTTCTGTAATCCTTTGAATTCAATAAAAAGGGGTTTCCCCACCGTTTGATATTTGCAATCTAATTGTCGAAGTTTATTTTGATTAAACCTTAAACAATTAATATAATCATTGCATTCATCATTCTCACATCGCGTATTCTTCTTCCCTACGAATCTCACATTTGTGTCTCGATTCTAGAGTCAAACTGTCTCATTCGTACAATACTCGGGCCAATCGTCAGAAAAAGATGGATGATCTTGAGGAAGAAAACAGAGAGTTGAAGGAAGAGATCGACGCTCTGAGAGAGGATATGAGAAAGCTTCGTAACGACATGCAAACCATGGCAGAAGCTCAGCTACAACGAACTGTGATCTTAGAGGTCACCTCAACGCCCATAGTAGAAAAGTATGATCCTAGGTATCAGATGCCGAAAGATCGTCCTTGGGGCATGCCTGTTAACTATATCCCAGAAGGATATGTTCCGCCGATTACTGAATATCAGGGAATCACAACAGAAGCCGCTGGGCCTGAAGGTTACAAACTTCGGGAAAGCGAAGATGCCAGGGGCATACTAAAGACTCCTGAAGGTTACAAACTTCGGGAGACGCCAAGACTCACTACCGTAGTCACGGTACCACCCCCTGTGGTGCACACTGTCCCGGAAGGACAGATTCCACCAACACCTTCTGGTAGGAAGGAAACTATGTTCGATAGAATGGAGGAATTTCAGGAACAGTTCTTGGAAATGCAGAAGGAGCTGCAAGCCATTCGTGGGCAGGATCTATTTGGAAAGGACGCCGCAGATCTCTGCTTGGTCCTCAACGTGAAAGTCCCACATAAATTCCAAGTGCCCGACTTTGAAAAATACAAGGGTAACTCTTGCCCTCAGAGCCATCTGGTGATGTACGCTCGGCGGATGTCAGCTCAGACGGACAATCAGGACCTACTGATTCACTACTTTCAGGATAGTTTAACCGGTGTCGCACTCAAATGGTACATGGGTTTAAACCGTGCTACGATTAGCACATTCAGAGATCTTGGTACTGCCTTCGTCCAACAATACAAATACAATTTGGACATGGTACCCGACAGAGATCAACTCAGATCAATGTCGCAAAAGGACAAGGAAACCTTTAAGGAGTATGCTCAAAGGTGGCGTGAAATTGCCGCTCAAATTTGTCCACCTCTTGAGGAAAAAGAGATGACAAAGATCTTCTTAAAAACCTTAAGCTCATTTTACTATAACCGGATGGTTGCCAGTGCGCCCAGTGATTTCACCGAAATGGTCGGCATGGGTGTACGTCTTGAGGAAGCCGTCCGAGAAGGACATTTGGTAAAAGACACTGGATCGACGAGCGGTACTAAAAAATACGGTAGTGGTCTCCCTAAGAAAAAAGAGCAAGATATTGGGAATATCTCTCTCGGAAAGCAAAGGCGTCATTATCAGCCAGTAGAAGCTGTAACTCCAGCTATCAGCCCAGCGCCTATTCCTACGTATCAACCTCAGGTTGCGCAGAGCCAACCTGACCAGCAAAGGACACAACAACCTCTTTAGCAGGCTCGTCCTCCATATAACAACAACCGTGCAACACGGCCACCAGGATTTGATCCTATACCCGTGACGTACGTGTCGCTCCCAGGATTTTCATCCAGGTACAAACGCGAGAGTGGCGCGGAAAAACAGAGTCGCCAGCCGTGTAAATTTATACCAAGAGAGGGAAAGGGAACACCGCATAAACCTGAGGAAGAGGGAAAGGAATGGTCATCGCAACCATAACCTGGGTTCAGGAGTCGGTTACGCGAGGGGAAGGTGCTAGCACCCCACGCGTCCATCGTACTCGATGGGATCCACGCTTGTTGTCTATTCTAAGGGTAAGTTATATTATCATCTAGGGTTATACTAAAACGAAAAGGGAAAGACAAAGACCGACTCGGTAGGACGTCGACGTCCTAGGCCTACGTACCCCCCTTGTGCAATGGGGAATTCAGAGTCAACGTAGTTCGGACCAAGTTCCTTTTTTGTGTTTTTTATGAGCGACGTTAAGTTCGCGTCCGGCAGTTAGGGTCGATGCCTGTTTGCGTCTCAGACGGAAGGTAACGTGCCCTTTTTGAAAATAGGCTTTAAGTTGAAGGTCCTGAAGGACAAAAAGGTTTGAAGTTGGTTTGTGTTTTTTAGGACAGAAGTGGCTTGAGTTAGTTCCTAAGCTGCATTGCACCAAAGTGTAGGGCACAGGGGCGAATACTTAACGCATCATCCCAAGATAGGACGCTCGCTAAGCACTCTAGAAAGATGAGAGGAAGCCCCTCATTTCTCATTCCCCACACTTAAGGCTCGTGCGCAATACACCTTATTCTTATTAAGTGTTTTAAAGAAATTTGAGATGAGAAGAGAGAAGACACAAGGGTAACTCTAAAGGGGGACTAAGAATCCTAAAGTTATAATGCATGTGACCTACGGTTAGTGAGGTTCAACCTAAACCCTAAAGGAAAGATATGAGAGAACGAGAGAATAGTAAAGGTGAATATGGATGCTTATCCATACCCTTGAAGAAATTACCTTAGACCCTGCATAAAAGATTAGTACAGAATAGACATAAGTAAGAGAGATGAGGTGAATGAAAATCAAACAATGACAAACAACAATGATTATCATCCAAACATGAATCAAAGAAGCAAAGAAACATCCCCAAAGCAAATGGCACAAGTGCCTTTTCAATCAGATAATCATACAAGGTCAAAGATGCGCATGCAAGAAAATCTCAAGTGAAAACAAATCAGATAATTAGAAAAATAACTCCTAAAATTCCCAAATTAAACATTAAGGTTCCTCAACCAGAGTTAAACAACATATCAAAAGTCCCTACAATAAATCAAGATATTAGTCATTCAAATAATTAGGCAGAGTTCAGGTGGGAATTAGGGCTCAATGTGCCAAAGGGAAGGACAAAAATGTAGTATGAAATAAATTTAAAAATGAAAGGAAAATATTTTTATGCACTTTAGGATGTTAGTGAACAAATTCAAAAAGAACAGGTCAAAAATATTTTACGGATGCAGAGAAATAAAATGAAGAAATTTATGTATGCATGAGATGGGTAATGCAAAAAGAAAATAGACTAAACAATTAATTTAAATGATAAAAATAATATAAAAATAAAAAATAAAATTTTTAAAAATTTTATAAATTAATAAAGATGATGTATGAATTTTGTGGGAATTTTTTAATGCAAGAATGTATTTTTAAAATAAAAGAAATGATAATGATAATTAATTAATAAAAATAAAACATTAAAGTAGTATGGGGGGTGTGAACAGTAAGGAAAATGAAGTGGGCTGCATAATGGGGGGTGCGAATAGCAGAGGCCCGCCCATACTTATCAGAAAAAAACAAAAAATAAGAGTGGATTTACCGTGGGCATGCCATGTGCCACGCATGTGACTTTTTTAATGCGGTGGCATGTTTCTGTTCGCTTGATGCATCAGACGGTCCACATACAGTCAACTTAAAATAAAAGTAAAACAAAGAAATAAAATGGTTGGGTGGTACACGGTAATGGCGTGGGGTTATAACCACAGGATCATTAATTTAAATTCAGAAAAAAAAATAAAAGGAAAAATAGGTGGCGCGATCCAAGCCGTTGGATGGAGAGAATGGACGGCTGGGATTTTGTCTTCTCCGTCCAAACCCTTGCCTCGCCGGAGCCCCACCGCCGGCCACCACCTGCAACCACCAAACTGCCCAGAAAATGCGTATGGGTACACTATCCGACCCAGAATTTCGTCAGGAATCCAAATATGGCATCAAAAACCCCAAATTGTTAGTGTATAATAAAAAATGAATAAAAAACCATTAGGGTACAAAACTTTAAATCCATATTACAAGCAATTCACACGTCCATAATTAAAAATAATTACACCAGGATAATCACCATTCATCACACTTCAATATAGACATAAAAAAGGGGAGTTTTAGGAGCACGAAAAAAATCACCCACCTGAGATGGCACAGCTCCAATCCTTGCTTTTGGCTGCGAACGGTGGTTGGGTTGTGCTCTAGAAATTACCAGGAAGAGACTTGTGGAAGAACTTTGGAGAAACTCTTTGTAATTCGTGAGATCCAAGGAAAGCAAGCTTTAGGGTTCCAATTTTCCAATCCTCTAAATGTCACGTGTAACTAACCTTAACTAGTGCATGGAGGGGTTTATAAAGACTAGGGTTTGCCTCTGAATATGAATTGGGCTTGGGTAATCCATTGTTTAATGATTTTTGAATCATTTTGAAAAAATACATAATGTGAATTACACCTTTCTCCTTGCATTGATACTTCAGAATTTCATGATGGATCACTTGCATTTGAGTTGCTAATCACACCATATTTAAATTGGGCCTTGAAACTTTTTTGATTCATGACTTTTGAATAATTTGGCATTTTTGAATAATGGGAAGAAAGTGAATAATAAACCATGGAATTTCTTCATTCTTGGGCCCAAAATAATCCTCAAGGAAAGTCTTTTAATATTGGAAAGTGGCATGAAGCAATGGAATTGATTATAGGTCACTATGCCCAAAGTTGTGAAAATGGGATCATGAGAAACCCTAAAAACCACTTTGCCTTCTTTTGACCATAGGTTGAGTTTCACAAATGATATAGAGACCCACTAGTACTTGTTGGAAAGAGGAGAAAAATATCTTCAACTTTCATGTTGGAGAAAAATTCATTTGAAGCTTTCTTGCTGATGAAAAGTCAAGTTGAATGCAGTGCAGGAACTTGCCCAAAAAGGAAACTTTTCATTATAGGTCACTTTCCAAATTTAGAAACTTTGCACCAACTCCTGATTCCTGACAAATATGTATGAAACTTGACCCCTGGAGACCATATGAGGATATGAGGTCTTAAAATCCCTGAAGAGAACCTCAAAATTTCACAGTTGACTTTTCTCCTTTCACTGTTGACTTTTCCCCAAATTCAACTGATTTTCAATCCATTGGCTAATTGAACTTCTCCTGAACCAAGCTGATGGACAATTTTCCACCCCTAGGTATTTAGGGACCCAAGGAATACCATGGAATCAAGTCTTGCCCAAAAAATCAGAAATAAACTGACTTTATAGCAAACCCTAGTTTTAGTACTCTTAGTCTAGGAGGAAATAGCACAGTCTCCAAATCCAAATTCCTCTGAATATGATGTGTATCCTCTCCAACAAAGATAAGATATGCCATTTGATGATGATAAAAACCCAAGGAGCTTGCCCATTGAAGCAATAAACCCAAGAATTTCAAAACCCTAATTCATGCACTGGTTAGGAGAGTGATTCCACTTGAGATCCCTTGCAACCAGTGAACTCTTGATGAGGTAGTAGACCAGATAGGACTTTACCCTGACCCCATGCTAATGATATGCATACATGATAATGCAAAAATGAAATGAAACATAAGCCAATTAGTACTAAAGTAAGGAGGGCAAATTTTGGGGTGCAACAGTACGCAAAACTGTTTCCGTTACTACTGGCTAAGGGGCACATCCAGACTAAGTCTCCTCTTACAGTACCAAAAAATCTGCCTTTTTGGTTTAAGGTGGATCAAACTTGCCCTTATCATCAAGGAGGTTTAGGGCACAACATTGAGAACTCTCTTAATTTCAAGTCTGACGTGCAAAAGCTTGTTAGGAGCGGGCTCTTATCTTTCAAAGATACGAATCCCAATGTTCTTACGAACCCGCTGCCTCAACACGAGAAAGCTGCAGTCAATCTAATTGAGAAAGAGACTAACGACGTCTATCAAATTCACGATGTACTCTTGTTGAAAACCAATCTGGTCAAGATGCATTGTAGACAGAGCGGATATGGCCATGTGCCACCTCATAATTATCATCGGTGTGATATCTGCTCTAAAGATAACCAAGGATGTTCTGTGGTGCAAGCAGCTCTACAGGAACAAATGGATCTCGGAAGGATCCAAGAACACCGAGTTCGTGGAGTTAACATGGTCTACACGAATTCTAACGTCATTCAGAACCACGATATCCGTGCAATGAATGTCAACTTGGTGGCAATGCACTCAAGGCAAAGCCAGTATCATAATCTGCCACGGCACGATTACAGTTCCTGTCTGACTTGCTCGGTAAACAAACAAGGATGCTCTTTCATACAAGAGGCCCTCCAGCATCAGATGGATCTTGGATGGATCCAAGACTACCATGATAGGAACCCTTATCAGATCAATATGGTTCAGATCTTCGATATTCGCGTGATGAATACCAACCTGGTAGAGTTACATGCTGAGCAAGTCCGACTCGGATTCTTAACATCACATGACTATCAAAGCTGTAAAGTGGGTTGCGAAAACGATCGGGGTTGTACCCTTGTCCAGGAAACACTTCAGCACTTGTTAAATCATTGGTGGATGCCAATCTACATGGACGAAGATACTCATTAGATTAGTATCAGTAATAGAAACCCCACTCGGCGTCAGGGTCAGGATATCCGATCAGTGGAAGCTAACCTAGTGAGGTTACATTGTATTTAAAGTGGGCGTGCCCAGGTGCCACCACACAACTATGACAGTTGTAGCGTCTGTTCGGAAAATAACCAAGGGTGTTACCTTGTGAGAGCAGCTCTTCAGGGCCAGGTCGATCGTGGAGAAATTCGTCTCTATTCGGGTTCTGGACCCATCAACTGGACGCCAAATTACCTTGCCGAGCAAGTTGAGGATGTTGTCACAATCTCTGGTCATCACAGGACCAGGCATGTTTTTGCCATTATCCCTCTACTTGACGGGTCTAAAGTTCCCAACCAGGAACGGATCGAGATTACTTACGATGGTCAGAAAAATCAGAAAGCTCCCGTAGTCATCTATCTACTGGGACCATTACCGTATGAATCAACTAAGGCTATCCCTTACAAATACGGTGCAACGACAATTGAAAATGGAAAGGAAATTCCATTATCCTCCGTTGTGAATATTGCAGACATCAGTCGTGTAACACGGAGTGGTAGAATCTTCAACCGAGGAGTTGGAGAACGTGACAAAGAAAAGGAACTTCAGACGGAAGTTCCCGATCCACCAGTCGGTCAATCTAGTAATCCCGACCTTTCGAAAAATAATGATGAGATGCTGAAGCTAATCCAAAGGAGTGAATACAACATTGTTGATCAACTGTTACAGACTCCTTCAAAGATCTCGGTATTATCACTGTTACTCAGTTCAGAAGCCCACAGGGAGGCTCTACAGAAAGTCTTGGAGCAAGCCTTTGTGGAACAGGATGTAACAATTAGACAGTTCGATAGCATTGTCTCTAACATCACTTCCTGCAACAATTTGGGATTTAGTGATGAGGAATTACCTGAAGAGGGTCGCCGTCATAACATGGCACTCAATATCACAGTTAACTGCCAGGACGATGCTTTAGCTAGCGTACTGGTAGATACAGGGTCAACCCTGAATGTTATGCCGAAGTCCACTTTGATGCAATTATCATTCAAGGGCCCTCCGATGAGAATCAGCGAGGTCGTCGTCAAAGCATTCGACGGATCTAGAAAAATAGTTATCGGCGAAGTTGATCTTCCCATAACTATCGGTCCTCACACTTTCCAAGTCACTTTCCAGGTCATGGACATCCGGGCAACGTACAGTTGTTTATTAGGAAGACCTTGGATACATCAGGCTGGAACGGTTACTTCGACCCTCCACCAAAAGCTAAAGTTCATCCAGAACGGCCAACTTGTCCCGGTTTGTAGGGAACAAGCCTTGCTTGTGAGTAACTTGTCATCATCTGCTGGTATAGAACCCGAGGAGGTTATTGGAACTTTGTTCCAAGCACTATCGGTGAGCAAGGATAATCATTTCAAAGGAGGAACCTCGATTTCCTCATACAAAGATGCTATCAAAGCGGTCGAGAGTACCGATACGACAGGATGGGGACAGCTTGTCATTCCCACTGACAATAAAACAAAGAAGGGTCTTGGTTTTCCTGCAACCTGTACCCGGACAGTTGCCAGCGATGAAAGTCTTCATCCCCTTCAAAACTTCTTCCACAGTGGAGGTTTCCTTCACCCAGTGTCTCTGACAGTTCATGCTATCAACGAGGAAGATCCCTCTGACACGGATGAAGAGTGGAAGTCCTACCTTAACAAGGACGGTTATATGTCTCAGGAAGAGGTGCCTATGCCTTTTTGCTTTCCTACAGAAAGTCCGAGATTTATACCAAGATCAGATGTCGAAATGATCTACGGAGATTGTGATCCGGAAGGATGCCGTGCTCCGCCAAATTCATTAGAGGAAGACACTCCAATGAAAGACAATTTTGACTACACCTACTATGGCCCGATGGATGGCCTGCCGATGTGGCAACCTTATCCAGGAAACTTGGGGTAAGAAAGTCAGCCGATTAATGAAACTCAGCTGAGCATCATTGAACAGAATACCTGTGTCCCCACCATGTCATGGGATCAACACTCAGGTCATTCAGAAACTACTCAACATGAAGATGAATTCGCAACGTTTGCAGGACTTGAGTTCATCAACTATGCTTTTCCCGAGGTCAACGTCATCGAGAGAGATGACTCCTCTAGTTCCAGAGAAGTTTGGGACACTTTGGGACAACCAAGTGGAAAATACGACTATATGGTCAAGTACACTGCGCCCGAAAGCTCTCGTATCAAGCTCGAAGATATCCAGCCAACTGGATGGGGAGATACACCTGAGAGCACCAACGCTATGCAAAATGCAACTGAGGAATTCTCCTACGACAATTCTGCCTGGGAGACAGATTCCAATGATCCAGCTCTATTAGAAATCAGCGTCATTTCTGAAGACAAATCAAGGAAGGTGCCAGACTTTGTGATTCACCGAGGAGCTCGCCGCCAGTGGGTTGCCGTCGAGGTTCCGAAGATCGTTCATCAGTCAAAGTAATTGTCATCTTTAACCTTTCACCCTGCCCAAGTGAAACGGATGTTTTGATAGGGCTCGCTTTCTATAAATTTTCCCTCTTCGCTTTGCCCAAAGCAACAGAGTTTTGTTTTATAGGGCTGTAGTTTCAAGGATCGACTTGTTCATTAATAAAATAACGTCGTTCTGTAATTTCCGCATTAATTGCTGTTTTCTCTTTTTTGCTTTTTCAGAAAATGGTAATCCTAAAAAACAATTCAAAAATAAAAACAAGCAGTAAAATAAAACACTGCACACACTTGCATTTTCCTCTATCTCTTCTAAACACGAATCATCACGTCATGCAGATTGCTTGTTTTAAACCCAGTTGAAACATACGATCCGATGCCTTCTCCCAACTTTGAGTTCCCGGTATTCGAGGCTGAAGAAGAAGTTGACAACGAAATTCCAGAAGAGATCTCCCGACTACTCAGACAAGAGGAAAGGTCCATTGAACCTCATAAAGAACCGTTGGAAAAGGTAAACTTGGGTTCAGAGCAATAGAGAAAAGAAATCAGGAATGGGGCACAGCTCAATCCAACTGTCAAAGAAAGTTTGATAAAGCTTCTCAAAGAATTCCCCGATGTATTCGCTTGGTCCTATCAGGATATGCCAGGGTTGGATACCAGCATCGTGGAACATCACTTACCATTAAGATCAGAATGTCCGCCAGTAAAGCAAAGGTTGAGACGCACTCACCCGGACATGGCCGTCAAAATCAAAGAGGATGTACAGAAGCAGATTGACGCGGGTTTCCTCGCCACATCTGAATATCCTCAATGGTTAGCCAACATCGTACCCGTTCCCAAAAAGGATGGAAAGGTCAGAATGTGTGTTGATTACAGAGATCTGAACAAGGCAAGTCCAAAGGACGACTTTCCTTTACCACACATTGACATACTGGTAGACAGCACAGCAAAGTTCAAAATTTTCTCCTTCACGGATGGATTCTCGGGCTATAACCAGATCAAAATGGTGCCTAAAGACATGGAGAAAACTTCGTTCATTACCTCATGGGGCACCTTTTGTTACACGGTAATGCCGTTCGATTTGAAGAACGCCGGGGCAACCTATCAAAGGGCCATGACTACTCTGTTTCATGACATGATACACAAAGAAATTGAAGTGTATGTCGATGATATGATTGCAAAATCAAAAATAGAGAGTGAGCACGTTGAACATTTTTCAAAATTGTTCGAACGTCTAAGAAAATTCAAGCTCCGCTTGAATCCCAACAAGTGCATCTTCGGTGTTCGTTCAGGGAAACTACTAGGGTTCATCGTCAGCCAGAAAGGGATTAAAGTTGATCCTGACAAGGTCAAGGCCATTCAAGAAATGCCTTCTCCGAAAATTGAAAAACAAGTCAGAGGATTCCTGGGACGTTTGAACTACATCTCCAGGTTCATATTCCTTATGACTGCCACTTGTGCGCCAATCTTCAAATTACTGAAAAAGAACCAGGACTGCGTTTGGTCAGAAGATTGCCAAACCGCCTTCGACAGTATCAAGGAATATCTGTTGAATCCTCCGATTCTATCACCTCCAGTGGAAGGAAGACCACTGATTATTTACCTCACAGTCCTAGAGGACTCAATGGGATGTGTACTTGGCCAACAAGACGAAACCAAACAGAAAGAGTCTGCCATTTACTATCTGATTAAGAAATTCACCGACTGCGAAACTCGATACACGATGCTCGAGAAAACTTGCTGTGCTTTGGCTTGGGCAGCCAAACGTCTTCGCCAGTACATGATTTGCCAAACCACTTGGTTGATCTCAGAAATGGATCCAATCAAGTATGTATTTGAAAAACCTGCTCTCACGGGAAGGATTTCCCGTTGGCAGATGTTGCTATCCGAATATGACATAGAGTATCACGCTCAGAAAGCCATTAAGGGAAGTATTTTAGCCTATCATTTGGCTCACCAACCGATTGACAATCAAGAATCAATCGGGTTGGACTTCCCAAACGAAGATGTCATGTATCCAAAAATGAAAGACTGCGATGAACCGCTACCCAGTGAAGGGCCAGAACCAGGTTCCCAATGGGGACTAATCTTTGACGGAGCAGTTAATCATTATGGAAACGGAATTGGGGCAATCATTGTTACCCCTCAGGGTACCCACATTCCTTTCACTGCCAGACTTACGTTCAAATGTACGAACAACGAGGCCGAATACGAAGCTTGTATCATGGGTCTCGAGGAAGCGATTGATTTAAGGATCAAGAACTTGGACGTATACGGCGACTCAGCCCTGGTTATCAATCAGATAAAAGGAGATTGGAACACATACCAATCAGGATTGATTCCTTACAAAGACTACGCAAGAAGGTTGCTAACTTTCTTCAACAGAGTTGAGTTTCATCATATCCCTCGTGAGGAGAATCACATGGCTGATGCTTTAGCCACTCTCTCTTCCATGATTAGTGTAGGTTAATGGAATGACCTACCTAAGATCTACATAATGCGCCTTGAACGGCCCGCTTACGTCTTCACGATCGAAGCAGTCATAGATGACAAACCTTGGTATCACGATATCAAATGCTTCCTTCAGAAACAAGAGTACCCATCTGGGGCACTCAGAAAAGATAGAAAAACCCTCATAAGATTGGCTGGAAACTTCTTCCTGAGCGGTGACACTCTCTATAAGATAAATTTTGACATGGTCTTGCTTCGATGCATAGACAGACCAGAAGCAGAAATGCTGATGAAAGAAATTCATGAAGGGTCCTTTGGCACTAATGCCAACGAACACACAATGGCAAGAAAAATCCTAAGAGCAGGATACTATTGGTTGACAATGGAATCTGACTGCTACAAGTACATGAGGAGGTGTCACAAGTGTCAGATATACTCCGATAAAATTCATGTATCCCCATCACATCTCAAAGTTCTTTCTTCCCCATGGCCTTTTTCTATATGGGGAATCGACATGATTGGCATGATTGAGCCCAAGGCTTCAAACGGACATCGGTTCATTCTAGTAGTCATTGACTACTTCACCAAATGGGTCGAAGCAGCGTCCTACGCCAATGTAACTCGACAAGTGGTGGTCCGATTTATCAAAAACAATATCATCTGTCGTTATGGTTTTCCAAGCGAGATCATTACTGATAATGGGTCTAACTTGAACAATAAGATGATGAAAGAGTTGTGTGCTGAGTTCAAGATTAAACACCATAACTCATCTCCCTACCGACCCAAGATGAACGGGGCGGTAGAAGCGGCTAACAAGAACATCAAGAAGATTGTTCAAAAGATGGTTGTAACCTACAAAGACTGGCACGAGATGCTACCCTTTGCTCTTCACGGTTATCGCACATCTGTCCGTACTTCAACAGGGGCAACCCCTTTCTCTCTAGTATATGGCATGGAAGCAGTGCTCCCCATAGAAGTAGAGATCCCGTCAATCCGAGTATTGATGGAAGCCAAGCTCACCGAAGCTGAATGGTGTCAAAGCTGACATGACGAACTGAATCTGATCGAAGAGAAGCGAATCACGGCACTATGCCACAGTCGTTTGTATCAACAGAGAATGAAGAGGGCGTTTGACAAAAAGGTCCGACCTCGTGTCTTCAGGAAAGGAAACCTTGTGCTCAAGAAGATACAATCATTTCTCACTGACTCTCGGGGCAAGTGGACTCCGAATTATGATGGCCCCTATGTGGTCACGAAAGCTTTCTCAGGCGGCGCCTTGAGACTTGCACCCATGGACGAAGAGGAATTTGCCTACCCCACGAATGTTGATGTAGTCAAGAAATACTTCGCCTAAACTAAAAAAAAAACGTCTCGGTGGATTGAAAACCCGAAAGGGCGGTCCAGGCAAAAGTTAGAGACCTGAAAAAAAATCATCCCGATGGATTGGAAATCTCTCAGTACAATCCAGGAAAAAATTAGGGATAATGGCAAGTAACTATGTTCAACAGAGGCAAATCTCTCAACAGCAGCAGTTACATCATCGGAAGAAAACTCCAGTCAAGGTCATCTTCGACAGAAGCTCAGGATGCCCCGAATTCAAAGTTGGTAGAAGGATAGTGGTCGTTATGTTTCAACGTAGCCCTTTTCCCTGTAAATTACCATTTTCTAACTTTGTATATACTCTGTGGAATCACGCGTTTGGCTGATCTCCATCCTATCAATAAAATTTGAGCCCTTGTGCTTTTGTTTGTATTTCTTATTTTTTTTAGCTTTACAGAACGACATTTTTAACATGATTAACGATTCCTGAAATAAAACAAAATTGAATTTACTTGTTAAAACTTTTTCTGCTTTTTTAATAAAGATGGCAATTTCTTTTGACTGTTGAACATCGAAAGAACATCAACCGCTTCTCCAGAAGTAAGCGAACTTCAAAGTGCAGAATCAAAGTACTCCTTCTAACCCAGTACGTCTAAATGAAGGGATCAACTGTGTCAGAGACCTTGTTTCGTCTGACGAGCCTCGGCCGAGTTCTCATCTCCTAAGCCCGATCAACGGTATTCCCCACAGGGATTATCTCTCCTAAGCAAGGTGGAATTGCTATCTTGAACCAGCGATATCTCTATACGCCCCGAGATGGCCGAGTATCCAGTCATGTTCATCTTTTAGTTTGTGTGTTGCGTCAGTTTTGTCAGCATATACATACATATATCATGCATTATTGATTTGCATTTGCATCGCTATCACTCTAGTCAGTCTTATCCCCTAGTGATAAAAGTCCTCCTGATCGAGTTGTCAGCCCCTTCCTCGTCAGGAAGTGTTACGTCTGAACATTCTCTCTCCTCCAGTTTATTTCTGGAAGAAATTTGGCCCTCGACCACTTTGATAACTTGAACCTCTGAAAAGCCAGAGATAACTTTCAACAAACATCACTCTTCTCTATTGAAGATGATATCCCTACTTTCTCGGATTAAGGAAAATCCACAGGGAAAGCCTCGTAATCAGAAATTCAGCAGCATGCTGGTCTCGTTTCGAGAAGACTGTTGATGAAAAGGTCATCGACACCTCAAAATTGGATCCCATCATATGGCATTTCTCTGGGAAGATCCCAAGAAAAGTATGATGCAAGCTCCCAAACGAATGCAGTCTCCCAAGAGACTCGCTTTCCCCAGTAGAATCGACAGATGGCGTCTCCAAACAGAGAAGTTTGTGTACCTCTACAATTTAGACGATTGGGTTCCCCAGCAAGTCTGACATCAAAATTTTTTCAGCTCAATTGGCATCTCCCCAGGAAAATTCGGCGAGAAGTTTGAGGGGAAGCCGCTACGAATAGCGTCCCTTGTCAATAAAGTTTATTGACAAAAGAAACTAAGACCAGTTCCTTGGTAGAAAACCAGGATCGAGGGGGAGTTTAAATCAAAAACTAAGACCAGTTCCTTGGTAGAAAACCAGGATCGAGGGGGAGTTTAAATCAGAAACTAAGACCAGTTCCTTGGTAGAAAACCAGGATCGAGGGGGAGTTTAAATCAGAAACTAAGACCAGTTCCTTGGTAGAAAACCAGGATCGAGGGGAGGTTTACCTTTTCTAAGCATCATTGCTTAGCAAAAGAAGATGAATGCGCAAGCTGCCGTTCATAGCCATCAAAATTTCGGGTATTCCGATATTTAATCCTCTTGCACCCCGAATGCCCGAATACCATCGTCATTCAAACCTTCGTGTCCAAGAAGATTAAATAGGGGCATTTGTCATACCCCAAATTTTTACCACTTAGATTTCCCATCATTGTGCAAATCATCATCACAATATGGATGAGCCATCAT
Source organism: Lathyrus tuberosus (assembly GCA_022829125.1). Classification (NCBI taxonomy): domain Eukaryota; kingdom Viridiplantae; phylum Streptophyta; class Magnoliopsida; order Fabales; family Fabaceae; genus Lathyrus; species Lathyrus tuberosus. The sequence continues at coordinate 2,860,828 of JALAZF010000494.1, forward strand.
GCCTCACCAAATGCCTCAAGGGTTGCTGAGCATCCACTACAGTCAAACTTAGGGTTTCAAGCCCTCTCAGAGTCCTTAGACAAAGGATCAATCAAGGAATGACATGATCTTCAACTTGTCTAAACCTCTCAAACATACACAAAGGATCAAAAAGGACTCCCACTTCAAGGATTAAGCACAAGGTTGCTCCCTTTTAGGTGGATCAAGTCTCAAGATCGCCAGTGTCACCAAATTAGGGTTTTGGTCGACCAGGGCCTCCAGATGAAAAATTTCATCCGGACACAAGCCAAAGATCCAAAACATAACCTAATATACTTCATGGAACCTCATGGACCCAGTCATCAAGTCAATTTGACCTCAGGGAATGCATACATCAAAAATCAAGAATTAGGGTTTCTTGACCTAATTCACCCCTAAGTTGACTTTTGGGACAAATCATGAACCAAGACCTCAAGAGAGAGTTTGAGGGTCTCTAATGAACTATATTGATCCATTTGGAACAATGGATTAATCCAAGAAGCTTGAGCAACAAGTCTCATTTTCATCTGCACCACAATTAGGGTTTCGCGAGGAAAGTCAACTGTAACTTTGCCTTTTGACCTAGACATGCTCCCAAACCCTAGGACATGCCTCAATATACCCTATGACACCCATGGAACATGTTCATCAAGTTTGATTTAGGTTAAGGACATGATTTCCTGAAGAATTGCACAGTTTGGAATTCATCTGATAAAATGTTAACTGTGCACAAAAGTCAACTTTAACTTTTTGAGATTTTTCACCAAAATGGATTTTTAACCCTAAAATGATGTTTATGTATAATTTGAATCATCATTCATGAAGAAAAATCAAGAAAAGTTGGATAACTTGTAAAAGGGGTAACCATAAAAACTTAGAAAATTTTCTAAGTTAAAAATAAAGTGACAAGGGTACCAACTTTAAAGGACCATAACTCCTAAACCACAAGGCCATTTTTTTCCATCCAAAGCTTGATTTGTAGGTCTCATTACCCTCTACAAAAACTTAAACTAGGCCTAACTCCAATTAATTATGGATTTTGAGCTATGAGTGAGCCAAAGTGGCTGAAAACATGAAAATATACCATTTTCCAACACTTAGAAAAATTCTGTCCAAGACAGATTTTGTTGAAACACCAAAACTTGTGAGATCTTTTCACATAGATGCAAGTTGAATCAAGTCCAAAGTTAAACATCAATGTTGTTGCATATGTTACTAAGAATTCAAAGAGCTCAACAACATGAATTGATTCAACTTAAGCCATGAGAAATCCATGCCCAAAGTCATGCTGCTGCAAGCTGTTTTGGAAAAATCAGTTTGCATGTTTGCTTGCCACACACGATTTTGAGCCAAAGACTAAGGATCACTATGCCACCTGTGTTCAAACCAATCACATTGCATCTGATCCAACTGATAAATCTGAGTCAAAAAGCCAAGGAATCTTCCAACTTGAAATTCATCCACTTTGGCACATTTTGCCTTGAATTCAAAGTGCATTAATGTGGAATAGTGCATTGTCAAGGTAGCTACCCTACTCAGTCAATTTCTCTGATTAAACAACATTAAAAACATCCGAGGAATGTGGTTTTGGTCAAAGCATAACCCTGCTCTGGGGAATGGCTAGCTTGCCTTGCTTGAGAAGAAATCCTCCAAGCCAATCCATGCAAATGTGATCTGATCCAGCAGCCATTCACTATTCCTCCAAAACAAAAGTTGATCACCTATAAATAGAGGTCCCAATGGATCATTCAACTCACACCAAAGCCAGTTACAGCACTGCTTTCTCTCATTCTTTCTTAAACCTCAAGTTTTCTTGTTTTTGAGTAACCACTATCGGGTTTTGAGTTGCAGCCACAATCAATCCATTCCAATTGCTCAAACACATCACATATGATGTATTTGAGGTGTCCAAACACTTAAACACCAACTGTAACACCCCAGGCTCAAAATCACTCTTCAACCAAGCCATTATGCTTCAATTTTGCAGGTGGAGGTCTCCAGCTTGATCCAAAGAATTTTAAAGTGTTCCAAAGCTTGCAACACACTCCATAACATCCATTGAAGCTGTAGGGATCACCAATTCACGACTGGAACACCATCTGGGCAAAGTTCCATTTCAGCTTGCATCAAGGTGAGCTTCAAACTCAAACTCCATGATCCATGCATATTTCCTCGCATGATATTTTTGCCATTTGATTGCCATCATGTGTTGATTGTTTTGCCTCAAGAAATTGGATCATAGACCTTATAACCATGCCTGCACGATTGCTTTTGCAAATTAGGGTTCATCTGTGTTCATCATGATTATTTTACTCCACACTGAAAATGAATAAAATTGGGTATTGCCATCTTATTCCTTGTGAAAAAACGCACGGGTTTGGTGTTTGAATCATGTCCAATGGTTGAGAGATGAGTGAGATATGGTGCTTCACGCACGGGCTCGAGGAAGAAGATGGCCATGGCGCCATTCTTCAGATTTTCCAACTAAGTTTGATATATATATTTCACTTGCCATGTTATTAATGAATTGGCATTGCGCCCCAGCGGTTCATCAGCTTGTTTTGTGAGTATTGGCAAGCGAGAGGTCTGGGGTTCGAATCCCCCTCGCCCCAGACTTCTTTTTATCACTTTTTTATTTTGTTATTTTTCATATTATTATTTTTAATGATTTGAAAAATTAATAACTCCTTCAATTTTTATCATTTTTGATTGGTTCTTTTTGCAATAATTCACAAAAATGTTTAAATATTTGATTTTACCAAAAATCCCAAAAATATTATTTATTTCATATATTTGATATTTTTGCAAAGAATTAATGTTTTATGTGTTTTTAGCATTTAAAATATTTTTTCTCCCTTTGTTTTCTAACCCTAATTTGATTTCAATCATTTTTGTAGGATGAAACATGATTTTTTTGGAACATTGATCCAAGATCATAATTTGTTTTCACATATTTAACAAACATTGATCCTTTTAATTGAATTTTTATTCAATTAAAAATACATTTTGAAAACAAATTAGGGTTTTGAATCAATTCAACCCTCATAAATCATTTTCAAAACATTTTGGGCCTCTAATAGAGTGTAAGACCCAATCCTTTCTTGACTAAATCATTTTGGGCCTTATTGTATTGTATAAGTCCCGATACCGTAAAAAACAAACGGTGCGATCGTCGCCCTTTTAAAAATAACCTTTTGGGCCTCAGTCATTGTATAAGACCCACTGCGTTTTCAAAATCTCGGCGCGATCACCATTTCAAATGAAAAAAATCAATTGGGCCTACCCTCAAGTTATAAGCCCCACTCTTTTTCTTTAAAACTTTTTGGGCCTCTTGAGAGAGTGTAAGACCCAACCCCCTTTGTACAGAAAACATTTTTGGCCTCAGTCATTTGTATAAGTCCCTCTGTACAAATTCAAACAGTGCGCTCACTGATAAAACCCTGGGCCTCTCCTTGAGTTGTAAGCCCCAAATCTTTCTTTTTCAAAGCACTTTCTCCTTTGATTTTGTATATACTGTTGTTTCTAATCTTTCTTTGTTGAACAACTAACCAAACAGCATGGAAGCTCTACAACCGAGTAAGTGGTTATTGCTTTCATTTACCGCTTTCATATACATATAACTGTATTGTGGGACTGTTTCACTGTAAGTCTTCTTTCATAAACTCATATCAACTGTGTAATAATAGTATAGATATTTCGAGTTTCCCCGGCAACTACGTCTAGAACTAGGTGACGCCGTTTCGTTTATTCATAGAAATAGACAGCTAGATCCCAAATAGGATCACCAGATACAGTCTTCTCTTCGGCTGTCCTCATTAGGAACTGTCAAGAAATTCTATCCCCCAAAGATGAATTATTCTCGGTGAAACTTCTCTTGAATTTCTTCAAAACCTCAGAACTGTTCACTAAATGAATTATTCTCGGTGAAACTTTTCTTGAACTTTTCTTTGGTTTGGGACCCACGGGCTTCTTAAAAGCATCGACCTCCTCTTGGGCATCGTACAAGGACCCACAGGCTCCCTAAAAGCAACCCCGCCTCCTCTTGGGCTTAGTACAAGGACACTACGGCTTCTTAGAAGTATTCACAGCCTCCTCTTAGGCTTCATATAATGATATCTTCCTCCAGGAATGATAGCCTCCTCTTGGGCTTAGTACAAGGACCCGTCGGCTTCTTAAAAGATTCCAGCCTCCTCTTGGGCTTCGTACAAATTGTCCCGACGACCTCCTAAAGGTATAGGAACAGAACCTAGTCATCCTCATAGAACAGTCCTTTCATAGAGTCTACTACTGTTTCTCAAAACATGGTACAAAAGATAAAACTCTAGACTTAGACAGTCTAATTTCCTTGAGTCTCAAAGACAGTCTCAAGCACCCTTCAAGAATAGGAAAGAAACCCGCAGACTCGGACAGTCTCAATACCCTTCGGATTTCCCGCTTCCTTAAAGAATAGGAATAACCCGGATCCTTGAATCAAATCCATGAGTACAGTGTTACTCATATAAGAACTGATTTTCTCTTTCAAAATCAGTATACTGGACCTGTCACTTAACTGAAACAGTAACCATAGCCTCCTCTTGGGCTTTATACAATGATTCTCCCCTGCGGAGTCAAACAACGTTTAGCCTCTCTCTCGGGCTTTGTACGAGACACATAAGAGACTCCCTCGTTGAGTCAATCACCCCTTTCGCCTCCATCTCGGGCTTCGTACGAGATACAAAAAAGGCTCTCTTGTTGAGCCAATCAAACTTTTAGCCTCCATCTCGGGCTTCGTACGAGATATAAAAGACTCTCTTGTTGAGTATAAAAGATTCTCCTGTTGAGTCAACCCTTTTAGCCTCTCTCTCGGGCTTCGTACGAGACACACAAAAATACTCTCTTGTTGGCCCAATAGCCTCCTCTTAGGCTTTGTATAAGAAAACCACTGGTTGATCCAATCAACCTTTTAGCATCAAAGTTGTGCCTCGTTCGCAGTACACAAACATCAACAACTCCTTTCCCTTCATCTAATCGCTGTAAGCGGCAAGCCTCTGGATCATCTACATCCACGCCACTGTCCCTCTTTTAGCTTGAGAAATTCCTAAGGAAAGATAGCATTGCGCTACACTGAGTTAAAGTCTTCTCCTTCAGGTTAAAATCCCCTTTAAAGGAAATTATGGCATTGCTAGGATCCGCGTATCCCGATTAAAGTAATTCTCCTTTATAACCAGTCACCCACCAGTTGGGACAAACAAACCCTTCTTTAGAGATGACAAATTCTCTCCAAAGCCGAGGTCTTTCAGCTTCACGTCTTGGGCTTTGAACAAGACACAAATAGACTTTTCAGCTTCATATCTTGGGCTTTGAACAAGATACAAACAACCTTTCGCTTCACGTCTTGGGCTTTGAACAAGACACCAAAAACACCCATTTCCTCCCATAGAATAGGAGGAACTACGAACGCTCTGATTTCCCTATTTCGGTAAACGGGAATACGTAGGCATAAGATTGAAAGAAAGATCTTAGCGATCACACTAAACAAAAAACCCAAATCCCATATCTCCATCAATCAAAAGCAGTAATTCAAAAACATCAGTCCTAACACCCTAATCCTTGTTCCCCGCTAGAAAGTCCTAGAAAGAAAGAAAATCGTATTGGTGAAAATACAAATAACCAGTACAAAGACCCCTCCACATTGATAGCATCTGTAACCTAACAGACCGCTGTTTAAACTCAGTATGCAAAGCAGGGTTAATTGGAGACATCTATTTCCCTTCCTTAGTCAGCTCACAATAGGATAAAAAATGAATCGACCTGTAGTTTTAAGCTCAAACCGCAGAGAGCGACCAGCGCTTAAGAACCGCGTCCAAAATCGCTCGCTACAACAAGCTATGTAATTGCTGCAAACTTAGAGCATCATCACCATCCATTCTAACCCTCACCATAAAACTTCATGATCTTTTCCACACTTAAACAAAAACCATACAACTCGTGTCTAACAAACTTGAACTCATTTTCAACTCACTCAATCAGTTAACCTCACTTATTTAACCCTGGTTCTAACTGTCAACCATGACAGTTAGAAGCTAACCATGGATATAAATAGAAATTCATAACAGAATTTGGGGAGGATTGGATCATTTCTCACATATTCAGAAAACCTCACATTTTCTTTCACTGATTTCTGACTCTTTCAAGTGGCTCTCCCTTTCTCTCGAAGCTTCATTCTCCTCTCTGCATTCCTCAGCACTGAATCATCAAGGGAGTAAGCTAGAAAGCATAGCATTGCATCTTGTTTGTTACATCTGCATCCACTGATTTTTAAGAGGATTCGAAGTTCATTTTGCCTTTATTTGGCCAAGCATTGAGAACAAGCAATAGTAAGGAATGTCACCTCTGGTTTTCTTGTGTTCAAAGGTTCTTCAAGTTCAGGTTTCTTTCTCAAATTCTATTGCACTCATTTTGTGAATTTTGAGTTGTTTTTGCTTGATTTGAGCTCCGTAGGAGCAATGTGAGTATCTGGCTAATTGATAGGCACTTTAGGTGCTTAGTTGAATCTTAGGGCAAAACTTTCTTGCTTCGATCTGCTTTGTATGTAAATTGTTTGTGAATTTCATTGGTGGATTTGTGATCTACATGAGGAGACGATCATTTTGAGGTATAGTTTGTGAATTTCTGTGAGGATTTGTGAATTTCGTTGCACCTCCCTCTCTATTTGTTTGTTTTTTTTTCATTTTATTTTAATACTTGTTTGGGTTTTTAATTTTTAAAAATACATTGAAGCATCCAAAAATTCTATAAAACTTCATGAAGCATCTAGAAACATTTAAATAATTTTTGATTTTTTTTATTTCTGATTTTATCATGTTTTGGCATAGTTTCATGAATTTTCTTTTATATTCTTTTGAGTGTGCATTTAATCATGACCTATGCTTCATGTTGATTTTGTTTGACATAGATGGGCACTGATTCTTTTCCTAATAATTGGTACATGCATTTTTGATATGTTGAGGCATGATATGCATTTTTTATGGATTTTTTAGGTCTTTTCTTGTTGACTTTTGAGTGAGGTCTTTGAGCCAATTGTTTGTGTGTTTTGTATGGCATTATGAGGCATGTTTGTGCATGTTTGGTAATGGTTTTTGAGCCATTCTTTTGAATCATGTTTGCCCTATGATTGTACCTTAATTCATTTGTCTTTTCTTAATTTCCTCATCATCTAAGCATGACTCCTTGGATTGTTTGAAAGCATGTTTGTTTTGTGTAAATGTTAGAGGACATATGCTTAGGGTTTATTGATTGTTGTGTGCTATCTTCTTTGACCTTTTGTTGAGAATTTTTTATTCATGTTGCATGAATATTATAGGTTACTTTCATCATGTTATAGGTCATTCAAAGTTCATCCTTACATGACTTGTATGCATTTGTTTTAACTTGTAATACCTTGTGTAATTGTGCATTCTTCATTTACCTTCCTTATGTATATGTTTGTACCAACTCTTACAAGATCTTGAACACTCACTCCAACATGATTCACTTCTGTTTGTAATTATCCTCAACCATATTCCATGACCCTTAATTGAACTTTACATGTTTCTTAAGTTCATAAATCTTTGGATGTTTATTTGAACTTGTTTGAACTTAGTTTGTTCTTAATCACCCATGTGCTTCAATATGATACTTGTTTGGACTTTGTGTTTCCATTCTTGACTTTTAAATATCATGTTAAATGTCTTAAGCTACTGACTTGTATTCATATGGCATGATTTTCCATTTTCCATTTTCATTTCTTACTTGCATGACAAGTATGCTTCATTGTTAGAACTTGAATGATGTTTGCTTACACTTTTTCCTACTTGTTCAATATTTGCATTCATGAATCATATGCTACATTAATAACATCTTGATGCATCCTTAAATGTCATTCAATTATTACGTTGATGTTTACATGTGCATTCATCAATATTCATGATTCATTTGCATTCATATTGCATTATTATTGTTTCATTTGCATTTGTATGATTGTTTGGTGCCTAGTTTGCTTTTGTTTGATCCCATGTGGCATGTTTACATTAGTGGAGATCCTTAAGACATACCTACTAACTTATGTTGGTTCTTAACCATTAAGACCCTTCCCTTTTGGTTTAAACTTTGTTTGCTTTTTAACTAGTTTTCAACTAGTATTGTTTTGTTTAGCTTCTTTCACTAGTTTTCATTACTTGTGATGATTATGTACTAACCTTTTGTGTAGGGGCAGAGGTAACTCATTTGAGTATGTGGATGTTAATCCATACTTATCTCTTCTTTCATCTCATCTCTTTCATTACTCTTTCCCTTTTGTGAATAACATGATATAATGCTTGTTTGTGTAGAACTTTCTCACAACCCTTAGGGATCCTAGCTCATCCTTAATTTTTGATTAAGGTGAGGTAGGATAAGCATTATATAGTGCTACCCCCCTCTTTCCTTTAGACTTAGGTGGTTCTTATACTCCACACAACCTTAGGACTTCCACGCATGACAACATTAGCATAACTAGTCCCCCACTTAGACTTTTTCCTTTCTTCCTTTGAGTTTCTCATTCCTCATCTCAAAAAAAAAAGCAAAAACATCTAATAAAGGATTAACATGTATTGCACATGAGCCTTACATGTGGGAAATAAGATAGTGGAATATCTTCTTTCACTTTCTTAGAGTGTTTAGCGTACGTCCCGTCTTGGGTCGATATGCGAAGCATTCGATCCTATGTCATAGACTTTAATGCAATATGTGTTATAAAGACAAAATAATCAAAACACTTCTTCCTAAAAGACAAAAACAAACAATTCACTTCTTCCCCATTCCATTCATAGAGGATGTGTCACTTCCGTTCTACTGCAAACAGGTAAATGCCTAAGACTCCGTACAACGAGCTGCGACACATAACTACTGGAACGCGAACCTTGGCGTCTTCCGTTGAAAAACATAAACAAAGCAAATTCATCCCTGTTAAGTTGAACTACGCCTGCTCTGATTTCCTCCTACTGGTTAGATTGAGGATACGTAGGCACAAGACGACGATGTCTTGGCGATCAACCTCCCCCTAGTTTTTTTCCGAACTACGTTGACTCTGACTTTCCCGCTCCCGAGGGAATACGTAGGCCTAGGACTCCGAGGACATCCTACCGAGTCACTTCTTTTCCTTTCCTTCCCCGTTTCCTCGTTCCTTCCCGTACCTGTTCCTTCTCGTGTCCAGTAGCAGTGGAGCCCCAGATGACAACACCCTTTGATCGATAACAGCAAGCGTGGATCCCATCGAGTACAATGGACGCGTGGGGTGCTAACACCTTCCCCTCGCCTAACTGACTCCCTTACCCTTTTCTCTTGGTCGCGAGACCATGCTTTTCCTTTCCCTCAGGTTTACGCAATGATTCCTTTCCCTCTCTTGGGATAAATACACATTGCTGGCGACTCTATTTCCGCGCCACTTTTGCGTTTGTACTTGGATGAAAATCCCGGGACCGACAGCTGGCGACTCTGCTGGGGACCTGGTTTCCTGAGCGAGTCAATCCTAGCGCTTGTTTGTTTTCGATTATAGGGTGTTTTATCTGTTTGCTTTACTCGCTTTATTTATGGCATTATTGCACGTTTATTGTTTTATTACATTTACTTGCTTTTCATTTACTGTTGCATATATATTGTTTGTGCTGGACTGTGTTGTTGTTTTCTGTTTGGTGGGCAGGGTGTTCAGAGAGATAAGCCCATTACACAGGCTTGAGAGCACATGTAGGATTAGAGTGGAAAGTAGTGTGGCCTACGTAGCATCTTGGTACGTATGGTTTACACGAAATCCACACCCAGACGAGGTTTCTTGGGAGATGTTCTGATTTGCGCGTCTTGTGCATTTCGGGGTGTTAACCTAGGAAGCTATCGACTCTGGAGACCATTCCTGAGGACTCAGTTGTGGCACTCCTCCCGAGATGTGATAATGGCAGACCAGAAATGGCAAACCCATTACGCATTCTTGATCCGAGGACCCAATGTTGGGAACTTGCAATAGGATATCCTTTTTTAGGGGAAGTAGTTGAGGCCTCCTCGATTGATGATGATGCCAAACCAGAAATGGTGAACGTATCATCATTTCTCGACCTGAGAGTCCGTGATATTTAGGATCCTCGCCTTTCTAGTACCCACATGTGAGAAGGGGCGGGTGTTTGTAGGTTTGCAGGTAACCATAACCTCCCACATACCCGTTTTTCTGGCATTATCACACAAAAAGGAAATATTCATCCTACAATAGTCAGACGGTTCTTGTTCACAGTTCTATGTTGTTCTCAGATCTACACTGACACTATTCACAGTCCAGCACAGACACGCGGCACTCTGATACCATGCCTTTTGTATTACATTATCATATCATAACATTCATGTTTATCATTTCCAGGTGCTCATTTTACCTCTGATTCTAGTCAATTGGCTCAATGGAGACGAATGCTAAGAGGAAGAATATTGTCGCTTACAGATTTCCAGAGCCTACGTTATACCTACTTCACAAGGTGATAGCCATGGCTGACCCGGGTGTTCTTATCACCTTCCAAAGGAAATATGGGAGATTGGTGAAAATGGTCCGTAACATTACAAATTATGAGCATGATGCTCTCCACACATTGCTGCAGTTCTATGAGCCGTCGTTGAGATGCTTTGTCTTTCCGGAGTATATTTTGATGCCTACGTTGGAGATGTTTTCGTTCATCCTGGATATCTCAGTCAAATCAACAGTACCATTCTTTTCGGGAGATCACCCTAGCATAGAAGAAATTGCAACTGCCTTACAGGTGGAACAATCAAGGCTAAAGAGAAATGTTGCTAATAAGAATGGAATTAAGGGTTTTCACTTCGAATTTCTTGCCAACCAAGCTCAAGAGTATACCAACGCCAAGAATTGGGCAGTCTACAATTCTATCCTGGCCTTGTGTATCTACGGTAACGTCTTGTATCCTAACAAACACTACTTTGTGGATATGCACGCAGTAAGGGTTTTTGTGTTGAAAAATCTAGTTCCTACTCTGTTGGGTGATTTCTACCACTCCGTGCATTTCAAGAATGAGAAGAGAAGGGGAGGGTAAGTCAACTACTGTACTCCACTCTTATCCAATTGGTTTTTGAAGCATTTACCTCAGAAGGGCTCCTTTGTAGACACGAAGGACTCTCTAAACTTGTCTAAACGGATAATGGGGTTAGTTGCTGACAATATTGTTTGGTTTGACCATCAGTTGCGAGGAATAGAGATCATTACCAGCTGTGGGAATTTTCCGAATGTGCCTTTGATCGGCAGGAAAGGAGGAATTAATTATAACCCTATCCTGGCTATTAAGCAATTTGCATATGCCTCAAGGAACCCTACTGAAGACCCACATATGGAAGAGTCCTTGTTCTTTAACGGGAGTGAAGATACAGAGGTGCTAAGGAAGGCTGTGCACGCTTGGGGGCACATCCATAAGACTGGGAAATTTTTTTTTGGATAAGGTGATTGTAGAGCCTATCCGAAGTGTACAGATTGGATCCATAGGAAGGTTGAAGAAGTTCTCTTGCCTTTTTCACGTGAGCCACCTTTGTATCCAATAACGCAAGAACAACCTACCACAGTGGCCATTGTGGAATTCAACAAATTACAGAATTTGGTGAAAGAGCTTAGAGGGGAGAATTCTGATATGAGCAGCCGTCTTCAAGACGCTTTACATACAAATAAGGAATTAGAACGCAAAGCCCAAGATGCAGAAAAGATCTTAACAGCAAGAGAAAAATATTTTTCCAAAAGGGCCCTGCATTACCAGAAAGTTAATATGGCTATTGAAACTTCTGCTCTAACTTATAAGCAGACTAAACAATCTTTGACCCAAATAAGAGCCAAGCTCACCAAACTTCATCAAGCATGGGACGAAGTTAGAATTAAGAATGCAGAGCTGCAAGAGCAACTAAAAACCAGAGACGATGAACTCCAGAGAGCATATAAACAATGAAGAAAGCATCGTGAAGACTTCGGTAAAAGCCAAGAGCAGCTCTAAAAAGTTAAAGATGAGTTGAAAGCTTCCAAGAAGGAACTTGAAGATGCTATGACAGAAGTACGGGAACTCAAAATGCAAGTTGGTGCGAAAAAGCCTAAGCAGGTGAGTGATGATGAAGCTCTCTTGATGCACATGGATTCATTAGCCGAAGCTCTGAAGAAGAGGGACATTTTGATCAAAGAAATGATTGAAAGGCCAAACCATCAGCGCACCAGAATACTCTTTGAAGAAATCAAGTATTCTAGCGAGAAGCTGAAGGATTTGGAGCTGAATGATTAATAGTTTCCTCTTTATTTTCCTAGTGAAGTTTTTGTGGTTACCATCAGGCTTGTTGATGGAGCCACATTCTTGATGTATTTCGAGTTTGCAAACTTGTTGTAAAATGCTTCAACACTTTTTGGCTCTCTGTTAATTCAAATGATTGGTTTATTCATAAATGGTTCCTTAGCAGTGTTCTGTTCGCCGGCACATTATCACAACACTTTATCGCAGCACGTTTCTTCTCAAAGAATTTCTCTTGACAATATGTGTATATGGCTCAACTTCTTGTGATTAAGACTGGAATCAGGGTGAAAAGCCCTGGAAATGAAAGACATGGCATATGCATACATTTCATAACATATCATTTTGCATAACAGGTACTCATCCTGAGGAGTTTCTAACCTTTATTTGGTTGCAGGCATAATAGCTGCTTTCAACATTCATCACTACGCGACTCGACAAAATCAATCCAGAATCATGGAACAGGTGCAGGCAAAACTCACTAAAATGAGAACCTGTATGGAGAGGTTCATGAACATTATGCAGGGCATAGCCCAGGGGCAGCAAGATTTGAGAACTGCAGTTCAAAGGTTGGAAGTGGAAATCCCTAATGTTAATCCTCTTGGCGGAGCGACAGTTAATCCTCCTGGTGGAGCGGCAGTTAATCCTCTTGGCGAAGCGGCAGTTGATCCTCCTAGCGGAGCTCCTGGTGGCGTTGGCCATATTAATCATCAACATGTGGAGGACCATCAAGACGATCAGTTCTCTATGCTGAATGCTGAACTGGGGATTCATAATGATGGTAATGACAAAAGGTATGAAGAGTTGGATGAGAAGGTAAGAGCCATGGAATGTCAAAACTCCATGGGAATTAATGTTGCTGACATGGGGCTGGTGAAAGGGGTGAGGATCCCTCCAAAGTTTAAGCTCCCAACCTTTGACAAGTATAATGGCAATACCTGTCCTAAGACTCACATTCAGGCGTATTTCAGGAAGATTTCTGCATATTTTGACGATGAAAAGCTGTGGATGTACTTTTTTCAGGATAGCCTGTCAAGAGCTTCATTGGAATGGTACATGAAGCTGGAAAGAGCTTATATCAGGAACTGGAGGGATTTGGGCGATGCTTTCTTGAAACAGTATCAGTATAACATTGACATGGCCCCTAATCGTACCCAATTACAGAATATGACACAGGATCCGAAGGAATGTTTCAAACAATACGCCCAAAGGTGGCGTGAGCTAGCACCTCGAGTATAACCCCCGATGATGGAAAGGGAAATGGCTGATATGTTTATGAATACTTTACGGGGCCCATATCTGGATCGCTTGGCCGGATGTCCATCCATTGGGTTCTCTGACATTGTGATAGCAGGAGAGAGAATTGAGAATCTTTAGAAATCGGGGAAAATTCAAGATAGAAGCGGGGCAGGCTCTTCTAATGCAAAAAGGCTTTTTGGGAATGGCTCGAAGAAACGTGAAGGTGAAACTAGTGCTGCCTATGGACAGGGGGGGTGAAGGTAAAGGACGTTAGGGCTCATACCATCAAGCAGCAACTATAACTATTCCGGTTCCAGCTGTTGAATCTCAGTCACAATCTCAAAGACAGTACCAACCGAGGCAGAGATTGAGTGATCGCCACTTTGACACTTTACCTATGACATATGCCCAGATGTTGCAGAATTTGCTATGCTTAAAGTTGGTACAGTTGAGAACGCTGGCACCACCAACAGGTAGGCTACCTTATGGGTATAATGCAAATGTGAAGTGTGAATTCCATTCGGGTGCGGCCGGCCATCATATAGAGAACTACAAAGCTTTTAAGCACGTAGTTCAGGATCTGGTTGATTCGAAAGCTATCAACTTTGCTCCTAATCCCAATGTGATTCATAACCCCATGCCCCCGCATCGCGGACCAAAGGTCAATGCAATAAAAGAGGACAGAGGCTTGAATTTGGTGTCAGATGTCAACAAAGTCAGAACATCTTTGGGGATCGTGAAAAAGCGTTTTTAAAAGGGGGCGTGTTCCTCGGTTGTCTGGAAAATTGCTCAGAATGTTTGATTGCTATGAATGGTTGTGATGAATTGAGGGAGGGCCTTCAGAAGTTGATAGACGAGGGTTGTTTACAGTTTGATCAAATGAGAAAGAAGGATGATACGGTCTCGACAATTACCATTTACTTTACTCCGGCAGAGATTCCCATGCATACGCCAGTACAGGTCCACGTGCCTGAGCAGTTAGCCCCTGTGACTATAACTGTTCCAGGTACTATGCCATATGAAAGTACAAAAGCGATCCCGTGGCATTACGGAGATGATGTTTATTATCAAGGGCAGAAACAGGAAGTGGAGGTTCCTATGGAAACTGGTTCAAGTGTGGGGAATGTAGGAGGAATGGGTGGTTTTACCCGTAGTGGAAGGCACTTTGCTCCACAGACGCTCTGAAACGATGATGTTGAAGCTTTAGCAAAAGCTAAAGGCAAGCAGGTAGTAAACGAAGAGGCCGTGCAAAGGGCGGAGCCCGATAATTCTTTTGAAAAAGACGTTGAAGAGTTTATGAGTATTATCCGAAAGAGCGATTACAAGATAGTGGATCACCTACATCAAACTCCATCCAAGATTTCAATCTTGTGATTACTATTATGTTGCAAGGCACATCGCAATGCCCTGCTGAAGATTTTAAATATGGCGTATGTTCCATAGGAGATATCGGTGAACCAGCTCGTGGGTGTTATTGCCCATGTCAATGCCAGTAACGGGTTGGGGTTTACCGATTTTGATCTGACGCCAGAGGGGAGAAATCATAACAAAGCTCTCCACATCTCCATGGAGTACAAAGGGGCAGTCTTGTCCCATGTGTTGGTAGATACTGGCTCGTCCCTGAATGTACTGCCGAAGAAGGCTTTGGCAAAGTTGGATGTTGAGTGCGTTGTACTCCGACCATGTGATTTAGTTATGCACGCTTTCGACAGCTCCAAAAGATCGATTTTTGGGGAGGTAGAGTTGCCTGTAAAGATTGGACCCCAAGTGTTTAATACGGTTTTCTATGTGATGGAAATCCAGCCGGCTTATAGCTGCTTGCTAGGGCGCCCATGGATACATGCTGCCGGGGCAGTATCATCAACGCTCCATCAGAAGATAAAGTTTGTCATGGATGGTCAGGTTGTCACAGTATGTGGAGAGGAGGATATATTCGTTAGTCATTATTCGTCATTTAAATATGTGGAGATGGACGGCGAGATCCATGAAACTCTTTGTCAAGCATTCGAAGCAGTGAGTATTGAAGGTGACCCTCCTGCTAATGAAACAAAAGCGAGGACTTCTATAGCTTCTTACAAACAGGCTCTCGAAGTAGTACAGTCAGGCCATGCTAAAGGTTGGGGTGAGTTGATTGAATTACCTTTTAAGGAAGACAAGTGGGGAATTGGTAACCAGCCTACTCAAGCTTCGCAGCCAGAAGGCCAAAAGCGTCAGGGACCTGTCATTTTTTCTAGTGGGGGGATCATCAACCCTGGTTAAGTCTTTGCTACAACTGAAGACGATGGAGACAGCGATTATGATATGGACAATTGGGTGTGCCCATGTGTCCCGGGGCAGGAGCTGAATAACTGGTTCTCCGAAGACCTCATCCAAGTAACCTTGCAGATAGAGTAATTTTCTTTGTTTTTTTTTTTCATGATGCATGTAAAATCCTATGCCCTTGCCCAAGGCTTAGTGATTTCATTGTGGGGCCACATTTGTTTCATATGCAAGTTTATCATCAATAAAAGAATGTTTTTGTATTAAAAAATTGTGTTCCCTGTCTTTGATTTTACACTTTTTTTTCAAATAAAAATGGCAATGTTTTCTTTCTCCATAGTTTGTTTTCTTTCTTTTCAAAAAGCTATTTCTAAAATAAAGCATGAAACATCATTCATGCAGAAACGATCCTACAGATCCAGTTGATAACAGTTTTGCTATGACTCGATATGACTTTGATAATCCAATTTACCAAGCTGAAGAGGGGGTGAGGAAGACTGTGAACTTCCCAAGGAATTGGCCAGATTATTGAAACAGGAGGAAAGAGCTATTCAGCCTCATCAAGAGTCACTAGAAGTGATCAACCTTGGCACTGAGGATGCGAGAAAAGAAGTCATAATAGGGGCAAGCCTAGCAGAGAATGTGAAGAAAGAGCTGTTTGAGATGTTGCGCGAATATGTTGATATCTTTGCCTGGTCCTATCAAGATATGTTGGGGCTGGATACAAATATTGTTGTGCACAGGTTTCCTCTCTAAGAAGGTTGTTCCCCCGTCAAACAGAAGCTCAGAAGAACTAAACCGGAAATGGCTATTAAGATCAAAGAGGAGGTGTAGAAACAGTTGGATTCGGGTTTCTTGGCCGTCACCAGCTATCCACCATGGGTTGCGAATATTGTCCCGGTACCTAAGAAAGATGGCAAGGTCCGGATGTGTGCTGACTACCGTGACTTAAATCAAGCAAGTCCGAAAAATGATTTTCCATTACCTCACATTGATGTGTTGGTAGATAATAAAGCTAAATTCTCGGCATTTCCCTTCATGTATGGCTTTTCCGGTTATAATCAGATAAAAATGGCACCGGAAGACATGGAGAAAACAACGTTTATTACCCTATGGGGCACGTTCTGCTATAAAGTGATGCCTTTTGGTTTGAAAAATGCAGGGGCAACTTATCAGCGTGCTATGGTGACGCTCTTTCATGACATGATTCATAAAGAGATTGAGGTTTAGGTTGATGATATGATTGCTAAGTCGCAGACTGAGGAAGAGCACTTGGTGAATCTGAAAAAGCTTTTTGAACGATTAAGATAATTCAGACTGAGGCTGAACCCGAATAAGTGTACTTTCGGGGTGAGATCTGGTAAGCTGTTGGGCTTTATTGTCAATGAAAGAGGAATCGAGGTTGATCCAGCAAAAGTAAAAGCAATACAAGATATGCTCGAGCCAAGAACAGAAAAGCATGTTCGTGGTTTCTTAGGGAGGTTGAACTACATTGCTAGATTCATATCTCATCTTACATCCACTTGCGAGCCAATTTTCAAATTGTTGAGAAAAGATCAATCAATTTGTTGGAATAATGATTGCTAGAGGGCGTTTGATAAAATAAAAGAGTATTTGCAGAAGCCTCTGATTCTTATGCCTCCAGTTCCAAGGAGACCACTGATAATGTATTTGTCGGTACGTGAAAACTCAATGGGTTGTGTTCTCAGTCAACATGACGAGACAGGTAGGAAAGAGCATGCCAATTACTACCTGAGCAAGAAATTCACAGATTGCGAGTCTAGATACTCAATGCTTGAGAAGACATGTTGTGCACTTGCATGGGCTGCTAAGCGTTTGAGACAATATATGGTGACTCACACAACTCTATTGATATCAAAGATGGATCCAGTCAAGTACATTTTTGAGAAGCCAGCTCTCACCGAAAGGGTTGCCCATTGGCAAATGGTGTTGACAGAGTATGACATACAATATACTTCCCAAAAAGCCATAAAGGGTAGCATTCTGTATGACTATCTCGCTGAGCAACCAATTGATGATTATCAGCTAATGAAGTTTGAGTTCCCTGGTGAAAACATCATGTACTTGAAAATGAAAGATTGCGATGAGCCACCAGTTGATGAAGGACCAAATCCTGATGACAAGTGGAAATTGATGTTTGACGGGGCTGTTAATGTGAATGTAGTGGCGTTGGGGCAGTTCTCATAACCCTGAAAGGTTCCCATATACCTTTCACTGCCAGACTGACTTTTGATGTCACCAACAATGAAGCCGAATATGAAGCTTGCATTATGGGTATTGAAGAAGCCATTGATTTAAGGATCAAGACTCTTGATGTATTTGGGGATTCTGCTCTAGTGATCAATCAGGTCAATGGAGATTGGCACACCCATCAACCTAACTTGATCCCTTACAGAGATTATACGAGAAGACTGTTGACTTTCTTCAAAATAGTAAAGCCGTATCATGTACCTCGTGATGAGAATCAGATGGCAGACGCTTTGGCAACGTTATCTTCTATGATTCAAGTGAATTGGTGAAGTCATATACCCAAAATTGATGTGATGTGGCTTGATAGACCTGCTTATGTGTTTGCAGCTGATACAGCGACCGATGATAAACCTTGGTATCATGATATCAAGCTTTTCTTGGAGAGTCAAGAGTATCCGGCTGGGGCATCCAATAATGACAAGAAGACTCTGAGAAGGTTAGCGGGCAGTTTCTTCTTGAATGAAGATGGCGTATTATACAAAAGAAATTTTGACATGGTCCTGCTCAGATGCGTGGAGAGACACGAAGCAGACATGTTAATGCAAGAAGTGCACGAAGGTTCTTTTGGTACCCATGCTGGTGGACATGCCATGTCAAAGAAATTTTTGTGAGCTAGTGTCGCTCCCGGGATTTTTATCCACGTACAAACGCGAAAGTGGCACCGAAACAGAGTCGCCAGCAATGTGTATTTATCCCACGAGAGGGAAAGGAAACACTACGTAAACCTGAGGGAAGGAAAAAGCATGGTTTTGCGACCAAGAGAACTGGATTCGGGAGTCGGTTACGCGAGAGGAAGGTATTAGCACCCCCTCACGTCCATCGTACCCGATGGGATCCACGCTTGCTTGCTTCGATCAAAGGGTGTAAGAAAAGGATACTGGAAAAGGAACTGGAAAAGGAATGGAAAGAGAAAGAGAAACAAATGTAGGGAAAATAAAAGAAGTGCTCGAATGGGCCCTACCCCACTGCCTACGTATCTCATCGGGAACATGAGAATCAGAGCGACGTAGTTCCCCTCACTAGGGATGTATTGTTTGTGTTTTTTAAGGAACGGCTAACGTTCTAGCTCAGGTGTTGCAGGACGCTGGTCCGAGTGCGTTACCATCTTGCAAGAGAACGAGCAGAAGCGCGTTCGTACACTGAGAGTGAATGAGGCGAGAAAAGAATTCCCGAAGGAAAGACGTTATTGTTTGTTTTTGTCTTTCAAAAAGTTTTTTTTTCATTTGTTTGCATATGATAGTGTATCTAAATCTTAATCATTGGAATGTGTACATCCTCACATTCCAAGATGGAATGGGTAAGAAAGTACACTAAGGGTGAAGAAGACCCTCACACTTAGTTCCAATTATTAAGGTTCAAACACGCTAGCATACTTGTATTTATTAAGTGTTTTTGTTGATTATGAAATGAAGAAGTGTTTTTTATTTATTTGTACCTTCAACAAGTATTGCATTTAAGTCCCTCATACAAGATCAAATGTTTAACACATTGACCCAAGATGGGCTATATGCTACACATTCTAAGATTATAAGAGAAGACCCCTTACAATCTTTTCTTTATATGAAAGGCCTAAATGCAATAAGTGCCTACCTTTATTAGATATTTTGAATTTTCTTTGAGATGAGAAGATGAAAGACTCAAGAGAGAAGTAAAGGTGAAATCTATGTGAACTAAGACTCAATCCTAATTGATTAGTAAAGGGAGTGATCCTAATGGTTTGTGAGGTTGCAAAACCTAAAGTCTAAAGAAGGAATGAATTAAACAACTCACTTCTAAAGAAGAAGTTGAATTGTAACTCAAGAGGGAAAGTAATGAGTTAATCAAAGAAAGCACATAAGTGCTTAACAAAACACAAGATTGAATTGTAAAAGATAAAAGGAAAGAGGTTTGAATGTGGATTCCTTATCCACACTCAACTTCAACTTACCAAAGCCCCTACATGGTTAGTAAACATGGAAACATGTATAGGAAATAAAAAGAACTTAATACACATTAAGGTTCAAAAGAATAAGATGAAGAATCAACTCATACAATCACAACCAGAATTTGAATCATATGGACAACCAAGGATTATCATCATACAAGTTCAAATGAACAAGCAACAATCATCATCCATAGCATTTAAACATGTTATCATAAGAAAGGATAGATGAAAGATGAAAAGGAATGAAAAGGACATGCATAAAAGGAACATGTAATCCAACAATCAGAATTGAAACTAAATGAAAAATGGTCTATGAACATCTCAAAGTATTCATGAATCAACATCAAGACATTCAAGTAGTGGTAGAAGAAGAAGTGAAATGAAAATTCAAAAAGAAAGTGCAAACAATACATGTTAAGGATGCACAAAGTTCAAGTTGAAATGAACATGCAAAGATGGCCTATAATGTGTACTAAGGACCTATAATATCACTTGGAAAGCTCACAAAATATGCAAATGTTCATACAAATATGCACAAAAGAATTCATGCAAACATGCACTAAAGTTAGAATGATGTAACATGTATCATGCTTCAAATGTAATGCATCAAACAAAAATCAAATAAACTTATGAAAATTATGCAAGCATGGTATTAGAATGCCTAAGTCAGAAGTGAATCATACATCTAGATAGCATATAAAAATTCAAAGCAAAATGACTTCAAACAAAGCAATTAGATCAAGTTGAAACATCATGCAAAGTAGTGTAAAGATAGGCATCAAAACATGTCATAAAGTGACCTAAAAAATCAAACAAAAATCATCTAACATGTTTCAATGTATTAGTGAATCAATGCAAAAAGAATAAAATCAAAATAGTTTGTAATGAGCAAGAACAAAATTCTACAAATTCATGTACCATATTTAGAATGCATACAAATGGAAAATCAAAGAAAATTATGAAACAGGGGTAAAAATGTCATAAAATCATGAAATAAAATATCAAAAATTTCCTAAATGTCTTAATGATACTCATGAATTTTTCTATAATTTTATAATGTAGCTTTATAATTTTAAAAATTAAAAAGAAAACGTGTATAAAATGAAAAAAATGAAATGAAATTGAAATAAGCAAGGAGGTGTATGCAGCAACATTATCACGTTCAAATGGTTTGGGCCTTAAAACACACGGTGCAAATAGAAATGATCCAGTCTAAGTCCAAGCGCAATCCACCCCAACTATGGTACACTCTCAGTCAAAACAAAAGTCAAACAATACACACCATTGGATCAAGTCCAGTCAACACAATAGTCAAAGTAATCAAATCCAACGCACACGCATGAAGGCACACACTCACTACCATGAACTGCACCATATATTGATTAAAATGAAATCATAATTGAGCACGTGAGATGCACACTTATTTTAATGTGCTGGCATGATCTTATCTGTTCAACCTTCTCAATCCAACAACACGTTTAAAAGATACACGAACCCTAGCATATACAGCCACCGGCCGGAGATGACCTCCGGTCATCTTCTCCGGCCAACCTCCGGTGACAATAATATGCAGTCAAGCACAATTGAACAAAATATACATCATTTTAAAGCTGAAGTGATGAGGAGCATGAATCCAGTGATAAAATGCACAAAATGTTCATGAAATAAGATAATCGAACAGAAGAAGATTTGCCCTAACTTTTCAACTATTCCTCTAAAGGCCTATCAACTAGCCAAACAAGTTCTTGAGCTTATAAGAAGCTTTAAGAACCTGATAACATCTTCAAAGCATGCCTATAATGGTGGAAATTCGTACCTGAAGATTTGTGACCTTGAAATATTCTTTAGAAAACCAGAGATTCCAAGCTGATTCTGATCCACTCTTGGCCAAATAAAGGCTTGGATGAAGTAGTTGATGATGGTTCAGTGGAGAGAAGTTGAAATCCAAGCTTCAAAACTAGTTGAAATTGTGGAAAATTGAGAGAGAAGAAGAGAGAGGTTCTGAGTGAAAGTGAGCACAATGAGCTTCGAAAACCAATGGAAATGGTGAGAGATTGAGAGAGAAAAAGAGAGAGGTTCTGAGTGAGAGTGTGAAAATGAGTGTTGAAAATGAATTTTGAGAGTGAGATTTCAATTTATAGTGTGAGCTTAACCATGTTTAACATGAGTGAGTTAACTGAGTCATGGTGGTTTAGGTGAGTCATCCCTAACTAACTGAGTCAAGTTAGTTAGGGAGAGCAATGATGTGGTGCAGGTGGTTCATGGTGTGTTACAATGTTCTTGCTGCAAAACTTCTATAACAAGCTTCAAACCTTTTTCTTTTTTCATGTATGACTCGAGCAAGTGTGTAAAGAGTGTAGGCATATGTTGGTCTTAATAAGGAAGCAAGCATAAAACCTCCGTCATGTATTTGATGTGTGCTTGAACCAGAATTATGTAACAAGTCACCATTGCAACAGTGGATGTTTGATGGTAAATATCTCTCATGTTAATGCATGGTTTAATGGTGTTTTGGTGTCAAGTGAAAGAGGAGATATAATGGATCAATATTGGTGTGAGAAATGGATGGAATTGAGGCTTGGAAGAGGTTGGAAAATGAATTGGAACACAAAGGTTTGGAACTGATAGAAGGGCGTGGCAAAGAGGTTGGATGGCAAGGCAAGCATGGCATGGAGTTCAGCATGATCACCCTATCTTGATACCAATATTTCTACCTCATAACTTGACCAAATGAAGTTTCGTCCAACATGAACATTGAAGAGGGCACTGCAAGGAACAATTTTGATGTTGACAAGTTTTTCATATGAAGCTTCTAACCATAAAAAAATGGGTGAACATTTGGCACACCACCTGTTTGTAAAAAATATGGCGCGTGATCTAAGATTTGCCCAAGCTGACTTGCATTTTGCCCAAGTTTTCCTTAACTTTGATCATCCATAACTCTCTCAATATTTGTCCAATGGAAATGTTCTACACATGGATTTGAAGCTTGAAACAAGATCTTTTGTTGTGGCCGAGTGGAATTTTCATTTGATGTCTCAATTTTGAATGGCCTTGGTTCAAAGTTTGGTGCAAAATGGCTCAAAATTACTATTTTTGGAAACCCTACTTCTTCAAAAAATGGCAACTTTCCCAAATCTTGATTTTTCATGATCCCTTTGGAGTTTCTTGATAAAATTTTGTACATTGGTCACATATAACATGAATTTCATGAATTTGGCCTCAAAAAGTCAATAGTTGACTTTTTCCTCTGATTATTTGACTTTGCCCCAATTTTCCTGATTTTTTATCTTTCTTCCAATTGAACCACTTCTAAAACCAATTGAGAGGCAATTTTCAACAAACATACATTTAAGGACATATAGAATACCAAGACATCAAGTTTTGTCCAAAAAATCAGAGATAACCTGATTTAATTGGAAACCCTAGTTTTGGCCCCTCCTGGTTAGGAGGAAATTGCACATCTTCCAAATCCAAATTCCTCTGAATATGTTGTGTATCCTCTTAAAGGATGATGAGATATGCCACTTGAGGGTGACTTTGAACCAATGAACTATCTCTTTTGAGGGTTTTCCTTCAGTTTTTTTGGACCTCGTGCATAGTGAAGGATGTAGTGCTTCAATCTCCCATTGATTCTCACTTTCTTGAGGTTTTGGATGATCAATTGATATAGTATGAGACATGAAAGACCTCTTGGCTTTATTTGGGGAAACTTGTTTGACCTTTTGTGCCTTGAATGATTCCTTGATTGCCCATCTTTCACCTGACCACATGCCTTGATGGTAAGAGGGATGCTATGCTTCATTTTTCTATGTTAAAGATGCAAATGCAATGCTAATGAGATGGATATGATATGATATATGATATTACTATGCTATGATGACAAAAGAGAGAGCAAATTTTGGGGTATTACAGCTGCCCCTATTCAAATGCTGTAGACCTGAATGCCTGAAAGCGATTGCTTTCAGACTTTCAAGGTATATAGTGATTGAATACCAAATATAACCAAAAATTTGCTCTGGATGACGAAGAACAAAAGGGATATAAACCCAACAAGACTACTGGATTGAATCTTCAAAGAAACATTGTTGGAGAGATCTGTCTTTTGAACGACGCCAGACGATTACTGGCTTGCCATACTGTGGATGGACCTTCAATAATGTCTTTTTGAATGACGCCAGGCGACTACTGGCTTGCCATACTGTCGATGGACTTTCAACAATGTCTTTTTGAACGACGCCAGGCGACTACTGGCTTGCCACTCTATGGATGGACTTTAGCTGCTCTGCCATTCTAGACAATGGACTTTTACCAATTCGTGTTGGATTTCTGCCAATCTGTCGTTGGACTTCAAAGATTACCAAACCGGCTTTGGAATCTCAAACCTGCCATCTTCAGATGGACTTTTGCAGCTTTCCCAAATTAACATTGGACTTCGATGCTTACCAAACCTGCTTTGGAAGCTTTGCCAAATGATCACCCCACCTACTGGAACAACCACCTGCAATACTATCCCACATGCTGGAATAATATGAACGATTATATATAATGATCACTCTGCTGGAATAACCATCTGCAATACTATCCCACATGCTGGAATAATATGAGCAACTATATATATGATCATCCCACCTGCTGGAACATTCATCTACAATACTATCCCACCTGCTGGAATAATATGAACAAACTGTCTGTATGATCATCCCACCTGCTGGAACAATCATCTGCAATACTATCCCACCTGCTGAAATAATATGAACAAATCATATATAATGATCACCCCACCTGCTGGAACAATCATCTGCAATACTATCCCACCTGCTAGAATAATATGAACGATTATATATAATGATCACCCCACCTGCTGGAACAATCATCTACAATACTATCCCACCTGCTGGAATAATATGAACAATCGTCTGTATGCCAAAAATAAATTGGACTTTGAGTTATAAATGAGCAATGCTGAGAATTACACCACCTGCTGGGTAATATCATATGCTGGCATTTGCTGAAGAAGAGATTCCCTCGATCTATTCAGACCTTGCTGGGGAACTACTGTCAAAGTGTCGAACTCTGTGGGGAGATAAAACAATTAAGATGGGAATTATTCTTTGAAAAATTTCACATGCTGAAACCTATGGGAAATATGATTACCAGAGATACGATCTTGCTGGGGATCAAAGCTACTATGTCGGGGATATGCAAATCCTGGTTAGAAGACGTTCTGCTGCCACATGCTGGGAGAAAGTCCCTAGAGATCTGCTGGGGAAACCCAAAGCAATTCCACGATAGTCTGCTGAGGAATAAAACTGTCCATCTTAGGATAAGTGACATAATGCCTCATGTTAGGCGAACTTTCCGTTTGACGATCCCGTTGGGGATGATGAGTTTATAACAAACTCTGCTGGGGAAAACCGCTTTAAAGCGTCTCGTGCTGGAGAACGTCTTTTTGAGAGGATTTTACAAAAGACCAAATGTCCTCAAACTCTACTGGGGATAATAGATCTAGAACATCTCCTGCCAGGGAAATTCAACATGCCCCATGTTTGAGAGGGTCAACAATCTGCTTCCTCCCCATGATACAAGACTGATCTGAAGAAAACGTCATAAGAGGATTTTACAGAAGATTAAGCATCTTCAAACTCTTGGCAACTTCACTGGGGATACTACTGCGAGAAGCTTCGTCTCTTAAGAGGATTTTATAGAAAACCAAGCGTTTCCAAACTCTTAGACGAACACCCTGTCTTCATCTTCCGAACATTCACTCTTGCACTACCCTTCACATCGCCTGCGAGGTACCGGAAGATTTGCACTTGTTATGGACATGGAGTGCTCACTGCATTAATAACCGTTATCAACACGGAAGAATTCAATCTGCGACAACCGTTATCGTCACAAAACCCGGTGGGAAATCTTGAATGAAAGAATCGACTTAATAAGATACAACAGTATCAAGTCATAGCAAATATCTGCTGGTGCTGAGAGATGACTTTCGCACTGCCTGAATCGATCGTACTCATTACCTGCAACAGAAAGAATATATGCACATACCCCAGGATATTGCGTGGTTTCTTGAGTCCACCATCCGAGGTTGTCCAACAAGCAAAGCAATTTTAATTGTCTTTTTGTGCATGTTTTTGCAAGGCCATGATATTTTCAAAGCAATGTTTTATTATCAAAAATTGGACGTTTTTGTAAACAAAACAGTAAAAATGAAAATAAAAGCTTGTGACTGAATATTCAATTTTATTGATGAAATGCCAAAGAAGGCGAATTTACAATCGGAAGCAAACCCCTGAAAGAGTTGATTGCAATAAAATTGAGAAAAGAAATCTATCCTAATGATAATGCGGAAATTGGGTTCCAACTGATTTCTGATTCTGTTATAACCAGTATGTATTCCAACTCTCTTGACTATCTTCGCCTTCGGAAGTTCGTGGTCAGAACAATTCCTCCTTCGGAAGCTTTACTAGTTTGCTGAAGAGTAGAGAACGTACAGATTAATTCAGACTGCAGTCATTCGCTTGAATCCCTCTTTTGCGTGGATCGCCTTTTCAAGTTTTCAATCCACCGGGATACCCATTTTTGCCTAAGTTGCCCTTTCGGGTTTTCAACTTACCGGGTGTACAATTCTTTTTCAATTATATCCCTAATTTTTGCTCGAACCTTTATTCTGTTTTTGGTTCGCCAGGATGCCCTTTTTTGCCTGGATTTTCTTCCTTTTTTATCCAGCGGGTCTATTTATACGAAGTATTTTTTAACTGCATCTGAATTAACAGGGGATGAAAAATCTTCACCATCTATGGTTGTCAGCAATAAGGCTCCACCTGAGAAAACCTTTTTAACCACGAATGGACCTTCATAATTAGGAGTCCATTTGCCCCTGTGATCTGTACTTGGAGGAAGTATTCTCTTGATTACCACATCTCCGACCTTTTAAACTTAAGGTCGAACCTTCTGGTCGAATGCCCTCTTCATTCTGCGCTGGAATAGCTGGCCATGACATATCGCTGCTAATCGCTTTTCCTCAATAAGGCTCAAGTGATCAAATCTGGCTCGTACCCATTCAGCTTCATCTAGCTTAACATCCATCAATACTCGGAGAGAGGGAATCTCAACTTCGACCGGTAGAACTGCCTCCATACCGTATACAAGTGAGTATGGTGTTGCCCAAGTGGACGTGCGGACTGATGTTCGATACCCATGCAAAGAAAATGGTAACATCTCATGCCAATCTTTATACGTGACAACCATCTTCTGCACAATCTTCTTGATATTTTGTTGGCCGCTTCGACTGCGCCATTCATCTTTGGGCGGTACGGAGAAGAATTGTGATGTTCGATTTTGAAGTCCCGGCATAGCTCAGCCATCATCTTATTATTCAAATTAGAACCATTATCACTAATGATTCTCTCGGGCACTCCATATCGACAAATGATATCTCATTTCAAGAAACGAGCTACTACTTGCTTAGTGACATTGGCATAAGATGCTGCTTCAAGCCATTTAGTGAAGTAATCAATGGCGACCAAGATGAAGCGATGGCCGTTTGAAGCAGTAGGCTCAATTTTTTCGATCATATCAATGCCCCACATTGCAAAGGGCCATGGAGAGGACATGATACTCAACGGATTTGGAGGAACGTGTACTTTATTTGCATAGATCTAGCATTTGTGACACTTGCGGGCATACTTGCAGCAATCCGACTCCATTGTCAACCAATAATACCCCGATCTCAACAATTTCTTAGCCATAGCATGTCCTCCGGCATGGGTACCGAAAGAGCCTTCGTGCACTTCAATCATCAACAGGTCTGCCTCATGTCTATCCACGCATCTGAGCAGAACCATGTCAAAATTTCTTTTATACAGCACACCATCTTTGTTCAAGAAGAAACTACCGACTAGCCTTCTTAATGTCTTCTTGTCTTTGGAAGATGCCCCAGGCGGGTATTCTTGATTTTCCAAGAAACATTTAATGTCATGGTACCAAGGCTTGTCGTCAGACACTGCATCAACATCAAACACAAAACCAGGTCTATCAAGACGAGATACATCAATCCTGGGTACAAAGTTCCAACCATGCACTTTAATCATCGAAGATATAGTGGCCAAGGCGTCTGCAAACTTATTTTCATCTCTGGGAACGTGGTATAACTTGACAGTTGTAAAGAATGTCAGCAACCTCCTCGTATAATCTCTATACGGAATCAAATTTTGCTGATGTGTGTGCCAAGTTCCTTTTACTTGATTGATTACTAGTGCTGAATCACCAAAGATATCGAGAGTCTTGATTCGTAAATCAATAGCCTCCTCAATCCCTAGTATGCAAGCTTCGTATTCTGCTTCATTGTTGGTACACCCGAAAGTTACTCGGGCAGTGAAGGGCATGTGAACACCTTCTGGCGTAATGAGAACGGCACCAACTCCGCACCCATTCATATTAACTGCCCCATCAAACATCAAATTCCATTTGGATTCAGGGTCAGGCCCCTCCTCCAGAAGTGGTTCCTCGCAGTCTTTCGCTTTGAGAAACATGATGTCCTCATCAGGGAAATCAAACTTCATGGGCTGGTAATCATCAAGAGGCTGTTGTGCAAGATAATCCGACAGTATACTTCCTTTGATTGCTTTTTGCGAAGTAAATTGAATATCGTACTCTATCAGTACCATCTGCCACCTTGCAACTCTGCCTATAAGTGCTGGTTTCTCAAAAATATACTTGACCGGATCCATTTTTGAGATCAATAGGGTTGTATGTGTGAGCATATATTGTCTCAATCGCTTTGCGGCCCATGCGAGTGCACAACATGTCTTCTCAAGCATTGAATAACGCGATTCACAATCTGTAAACTTCTTGCTCAGGTAGTAAATATCATGCTCTTTCCTACCTGTCTCGTCGTGTTGACCGAGAACACAACCCATGGATCCTTCGAGCACTGTCAAGTACATAATCAGTGGTCTCCCTTGAACTGGAGGTATCAGAATCGGAGGTTCCTGCAAATATCTTTTTATTTTATCGAATGCATTTTGACAATCATCATTCCACCTGACCGTTTGATCTTTTCTTAGCATTTTGAATATCGGTTCGCAGGTGGCAGTTAGGTGAGATATGAACCTTGAAATGTAGTTCAATCTCCCTAAAAAACCGCGAACTTCTTTCTCAGTTCTCGGTACAGGAATATCTTGTATAGCTTTCACTTTAGCAGGATCAACCTCTATTCCTTTTTCACTGACAATGAAACCCAGCAATTTTCTGGACCGCACGCCAAAAGCACACTTGTTAGGATTCAGTCTCAACCTGAATTTCCTCAACCTCTCAAACAACTTCTTCAAGTTGATCAGATGTTCCTCTTCTGTCTTTGATTTAGCAATCATGTCATCCACATAGCACTCGATCTCTTTGTGAATTAGATCGTGGAATAACGTCACCATTGCTCTTTGATAAGTTGCCCCTGCGTTCTTCAACCCAAAAGGCATTACTTTGTAACAGAAGGTACCCCACGGGGTAATGAATGTCGTCTTCTCCATATCTTCAGGCGCCATCTTTATCTGATTGTACCCGGAGAATCCATCCATAAATGAGAACACTGAAAACTGAGCAGTATTGTCAACCAGCACATCAATATGAGGGAGTGGAAAGTCATCTTTAGGGCTCGCCCTGTTGAGATCTCTGTAATCCACACACATTCTGTCCTTGCCATCTTTCTTCGGCACCGGTACTATATTGGCCACCCAGGGAGGATAGTTGGTTACTGCCAGAAAACCTGCATCCAACTGTTTCTGTACCTCTTCCTTGATCTTCAAAGCCATTTCTGGTTTTGTTCTGCGCAGCTTCTACTTGACCGGTGGACAATCCTCTTTCAATGGTAGTCTATGCACAACTATGTCTGTATCTAAACCTGGCATATCTTGATATGATCAAGCAAAGATGTCAACGTATTCACGTAGCATGACTATCATCTCTTGCTTTACATCAGCCCGCAGACTTGCACCGATCTTGATCTCTTTCTTGCTTTCTTCTGAACCAATATTGATAACCTCAAGAACTTCCTGATGAGGCTGAATGGTCTTCTCTTCCTGTTTCAACAACCTAACCAACTCTTCCGGGAGTTCATAGTCTTCATCACTTTCCTCCTCGGCTTGATAGATCGGATTGTCGAAATCATACATGGGCATAACAGAATCATTTTCAGGGGAATCCACAAAATCAAGTCTGCATGATTGGATTGATGCTTTAATTTCAGATTATTTTTTTCTTGAAAACAAAAGAAAAGAAAGTGCATTATCATATTTAATTTTCTTTGTGCAAAAAATAAAAAATAGAAGGAATAAAGGAACACAAATTTGTAAACAAAAACGTCATTTTTATTGATGTTTGAATATTATATGAGAAAATATGGTGGCCCTACAAATGGATCCTCACACCTTGGGCAGAGTGTGGGATTTTATGCATTATGAAAGACAAGAATTATTACTCTGAATGGTGTACAACATGAATGACTTCTTCACTAGACCAGTTTTGCAATGCCTCGTCCGGAGCCAGTGAATATACCCATCTGTCCAGATAATCTGAGCTTTCAGCGTCATCTTCTATTGCAGAGCAGGACTGATTAGGGTTGATAATTCCTCCATTGTTGAAATTGATTGGCCCACGGAATCGGGGAACTGGCGTCTGGCCCGGTTGGTATCCAATGCCGAACTTATCTTCTTTCACAAACACGTCGATAGCCTTACCCAACCTTGGGCATTTCCACTTTCAACCACTTCTCTGGCCTGCTTGTAAGACGCAATTGATGCACTCGGCCCAACTGGCACATTTGACACCACTGATGCTGAAGTAGATTCTAGGAATTTGTTGATGTTCAGGGCTTCAAAAGACTGGCACAGGGTTTCATGAATCTCCCCATCCATTTCCACATATTTGAAAGTGGATAGATGACTCATAAATATATCTTCCTCACCGCAAATGGTAACCACTTGACCCTCGAACACGTATTTGAGCTTCTGATGTAGTGTGGAGGTAACTGCGCCTACTGCGTGAATCCATGGTCGGCCCAACAAACAGCTGTAAGCAGGCTGAATGTCCATAACGTGAAAGATTTTCTTGAATATCTGTGGACCAACCTGTATTGGTAATTCTACCTCTCCAAACACCGATCTTTGGGATCCATCGAAAGCTCTCACAATCAGATCGCTGGGTCTAAGAATCAATCCATCTACTTTAATTTTCATCAGGGCCTTTTTGGGTAACACATTCAAGGAAGAACCTGTGTCGACTAGCACATGCGACAAAACGGCTCCTTTGCGTTCAAGCGTGCTGTGCAGCGCTTTGTTGTGATTACGTCCATCTACAGTCAAATCCCTATTCGTAAACCCCGACCCGTGGCTCACATTGACATTAGAAATTACTCCCTCCAACTGATTCACAGTAATCTCATGGGGAACGTATGCCATATTCAAAACCTTCAACAAAGCAGCCCGGTGTGCATCTGAACTCATTAACAGGGATAATATTGAGATTTTAGAGGGTGTCTGATTGAGCTGATCAATGATCTTGTAATCGCTCTTTTTGATAATCCTTATAAATTCCTCAACATCATTATCAAAATTTACTTTAGGGTCCTCTTCCTGAACAGGCACCTTGTCATCAACAACCTGTTTTCCTTTTGTTCTTGCAGCTGCTTCAGCTTCTTTATCACTCCTTAGAGTCTGGGGAGCAAACAGTCGACCACTCCTAGTGAAACCACTTGATCCACTGACGTTCTCAACACTGGTACCAACAACAGCCTCTGCTTTCTGTTTACTTCCTCCTTGATGAGTATTAGTTCCATATTGCCATGGAACTGCCCTATTAGACACATAAGAAGCAGATTCAGGAACTATAATCGTAACTGGTCTCGGCCTCTCGGGCGCGATGATAGCAATAGGAGCTTTAACAGGCACCTGTATTTCAACTAGATTATAATAAATGGTAACGGCAGAAACATCTTTTTCCTTCTCTACCTTATCAAACTGAAGGCTTCCTTCGTCCATAAGATCCTGCAGTCCAATTTTCAACTTACTGCAGCCATTAATCTGTCTTGAACAATCCTCACAATCAGAGCCACATCCAGGAAATACCTTTCCTTTTAACAAACGCTCTTTTACAGTCAACAGCGGAGTCTTTACCAAATTAACATCGGTAATCAGATTCAATTTCTCGCCATCAGAAATAGCATTCGTGCCTGCACCTCCATGATGGGGCATTGGATTATCACGAACATTCGGCGGCTTAGAGAAAATAATAGCTTTTGCGTCAATCAGGTCCTGCACTTTATGTTGAAAGGCCCAACACTTCTCTATCGAGTGACCTGGCGCACCAGAATGAAATTCACATCGAACATTAGCATCATAACCTTGAGGCAATTTTCCAGTATCTAGCGGCCTCATAGTCCGTAGTTCAACCAACTTCTCTTTGAGCAATTGTGGTAACAAGGCAACATATGTCATAGGCAAGGGATCAAACTTACGGCCCCTTTGTCTATTAGTCTGGAATCGGGGTCTAGCTTGTTGATCTGGAGCTTGCTGTCCTGCTGGAACCGGAATGGTTACAGCATCCACCTGATGATAGGATTGAGTCCTGCCTCTGCCCTTTCCTCTATACACAGCACTGGACTCCCCTTCTCTTTTCCTTTGTCCATTAGCAAAGGGTTTCCTCGAACTCGAAGCACCAGTCCCACTGACGTCTTGAATCTTACCCAACTTCAGCAGACTCTCTATTCGTTCTCCAGCAATAACAATATCGGCAAACCCTGTTGACGGACACGCGACCAATCTATCCAAGTACGGCCCTTGGAGTGTGCTCATGAACATATCAGCCATCTCACGATCAGCCAAAGGTGGTTGAACTCGAGCAGCCAATTCTCTCCATCTCTGCGCGTACTGCTTAAAGCCCTCCTTGTGATCCTGAGACATACTCTGCAGTTGAGTACGATTGGGTGCCATGTCCAAATTATATTGATACTGCTTCAGAAACGCAGTGCACAAATCTTTCCAGCTCTTTATATGAACCCTGTCCAGCTTAATGTACCATTCCAGGGAGGCGCCTGACAGGCTATCCTGGAAGAAATACATCCAGAGCTTTTTGTCTTCAGTATAAGCGGCAATCTTGCGATTGTAAGCTTGAAAATGTGTTTTGGGACAGGTACTGCCATTGTACTTATCCAATGTAGGGAGCTTGAATTTGGGAGGGATTCTCACACCCTACACGAGACCCATGTCTTCTACGTCAATCCCCAGAGGATTTTGGCTCTCAATAGCCTTGAGTATTTCATCTAACCCTTCGTACTTACGGTCTTCATTGTAGAACCCCATGTCGTTGTTGAATGCGGTAAACTGGTCATCTTGACCATCCTCCAAACCATTATTATCAAATCCCAGATGTACCCTACCAGTGGGGATATTGACAACCGGAGGAGTGCGCACATTGTGATTTGGGATTTCAGTTTCTAGCCCCTGCATAAGGTTCATGAACTGCTCCATCCTCCCCCTCAAATCAGCTAATTCAGTCTGAACTTGTTCCATGACTCTGGCTTGATTGCGTCGGGTAGAATATCGGTGAACTGGGGTATTAGCTATCGTGCCTGTAAACCAAATAAAGGTTAGCAGGCGCCTGCAAAAAAGAACACCTGCAATGCAAAAATGATATGCTATGCAAATGCAAATGCATAGTTATGTTTGTCATTTCAAGATACTTTTCATATCCTGATTCCAATCGTAACCACGAATTCCTGACGACCAGAAATCATGATTATTGAGTTTTGCCTTGAAGAGATATTCATATGCGCCAATCACCAATATCTGATGACCAGAAATAGTGATTTTGTAGTGTGCCAGTGTGCATATATCTTATTACGTCACATATATCTGAAGACCAGAAATTGTGAACAAAAATAGCTCATTTCATACAAATTCCCGAAAGTTTTCAAGCACATTTGTCATAGTTTCAGCAACAGAATAAGAAACAAGCAGTCAAATGGATCCATCAACAATTCTGATGGTAACCATTGCAAATTACAAAGAAATGACAAAAATCATTAATCTGATAGTTCTACGTCCTTCAGCTTCTGGCTGGAATGCTTAATCTCTTCAAACAGGATGCAGGTACGCTGATGATGTGGCTTCTCAACCAGTTCTTTGATTACGACGTCCCTTTTTTCCAATGCATCAGATAATGAGCCCATGTGCATCAGCAAGGCTTCATCTTCATTGGCTCCTTTGCGCCTCTTAATTCCAGCTTGAATTTTAACCAGCTTCAGCTCTGCCGTGACATCTTCAAGCTCTTTGTTGGCAATTTTCAGCTTATCTTCAGCATTCTTTACCTGTTCTTGACTTTTGCCAAGATCCTCTCGATACTTTCTTCTTGCTACATATGCTTTCTTCAGCTCTTCATCTTTATCTTTTAACTGGGTCAACAATTCAGAGTTTTCAATTCTGACTTCATCCCAAGCTTGACGAAGTTTAGCTAATGAATCCTTTCTTCGGGCTAACGCCTGCTTTGTGGTCTTGTGAGCCTGACTAGTATCATCTGCTCCCAAAGTAAGTTTCCGGAAGTACCGGGCTCTATCATCAAAATCTTCTTCTTTGTCTGCCAAGATTTTCTCCGCTTTCAAAGCTCTCTTCTCCAACTCTTTGTTGTCAGCCAAAGCTTTCTGAAGACATCTTCTCATTCCAGAGTTCTCTATCTGCAATTCTCTAACCATTTTCTTCCATTTCTCGCACTCTTCAGTCGGTACCATAGAGTGTTGATTTGTACATAAGAGAATCTCTCTTGAAAAGGGTAGCAACAGCTCTTTGACCTTCATCTCAATCCAAGCATCATAGTCAGGGTATGATCTACAGTCTCCTTTGCCAAAAATTAGCTTTCCCTCTCTTTGCCTAAATTTCCAGGCATTTATTACTTCTGACACTCTTTCATTCTTGGTTCCCACGAAAAACAGAGAAGCACTAATCTTTTCATCAGCAGGAGGTTTTCTCGAAGCATAACCAAATTGTCTAACAGCCAACACCGGGTTGTAATTAATCCCACCTCTTCTTCCAAGTAGAGGCACATTCGGAAAACTTCCACATTTAACAGTAAGCTCTATTGTCAGTAATTTGGGATCAAACTAAATGATGTTATTGGCAGTCAAACCTATCAATCTCTTTGACCACTTCATTATCTCAATAGTTTCTACGAAAGCACCGGTTCGAGGTAAATGTTTGAAGAGCCAATGACATAACAATTGAGTACAACAACTAACCAGACTTCCTCTTCCCTTCTCATTTTTGTAGTGTACTGAGTAATAAAAATCCCCTAGCAGGGTAGGAATCGGATTCCTCGAAACGAACACTTTCATCGCCTGCATATCAACGAAGTCAGGTTGACCGGGGAAAAGCACCAAACCGTAGATACAAAGAGCTAACACAACATTGTAAATAGTCCAGTTTTTAGCCTTGGCAGCTTCCTGAGCTTGTTGAAAAAGAAACTCCAAATGAAATCCTTCGTCTTCTTTAAGTCTACTTAGGCCACTTTTTACAACAAACAGGTCCAGATGTAGAACAACAACAATTACTTCGGGAGTAAGAGCACCTCCAGAAAAATACGGTATAGAAGACGTGACTGGAATTCCCAAAATAAATGAGAATTCCTCCAAAGTGGGCATCAAAATGTAATCAGGGAGCAGGAAACATCTCATGGATGGTTCATAGAACTGTAAGAAAGTGTGCAACCCATCCTTCTCATACTTTGTAAATGCACATACCATTTTAATCAGCTCTCCATATTCCTTCTGAAAAGTGATGAGAACACCAGAATCAGCCATGCTTATCATCTTGTTCAATGAATCCAACTTAGGATCAGGGAATTTATATGACACATTATTCTTCCTTTTAACCTCAACTTCTTGGGGACTCATGATTGGAATCAGACAATATGGTAGGTACCTGAAAATGACAAACATAACCTGTTATGATATGAGTATGCAAATG
Source organism: Lathyrus tuberosus (assembly GCA_022829125.1). Classification (NCBI taxonomy): domain Eukaryota; kingdom Viridiplantae; phylum Streptophyta; class Magnoliopsida; order Fabales; family Fabaceae; genus Lathyrus; species Lathyrus tuberosus. The sequence continues at coordinate 2,896,854 of JALAZF010000494.1, forward strand.
CAAAAGGAATGTGATCAAGCATTCTGATGTCTGTGTCTATGTTGAACTGTGTGCACTGTGTCTCTGTACTGAATCTGGCAATATATCTGAGATGAATACTCAAACCACTGTCATAGGATACACTGTCTGTAACAATCATAGGATCACAGGTAAGGTATGTAGGAGGCTAGGTTACCTGCAAACCTGTAAACATCCCACCCATACTCACATGTGGTTCCTAGAAAACAAGGCTTGTCAGCTTCGGAGGTTTGAGAAGCGATAGCACATTCAGCCCGTAGGATACAATGCTATGCCAATCAAAGAGGTCGTCCACTGACTCACCTTAGAAAATAAAGGTCATCCTATGCAAGTTCCAAAGTGGGCCCTCGGGTGAGAGTGGGTTTTCCACAGAATGTGGTCTGCCACCATCACCACTAAAGAGAGATGTTTCCACTAAGGTCCTCATGATCGGTCACTAGAGTCGACAGCTCTCTAGATCGACATCCTGGAATACGCAAGATGCGTACGCCATGATGGGTCCCAAGATAGCCTCGTCTAGCTGTGAATTTCGTGATTACCCAACGTACACAGATGGCACGTAGGTCCCACTACTCTCCACTCTAAATCTAAGTGTATACTTAAGCCTGTGTACTGGGCTCATCCCTCAGAAGTCTCATCCTGCCAAACAAACAGAACAGTGCAACACAGTATAATATATGAAATGTAAATGCTAACATGCTGTAAATATGGTACAAGTGATAAAATACAGTAAACAGCAAATACAAGATAAAAGTAAACACCCAATGAAAGAAAACCAAACAAGCGCTAGGATTGACTCGCTTAGGATGGACCAGCAATAGGTCAACCTATCCCCAGCAGAGTAGCCAGCTGTCGCTCCCGGGATTTTCATCCAAGTACAAACGCAAAAGTGGCACCGAAACAGAGTCGCCAGCAATGTGTATTTATCCCACGAGATGGAAAGGAAATAGTGCGTAAATCTGAGGGAAGGAAAGAGCATGGTCTTGCAACCAAGAGAACTGGATTCGGAAGTCGGTTACGCGAGAGGAAGGTATTAGAACCCCCTCACGTCCATCGTACCCGATGGGATCCACGCTTGCTTGCTTCGATCAAAGGGTGTAAGAAAAGGATACTGGAAAAGGAACTGGAAAAGGAATGGAAAGAGAAAGAGAAACAAATGTAGGGAAAATAAAAGAAGTGCTCGAATGGGCCCTACCCCACTGCCTACGTATCTCATCGGGAACATGAGAATCAGAGGGACGTAGTTCCCCTCACTAGGGATGGATTGTTTGTGTTTTTTAAGGAACGGCTAACGTTCTAGCTTAGGTGTTGCAGGCTCACTGGTCCGAGTGCGTTACCATCTTGTAAGAGAACGAGCAGAAGCGCGTTCGTACACTGAGAGTGAATGAAGTGAGAAAAGAATTCCCGAAGGAAAGACGTTTATGTTTGTTTTTGTCTTTTAAAAAGTATTTTTTCCATTTGTTTGCATATGATAGTGTATCTAAATCTTAATCATTGGAATGTGTACATCCTCACATTCCAAGATGGAATGGGTAAGAAAGTACACTAAGGGTGAAGAAGACCCTCACACTTAGTTCCAATTATTAAGGTTCAAACACGCTAGCATACTTGTATTTATTAAGTGTTTTTGTTGATTATGAAATGAAGAAGTGTTTTTTATTTATTTGTACCTTCAACAAGTATTGCATTTAAGTCCCTCATACAAGATCAAATGTTTAACACATTGACCCAAGATGGGCTATATGCTACACATTCTAAGATTATAAGAGAAGACCCCTTACAATCTTTTCTTTATATGAAAGGCCTAAATGCAATAAGTGCCTACCTTTATTAGATATTTTGAATTTTCTTTGAGATGAGAAGATGAAAGACTCAAGAGAGAAGTAAAAATCTATGTGAACTAAGACTCAATCCTAATTGATTAGTAAAGGGAGTGATCCTAATGGTTTGTGAGGTTGCAAAACCTAAAGTCTAAAGAAGGAATGAATTAAACAACTCACTTCTAAAGTAGAAGATTAATTGTAACTCAAGAGGGAAAGTAATGAGTTAATCAAAGAAAGCACATAAGTGCTTAACAAAACACAAGATTGAATTGTAAAAGATAAAAGGAAAGAGGTTTGAATGTGGATTCCTTATCCACACTCAACTTCAACTTACCAAAGCCCCTACATGGTTAGTAAACATGGAAACATGTATAGGAAATAAAAAGAACTTAATACACATTAAGGTTCGAAAGAATAAGATGAAGAATCAACTCATACAATCACAACCAGAATGTGAATCATATGGACAACCAAGGATTATCATCATACAAGTTCAAATGAACAAGCAACAATCATCATCCATAGCATTTAAACATGTTATCATAAGAAAGGATAAATGAAAGATGAAAAGGAATGAAAAGGACATGCATAAATGGAACATGTAATCCAACAATCAGAATTGAAACTAAATGAAAAATTGTCTATGAACATCTCAAAGTATTCATGAATCAACATCAAGACATTCAAGAAGTGGTAGAAGAAGAAGTGAAATGAAAATTCAAAAAGAAAGTGCAAACAATACATGTTAAGGATGCACAAAGTTCAAGTTGAAATGAACATGCAAAGATGGCTTATAATGTGTACTACGGACCTATAATATCACTTGGATAGCTCACAAAATATGCAAATGCTCATACAAATATGCACAAAAGAATTCATGCAAACATGCACTAAAGTTAGAATGATGTAACATGTATCATGCTTCAAATGTAATGCATCAAACAAAAATCAAATGAACTTATGAAAATTATGCAAGCATGGTATTAGAATGCCTAAGTCAGAAGTGAATCATACATCAAGATAGCATATAAAAATTCAAAGCAAAATGACTTCAAACAAAGCAATTTGGTCAAGTTGAAACATCATGCAAAGTAGTGTAAAGATAGGCATCAAAACATGTCATAAAGTGACCTAAAAAATCAAACAAAAATCATCTAGCATGGTTCAATGTATTAATGAATCAATGCAAAAAGAATCAAATCAAAACAGTTTGTAATGAGCATGAACAAAATTCCACAAATTCATGTACCATATTTGGAATGCATACAAATGGAAAATCAAAGAAAATTATGAAACAGGGGTAAAAATGTCATAAAATCATGAAATAAAAATATCAAAAATTTCCTAAATCTCTTAATGATACTCATGAATTTTTCTAGAATTTTCTAATGTTGTTTTGTAATTTTAAAAATTAAAAAGGAAACGTGTATAAAATGAAAAAACTGAAATGAAATTGAAATAAGCAACGAGGTGTATGCAACAACATTATCACGTTCAAATGGTTTGGGCCTTAAAACACACGATGCAAATAGCAATAATCCAGTCCAAGTCCAAGCGCAATCCACACCAACTATGGTACACTCTCAGTCAAAACAAAAGTCAAACAATACACACCATTGGATCAAGTCCAGTCAACACAATAGTCAAAGTAATCAAATCCAACGCACACGCATGAAGGCACACACTCACTATCATGCACTGCACCATATATTGATTAAAATGAAATCAGAATTGAGCACGTGAGATGCACACTTATTTTAATGTGGTGGCATGATCTTATCCGTTCAACCTTCTCAATCCAACGACCACGTTTAAAAGATACACGAACCCTAGCATTTACAGCCACCGGCCGGAGATGACCTCCGGTCATCTTCTCCGGCCAACCTCCGGTGACAATAATATGCAGTCAAGCACAAATGCACAAAATATACATCATTGGAAAGCTGAAGTGATGAGGAGCATGAATCCAGTGATAAAATGCACAAAATGTTCATGAAATAAGAGAATCGAACAGAAGAAGATTTGCCCTAACTTTTCAACTATGCCTCTAAAGGCCTATCAACTAGCCAGACAAGTTCTTGAGCTTATAAGAAGCTTCAAGAACCTGATAACATCTTCAAAGCATGCCTATAATGGTGGAAATTCGTACCTGAAGATTTGTGACCTTGAAATATTCTTCAGAAAACCAGAGATTCCAAGCTGATTCTGATCCACTCTTGGCCAAATAAAGGCTTGGATGAAGTAGTTGATGATGGTTCAGTGGAGAGAAGTTGAAATCCAAGCTTCAAAACCAGTTGAAATTGTGGAAAATTGTGAGAGAAGAAGAGAGAGGTTCTGAGTGAAAGTGAGCACAATGAGCTTCGAAAACCAATGGCAATGGTGAAAGATTGAGAGAGAAAAAGAGAGAGGTTTTGAGTGAGAGTGTGAAAATGAGTGTTGAAAATGAATTTTGAGAGTGAGATTTCAATTTATAGTGTGAGCTTAACCATGGTTAACATGAGTGAGTTAACTGAGTCATGGTGGTTTAGGTGAGTCATCCCTAACTAACTGAGTCAAGTTAGTTAGGGAGAGCAATGATGTGGTGTAGGTGGTTCATGGTGTGTTACAATGTTCTTGCTGCAAAACTTCTATAACAAGCTTCCAACCTTTTCCTTTTTTTATTGTATGACTCGAGCAAGTGTGTAAAGAGTGCAGGCATATGTTGGTCTTAATAAGGAAGCAAGCATAAAACCTCTATCATGTATTTGATGTGTGCTTGAACCAGAATTATGCAACAAGTCACCATTGCAACAGTGGGTGTTTGATGGTAAATATCTCTCATGTTAATGCATGGTTTAATGGTGTTTTGGTGTCAAGTGAAAGAGGAGATATCATGGATCAATATTGGTGTGAGAAATGAATGGAATTGAGGCTTGGAAGAGGTTGGAAAATGAATTGGAACACAAAGGTTTGGAACTGATAGAAGGGCGTGGCAAAGAGGTTGGCTGGCAAGGCAAGCATGGCATGGAGTTCAGCATGATCAGCCTATCTTGAGACCAAGATTTCTACCTCATAACTTGACCAAATGAAGTTTTGTCCAACATGAACATTGAAGAGGGCACTGCAAGGAACAGTTTTGATGTTGACAAGTTTTTCATATGAAGCTTCTAACCATAAAAAAAATGGGTGAACATTTGGCACACCACCTGTTTGTAAAAAAGATGGCGCGTGGCCTAAGATTCGCCCAAGCTGACTTGCATGTTGCCCAAGTTTTCCTTAACTTTTATCATCCATAACTCTCTCAATATTTGTCCAATGGAAATGTTCTACACATGGATTTGAAGCTTGAAACAAGATCTTTTGTTGTGGCCGAGTGGAATTTTCATTTGATGTCTCAATTTTGAATGGCCTTGGTTCAAAGTCTGGTGCAAAATGGCTCAAAATTACTATTTTTGGAAACCCTACTTTTTCCAAAAATGGCAACTTTCCCAAATCTTGATTTTTCATGATCCCTTTGGAGTTTCTTGATCAAATTTTGTACATTGGTCACATATAACATGAATTTCATGAATTTGGCCTCAAAAAGTCAAGAGTTGACTTTTTCCTCTGATTATTTGACTTTGCCCCAATTTTCCTGATTTTTTATCTTTCTTCCAATTGAACCACTTCTAAAACCAATTGAGAGGCAATTTTCCACACACATACATTTAAGGAAATATAGAATACCAAGACATCAAGTTTTGTCCAAAAAATCAGAGATAACCTGATTTAATTGGAAACCCTAGTTTTGGCCCCTTCTGGTTAGGAGGAAATTACACATCTTCCAAATCCAAATTCCTCTAAATATGTTGTGTATCCTCTTAAAGGATGATGAGATATGCCACTTGAGGGTGACTTTGAACCAATGAACTATCTCTTCTGAGGGTTTTCCTTCAGTTTTTTTGGACCTCGTGCATAGTGAAGGATGTAGTGCTTCAATCTCCCATTGATTCTCACTTTCTTGAGGTTTTGGATGATCAATTGAGATAGTATGAGACATGAAAGACCTCTTGGCTTTCCTTGGGGCAACTTGTTTGACCTTTTGTGCCTTGAATGATTCCTTGATTACCCATCTTTCACCTGACCACATGCCTTGATGGTAAGAGGGATGTTATGCTTCATTTTTCTATGTTAAAGATGCAATGCAATGCTAATGAGATGGATATGATATGATATATGATAATGCTATGCTATGATGACAAAAGAGAGAGCAAATTTTGGGGTATTATAGCTGGTTATTACTGGATGACCATGGAGGCTGATTGTTTCAAATATGCTCGAAAATGCCACAAGTGCCAGATTTATGCTGATAAAGTGCATGTGCCACCGAATCCTTTGAACGTGATGAGTTCCCCTTGGCCCTTTGCCATGTGGGGCATTGATATGATTAGGAAGATTGAGTCCACCACCTCTAATGGACATCGTTTTATCCTGGTGGCCATTGATTACTTCACCAAGTGGGTGGAAGCTGCTTCGTTTACAAATGTCACCAAGCAGGTGGTTGCCCAGTTTATCAAGAAAGAGATTATTTGTCGGTACGGGGTGCCCGAAAGGATCATCATTGACAATGGTTCTAATCTTAATAGTAAGATGATGCAAGAGCTGTGCCAGAGCTTCAAGATTGAACATCACAGTTCTTCTCCGTACCGCCCAAAGATGAATGGTGTCGTCGAGGCAGCCAATAAAAATATCAAGAAGATTGTGCAAAAGATGGCCGTAACGTACAAGGATTGCCATGAGATGTTGCCTTTCGCTTTGCATGGGTACTGTACATCAGTACGTATGTCAACTGGGGCAACCCCGTTTTCTCTTGTGTATGTTATGGAAGCGGTCTTATCGGTTGAAGTTGAGATTCCTTCTCTGAGGGTCATGATGGATGTCAAGCTTGATGAGGCTGAATGGGTTCGAACGAGGTTCAACGAGTTGAGTCTCATAGAAGAGAGGAGATTGGCAGCAGTATACCATGGGCAACTGTATCAGAGAAGCATGAAACGGGCATTCGATCAGAAAGTGCATCCTCGGAATTATCGGACAGGTGATTTGGTGTTGAAAAGGATTCTTCCTCCGAATTATGAAGGTCCATATATTGTCAAGAAGGTTTTCTCGGGCGGAGCCTTGATGCTTACAACTATGGATGGTGAGGATTTTTCATCGCCTGTGAGCTCAGACGCAGTCAAAAAATACTTCGCATAAATGGACCCGCTGGACCGTAAAAAGAGAGTCCAGGCAAAAAAGGGCATTCCGGCGAACCATAAAAAAAAGAGAAGAAAAAGGTTCAGGCAAAAATTAGGGATAAAATAAAAAAAATGACTACACCCGGTAAGTTGAAAACCCGAAAGGGAAACTTAGGCAAAAATGGGTATCCCGGTGGATTGAAACCCCGCAAAGGGCGATCCAGGCAAAAGAGGTATTTAAAAGCGAAAGGCTGCGATCCGAGTAACCTGTATCCCGTCTCATTTCAACAAGAGGTATTCTGAAGGATAGGAATCATTCCAATCATCCCCCTCGAAAAGCGATGCACTTGGAGAGTCTTGAAGACATACGAACCATAGCAGGATTGAAACTCAATGGATTTCCGTTTTCCGCATTGCCATTAGGATAGTTTCTTTTCTCTTTTAAGCAATTACCTCTTTCCAGGAATTGCCTCTTGATGTAAACGCCTATTTTTGGGATTTTCAATCAATAAAATTTTCTTTATTCTGAATATCCATTTCTTGTGTTTTCTTTTACAGTTTGTTTTGATTACAAAACACGTCCGAGTTTTTTATAAACATTGCATTTGAAAAGATCGAGGTTTTACAATGACATGCATGCAAAAGAAAACAATTAAAATTGCTTTGAATGCCAGGTACTCTTGGGTGATGAATTCAAAATTCATTGATACCCTGGGGCATGTGTGCACACACTTTTGGTTGCAGGTGTTAATGTTCGCTGGTTGGCCCATCAATATCACGGGATGGCTTCAGTGTCTTTTCCAGCAGAACTCAAATAATAAGTTCTCCCCAAGCAGAAGCAGTTACCGCAACAGGAATCTTCTTCCTTAAGGTTGTTATCCCCAGCAGGAACAAGGTTGATCTCAGTCCCTCAACAGGTATTTCCTTCCTCAGCAAGAGTTTGTTTGATCTCAACTCCCTAGCAGCCAGGTCAAAAAATTGTCGTTTCCCCATCGGAGTTCTATGGATATGGTTCTTTCCCAAACAAATTGATTCAGATGGTGCCTCCCCAGCAAGGTCATTATTCCGTACAGTAATCTCAACGGGTTCGTCAGTTCAGAGCCCAGATTAGGAGATCAGGTTATTTTGTTTTCCCCAGCAAGAGTTGCGAGCACGAGGACAATTCAGTTTGCTATCCCCAGCGGAGTTGCCTTCTTTTCCTTAACATTTATTTTGCTGAGGAACCTCCTTGCATGTTGCATATAGTAATCATTGCATCCTCAAAAACGCGTAGCATTTCCATTCGAGATGGAGCATTACGCCATGGAAAAATTCAAACATATGCATGCGAGGCATAAGCCAGTTTTGGTACCTTGTGCGAAAGGCCAAATTGTTTCTCTTCTATCATAATTGACAAAACCAAAACGAATGCCTTTTTCATTCCTCAACAAACATTTTAAAGCAGTATAAGGGTTTCACTACTTTCCTCCCCACCAGAGTCGCAGTTTCTTGGTTGGTAGATCTTTTGGTCTTATATCTTAACTGTGTTTTCAGGAACCATTTCCGATAGGATTCCTTTAGCCGTTCCCGACAGGCACCCTTTGAGTTTTAAACCTAGCCGTTCCCGACAGGCCCATTTACTGTTCCCGACAGGTAAGCCATAGGTTTTCAACTTTAGTCATTCCCGACAGGCGACCCTTTGAGTTTTAAACCTAGCCGTTCCCGACAGGCCCATTTGTGAGAGCAAGAAATGTCTCTACAAGTCAATCTATGTTTTGATGATAACAATAAGTATTTGTGAAAGAACCATTTTATGGTCTAACGTGTGTTGTGTGCAGATCATAAGAACTGAAGATATCAGAACCAACATACACCGGCTAGATGTACTATGAGTGAATATATACATATGCGAAGTTACTATGTGTGACTAAAGCCCCGAGAAGCAAGAATGCTTCTTTATCTAGTCTTGATCATCCAGATCCAAGGATGCCAAGATTGCTGTTGCAATGATCTTGTGGATGCTCTCTGAAAGTGGTCGAGATTCTAAAGATTGGGAAGCTTCTGAAGAAGAGAACCGAAGTGCTGAAGACTCTCATGACTTGAAGTTCTGAAGGCGGAAGGCTCTGAAGACCAAGTACAGAAAGACTCTGAAGACTTATGTGTTCTGAAGATTAAGATTTTAAAGATCAAGTATTGAAGACTCTGAAGACAGATTCCTAATGGAGAAGTTCTGATGTTTCGGAAGACTTGAAGAAGTAAAGGATAACGTGCTTAAAGACAAGCGTTGAAGTTCTGAAGACTGATTCCTAATGGACTTCTTCAAATAACTGAAGACTTGACGTATCAGATATCCTGACTAAGAAAACTCTACTGATGCTTCATCAATTAAACATCAGAAGCCTCTGAGGTTCAGAAGTCACATGTTACCATTGTGAGTAACTGTACACGGCGCCCAAGAAAGATATATCCCATCACTTCTCCCACAACATAAAGGAGATGTGTCAGTACAACTAAATATTACACAACGTCTCTTTTCCAACAGCTAACCGTATTTCAAACAACTATATTTCTACTGGGCTATTTAATGGAATGAGTATTCGCTTCTAATGAATGACTGAGAGACGACGAAGGACGTCGACGACGACACAGTCTAGCAATCGATTCATTCCATCAAAGGTGAATTGATCAAGTCATTGTGTGAAGATAGCAACAACAATGAGTTCTCGTTGTAACACTTAGAATATCCAAAGCTATCACCATTTACACATGGCCATTATTGTTGAAGCTCGAAGATCATCATTCAACACAATAACAATGAATTGGTATTGAAGTTGTTGATGAAGAAGACAACATTACAAATCAGTCAAGTCATCAACCACCTTCTCGTCAGCGCTACATTGAAGATCTGAAGCAAGGAGTTATTGCTCATAGCTTGCTCACCCCGAAGACGAAGAAGAAGAAGATCTACAAGATGTCAACAACTGTCAAATCATTATAAATCTTTGTAGTTTCTTAGAATAGCAAGGAGTTGTTGCTCACATCTTGCTTGAACACTTGTGTGTTCTCTTGTACTTAAACTTAGGAGTAATCTGCTTGTTAAGAAGCACCTTTGTAATCTCTTGTATAACTAATTCTTGGTGAATTAGTATTCCTTGAGTGGTCAATGTGACCAGAGACTCGATAAGACAATGGCGAGATGTCATTGTGGGAAAAGCTTGAAATAGGGTCAGTACCGTTATATTCATTGCGATGAATCCCTGAACGTCTAGCTGTGAAAGCCTAGCAGTAGATCTTGCGAGATTGGAAACTGCAGGTTAATGTTCGTAATATTCATTAAGTTGAATCCCTGAACGGTTCATTGTATGTTAGTCACAGTGTGGCTGTGCAAGTGGTTAGTCACCGGCTGTTGCCCGTGCATCTGTAATCGAGATTGATTATAGTGGATTAAGACCTTGTGTTCAAGGCGAAATCACCTGAGGAGGGTGGACTGGATTAGCCTTTGTGGTGAACCAGGATATATCGTGTGTTCTTTACTCTTATGCTTAATGTTCTTATTTATGTTTCTATATAGAGTATCAGAACCTTACACAAGTAAATCAGAACCTTGCAGCTTAAGTCTGATAAGCTTCTGCTCAACAAGTTCTGAGAAGTGGATCTTATATTCAGACTCTTGTTAGTTCTGAAGCCTCATGCTTAGCAAGTCTGAATGTAATGTTGCCAGTCAGAGTCTCTCAACGAACTCTGATGTAATCCCTAGTGATTCAACAACAAGAAAAGAAAAGTAGTCAAAAGAGCAAATACACAATTCAAACCCCCCTTTCTTGTGTCTTTCTCGCACCTTCACCATTTACCGTTCCCGACAGGTATTCCATAGGTTTTTAACTTTAGCCGTTCCCGACAGGCACCCTTTGTGTTTTAAACCTAGCCGTTCCCGACAGGCCCATTTACCGTTCCCGACAGGTAAGCCATAGGTTTTTAACTTTAGCCGTTCCCGATAGACACCCATTGAGTTACAGACCTAGCCGTTCCCGACAGGCCCATTTACCGTTCCCGACAGGTAAGCCATAGGTTTTTAACTTTAGCCGTTCCCGACAGGCACCCTTTGAGTTACAGACCTAACCGTTCCCGACAGGCCCATTTACCGTTCCCGACAGGTAAGCCATAGGTTTTTAACTTTAGTCGTTCCCGACAGGAACCTTTTGAGTTACAGACCTAGTCGTTCCCGACATACCCATTTACCGTTCCCGACAGGTAAGCCATAGGTTTTCAACTTTAGCCGTTCCCGACAGACGACCCTTTTGAGTTTTAAACCTAGCCGTTCCCGACAGACCCATTTACCGTTCCCGACAGGTAAGTGTAACACCTCAAAATTTTCCCTAGTGTTGCTAACCTTTTTGGCTTATGCTTCATTTCATTTGCATTGTCATTTTAGCATTTGCATTTTTCTTTTGGGCATGGGATCAAGGTTTTCTTTCAACAGCTCACGGCGTCATCAGTTCCAATATGATTTTTAATGGTGTTCAGAGCCAAGCAGATAGCTTTCCAAGTCTTTTTGAGCATTTATTTTGCTCATTAAATGACTGGATGATCAGAAACTCCGGCAGACAATTTTTGATCAGTTATTCAGCACCAGACAGTTGTTATCAGCAGTTTAATCCGAGTGTGAAAAAAACATTTCACGGCATATTTCAAGTGTATTCCAGTGATAATATCAAATGGCAAGTTTCAGAGGTATATCGTGGTTCAGAACGGGTAGAACCAGACGAATATCCAAGTTTCCCTCCTTCTGGCGCAAATATTCAAATTTTGAATGTGTTAATCGATTAACCAATTGCAGTGCAATTAGGTTAAACGATTAACCTTTGTGAATTTTGCCCAAATGCTGCATTTTCAGAGCTGTTTCTTTTTAATCCAATTTTTAATCATCCATTTTAATTCTACACATCAGTAGAAGGATCTAGAGAGTTGATTTTCCATTCAAAAATTCAAATTCTTTCCACTTCATTTCCACATTTCCTTTCCTAATTCACATTTCATCCCAATTTCCACTCACTTAACCTCACTCCAAACCCAAACTTAACTCCTAACCTAGGGGTTATTTAAACCAATTCATTCCAAACCTCAAAAACCTAGATCATATTTTCACTCCCAATTTTTAGAATTCTCTCTCACTTTTTCATTCTCAACCTCCATTTTTCAACCACACTCAAAGCTCTCTTTCAAAGATTAACAAGTTCTTCATTGGAACTTGTTAATTCTTGAGCTAAAGCCTCTCATCATCACTACATTTCAGCTTTTCAACTTGGATTTTCGTTTGGATCTAGTTCTGATTTTTCAGAAGTGATTATTGAAAGTGATTTTGGAGTTTTGTTTCTTATTTGCTTGGATGTTCAACTTTTGAGTGCAAGAAGCTTGTGGATCTTGGATTTCTCTACTTGAATTCATCCATTTCTGTTTACAACACTTACCAAAGCAAATCTCAGCTTTGTAGGTTGGCTAATTTCAGATCCATACTCATTTTAGCTTAAGTGCAACTTATACAATGTAGATCCATGAATTTTGATGTGTTTTGATTCATTTGGTTGATCTTGATTGTGGATGTTGATGATTATTGAATTTAAATGATGTTTGAATGTTGTTTCTGAACTTAATTTTCGTGCATTGTTGATTACATGATCATTGGAGATGATTGCATAAGTGCTTTTGCTGCTGGAAGTGATTTTTCAAACTGATTTTGTGCTGATTTTACAGTGTTAATCGATTAACCAATTGCAGTGCAATTAGGTTAATCGATAAACCAGTGCAAAATGTGGGTATTCAGAGTTGTTAATCGATTAACACAATTGCACTGCAATTGGTTAGTCGATTAACACTGCTGTAGAGTGTGTTTTTTGTGCATTTTTGAGCATGTTTCGATCCCGTTTCACTTTTAATCTTCATGGATTGATATGATACTCATCTAATGACTGTTTTGATGCTGTTGCACCTCACACCATTGTATGTGCACAATTTTTCGACACGCGACTCTTGGATTTTTATCGTTTATGATCATGTTTGCGATGTTGCGTTCCCAATGCAATGAACAGATATCACACACTTCTTGAGCATGTTGATTGTGACTTGTTGTTAATGTTGCTGGAGTTGTTTGTTTGAACATGATTCCTTGCACTTAACTTCATGAGATGCTTGTTTGTTTTGACTTGTCCATTATCAAATGATGTGCATTCTTTCATGACGAATTCAAGTATTGTGTACCATGGTGTATGACGTGATTGTGATCATGACTAATTGTGAAATGTAATGCTTGATGCATGCTTGCTTTGCCATGTTTAAGTTGTATTCAAGCGAATCACATGCTGCCCTGTTTCTACTGCCGTCTATATGCATGTATACTGTTATATGTGCTGCTGGTTGACATTTGACACCTATCTTAGTGCTGAATTGTGAGCTGTGGAAAGCTGTCTTGCTGGTGTTCTACTTTTTACCGCTGTGTTGTTGCAGATGCGCTGTTGTAGCTGCTGCTTGTTTGTTTTACTCGCTTTTTCTTCTCCTTCTCTTTCACTCTTTCCTTCCCTTGAATCTCAAGACTTGTTTAAGTCTTGGATTCACTCCCTTAGAGCTACGTAGTCCAACTTAATTCCGATTAAGCTTGGAGTAGGATTAGCATTAGGCTTCCCTTTGCATGCTAACTTAGGTAGAAGTTCCCCTTTCAAACTCAACCTTAGGGCCACCTTTTGCATGACAACATTAGGATAGAATTCCCCTTAGTGTTTTCTTTTCCTTGAGTCTTCTCTTCTCATCTCATAACAATCCTAAAACACTTAATAAAGGATTAACGTGTATTGCGCATGAGCCTTATATATGGGAAGTGAGGTATGGGGGGTCTCCCTTCATTCTTCTAGGGTACTTAGTGTACGTCCCGCTGGGGACGATGCGCGAAGTATTCGTTCCTATGTTACAGACTTGGGTGCAATGCAAGTTATGAACCAACTTCAAACCACTTCTGTCTTAAAAAACACAAAAACAAATTCAAACCTTTTTCATCCTTCGGGATCGTTAAGTTCAAATCATTTTCAGAAAAGGGCACATCATTTTCCGTCTCGTCGCAAACAGGCATCGACCCTAACTCCCGGACGCGAATCTAACGTCGCTCATAAAAAACACTAACCGACCTCGTTAGGTTGAACTACGACTGCTCTGATTTCCTCTCTCTAGTCCGATTGAGGATACATAGGCATAAGACGACGATGTCTTGGCGAGCAACCTCCCCCCTTAGTTCCTATCCGAACTACGTTGACTCTGACTTTCCCATTACACGAGGGAATACGTAGGCATAGGACGGGCGATGTCCTATTGAGTCACTTCTTTTTCTTTTTTTCTTCGCTTCTTCGTTCCTTTTCGTTCCCGTTCCTTCTAGTTTCCATTAGCAGTGGAGCTCCAGATGACGACACTCTTTGATCGAGACAACAAGCGTAGATCCCGTCAAGTACGATGGACGTGTGGGGTGCTAACACCTTCCCTTCGCGTAACCGTCTCCCTTACCCTTTTCTCTTGGTCGCAATACCATGCTCTTTCCCTTCCCTTCAGGTTTACGCAGTGTTTCCTTTCCCTCTCTTGGGATAAATACACATTGCTGGCGATTCTGTTTTCCGCGCCACTTTCGCATTTGTACCATGGATGCAAATCCTCAGGAGCGACGGTAAGCCATAGGTTTTTAACTTTATCCATTCCCGACGGGCGACCTTTGAGTTTTAAACCTAGTCGTTCCCGACAGGCCCATTTACCGTTCCCGACAGGTAAGCCATAGGTTTTTAACTTTAGCCGTTCCTGACAGACGACCTATGAGTTTTAAGCCTAGCCGTTCCCGACAGGTAAGCCATAGGTTTTCAACTTTAGCCGTTCCCGACAGGCGACCCTTTGAGTTTTAAACCTAGCCGTTCCCGACAGGCCCATTTACCGTTCCCGACAGGTAAGCCATAGGTTTTCAACTTTAGCCATTCCCGATAGGCGACCTTTGATTTCATTTGTTCCGGACTCTTTTCCACCAACATCCATCACCGCAACTGCTGTGTTTGTCACATATCCATTCTTTTTACCCACAGAGCGCAAATTTTCTGGTTATTTTTGTATTCAATCCCTATGTACCTTGAATGTCTGACAGTCATTGCTCTCATCCCTTCAGGTCCACAGTTGATTGAATAGGGGCAGCTGTAATACCTCAAAATTTTCCCTCTTATCTCTCTCCAATAATTAGCTTATGTTTCATTCATTTACAGTTCATAATAGGTCATACTAAAAATCATACACATCATTGGTTGCAAGGCATGGTATCAAGTACATCAAGGTGTGGACAGTCCAAGGCCAAAGGACAAGAGAAAAAGCTTTTCCAAACAAGTCACAAGGGCTCCTCATATCTCAATTCATCTCATTTTAGTCCTCAAGGTATCACAAGATGAGAATTCAATAGAAGATTGCAGGAAGTCATACTCTCTTAACCAGTGCAAACTAGGGTTTTGGAATTCTTGAGTATAACACTTCATTATGCAAGATCTTTGAGCTTTTATCATCTCCAAATGGCATATCTCATCTTTGTTAGAGAGGATGTACATCATACTCAGAGGAATTTGGATTTGGAGGATGTGCTGATTTCTCCTAGACTGAGGGGTCAAAATTAGGGTTTGCCATAAAATAAGTTTATTTCTGATTTTTTGGGTAAGACTTGAGTCTATGGTATTCTACATGTCCTCAAGGGTCTAAAGATGAAGAATTGTCCATCAATTTGATTTGGAAGGGTTTCAATTGCTCAATTGGTTGAGAATCAAAAGAATTGGGGAAAAGTCAACTGTACAGAGGAAAAAAGTCAACTCTGGACTTTTTGAGGTCAAAATCATGTTCCTCATGACAAACATGATCATTGGTGAGGATTTGATGAAGAAATAATGGAAGATTCATCAAAAATCAAGAAATATACAAAGTTGCCAAAAATTGCAATGTAGGGTTGCCATTTATGACAAGTTTTGACAAGCTGAAGGGTCAACTTTAGAGCTTTCTTTCTCCATGCTCCAAGAACCAAATGGAAAGGCTAGTGAGGCCAAACAAAATTTCACATTTCAAGCTTCAAATCCATACCAAGGACATGCCCATTGGATCAAAATCAAGAGAGATATGGTGTTTCAAAGTTGGGACAAATCATGGCATTTTGGGCAACTAGGCAGGTCATGGGCGTGTCAGCGTGCCATAATTTTCACAAACACTTGGTGTGCATGATGTGCCCAAGTTCATGGCCAATTATCTCCATGATAGAGACTTCAAATGGAAAAGTGGTCAACATCAATTTTGTTCCTCTTGATCCCCTCTTCAACTTTTATGTTGAACAAATTTTCATTTGATCAACCATTGGAGAGATATAATAGCTTCAAGTGGGAGTCTCCAACTGGTTCCTCACACGTGCATGGGCTAGGCACGACCAGGTTAGGTTGGCCTGCCAACTCAGAAATGATCCAAGCATTTCATGAGAGATTTTAAGCATGTTAGAGACTCCATTTTCAATTGCTTTCCACACCAATGTTGTGCTCCTCCATTTCACCTTTCCAAAGACCATAAAAACTCACCATTTCATTAATTAATCAGTGAGATAATGCCTTCCAAAATTCACCTCATGCAACTTGTTTTCTTCCCTTCCAAGCAAGTTATGCAGCCAAAAAACAACCTTGCCCTCCTTGTACATCATGCGTATAATTCAGCCATGCCATGCCAAACTTTGCTATTTTAAACCAAACCATGCCCTTACACAACATACATCATGTACTCTTTACCACATATGTGTAAACCAAACAAAAAGGAGGAAAAGCTTGCCTGACAAGCTGTGTAATTGCTGAAAACTCAGAGCATCATCACCATCCATTATAACCCTCACCATAACACTTCATGATCTTTTCCACACTTAAACAAAAACCACACAACTCGTGTCTAACAAACTTGAACTCATTTTCAACTCACTCACTCAGTTAACCTCACTCATTTAACCTTGGTTCTAACTATCAACCATGAAAGTTAGAAGCTAACCATGGATATAAATAGAAATTCATAACAGAATTTGGGGGGGATTGGATCATTTCTCACATTTTCAGAAAACCTCACATTTTCTCTCTCTGATTTTTCACTCTTTCAAGTGGCTCTCTCTTTCTCTCGAAGCTTCATTCTCCTCTCTGCATTCCTCAGCACTGAATCATCTAGGGAGTAAGAAAGAAAGCATAGCATTGCATCTTGTTTGTTACATCTGCATCCACTAATTTTTAAGAGGATTCGAAGTTTATTTTGCCTTTATTTGGCCAAGCATTGAGATCAAGCAATAGTAAGGAATATCACCTCTGGTTTTCTTGTGTTCAAAGGTTCTTCAAGTTCAGGTTTCTTTCTCAAATTCTATTGCACTTTTTTTGTGAATTTTGAGTTGTTTTTGCTTGATTTGAGCTCAGTAGGAGCAATGTGAGTATCCGGCTAGTTGATAGGCACTTTAGGTGCTTAGTTGAATCTTAGGGCAAAACTTTCTTGCTTCGATCTGCTTTGTATGTAAATTGTTTGTGAATTTTATTGGTGGATTTCTGATCTACATAAGGAGAGGATCATTTTGAGGTATGGTTTGTGAATTTCTGTGAGGTTTGATGTTTGAACAAGGCGGAGACTCACCAGAGAAGATGACCGGAGTCTTCTCCGGCCACCTGGAAGTTCACCTGAAGAGGAACCCTAACTCCATCCTCAGATTAAAACACAACCGTTGATGCATTTGGATCCAACATTTCTCAACTTGCCAACGCATTAATGAGCCTCCCTCTCACGTGCCTCATTTTAAACCTCAGATGGATTGTGTGTTTGTGTCTCATTGTTGTTACCATGCACGTGCATTCTGATTTGCCTGATTGGTGTACTTTTATGATCATCATGTGCTGACTGCATCCAAGGGCTGAGAATGAGTCAAAGAATTGGCTGAATTCCATCATATGCACCTCTTCTGATCACGTGTTATTAGATTAGGCTATGTTTGCTACACGCACCCCTCTCCTTGAGCCCAGTGCCTCTTTGAACTGAAACTTTACTTTCGTTGCACCTCCCTCTCTATTTTTTTGTTTTTATTTTCATTTTATTTTAATACTTGTTTGGGTTTTTAATTTTTAAAAATACATTGAAGCATCCAAAAATTCTATAAAAATTCATGAAGCATCTAGAAACATTTAAATAATTTTTTATTATTTTTATTTCAGATTTTATCATGTTTGGGAATATTTTCGTGAACTTTATTTTATTTTCTTTTGAGTGTGCATTTAATCATGACCTATGCTTCATGTTGATTTTGTTTAACATAGTTGTGCACTGATTCTTTTCCTAATAATTGGTACATGAATTTTTGATATGTTGAGGCATGATATACATTTTTCAGGGATTTTTTGGGTCTTTTATTGTTGACTTTTGAGTGAGGTCTTTGAGCCAATTGTTTGTGTGTTTTGAATGGCATTATGAGGCATGTTTGTGCATGTTTGGTAATGGTTTTTGAGCCATTCTTTTGAAGCATGTTTTCCCTCTGATTGTACCTTAATTCATTTGTCTTTTCTTAATTTCCTCATCATCTAAGCATGACTCCTTGGATTGTTTGAAAGCATGTTTGTTTTGTGTAAATGTTAGAGGACATATGCTTAGGGTTTATTGATTGTTGTGTGTTATCTTCATTGACCTTTTGTTGAGGCTTTTTAATTCATGTTGCATGAATATTATAGGTTGCTTTCATCATGTTATAGGTCATTCAAAGTTCATCCTTACATGACTTGTATGCATTTGTTTTAACTTGAAATACCTTGTGTAATTGTGCATTCTTCATTTGCCTTCCTTAAGTATATGTTTGTACCAACTCTTACATGATCTTGATCACTCACTCCAACATGATTCACTTCTATTTGTAATCATCCTCAACCATATTCCATGACCCTTAATTGCACTTTACATGTTTCTTAAGTTCATAAATCTTTGGATGTTTACTTGAACTTGTTTGAACTTAGTTTGTTCTTAATCACCCATGTGCTTCAATATGAAACTTGTTTGGACTTTGTGTTTCCATTCTTGACTTTTAAACATCATGTTAAATGTCTTGAGCTACTGAATTGTATTCATATGGCATGATTTTCCATTTTCCATTTTCATTTCTTACTTGCATGACAAGTATGCTTCATTGTTAGAACTTGAATGATGTTTGCTTACACTTTTTCCTACTTGTTCAATGTTTACATTCATGAATCATATGCTACATTAATGACATCTTGATGCATCCTTAAATGTCATTCAATTATGACTTTGATGCTTACATGTGCATTCATCCATATTCATGATTCATTTGCATTCATATTGCATTATTATTTTTTCATTTGCATTTGTATGATTGTTTGGTGCGTAGTTTGCTTTTGTTTGATCCCATGTGGCATGTTTACATTAGTGGAGATCCTTAAGACATACCTACTGACTTGTGTTGGTTATTAACCATTAAGACCCTTCCCTTTTGGTTTAAACTTTGTTTGCTTTTTAAGTCATTTGAGTATATGGATGGTAATCCATACTCATCTCTTCTTTCAGCTCATCTCTTTCATTACTATTTCCCTTTTGTGAATAGCATGATATAATGCTTGTATGTGTAGAACTTTCTCACAATCCTTATGGATCCTAGCTCATCCTTAATTTTTTATTAAGGTGAGGTAGGATAAGCATTAGATAGTGCTATCCCCCTCTTTACTTTAGACTTAGGTGGTTCTTATACTCCACACAACCATAGGACTTCCATGCATGACAACATTAGCATAACTAGTCCCCCACTTAGACTTTTTCCTTTCTTCCTTTGAGTTTCTCATTCCTCATCTCAAAACAAAAAGCAAAAACATCTAATAAATGATTAAAATGTATTGCACATGAGCCTTGCATGTGGGAAATAAGATAGTGGAAGATCTTCTTTCATTTTCTTAGAGTGTTTAGCGTACGTCCCATCTTGGGTCTATATGCGAAGCATTCGATCATATGTCATAGACTTTAATGTAATATGTGTTATAAAGACAAAATAATCAAAACACTTCTTCCTAAAAGACAAAAACAAACAATTCACTTCTTCCTCATTCCATTCATAGAGGATGCGTCACTTCCGTTCTACCGCAAACAGTTAAATGCCTAAGAATCAGTACAACGAGCTGCGACACCTAACTGCTGGAACGCGGACCTTGGCGTCTTCCGTTAAAAAACCTAAACAAAGAAAATCCATCCCTGTTAAGTCAAACTACGACTGCTTTGATTTCCTCCTTCTGGTTAGATTGAGGATACGTAGGCACAAGACGGCGATGTCTTGGTGAGCAACCTCCCCCTAGTTCGTGTCCGAACTACGTTGACTCTGACTTTCCCGCTCCTAGGGCAATACGTAGGCCTAGGACTCTGAGGACGTCCTACCGGGTCACTTCTTTTCCTTTCCTTCCCCGTTTCCTCGTTCCATCCCGTACCCGTTCCTTCTCGTGTCCAGTAGAAGTGGAGCCCTAGATGACGACACCCTTTGATCGATAACAGCAAGCGTGGATCCCATCGAGTACGATGGACGCGTGGGGTGCTAATACCTTCACCTCACGTAACCGACTCCCTTACCCGTTTCGCTTGGTCGCGAGACCATGCTTTTCCTTTCCCTCAGGTTTATAAAGTGTTTCCTTTCCCTCTCTTGGGAGAAATACACATTGCTGGCGAATCTGTTTTTGCGCCACTTTCGCGTTTGTACTTGGATGAAAATCCCGGGAGTGACAATGTGTCAAGGGAAATTCTCAATCAATCTTCTTTAATAGTAGGTACGAGAAATTCTATTTAGTGGCCCAATTCATTATGCCTACGTAAAATTGGTCCAAATGAACAATGGTAGTTTTCAAATTCGATTAACTATAAAGTCGATAATGGTCGTATTTTTGATGTTTGGAGGACTAAATGGTTGGGGTCATAAACTCTTCATCCCAAATCAGCATGTCATCGCGGCGCAAAAAATACCCTGACATACTAACGCTCAAAATAACCACAAAGTTGCCATCGAAGTTTTATTTTCAAAGGGAAACATAGATAAAACCATTGAAGAGCGAAAACATGGTCGTCGCAACCAGTTTCAAGTTCGGGAGTCGGTTATGCAAGGGGAAGGTATTATCACCCCTCACATCCGTTGTACTCGACGAGAACCTTCTAATTAATTTAAGGAATAAAGTGCTTAGCTTAAAGATGTTTGCAGTTAAAAGATAATTACAAAAGGGGAAATTTTAGCTTTTTATTAATGTGCCTGCTGAGATGTTGAATCTCGCTTCCATAGATCCCTAGGTGCGATGGAGAACTCAAGCTTACTTAGGTCTTTGGTATAAAATGTTTGTCTGTTGGCTGTTTTTAGAGAATGATGTTGGATCACATTCGAGCGGTTAAACATTTTCTTACATAATCGCACTACGGAGGCTGAAACGTCTGTTTGTATTTCGCATTGAAATGAGTCAAACACGTTCCTTTTTATGAAAAGTTTATTTTAGTTGCATGATGGAAAAAAGATTAATTTGATGAATTGAGATTGATTTTAAATTTATTATGAATATTTTTATGGAAGGCGAATGATCGTGCACACGAAGTGTGCACTAAGCCGACAATTATTCGAGAAACAGGTGAATATGCATTCACCCATTCCTCCCTATTTAATGAGAAATGTGTTTAGGGGAATTTAATTTTGTAAGTTCTGTGTTGGCTGCATTTTTTGCTAAAACAGGTTGCTGCAGCTATGTGTTGTGCAAGATATCTGGACATGTGCGTCAAACATCTATGCAAGTTGGTTTTTCAGATGTTGCAAAGCTTCAGTTCATGATATCAAGACTGATGTCCTAACATGTGATTTCAGAACTGGACAACATTCAGTTCAAAATGTTGTGTTTTGTTTGTTACATTTTATTTGCAATCCTTTGTGTTTTCCTGATGAGAGATTGCTGGCGAAAATCATGGTGGAGATTTTATTTGAAACAAAAGTATTTTGTTACATATTTAGTGGAGCTAATTGTAGAGTCTTTTGTGTGATTGAAGGGAAGTGAGAAGGGTCTCATATCTAGGAGTGTCTTAGATAGAAGTTTCAGTGGTAGAGATTAGGTGAGAAGATTGTAAACTTGAGGTTGTTTGCTGAGAATCTTCAAACTAATTTTGTTTTAGTGGATTTCCTTTATGGCTTGGTAGCCCCAGATGTAGATGAGTTGCATCGAACTGGGTTAACAATTGCTTGTGTTGTTTACTACTTTCTAATTGTGTTTATTACATAGTTCTTTAGCTGATATCAGTTTAGATATTAGTGTCATGACATTGCCTTCGACCTCTCATATCTGATACCAGAATTTCAATATGTATCAGAGCAGACATCCTGCTTTGTATCTGGGTGAGATCTAGGGAAGATACTTTCTGGTACGATGGACAAAGCGGGAGGATTTGTGAACAAACCACCCATTCTGGATGGAACCAATTATGACTACTAGAAAGCACACATGGTGGTCTTTCTGAAGTCTATGGATAGCAGGTCATGGAAAGCTGTCATAAGAGGATGGGAACATCCCGTTGTTCTGGACAAAGATGGAAAGAAGACTTCTTAGTTGAAACCTGAAGAAGAATGGACTAAAGAAGAAGATGAACCGGCTATGGGAAATTCTAAAGCCCTGAAAGCACTATTAAATAGTGTGGACAAGAACATTTTTAGATTGATTAACACTTGTGTGATGGCCAAGGATGCTTGGGAAATACTGAAAACTATTCATGAAGGTACATCTAAGGTGAAGATGTGAAGACTTCAGCTGCTCAATTCAAAGTTTGAGAACTTAAGAATGAAAGATGATGAAAGTATTCATGACTTCCATATGAATATTCTTGAGATAGCCAATTCATCCAGTGTTTTAGGAGAGAGAATGTCAGAAGAAAAACTGGTAAGAAAGATCCTCAGATCTCTTTCCAAAAGATTTGACATTAAGGTTGCTGCCATAGAAGAGGCTCAGGACATCAGCAAGATGAAAGTGGATGAACCTGTTGGATCCCTCCAAACATTTGAATTAACTATTAGTGACAGATCTGAAAAGAAAAACAAAAGCATAACTTTTGTGTCCAATAGTGAAGATGGAGAGGATGAATGTAAAATGGATACTGATGAAAGAATATCAAATTCTATAGTGATGCTTGGAAGTCAATTCAACAAGATAATGAAAAGGATGGACAGGAAGTCAAGGCCTAATATCAAGAACAACTCATCTGACATCAGCAAGTCTAGTGACTTTGAAAAAAAAAATAAGAGCTGAAGAAAAATCCACTCATGGCAAAAGAATTCAGTGGCATGGATGTGAAGGATTTGGTCACATTAGAGTTGAATTCCCTACTTCTCTCAAGAAGCAAAAGAAGGGGCTATCTGTGTCTGGGTCTGATGAGGATTCTGGAAGTGAGCCTGAAGAAGAATCTATCAAGCATGTGACTGCTCTAACTGGAAGGTGTAACTCTGATGAAGATTCTTGTGATGAAGAAGTGTCTTATGAAGAGTTAGCTACCTCCTTCAAAGAGTTGTGTATCAAAAGTGAAAAAGTGTTTCAGTTGGGAGAAAAATAGAAGAGAATTATAGCCTAACTAAAGGCAAAAAAGGAAGAGAATCTGGCTACTATCTCTAAGATGGAAAGTGAAGTGATTCTACTGAACTCCAAACTAGACAGAATGTCCAAGTCTGTTAGAATGTTGAACAGTGGGTATGATACACTTGATGAGATTCTTCAGGTAGGAAGGGTGGCTGGAGATAGGAGTGGAATTGGGTTTAATGATCAAGTTGTGCTTAATAAAGGCATGGAACCTCTCACAAATCCTGTTCCTTCTAGGCCTCAACCAAATATGTTGAAGCAAATGTCTCAGCATCATGGAAAATAACAATTCAACCATTCTAGAGGAAAGTTCAATCGATGGAGGTGTCACTACTGTGGACGCTTTGGTCACATAAAGCCTTTCTGCTTCAAGCTATATGGATATCCGAAGCCTGCTCTTCAGCCTATACCTAATCAGGTGGCTACTTATATCAAGAAATAGTGGGTTCCCAAGGCTATTTCTACCACCCTTATGTCACTTCATTATAAGTTGTTTGAAGGAACACATGTCCCAGACATTGTTCTGACATCTGCTTCTGCTTCTGCCAAGAGTAAGACTGCTACTAAGACTGGTATAATTTCTGAGTTGAAGGAGGCATGCAAAGATCTTGTTTCAGTAATTTGTGCCAGTACTGAAAGGAAACGGAAATTGGAAAAGATGATCAGGTCTCTGGAGGAATGTGATGATGAAGTTGGATGTCATGATTCTGATAACTCTGATGGTGGTTTTGAAGACAATTAACTTTATGGTTCTGTTTTTTTTTTTTTGAAGAATTTTGATGATGTTGTTCCTTATTGGGCTATGCCCTGGATATTTTGGCACTCTCTGTGCTTGGTTTGTACTGAATATTTCTATTTGCTGTTTGTTGATACTAGCTTAATATTTGTCAGATTATGGCTAAAAAGGGGGAGTATGGTTGATGCTAGTTATTTAGTTGTTGGCTTGTTAGTTTTTCTGCTGAATTTAATAGTTTAGTTGCTGATGTTGTGTTCCTTGAGGGGGAGTAGTTGCTGCTGTTTGTTTTTGCTTGGTATCTAGTGTTTAGGGGGAACATGTTTTGTTGTTAACATCCTGACTGTGAATTGTTGCTAATATCTTGACTGTGAATTTTTGCTAACATCCAAGCTGAGCATGATCTGTTTATGTCTTACCCGATGTTTTGACATCTATTTGATAAGTTTTTCTGCTGCGTATGTTTCTGATATAGTGTTTTTCCTAGGCAATCTAATCAAAAGAGGTTTTAGCCAAAATTTTCCAAAGGGGGAGATTGTAAGTTTTGTGTTGGCTGCATTTTTTTCCAAGGCAATCTAATCAAAGCAGGTTGTTGCAGCTATGTGTTGTGCAAGATGTCTTGACATGTGCGTCAAACATCTATGCAGGTTGGTTTTTCACATGTTGCAAAGCTTTAGTTCATGATGTCAAGACTGATGTCCTAACATGTGATTTCAAAACTGGACAACATTCAATTCAGAATGTTATGTTTTATTTGTTACGTTTAATTTGCAATCCTGTGTTTTTTGGATGAGAGATTGCTGGCGAAAATCATGGTGGAGATTTTATTTGAAACAAAAGTATTATGTTGCATATTTAGTGGAGCTAATTGTGGAATCTTTTTTGTTGCTTGTTAGCCATTCATTCATCACTTAGATGCTTGAACTGGACTGAGTTTATTGGGTTGTAAGTGTCCACTCTAAGCTTTTAAGCACGAGTGTATTGTCCTTGATTAAAGCTTTTATGAAAGATCAAGTATTGTTTTTGGAGTGTGTCTTCCATTAGTATTTGTTATTAGCTTTATCCCTGCTGTGTGATTGAAGGGAAGTGAGAATGGTCTCATATCTAGGAGAGTCTTAGATAGAAGTTTCAGTGGTAGAGATTAGGTGAGAAGATTGTAAACCTGAGGTTTTTTGCTGAGAATCTTCAAACTATTTCTGTTTTAGTGGATTTCCTTCTTGGCTTGGTAGCCCCCAGATGTAGGTGAGTTGCACCGAACTGGGTGAACAATTGCTTGTGTTGTTTATTGCTTTCTTATTGTGTTTATTACCTTTTTCTTTAGCTGATATCAGTTCAGATATTAGTGTCCTGACATTGCCTTCGACATCTTGTATCTGATACCAGAGTTTCAAATTTGAAAGAAAGAAAAACTATTTTTTGTATTAAAGTTTATTTTTATTTTTTTTGGTAATTTGATGTTTGTTGTTTTTTTTGTTTTGTATTTTTCTAATAATAATGACAATAAACTACATGAAAAAGAATTAAATAAATTAAAATAAAGAAAATGAATTCAGATGGAGGGTGTAAGCTGGAAATAAGGGGTGTGTTAAACAATATGCTTAAAACCCAAGCTCAAAATTGTTCTAACCCTAATTTTGAAAAGTTAAGCAATTTTTGACTTAAATAGTAAAAAATAAAAAACAAAAATACTAAACAACAAAACCAGGAGCCCCATACTCTTTATTTAAAAAAAACTTGAATTTTTATTTTTGACTTTTTAACTTAACTTTATTCCAATAATTAAGTGACGTTTGGAATCTTATTAGTATTATTATTTTTATAATAAAATAATAACACTAAAAAAACTCAGAGAGAAAAAGTGTGAGTCTCTCTTTCCTTTCTCTCATCTACTCCTTCTTAATTTTTTTATCTTTTATTTTTGAACACAAACACAAAAATAGAGCAAGGCTAAGATATGAATAAAACCAAGATAAAAGGAACAAAGCACAACATCATACAAGAATCAAAGAAATAAAAAGTATAGAAAACAAAACTACCGGTCGAAAAAAAAAAGATGCGGATCTGACAAGGAAAAGATCAGACAGAGGGAGTTCAGAGATCGGATCCACAAGTTCTTCTTTCCTTTTTTCTGTGATCCCAATTGTGTTGCTTGTTTCCATTTGTTGTTGTTTTTCAATTTGTAGTTGATCAGTATTGATGATGAATTTGGTTGTTGTGGAAGATATTTGATTGGATGTGGTTTAATGATTGGAGTTAGTTTGATTTTGTGTTTTTTTGTTTGGTTTGAATTGGTTTGTAGGATTATGTTTAGGGTTAATAGCTAATTTTCCCCCTGCCATTTTGGCGAAATTTGAACCCCCCCTCCCCTCCTAAAAAAATTTAGATTCCCACCCTATCATATAAAGACTCCACTGATTCAGTCATTCATTAAACTAAGTCATCAAATAATCTGATGTGACATTGACACGTTGTATTATGTTACTTATTTGAATTTTACTTGATTTCCACATGTAATTTCTGCATTTTAATTGATTATTAAAATCATTTAAACATTTTTTTAGATCAACCCTAATTCCCAATTTCTTCTCGTTGTTGTTTTCTTCTACCCTCAAGCCCGAGAATCGTTCTTCAACTGGAAATATCAATAGTTCAACAAAAATGTACGCTTTGTTATACATTTGTTTACCTTACTTTTGCAGTGGTCCTAACCAACACCATGTGTGTTAGTTTGACCTTTATTACTATACTTTATTGCACTCTGATTCTTTAACTTTCATTGGATAATTTTAAAATAGAGCTCAGTAACCCTAATTTAACCATTGGGTATTTTTGTAATTGCAGACATTGGCGTATTCAGTGTCATCTTCCATCACATGGGTAACTATGTGCATGGTAAGTTCACATTTTATAGGGGGAATGATACAACTGTGGAAGGTAATGAATCTGATACTTGGAGTTTTTTAGAGGTTGTGAGCTTATTTAAGGACTGGGGTTATGATGGATTTAGGTTGTGGAAAAAACTCCCAGGGATTGATGAAGGGTTTCTTCATTTCATTGATGATGTACAAGCTGAAGCAATTCCCGAACACAACATTGATAACAAAGTTGATGGCCATATATGGGTTGATCATGAAGTTAAAGATATGATGCACAAGGTTCTAAGTCCTACAGTTGTTCAATTTAATGAAGGTAGTGATGATGGTAATGTAGCGTGCGATTTTTGTCGCTGACACGACCATCTTATCGCCATGGGTTTCTCCTCACCGCAATGGTAGGAGTTGGGTGCTACTTTCTGATTTCTTATTTATCCTGTGAAGCTGGAAAGGAAAGGGAAGTTATCTAAAACTAACCTTGCACGCGAATGTTTAACTGAACAAACGCTAAGAGATTCGGGGAGTTCGGGGTCAGGTTATACAATAGGGACTTGTCAATTACCCATCCTATATGTGGTTATCCACAGGTCGTTAGCAATTATCCTTACTACTTTCTATTTACTGGTGTTTGTCTGATGTGGGTTGGGAAAGTTTCTCCTTTGGGAGGTTTTTGAGAGAGAGAGTTTTTGATGATTTTGGGTTTTTTGATGTTTTTGGTAAGTGAAGGTACTGGACCTAAAGTTTTTGATTGGTGTGTTCGCCAAGATTTCACAATCTTATGCCTACGTATTCCCGTTAAAGATAAACAGGGAAATCAGAGCAATCGTAGTTCCTCCTATTCTATGGGAGGAAAAAGATGATGTTTTGGTGTCTTGTTCGAAGCCCCAGATTGAAGCTAAATGAGTATTTATGTCTTGTTCAAAGCCCAAGATTGAAGCTAAAAGAATGAGAGAGAATTTGTCATATCTAAAGGGAGACATCTCGTCTGTTTATCACAACTGTTGGGTGACTGATTATAAAGGAGGGTTACTTTAACTGGGATATGAGAATCTAGCAATGCCATAATTTCCTTTATAGGGGATTTATCCTGAAGGAGGAAACTTTAACTCAGTGTTGAGCAATGCCATTTTTCCTTACGAATATTTCATGCTAAGAGAGGGACAATGACGTGGATGTAAATAATCTAGAGGCTTGCGACTTACAGCAATTAGATGAAAGAGGAAGTTTACCAGGATAAGAGATGGACTACAACTTGGATTATTTGAATCAATAAGTGTGCCACTTACAGCGGTTATCTGGGATTATGGTTTGTTTTGAATATTTGTTTTGATATGTGATTGTACAGAGAAATGTCTTCCTACAGAGTGTTTTTGATTTCCTCTGAGGGGATGTTGGTTTTATTGTGTGCCTTGATCAAAGCCCAATGTTGAAGCTAAGAGATTGATTGACTCCATTGGGGAAGTCATTATACAAAGCCTAAGAGGAGGCTAGAAAAGACTAACTCAATAAGAGAGTGTTTATCTGTACTGTACAAAGCCCAAGATTGAGGCTAAAAGAGAATTGACTCTTTTGGGGATATAATTATACAAAGCCTAAGAGGAGGCTAAAGGTTGACTTTTTTGGGGAATATTTTGTTTGTCTTGTACAAAGCCTAAGATTAAGGCTAAAAGGGGAAACTGACTCTACAGGTGAGAGGTTTTATCTGTCTTGTACAAAGCCCAAGATTGTGGCTAAAAGAAGATTGACCCTACTGGAGAGTATGATTTGTCTTGTACAAAGCCCAAGATTGAGGATAAAAGAAGATTGACTCTGCTGGAGAGTATATGTGTCTTGTACAAAGCCCAAGATTGAGGCTGAAAAGGGTTAACTCAACTTGAGAGTGCTTTTATGGTGTCTTGTACAAAGCCCAAGATTGAGGATGACTTTTGCTGAGGAAAAGAAGGATCATTATACAAAGCCTAAGAGAAGGCTGAAAGGATGATTGACTCAACAAGAGAGTGCTAAAAAGGTGATTCACTCAACAAGAGAGTCCTTTGACTCAACAAGAGAGTGCTTGACTCAACAAGAGAGTGCTGAAAAGGTGATTGACTCAATAAGAGAGTGTTAAAAAAGTGATTGACTCAACAAGAGAGTGCTAAAAAAGGTGATGGACTCAACAAGAAAGTGCTTTAAAAAGGTTAATTCTGTTGATGAAAATCATTATACAAA
This sequence comes from Lathyrus tuberosus, assembly GCA_022829125.1. Classification (NCBI taxonomy): domain Eukaryota; kingdom Viridiplantae; phylum Streptophyta; class Magnoliopsida; order Fabales; family Fabaceae; genus Lathyrus; species Lathyrus tuberosus. The sequence goes on from JALAZF010000494.1 coordinate 2,926,353, forward strand.
GCATAAGAGGAGGTTGTCTTCTGCTGAGGATTATTAAGATCCAAAGGCGGGTCCAAGATGGGGAATCATCTCTTGCTGAGGGTTACAGAAGAGTTGAGGTATCAGATGCCTTGAGGTTCTGATTTGGGATAGTGTTATACTGATGATAAGCTGACCCTAGCTGGGGAAATTTAGGATGAAGGACTGAGTTTTAGAACCCATGGGTTTTAACTCTACTAGAGGTTGATTAAATGACCAGGGTTTTTCCTGTGTTTGAAGGGAACTTGAGAATGTCTTTGAGATCCAACAGGAGATGAGACTGTCCAAGTCTACTAGTATGGAAGAGTTTATCTTTGTATGATGCCCAAGAGGAGGCTGGTGTTTTAAGGGATGAGAATCAACCCTAAGAATTGGTCTGAGGTCTTGATTCTTCGGAAAGACTGCTCTAGCAAAGGATGACTAAGTTTTGTCCTATACCTTTAAGAGGTCTTCAGGGTCCTTGTATTAAGCCCAAGAGAAGGCATGAAAACTTCTAAGAAGCCGGAGGGTCCTTGTACAAAGCCTAAGAGGAGGCGGGGTTGCTTTTAGGAAGCCTGTGGGTCCAAACTTAAGAAGAGTTCAAGAAAAGTTTCACCGAGAATAATCTTTTCTTTAGTGAACAGTTCTCGGGTTTGAAGAAATTCAAGAGAGGTTTCACCTGGAATTAATCCTCTCTTGGGGAAATGAATTTCTTTGACAATTTTCTAATAGTGACAGTCTGAGAAAAGTTTCACCGGGAATAATGCCTTTCTCTTTGTTCCATATTGTATAAGTCCAAGAGGAGGCAAGACTGTATCTGGAATTCCTATGGGGGGAACTAGTTTTGATTGTGTTGAAAGAGTGACCACTGGCTTGATCTAGTTCTAGACCTAATTGTCGGGGAAAACTTTAAGCAGATAATATACAGGCATATATATATACAGATGAAATATATATTGTATGTAAAGAGAGGGTAAATGATATATATATATATATATATATATATATATATATATATATATATGCAGATAATATATACTGTATTCCCGTTTAAGAGGAGTTATAGGTTAGCAAGCTTCCAGCACAAACAAATATCTATATATATATATATATATATATATATATATATATATATATATATATATATATATATATATATATCTGTGTGTGTGTGTGTGTGTGTGCAAATATGTAAAAGAAAGCAGATAAAACTTACAGGTGAGCAAGCTTCCATTGTAACAGCTGTATGGTTAGTTGTTTGAGAAATTAAAGAAAGTTTTGTAACAACTATGAATTTAAACCTAAATCAAAAGGGAAAGTTGATTTTGAAAAGAATATTGGGGCTTATACTCAAGGAGAGGCCCATGGAAAGACATTGAGTGCGCCGTCATTTTTGAACACTATACCAGGACTTATACAATGACTGAGGCTCACATTATTATATTTACAAAGAGGTTTGGGTCTTACACTCTATTAGATGTCCAAAGTGTATTTTTAAAAAGAAATATGGGACTTACAACACAAGGGGAGGCCTAATTGATTTTTGTTTAAATGGCGACGAACGCGCCGAGATTTTTAAAATCGCAGTGGGACTTATACAATGACTGAGGCCCAAAATGGTTTCCTGTAAAAAGGGGTTCGGTCTTACACTCTATTAGAGGCCCAAAGTGTTTGAAAAAGAAAAGAAATGGGACTTACAACACAAGGGTAGGCCCAGATGAAAATGTTTTGAAAACGACGATCACGCCGAGATTTTTGAAATCGCAGTGGGCCTTATACAATGACTGAGGCCCAAAATGATTTTCATGTACAAGGAATGAGCCTTACACTCTATTAGAGGCCCAAAAGTGTTTCGAAAAAGATTTGTGAGGGTGAAAATAATCAAAACCCTAATTTGATTTTAAAATGTAATTTAATTGAATAAAAATTCAATATAAATGATCAAAATTAACAAACATGTGTGAAAAACAAGTTGTGATCTGTGATTAATGTTTGAAAAATCATGTTTCATTCATAGAATGATTTGAAAATCATTTGAATTTGCAAAATCAAGAGAAAGAAATATTTTTAAATTTTTAAAAACAAATAAAACATAATTCTTTACAAAAATACCAAATATATGAAATAAATAATATTTTTGTGAATTTTTTGTAGAATTAAATATTTTAACATTTTTGGGAATTTTCAAAAAAAGAACCAATAAAAAATAATTAAAATTGAGAGAGAAATTTATTAATAAAAACCATGAAAGTATGAAAAAAAAAATAGCAAAAATAGTGAAAATGGCAAAATGGTATGGGTGGGTGTTGAACCCACGACCTGCCAAACAAACACACATGTATGCTACCACTGAGGTGGTGATACATCCGTTTATCAAAACCACCCCCGATGAACATATATGGGGGCCTTGTTTTTAGGCCTGCCCAAGGCGCCATGGCCTGGTCCTTGCCCAAGGCAAGGCCTGATTTTAGGCCTCTTGCGTGAAGGCTTTAACTTTCTCATTTCTCCATGGATTGGGACAAATTTTAGGTGTATCTTGCCTAGAATTTCATGAGGAATCCAATGGTGCCCTTGGAATTGTCAGAAAATGCTTCCATTTAAAAATCTGACAGTGATTTCAAAATAGGCCTAAATTTGCATGTTCTATGCTATCACTTCACACAAGCAACAATAGCATGTTAAATTGGTTCAAACACAACATATATGACATGTATGAGATGTCCATGATCAATGGACATCAAAGCAATGCATGATTTAGAGAGTTCAAGTTGTGATGCACTTACCTCTTAAAGTTTCTTGTGCTATCTGTCAAGGTCCTTGTGCCAGAAGTAATGCAATGCTTTGAACACTCTTGATTAATACCTTAGAAGCTTTTAGGATGATCAAAACAAGCTGGAATCCTCAGGAACAAGAATTGGCTCTTTCTTGCAAAAGGGGCAAAAGGGACCAAGATAGTAATTCTCTCCAATGGTGTTCCAGATGAGTGAAACTAATTAGGACAGTTTGAGGATGATATTTGGAGTGTGTTTGAGGCCTGGTTTGGTTTTATAAGTGACTGAATCAAGACATGGCTTGAAAAATGCAGAAAAGTCAAATTTTGAGGTTTTGGAGGTTGACTTTCTGATTTTGGTGTTTCAGATCAAAGGTGAGTGTTTGAACAGCTTAGATATGATATATTGGATGTGTTTGGATCATGAGTTGTGGTGGAATTGCTCTCTAACTCAAAAACTAAGAGATGACTTGCAAACGAAGGCATTTTGGCCTAAAGAGAGAGATTTTGAGGAAATCATCAGTTGCAGTGCTTTGGTGTACTCAAACAGATCACAAATGAGCTCTATTTATAGTAGAGCAAGTTTGTTTTGCAAGCAATAGTGAATGACAGCTGGTACAGGCCTTTGGCCAATGTTGATCCAAGGGAATCTTTAGTCCCCTGTAGCCATTGACTTGAGGTTAGGGCACAGGCCTATGGTCCTTTGATTCAGAGATGGATCTTGACTCATTCAGTTCGGAATGTCTCAGTCCATGCCACCTTGATGCATCCATTGAATGCTTGGAAACAAAATTGGAGTCTTGAAGCTTTTTAGCCTTTTTAGGGCACTCATGGCTACATGTAGTTCCTTGGACTTGGGAGGCTTGTGGAACAGATCTTTTCACTTGGATGTTATCCTCTGATGTGTCCAAATGGATGACAAGGCTTGGAGTTGTCCAATTTAGCTAACTCGAGCAAAATGCACAAAATCTGCCTTGTAAAAATCAGTCCATGATGCCATGTTCCAAGGGTTGTATCTCCCTACTCAAATTGAATTTGGAGATGATCTGGTACTTGTTGGAAAGCCCTCATGGCATACTTCAACTTTGATGTTCACCAATGGACCTGGTTTAACTTGGATCAAGGTGAAAAATGTCCCTACATTTTGGAAAAAGTAAGGCAGATTCTGACTTTTTGAAAATTTCACTAAGTGTTGGAAAAAGTGTCATTTTCATGGTTTTGTGATTTTGATCAATCCATAACTCAAAATCCATGAGGATTTGGAATCTCTTGTAGTTGACACTTTTAAAGTATGTCAGATGGACTTTCATTTGAGCTTTGAATGGGAGAAAAATGCCTTGTGGTTTAGGAGTTATGACCTTGCAAAGTTGGTACAATATTACTTTTGTTCCAAAACTTAAAAAAATTTTGGTTTCTTATGGTTGCCCCTTTTGCAAGAAACCTCACTTTTCTTGACTTTTCTTAATGAATGATGATCAATACCATACATTAACATTACTTTTTTACTTAGGGATACCATATTTGTGAAAAATTCCAAAAAGTCAAACTTGATTTTGTGCACAGTTGACTTTTTATAGGATGAAATCCAAACTGTGCGATCCTTTGTGAAACCAAGTCCTAGACCTAATTCAAACCGAATGGATGGATTCCATAGGTGTTATAGGGTGTATTGAATCATGTCCCAAGGTTTGGGAGCATGTCTTGGTCAAAAGTCAAAGATTCAGTTGACTTTTTCTTCAAAACCCTAATTGTGGTCCAGGTGAAATTGAAACTTATGGATCAAGCATCTTGGATTAATCCATTGTTGTAAATGGATCAATTTGGTGTATTTGAGGCCCTCAAATCATGTCTTGAGGTCTTGGCTCATGCTTTGCCCTAAAAGTCAACTTAGGGGTGAATTAGGTTAAGAAACCCTAATTCCTTATTTTTTATGAATGCATCCCTTGAGGCCAAATTGACTTGATGATTGGGTCCATGAGGTCCTTTGGAGTATCTTGGGTTGTGATTTGAAGCATTGGCTCATGCCCAGAGGAAAATTCCCATCTGGAGGCCTTGGTAAACCAAAACCCTAATTTGGTGACACTGGCGATCTTGAGGCTTGATCCACTTGGAATGTTGCAACCTTGTGCTTGATTCTTGATGTGGGAGTCCTCTTTATCCTTTATGTATGTTTAAGAGGTTAGAAAAGTTGAAGATCATGTCATTTCTTGATTGATCCTCTGTCTAAGTGCTCTGAGAGGGCTCAAAACCCTAATTCTTGATTACGGTGAATGCTCACCCATCTTTGAGGAGATTGATGAGGCATGATGGTACATCCATATTATGGTGATGATTCTCACAATGATGGGAAATCTTGGTGGTCAAATTTTGGGGTATGACAGGTAATAGTAGTGATCATGAAGTTAGAGGCATTAGGTTTGATGATAGCGAAGAAGAAAGAACGTGTGAAAGAAATTAAGGGTTTGTGAATTTTGTGGTTAAAATACCGAGTAGTGGTACAAGGGTTTGTGTTAATGGCAAATCTCTAAGGTGTAATATAAGGGCCAGAAAAACCAAAAGAAGCAAGGTGGTCACTCTAAGCTAAATCTATTGGTTCTTGCAAAAATAATGGCCTCTAGTTCTAGAAGGTTACCCATTAATATAGCAAGAGAAGTTGAGGATGATGGTAGTGAAGAATAATATAGTTTAGATCCTGATGATAGTGGCGATGAAAAGCTCCCTAAGTATGAGAAGTTCAGAGGTGAATTGATGAACAAAGATTTTCAATTCAAACTTGGTATAGAATTTAGTTCATTAAGTGAATTTAAAGATGCTATAAGAGAGTGGCATGTTCTTAATGGAAGGGAGATAAGGTTTGTAAAGAATGAATCCTATAGGGTTATGGTAGAGTGTAGGGGGAAATGTGGTTTTTTAGCATTGTGTAGTAAAGTGGGTGACAGGCACACCTACCAATTATAAACATGGGTGGGTACACACACATGTGCTAGGGTTTGAAATAACAGATCTTCCAATTCCATGTGGGTATCTAAGTTAGGGGTTGTGAAAAGAAAGTCCATGGATAAGGTGAAAGTCTCTGAGATTATGTCTAAGCTACAAATGAAGTATTATGTGGGTAGCACCAAAGGTAAGGCATGGAGGGCTAAGACAAAGGCTGATGAAGTGAATGAATGGGATGCAGTAATACAATATTCCATGTTTTGGAGCTATGCTGCAGAGTTATAAAAGCAACATGTTGGGAATACAGTTAAGATTGACATTGAGAGGCCAATTCCAAGTTTTCCACCAAGATTTGAGAGATTCTTTTTTTTGTTTCGATGAATGCAAGAAGGGGTTTATTAAAGGTTGTAGACCTTTCATTGGAGTTGATGGGTGCCACCTCAAAACAAAATATGGTGGATAGTTGTTGGTTAATGGGAGTTGCAAAGGCTACTTATTACCAGGCATGGGAGAAAAAGATGACCGAGCTAAAGAAATTGGACAAGAAGGCGTGAGAATGGCTGATGGGAGTCCCTACAAAACTATGGTATAAGCATTGTTTTAGCTTTTATCCAAAATGAGATGTTTTAATGAACAATCTTAGTGAGTCTTTTAATAGCACTAATTTTCAAACTAGGGATAAGCCAGTCCTCATAATGTGTGAGTGGATTGGAAACTATCTAATGAATTGGGTATTTACAAATTTAATTAAGTAGTATAAATGGAAACATAATGTTATGCCAATACCTAGAAATAGACTAGATAAGGAGGTGATGTTGAGTGGTCAATGGATGCCAACATCGAGTATGAATGAGGTTTGGCAAGTTCATCATCTATTTAACGGGCTATAATTTGTTGTGGATATTGGGGAAAAAAACTTGCTCATGTTGCTTTTGGGAACTAGTTGGCATACCTTGTCAACATGTTATGGTTTCCATGCATTATCAAAATCGAAAGTCATAATTGTATGTTGATGACTGTTACAAGAGGAAGGCATATAAATTATGTTATGAAAACAATGTAAGCCCAATCAAAGGGAATGAAATGTGGCCAAATGTGGAAGTTGAAGACATGATACCCCCAATGTATAAGAAGGGTCTTGGTAGGCCAAAAAAGTTAAGGTGGAGGGAGCATGATGAAACAGGCTCAAGGATGAGGAGGCCTTGTGTAGCATATAGGTGCACGAAGTGTGATAAATTTAGGCACAATTCAAGGAAATGTCAAAGCACGGTACAAGACACAAATGCATTGAAGAGAAAGAAATATTTGATTATCATTGTTGGTTTATAGCATTGACTATTTTATTGCACTCACTGGTTTATTGCAATAACTATTTTATCATTTTTGGTTCATTGTGGTTGTCTGTGTGCAGAGAAAACACCCAGAACCAAGGATGAGACCTCAAAAAAAAAATGCAACTAAGAGTGAGACCTCAACACCTGTTGTACCTGTCGTTGAAGATCTTTTCTATGATCCAGAAATGGATGCCATAATTGAAGACTTAGTTGCCTCTTATGATCAACCTACTGAAGTTGCTTCTCAACCACAAGGTACTGAAGTTGCTTCACAATCACTTCCTACTGAAGTTTCTTCTCAACCACAAGGTACTCAAGATGCTCAAAAATCTCAAGTAATTAATCCTACACCAAAGAAGAAGAAAATTGGAAAGAAGAAAAAAACACAAGCACATACGAGGAATAGTGAAAGGCTAAAAACTATCTTCAAGCAAGAAAAATGTTATGGACCAGGTTCAACTACTAATGCACCATTGGAAATTGAGGATCTAATTGCTGATGCACCATTTGAAATTAAGAATGTTAGGTGCTAAAAAGTGTTAATATTTAGTTCGTTTTTAGCACCTTTTTTGTGCTCTTTATTTGTTAATCCAAGCCTTTTCCCATTGTTTCCGGTTAATAACCGTTTTCTAATTAATTGCATTAATTGACTTATCTATTTAACTTTTGTGTTTTTATTATAGATTTTTGCATAGAAGTGTAAAGATTGGAGCAAGGAAGGCCCCACAAAAGCAGTTTTGGAAAATAAGCATTTTTGGAGCATGCTTGAAGCGCGCTCAGCGCGCTCCTAGCACGGTGGTAGAAGTAGTTACAGAAAGTTACGCGCTCAGCGAGGTCCTTAGCGCGCTCAGCGCGCTCTTTAGGCAGTTTATTGTAAAGTGCAGCACGCTTAGCGCGCTCTGCGATGCTCAGCCCCCTTATAATTAGACTCTTTTGTATTTTTCATACTCTCTCTTGATACATTTTAGAACAAAACACCTTGTGAACACTATAGCATCCATTTTGGAAGATTGGAAGCATCATTCATCGAGAGATCATCATTGATGCTTGATATTCTTCTTCATCTTCTTGATTGTTTAGCTTCCATGACAATGGAGAGCTAATTTTCCTTTTGTGTCAAGGTTAGATGGTAGATAAACCTTTCTTTTGTATGTATAGTTATTGATTATAGCTTATGAACTCTTGGATGATGAATGTTTGATGAAAAAATTTGTTTATATGGTTTATTCTTTGTGTTGGTTCATGATTGAGAAATGTGTTCTTACACTTTACCTAAGTTTTTCATCCATCAATGTGCATTGGCTAGAGATAGTAATGTGTGTTAATGTTCATAAATATTGAACTTAAATGTTGTCATTTTGATAGTTTGAGTGAGAGATCATCAAAGGATCAAAATGGTAAAATTCACAATATGTGTTAGAAATAAACATATTGGGAGGAAATGTGATTACATTTACCGTCTAAACGAGTTCATTCGCTTTGTCGATTCTATCCGTGCAAAATGGTTTGTCGAACCCTAATCTTGATATGCTTCTTATAAATCGTTAAAACAAATCTTTTTACCGCTTATACTAAACTTTGAATGCAAACTTTCCGATTTAAAAAAAAACCAAAACCCCTTGTTACTTTGAAGTTTAAAATGTATACGACTGTAGAACGGCTGCGATATCACCGAACAATCTCTGTGGATCGATAACAAAACCCTAACTCTATTTGTATTTCAACAAATTGGCGCCGTTGCTGGGGAATGTTAATTGATATTGCAAGCATTGCAATAGTTGTGAAGTTTTAGACTTGTTAAAAAATTTTCTTGTGCTTGTTGATTTGTTTTGTTTAGTGTGCAGACTTTGTTTATGCGAGGGCAACTACCGGCGGACCAACTTCCATTCGATCCCGAGATTGAAAGAACCGCTCGTAGACTCAATAACAGAACTAGACGGAGGAGGCAACTAGCTAGAAAAAGGCAAGAACAAGGAGAGAGTTAGATTTCTACACCACCACCAATTCCACAGTTCACGCCAATCATGGATCCACCACCACCACCCGCTTCCACACCAGGTGTAAATAGCCCACGTCACACCGCTCAGTTTACTAACAACAATCAAGGAAGGCAAGCTGAGATGAAAACTGGAACTTTGAACTTGTTGTATGGAAGTCCGTTCACGGGAATGGATCATGAAGACCCTTTCGCTTTTCTCACCAAATTTTATGAGATAGCGTTAGCGGTCGGAGTCGATCAAGCGCAAGAGTTACCTCTTTTCAAGAGACTATTTCTTCATGCTTTGCTTGGCAAGGCTAAGGATTGGTATCTTGATCAAACTCCCGCTGTGATAACCGATTGGAAAGTTTTGGAGGAAAAATTTATAGAACGGTTCTTTTCTCACAACCGTTTTATGGAGTCAAAAACTGCAATTTCTGTGTTCTCTCAGGGCACTAGTGAATCTCTGAATGAAGCATGGGAACAATTCAAATCCATGCTTCGCAAATGCAAAGGCCAAGGGTTTGACGAATTAACACAAATTCACATCTTCAAGAATGGTCTCCAACCAAATTGTAAGACATTATTGGATGCCACTTCTGGAGGATTTATTTTATCAAAGAGTGTCAAAGAAGCTACGAATATCATCAATAGAATGGCTCTCAGTGATCTTCAAAGTCAAAGCCGTAACTACTCGCAAAAGAAGCCGGGGTACTTGAATTGGGAACTAATGATGCAATCCTTGCACAAAACAAGCTCATATCTCAACAAGTGGAACTTTTAACTCAACAAATTAAAGAATTGAAGGAACCTAGCAAGAGTAAACAAGTTGCTTGTTGTGAACTTTGTAAAGGAGAGCATGACACCGAATTTTGTCGTCCTTCGGGATTTGAAGAAGTGAACTACATGAATAATCAACGAGACTATCAAGGAAGACAACAACAACAACAACCTTATCAACAACAACAATATAATCCTCAACAACATTACCAAGGCAATCAAGGATATCCACCGAGGGCGAACTATCAACATAATCAAGGTTATGGTGGCAGTTCTTCAAACCGGAAAAATCCTTATCAACCTCCACCACCTCCGGTTGCGAGCTCTAAGTTGGAAGACACTTTGACTCAATTCATGCAAATGTCTATGGCCAATCAAAAGAGTAGTGATGCGGCGATAAAGAATCTAGAAAATCAAGTGGGGTAACTTGCCAAGCAACTTGCCGAGCAACAATCGGGTCCTTCATTCTCCGCAAATACTCAAGTGAATCCTAAGGAGCATTGCAAGGCAATCGTTACAAGAAGTGGGAAGGAGTTGGTAAAAGAAAATGAGAAAAAGGTGGAGGAAGAAAAAATTGATGGTATTGTGAAGAAGGATTGTGATGAGGAAGTAGTTGAAAATAAAAGTGAAAATGAAGGTGTAGTTGAAAAGAAAGATGATGAAATAGTTGAAGTTGAAAATAAGAGTGGTGAGGAGTTGAAGAAAAAGGAGAGACTTAGGAGAGTGAATAAGGGAAAGGAAGTAGTGAGCACTATTTTGATCCAACATTTACCATACCCTCATGCTCCTTCAAAGAAAGAAAATGAACGACATTACGCTCGTTTCATGGATATTTTTAAACAGTTGTAAACTAACATTCCTTTTGCCGATGCTTTGGAGCAAATGCCAAAATATGTTAAGTTTATGAAAGACATTCTCACAAAGAAGTGGAGGTATTCGGAAACGGAAACTATTATCCTTGACGCAAGTTGTAGTGCCATCATCCAAAGAACTCTTCTGAAAAAAGAAGTTGACCCGGGGGGTGTTACTTTGCCGGTAACAATTGGTGACGTCTATGTTGGGAAAGGCCTAATCGATTTGGGCTCAAGCATTAATCTAATTCCTTTGTCCATTGTAAAGAGGCTTGGGAACATTGAGATGAAATCCATTCGGATGACGTTACAATTAGCTGACAAGTCCACAACTCATCCTCATGGGTTAGCTTAAGATGTCTTGGTAAAAGTTGACAAGTTTTTCTTTCCGGTTGATTTCGTTGTTATCGATATGGAGGAATATGAGGATGCGCCTTTAATTCTTGGGCGACCTTTCATGAAAACCGCACGATGATGATTGATGTGGATGACGGTTTAATGAAAGTGAGGGTTCAAAATGAAGAAGTTTGCTTTGATCTTTTTGAAGCAATGAAACATTCTCGAGACAATCATGATTGTTTTCATATCGATGCAATTGAAGAAGCAACTTTAGAGGTTTCAAAGCATGTTCATATATTATCTCCTTTGGAAATGGCTCTCGATGAATCTTTTGAGGTGTTTTCCGATGAAGAAGAAAGAGCTCTTGAAGAATGTTTAAAAGAGCTTGAATCTCTCAAAGACTTGCAACCGTGGGAAGTAGAAACGAAAGAGTTAAAGCAGGATGTGAAAGATGAGAAGTCACCACTTGAATTGAAGGTCTTACCTTCGAATTTAAAATATGCGTTTCTTGATGACGGTGGTAACAAGCCGGTTATCATTAGCAACGTTTTTTCCAAAAACGAGGAAGACCGTTTAATCCAAGTTTTGAAGAAATATCAAGATGCAATAGGTCGGGTTCTTTCCGATATTAAGGGAATTAGTCCATCTTATTGTATGGATAAGATTCTTATGGAAGAAGATTTCAAGGCGGTTGCTCAACCACAACGCCGCTTGAACCCAACTATGAAAGAGGTGGTTAGGAAAGAAGTTGTGAAGCTTTTGGATGCGGGAATGATCTACCCGATCTCTGATAGTCCATGGGTAAGCCCCGTGCACGTTGTTCCTAAATAGGGTGGCATGACCGTTATCCGAAACGATAAGAATGATTTAATCCCAACAAAGATTGTGACGGGGTGGAGAATGTGCATTGAGTATAGAAGGTTGAACACCGCAACTAGAAAAGACCATTTTCCACTTCCATTCATGGACCAAATGCTCGAGAGGTTATCCGGGCAGCAATTCTATTGTTTCTTGGATGGATATTCGGGGTATGATCAAATTACGGTTGACCCGGCGGATCATGAGAAGACGGCTTTTACTTGTCCATTTGGCATTTTTGTGTATCGAAAGATGCCTTTTGGGTTATGTAATGCGCCGACAACTTTCCAAAGGTGTGTTCAAGCTATCTTCTCCGACCTCATAGAAAAGACAATGGAGGTGTTTATGGATGATTTTTTCATATTTGGAGCATCTTTCGACTTGTGTTTGAAAATTTTGGAAACTGTCCTTGAGAGGTGTGTCAAGACTAACTTGGTGTTGAATTGGGAGAAGTGTAACTTTATGGTGACGGAGGGAATTGTGCTCGGCCACAAAGTTTCTTCCAAAGGCCTTGAAGTAGATCAAGCGAAGATTGAAGTAATCGAAAAGTTGCCTCCTCCTACCAACGTCAAAGGAATTAGATGCTTCTTGGGGCATGCGGGATTCTATAGGCGTTTCATCAAAGATTTTGCAAGGGTAGCAAGGCCATTGAGCAACTTGCTCAACAAAGATCAGGTATTTCTCTTTGACGATGAATGTCTTATTGCTTTCCAAATTTTGATTGAAAAACTAGTTACCACTCCAATAATCATCGCACCAAATTGGACTTTAAATTTTGAACTAATGTGTGATGCGAGTGATTATGCCGTTGGAGCGGTGTTAGGTCAAAGGAAGGACAAAACTTTTCATGCTATACATTACGCAAGCAAGATATTAAATGAGGCGCAAGTAAATTATGCCACAACCGAAAAATAATTGCTTGCGATTGTATACGCACTTCAGAAGTTTCGTTCTTACCTAATAGGGTCAAAAGTGGTTGTCTACATGGATCATTCGGCTATAAAATATCTGCTCACTAAACCGGATTCGAAGCAAAGGCTCATCCGTTGGATCCTTTTGCTTCAAGAATTTGATTTGGAAATAAAGGATAAAAAGGGTTCAGAGAATTTAGTGGCAGATCATTTGTCCCGTTTGATCAACGTGGAGTTTACCAAAGCTGAAAAGGAAATCCGAGAGGAATTTCCCGATGAAAAATTGTTTAAAGTACAAGTTAGGCCTTGGTTTACAGATTTTGCTAACCACAAAGCAACCGGTTGGGTGCCCCAAGACCTAACTTGGAACCAAAAAAGGAAGTTCCTGTCGGATGCGAATTACTATGTGTGGGATGACCCGTATTTGTTCAGATTAGGAGGTGACAACCTTTTGAGAAGGTGTGTCACGAGTGAAGAAGCCTAAAGTATTCTTTGGAATTGTCACAACTCGCCTTATGGTGGCCATTTCAATGGTTCTAGGACAGCCACGAAAGTCTTGCAATCAGGCTTTTGTTGGCCTACTCTCTTTAAAGACGCAAATCTTCATGTGCAAAGTTGTGACACTTGCCAAAGAAGTGGGGGAAATGGAAAAAGAGATGAAACGCCCCTTCAAAATATACAAGAAGTTGAAATTTTTTATTTTTGGGGCATTAATTTTGTTGGTCCATTTCCACCCTCTTTTGGAAATGAGTACATGTTAGTGGCGGTTGACTATGTGTCGAAGTGGGTTGAAGCGATTGCTTCACCTTGTAGCGAGCGAAACTGGACGTGTTTCTTAAGCACTGTCGCTCCTTGGGGGTTACTATAGGTCGATTCATTTTTTATCCTATTGTGAGCTGACTAAGGAAGGGAAATAGATGTCTCCAATTAACCCTGCTTGCATACTGAGTTTAAACAGAGGTCTGTTAGGTTACGAATGCTATCAATGTGGGGGGCCTCTCTTAGGTTATTTTTGGGGAATTTAGACTTTTAGCGGGGAATACGGACTAGGATGTTTTGACTGATATACGGGATTTTGGGTTTTTGTTTAGTGTGCTCGCTAAGATTTTTCTTTCAATCTTATGCCTACGTATTCCCGTTTCTCCGAAACAGGGAAATCAGAGCGATCGTAGTTCCTCATAGTCTACGGGAGGAAATGGTATTTTGGTGTCTTGTTCAAAGCCCAAGACGTGAAGCTTAAAAGTGATCTATATCTTGTTCAAAGCCCAAGATGTGAAGCTAAAGGTAGTTTGTATCTTGTTCAAAGCCCAAGATGTGAAGCTAAAAGGGTTTGACTTTAGAGAGAATTTGTCATCTCTAAAGAGGGGTTTGTCTGTCACAACTGTTTATAAAGGAGAATTACTTTAACCGGGATGTGCGAATCCGGCAATGCCATAATTTCCTTTATAGGGGATTTCCAACCTGAAGGAGAAGACTTTAACTCAGTGTAGAGCAATGCCATCTTTCCTTAGGAATTTCTCATGCTAAAAGAGGGACAGTGGCATGGATGTAGATGATCCAGAGGCTTGCTGCTTACAGCAATTAGATGAAGGGAAAAGAGTTGTTGATGTTTGTGTACTATGAACGAGGCACAACTTTGATGCTAAAAGGTTGATTGGATCAACCAGTGGTTTTCTTATACAAAGCCTAAGAGGTGGCTAAAAGGTTTTCCTTATACAAAGCCTAAGAGGAGGCTAAAAGATGTTTGACTCAACAAGAGAGTCTTTTATAGTATCTCGTACGAAGCCCAAGATGGAGGCTAAAAGTTTTATACTCAACAAGGGAGTGATTTGTGTCTTGTACAAAGCCCAAGACAGAGGCTAAAAGGATTGTGACTCAACAAGAGAGTCTTTTTTTTGCATCTCGTATAAAGCCCGAGATGGAGGCTAAAGTGGGTACTGTTTCAGTTGAGAGACCAGTATATGGGTTCAAAGAGAAAATCAATTCTTATATGAGTAACACTGTACTCAGGGATTTTGATTCGAGGATTAGGGATATTTCCTTTTCTTTGAGGAAATGGGAAATCCAAAGGGTATTGAGACTGTCCGAGTCTACGGGGTTCCTTTCTATTCTTGAAGGGTGCTTGAGAATGTCTTTGAGAATCAAGGAAATTAGACTGTCCAAGTCTAGAGTTTCATCTTTTGTACTATGCTTTGAGAAACAGTAGTAGACTCTTGGAAAGACTGTTCTATTAAGATGACTGATTTCTGTTCCTATACCTTTAGGAGGTCGTCGGGACAATTTGTACGAAGCCCAAGAGGAGGCTGGAAACTTTTAAGAAGCTGAGGGACAATTTGTACTAAGCCCAAAAGGAGGCTATCATTCCTGGAGGAAGAAATCATTTATACGAAGCCTAAGAGGAGGCTGTGAATACTTCTAAGAAGCCGACGGGTCCTTGTACAACGCCCAAGAGGAGGCGGGGATGCTTTTAGGAAGCCTGTGGGTCCCCAAACCCCGAGAAATTCAAGACAGGCTATTCACAAAGAATAGATCAAGCTAGGAAAGTTCAAGAATTTGGAAGAAACTCAAGGGATGAAATTCACGGAGAAGAGATCATCTCTGGGGAGTAGAGTTCCTTGATAATTCCTAAGGGTGCTTTTAAGAAGCCTGTGGGTCCCCAAACCCCGAGAAATTCAAGACAGGCTATTCACAAAGAATAGATCAAGCCAGGAAAGTTCGAGAATTTGGAAGGAACTCAAGGGATGCAATTCACGGAGAAGAGATCGTCTCTGGGGAATAGAGTTTCTTTGACAACTTCTACGAGTGACAGTCTGAGAAAGGGTTCAAAAAGAATCTGCCTTTCACATCTCCATATTGTTTAACCCCAAGAGGAGGGAAGACTGTGTCTGGTAATCCTATGGGGATCTAGTTTCGTCTATTTCTAAGAGTGATCAAAACGGCTTTACCTAGTGCTAAACGTAGTTGCCGGGGAAACTCTAAATATCTATAATATTATTACACAGTCGATACGAGTTTATGAAAGGAGACTTACAGTGAGCAGCCCCATAATACAGTTATATGTATATGAAAGCGCTAAATGAAAGTATATAAACACTTACTCGGTTGTAGAGCTTCCATGCTGTTTGGTTAGTTGTTCAACAAAGAAAGATTGAAAACAACAGTATATTTCAAGATCAAAGGAGAAAGTGCTTTGAAAGAGAAAGATTTGGGGCTTACAACTCAAGGAGAGGCCCAGGGTTTTATCAGTGATTGTACTGTTGAATTTGTACAGAGGGACTTATACAAGTGACTGAGGCCCAAAAATTATTTTCTGTACAAAGGGATGGGTCTTACACTCTCTCAAGAGGCCCAAAAGGTTTAAAGAAAAATAGTGGGGCTTATAACACGAGGGTAGGCTCAGATGATTTTTCGTTTAAAATGGCGATCGCGCCGAGATTTTCTTTTAATGCAAAAGGGGCTTATACAATATCTGAGGCCCAGAGTTGTTTTTTGGTTAAAAGGGGATTGGGTCTTACACTCTATTAGAGGCCCAAAAGGTTTTGAATGGGTCTTATAGCTCAAGGAGAGGCCCAGGGTTTTTTCTTAAAAGGCGACGATCGCGCCGTTTACTCGTACAGAGGGACTTATACAATAAGTGAGGCCCAAAATGGTTGTACAAGGGGGTTTGGGTCTTACACTCTCTCAAGAGGCCCAAAAGGTTTAAAAAAAGTTGTGAGGGTTGAATCAATCAAAAACCCTAATTTATTTCCAAAATGTATTTTAATTGAATAAAAAATCAATTAAAATGATCAAAAATTGTTTAACATGTGGGAAACAAATTATGATCTTGGATTAATACTTCAAAAATCATGTTTTGCCCTACAAAATGATTAGAAGTCATTAAAATTTACAAAATCAAGAGGGAAAAAATATTTTAAATGTCAAAAACAATTAAAATATTAATTCTTTGCAAAAATATCAATTATATGAAATAAATAATATTTCTGGGATTTTTTGGTAAAATAAAATATTTTAACATTTTTGTGAATTATTAAAAAAAGAATCTACTTAAAATCATTAAAACTCAGAGAGAAATTAATTTTTGAATCAATTAAATAAAATCACAAAATTCAAATATTTGAATTTGAGAGAAATGGCGCCAAGAACAGTTGAAGAACACGCACGTTTTTCAGTTTTGCCCAGATTTGCATTTTCTATCCAATCTCACGGAATACTTGATTATATCATGCAATCCACATATCAATATGCTCGTCTCAACCTCACGATCATGTTTATGACAATTAATTTCATTTAAATTAAGCATAAAACAAGAAATCACGACAAATCCTCAAGAACCCTAATTTCTGCATGAAGGCTGGGATTTTTGATACACGATTCAAACAAAGCAATTAATTGAGGGGAAACATTCCATGCATGATTATGAACATTTGGCAAAAGTATTGTGCGAGGAAATATGCATAGATTGAGAGATGACTAAGTTTAGGCTTACCTCTAGGTCGTGACAGCAAGTTCAAAATGATTTCTGAGTAGGAGGTGTTACAGATGAGTTGTGATGATCTAAACAGCTTCCCTACACCCTATGGAGTGTGTTTGAATGCTAGGACTTGATGGAAATTGGCTGGATCACTTCATGGAATCTCAACTGCAACTTGGTTAAAACCTTGAGCAATTGACTGGTGATTCTGAGAAATCAGTGTTCCAGGTGTTGTTTAAGTGTTTGATCAGCTCACATATGATGTATGTGAGGTTTGTGTGTGATTGGTTTGGTTGGAAAAGCTCTCAAACTCAAAACCCGATAGTGACTTGCCTTAGAAGGAAAAATTGGAGTAAAAGAAGAGATTTTGAGGAAAGCATCTGTTTGACGGCTTTGGTGTACTCAAATTGATCACAATTGAGCTCTATTTACTGTAGAGCAAGTTTGTTTTGCAAGGAATAGTGAATGGCAACTGCTGAGTAGGGTTGGCCAATGTTGGCAAATGAAAATCCAAGTCTCCTCTAGCCATTGACTAGAGGTTAGAGCACAGAGCTTTGGTTCCCTTGGTCTTGGATAAGTCTTGACTGAATTCAGTTGCCAATAGCTCAGTCCATGCCACCTTGGTGCTTCCATTGAATGCTCCAATCCAAAATTGGAATCTTGTCCCTATTTTAGGCAATTCTAGGTTTGGCATGCTATTTCTTGTTCCAAAGACTTTGGAGGCTTGGCTCAGTGATTGTCCCCTTTAGATTCAATCCTCAGATGTGTCCAAAGTGATGACAAGGCTTGGAATTGGCTGATTTTGGCAAATCGACCAAAAGTACAAAAATCTGCCTTGCTTTGGCAGATTTCAGCAAGGCATCTTGCCAATGTCATATCTCATGGCTCAAGTTGAATTTGGTGATGTTCTTGGTCATTTTGGAAAGCCCTTATATGACACAACAACTATCTGATCACATTTGGTTTTGATACTTTTTGGATCCAAGTGAAAAATGTCCCTACATTTGGAAAAAATAAGGCAAATTCTGACTTAGTGAAATTTTCACCAAGTGTTGGAACAAAGTGACTTTTCTTGATTTTGATCACTCCATAACTCAAAATCCATGAGGAATTTGGACATAGGTCAGTATGAAGCTTTTGTAGAGGCAATGAAATCTACAAATCAAGATTTGGATGGGGAAAAATGGCTTTGTGGTTTAGGAGTTATGATCCTCCAAAGTTGGTACCTTTGTCACTTTATTTCATAACTTAAAAAATTTTCTAAGTTTTTATGGTTACCCCTTTTACAAATTATCCTACTTTCCATGATTTTTATTGATGAGTGATGATTCAAATCATACATTAACATCAATTTAGGGTTAAAAATCCAATTTTGTGAAAAATCTCAAAAAGTCAAAGTTGACTTTTGTGCACAGTTGACTTTTTGTCAGATGAATTCCAAACTGTGCAATTCTTCAGGAAATCATGTCCTTGACCTAAATCAAACTTGATGGACATGTTCCATGGGTGTTATAGGGTATATTGAATCATGTCTTAGGGTTTGGGAGCATGTCCTGATCAAAAGTCAAAGTTACAATTGACTTTTCTCGCGAAACCCTAATTGTGGTTCAGATGAAATTGAAACTTGTTGCTCAAACTTCTTGGATCAATCCATTGTTCCAAATGGATCAATATGGTATATTAGAGACCCTCAAATCATGTCTTGAGGTCTTGGTTCATGATTTGTCCCAAAAGCCAACTTTGGGGTGAATTAGGTCAAGAAACCCTAATTCCTGATTTTTGATGTATGCATCCCTTGAGGCAAAATTGACTTGATGATTGGGTCCATAAGGTTCCATGGAGTATATTAGGTTATGTTTTGGATCATTGGCTCATGCCCAGAGGAAAATTTCCATCTGGAGGCCCTAGTCGGCCAAAACCCTAATTTGGTGACACTGTCGATCTTGAAGCTTGATCCATCTAGAAGGGAGCAACCTTGTGCTTAATCCTTGAAGTGGGAGTACTCTTGATCCATTGTAGATGTTTGAGAGGTTAGACAAGTTGAAGATCATGTCATTTCTTGATTGATCATTTGTCTAAGAGCTCTGAGAGGGCTTGAAACCCTAATTTTGATAGTAGTGAATGCTCACCCATCTTTGGGGAGACTACTGAAGCATAATGATACACCCATATTGTGATGATGATTTGCACAATGATGGGAAATATTAGTGGCCAAAATTTGGGGTATGACACACCTAAGGCTGATGGCAAGACGATGATCAATTTTCTAAAGAAAAACATTTTTTCCCGTTTTGGCACGCCTCGGGTTCTGATTAGTGATGGCGGGTCACACTTTTGCAATACATCTCTTGAAAGTGTTTTAAAACATTACGGTGTATCGCATAAAGTGGCGACCCCTTACCACCAACAGTCGATCGGGCAGGCCGAGGTGTCGAACCGTGAAATAAAAAGGATTTTAGAAAAAACAGTGTCAAGTTCGCGAAAAGATTGGTCGCAGAAATTGGACGAGGCTTTGTGGGCATATCAGACCGCTTACAAAGCCCCAATTGGCTTAACTCCATTTCAAATGGTTTATGGTAAAACATGCCATTTACCAGTTGAAATGGAGCACAAAGCACTGTGGGCCCTTAAGCTGCTAAATTTTGATACGAACTTGGCCGGAGAGAAGAGAAAATTACAAATTCAGGAATTGGAGGAAATGCGAAATACAACCTATCATTCCAGTTGGTTGTATAAAGAAAATGTAAAGAATTATCACGATAAGAAGATCCGGCAAAAGGACTTCCAGGTCGGCCATTTGGTACTGTTGTTTAATTCCTAGTTAAAACTTTTTCTGGGAAAATTAAAATCAAAATGGTCAGGACCATTTCGTGTGAAAGAGGTGAAAAGTTATGGAGCGATTGTGATCGAAGATTTAGAGAAAAAAGACAGTTGCACCGTAAATGGTCAACGCTTGAAAATCTACCTTGGTGGTAACTTTGATCGCAATAATTCTCCTATTCTCCTCGATGTTCTTAATTGAGCATCTTGGCCCGTCGAGCTTATCCGACGTTAAACAAGCGCTCGTTGGGAGGCACACCAATTTTGTAAGTATTTATCGTTTTACTAGTGAATTTGATGTTTAAACATGTTTTTTGAAAAATTGATGTTGTATGCAGTTTAGAGTGATGTTTTGAACTTGTGGATGTTGAATTTTTGCTGCTGGGAGGGTTTTTTGTGTTGCAGAGCGCGCTTAGCGCGGTTTTGAAAAAAATGACCCCTTACTTCCAGCAGCGAGCATGCTTAGCGCGCAACATATCCCGCTAAGCGCGGTGTGCGGAATTTTGAAAAAAAAATAAAGTGTTTCTGGGCCCACTAAGTTGTACCCGGCCCAGATTGGGTTTTATGTTGTTAGGGTTCTGAGGTTTTGCCTCATTTCACCCTTTTTCACTCAAAAACTTCCCTAGCTTCTCTCCTCCTCCATTTTCAAAATTTCTTGTGAGCTTCTTGGGTTTTTGTGTGCCCTAACTCCATTTTCATCATCTTCGTGCTCATCTTCATCTTCTTCAATAGTAAGTTCATGCTTTTATTTTATTTTTATTTTCTCATTTTGAAAACCCATTTTGGGTTGGTTGTTGCATGTTAAATGTTCATGAATATTACTTCATCTATGTCTTCTCTAGTTGTAAATTTACTGCTTTTGGTGCTTAAACTGAGATGAATGCCTGTGGTTAGGAGTTTCAATTTTAGAATTTAGGGATTATAATTTTAGAAGTTAGGTTTTGTGAATGATTTAGTTTGTTTTGATTTTGGGGATTCGTACTGAACATCTCTCTGTGAATATGGCTGTGTTTAGGAAGTAGAATTTCCTTTGGAACCTTCTGTTGCAGAGGGGGTTTTTTTTTGCATTTCGCAGAGCCCGCTCAGCGCGCTCCTGGGCGCTTAGCGTGCTTTGGGATTTACAGAAGAATTCCCCTTTTCTGATTTATGTTCTGCTTTCCTTTAATTATTATATGTAATTGTTTAGGGATTTAGAAATTTTTGTATGCTGTTTTCACTAACCTTTGGGGCTGTTTGGTGTATGTTTCGTTTGGTCTTCTTTTCAGATGTCAGGGCACAAAAAGAAACGACTGGCTGTTTCTACATCAAACCCAAACAGACGTGCTCCGTCTGGCCCTTTTGATGGAACTCGTTTTGTTGGTTTGGAGCAACAACAACGTTATGTGCAGCTTGAAAGAAGATCCATTTGGCCAGATAGAATTATTTTACTTGATTCAGAGGGACCCCACAGGCACATTGTTCATCATGTCTAGGGTGCAGGTTGGGGTGCACTTTCTTCACCCTACCCTGAGTACCACATTGACATCGTGAGGGAGTTCTTCGCAAATGCATTGCCCTCCAATGGTGAGCCATTCAATTTCAGGACTTGGGTTCGGGGTAAGGCTATCGATTTCTCACGGGATGCTATAAATACCTACCTTGGCAACCCACTCGAGCTGGGAGAGGGTGAGCTATGTGATTATGGGAAGACGTTGGCTCGACGTAATTGGAATGCCGGCCAACTTAGAGATGCCTTATGTGTGCGCGGGGGAACATACATAGCAAACGCTAGTGGAGCGCCCCTAAAGTTCGCACGAGGTGTGTTGGATACTGCCGCTCAACTTGTTATGTCTGTGGTTTTACACAACCTTAAACCGCGGAGTCACACCTCTTCAATTCCCTTGGAGACAGCTTCTCGATTGCTCATTTACTTAGTGTTGAAGTACAAATAGAGTTAGGGTTTTTGTTATCGTATCCACAGGGATTGTTCGTGATATTACCGCCTTTCTACAGTTGTAACATTTCAAACTTTAAAGTAACAAGGTGTTTTAGGTTGGTTTCGTAGCGTTCTCATTCAAATTTAATTAAAAGCGGTAAAGAGATTGTTTTAACAGTTTATAAAAGCATGTCAAGATTAGGGTTCGACAAACCACTTTGCACATATATAATTGATAAGCAAATGAACTCGGTTAAATGATAAATACAATCACATATCCTCCCAATATGTTTATCTCTAACACATATTGTGAGTTTTGCCATTTTGATCCTTTGTTGATTTCTCACACAAACTATCAAAATGACAATAAAGTTCAATATTTGGTGAACATCAACTCCCAATCCTATCTCTAGCTCATGTTCATTGATGGATGAAAAACCTAGATAAAGAGTTGGAGCATATTTCTCAATCATGAACCAACACAAAGAATAAACATAAAAAACAAGGTTTTTCACCATATATTCATCATCCAAGAGTTCACAAACTAGAATCAATCCATATACATACAAAGGAAAGGTTTTCCTACCATCTAACCTTGACACAAAAGAGAAATTAGCTACACATATTCATGGTAGCTTGATCAACAAGAATCGGGAGAAGAGAATCGAGCATCAACGATGATTTCTCGACAAAATGATGCTTTCAATCTTCCAAAGATGAAGTGCTACAGTGTATAATGTATTTTGATTTTAAAATGTAAAAAAGGATCCACTAAAATTCTGAACAAAACAACTTAAAAAGGGGGTGAGATTCGAGGAGCGCGCTGAGCGCGCACCCAGCCGCTGAGCTGGCTCCACTTAGAAAATAAACCGCCAAAGAGTGCGTCGAGCGGGCAACCCCCTGTAACTACTCCTACCAGCGCGCTTCAAGCATGCTCCAAATATGATTATTTCCCAAAACTGCTTTTGTGGGGCCTTAATAGCTCCATTCTTCACAATTCCATGCAAAAATCTGTAATAAAAACACAAAAGTTAAATAGATAAGTCAAATAACGAAATTAGCTAGAAAACGGTTATAAAACGGAAACATTGGGAAAAGGCTTGGATTTACAAATAAAAATAAAGCTCACAAAAAGGTGCTAAAAACTAATCTAAATATTAACACTTTTTAGCACCTAACAACTCTCCCCAACTTGTTTCTTTGTTTGTCCTCAAACGAAGGTACAATAGAATAGAAGCAAGCGGAAAACCGGAAACAAACACCAACAAAAATCAATGGTTCAAACCAAATTAACGCGCACGCAAGTACCGCTCGGCCTTACAAAGAATGAAAACATGTAGATGAACTAACTTCTAAACATAAATAACAAGCACAAATCATAAGCAAACAAGAAAACCAAGGAAACAAAAATATCTTAAGGGCTTCTAAAGGTTGTAACTTGGCAAGGTTTAACAAGAAAGGGATATTTGTAAAAGGCCATTGAAACAAAGTGGTTAACAAAAATTTTCAACAATGAACAACATGCCAATAACCCACTTAGACAAACCTCATAACAATTCAATTCAATCCTTTCTTTTCTTTTCTATTCTTTTCTTATGTGTAGCGAGTGATTTTTAGATGTGGTTGCGAAGCACGATCGCTCTGGTACTATAGTTCGATTCATTTTTTATCCTATTAAAGCTGATGAAGGAAGGGAAATAGATGTCTCCAATTAACCCTGCTTGCATACTGAGATTAAACAGTCAAAATTGTTGGTTTACAGATGCTACAAAGATTTGGGGTTTCTCCTAGGTTATTTTGTTGACGAGGGGTGCTTTAGGCTATTGGTTAGGATGTTAGGACGAATGTATGAGAGTATGGGATTTTGGGTTTTTGTTTAGTGTGCCCGCTAAGATTTTTTCTTTCAATCTTATGCCTACGTATTCCCGTTTACCGAAACAGGGAAATCAGAGCGATCGTAGTTCCTCATATTCTATGGGAGGAAATGGTTGTTTTGGTGTCTTGTTCAAAGCCCAAGACGTGAAGCGAAAGGTAGTTTGTATCTTGTTCAAAGCCCAAGATATGAAGCTAAAGAGTCTATTTGTATCTTGTTCAAAGCCCAAGATGTGAAGCTGAAAGCAGTTTGTATCTTGTTCAAAGCCCAAGATGTGAAGCTAAAGGTGTTGACCTTAGAGAGAATTTGTCATCTCTAAAGGGGTTTGTTTGTCACAACTGTTGGGTGACTGACTGTAAAGGAGGATTACTTTAACCGGGATTTGTGAATCCGGCAATGCCATAATTTCCTTTATAGGGGATTTTAACCTGAAGGAGAAGACTTAAACTCAGTTTAGAGCAATGCCATCTTTCCTTAGGAATTTCTCATACTAAAAGAGGGACATTGGCATGGATGTAGATGATCTAGAGGCTTGCCGCTTACAGCAATTAGATGAAGGGGGAGGAGTTGTTGATGTTTATGTACTGTGAACGAGGCACAGTTTTGATGCTAAAAGGTTGATTGGATCAACCAGTTGTTTTCTTATACAAAGCCTAAGAGGAGGCTAATATGTGTCTCGTACAAAGCCCGAGAGAGACGCTAAAAGGTTTTGACTCAACGAGGGAGTCTTTTGGTATCTCGTATAAAGCCCGAGATGGAGGCTATTGTTTGTTTGGCTCAATAAGAACCTTTTTATATCTCGTATAAAGCCCGAGATGGAGGCAAAAAGGGTGATTGACTCAACGAGGGAGTCTCTTATGTGTCTCGTACAAAGCCCGAGAGAGAGGCTAAACGTTGTTTGACTCCGCTAGGGAGAATCATTGTACAAAGCCCAAGAGGAGGCTAGTATGATTGGAGAAGGATCATTATACAAAGCCTAAGAGGAGGCTATAGTTACCGTTTCAGTTGAGTGACAGGTCCAATATACTGATTTAAAGAGAAAATCAGTTCTTATCTGAGCAATGCTGTACTCAAGGATTTGATTCGAGGATCCGGGTTATTCCTGTTCTTTAAGGAAGTGGGAAATCTGAAAGGTATTGAGACTGTCCGAGTCTACGGTTTCCTTCCTATTCTTGAAGGGTGCTTGAGAATGTCTTGGAGACTCAAGGAAATTAGACTGTCCAAGTCTAGAGTTTCATCTTTTGTACTATGCTTTGAGAAACAGTAGTAGACTCTATGAAAGGACTATTCTATGCAGATGACTATGTTCTGTTCCTGTACCTCTAGGAGGTCTTCGGGACAATTTGTACGAAGCCCAAGAGGAGGCTGGAAACTTTTAAGAAGCCGATCGGTCCTTGTACGAAGCCCAAGACGAGGCTATAATTCCCGGAGGAAGAGATCATTATACGAAGCCTA
This sequence comes from Lathyrus tuberosus, assembly GCA_022829125.1. Classification (NCBI taxonomy): domain Eukaryota; kingdom Viridiplantae; phylum Streptophyta; class Magnoliopsida; order Fabales; family Fabaceae; genus Lathyrus; species Lathyrus tuberosus. The sequence continues at coordinate 2,951,645 of JALAZF010000494.1, forward strand.
AGAGGAGGTTGTGAATACTTCTAAGAAGCCGATGGGTCCTTGTACTAAGCCCAAGAGGAGGCGGGGTTGCTTTTAGGAAGCTTGCGGGTCCTTGAACAATGCCCAAGAGGAGGCCGATGCTTTTAACAAGCCAGGAAAGTTTGAGAATTTGGAAGAAACTCAAAGATGCCATTCACGGAGAATACAATCATCTCTGGGAATAGAGTTTCTTGACAATTCCTAATGAGGACAGTCAAAGAGAAGACTGTATCTAGTGATCCTATTGGGGATCTAGTTGTCTATTTCTACGAATACATGAAACGGCGTCACCTAGTTCTAGACGTAGTTGCCGGGGAAACTCTAAATCTATACTATTATTACACAGTTGATATGGGTTTATGAAAGAAGACTTACAACAAAACAGCTCCACAATACAGTTATATGTATATGAAAGCGGTAAATGAAAGCGGATAAACACTTACTCGGTTGTAGAGCTTCCATGCTGTTTGGTTAGTTGTTCAACAAAGAAAGATTGAAAACAATAGTATATTCAAAATCAAAGGAGAAAGTGCTTTGAAAAAGAAAGATTTGGGGCTTACAGCTCAAGGAGAGGCCCAGGGTTTTATCAGTGAGCGCACTGTTTGATTTTGTACAGAGGGACTTATAAAAGTGACTGAGGATTAAAATATTATGGAGTATGAATAAGAAGTGTGTAAAACAGATTTTGAAAATGATGATTTTTGCTATGTAAAAGAATTGGTTGAGTTTTGAAGATAAACTAAGAAAAAGAGGAATGTGATGTCACAACATCACATTCGACATCACTCATGAGTTTTGAAGATAAGAGAACAAGGGAATATGCCACAACATCACATTCAACATCAGACAAAAACCAGAACTGCACCTTAATTTTCAACATCTTTTTATCAAACTTCAAACATTCATAACTCTCAATTTTTAACGGATTTAAGATCCGGAAGAGCCTATCTTGACCAATTTTTCGCAAGGAATCCAATGGTATCACTCATACATACTGAAACTTAATGTACATCACACACAAGGCAAAAAACCAGATCTGCACCTTAAGTTTAAACATCATTGCTTCTCAAATTTTCAAACATTCATAACTCTCTCAATTTTTAACGAAATTGAAATCCGTAAGAACCTATCTTGACCAATTTTTCGCAAGGAATCCAATGGTATTACTCATACATACTGAAACTTAATGTATAGCACACACAAGGAAAAAAACCATATCTGCACCTTAAGTTTAAAACAACATAAACTCCACATATAAACATGTTAAAGTGCAAACAGTAGGAGGATCATAACATACACATTAAGGACTACATTTTTGCTTCAAGAATTGTTCAATATGATGCATGTATGTGGACATCAAAGGAAAGCATGATTCAAAGAATTCAAGTTATGAATTTTACCTCTTTTTTTGGAGATTTTGTGCAACCTACCAAGTACTTTGTTCCATAAATGATTTGATGCTTTGGACACCCTCAAATGACCTCTTAGAAGCTTTTAGGATGGTTGGAATCAGCTCGTACCTGCAAAAACACAAACTGTCCCTTTCTTGCAAAAGGGGTTAAAAGTGACCAAAATAGCAACTCTCTCAAATGGTGTTCCAGATGTTGGGAACCATTTGGGATAGTTCAAGGATGATATTTGGAGTGCGTTTGAGGTTTTATCGGGTTTGGTAAGTGACTGAATCAAGACATTGCTTGAAAAATGCAAAAAAGTGCCATTTTGAGGTTTTGAGAAGTGACTTTGTGATTTTGTGATTACAGGTCACTTGTGATAGTTTGCACAGCTTACATATGATACATTTGAGGTGTGTGTGTGATTGATTGTGATGGAAAAGCTCTCAAGCTCAAAAACTCAGAATTACTTGCTTTGGAAGGCAAATGAGCTCTATTTATAGTAGAGCAAGTTTGTTTTTGCAGCAATAGTGAATGGTGGCTGCAGCAGAGGTTTGGCCAATGTTGGCCAATGAAAATCCAAGTCTCGTCTAGCCATAGGCTAGAGGTTAGGGCACAGAGCTTTGGTTCCCTTGGTCTTGGATAAGTCTCGACTGAATTCAGTTGAGAATGGCTCAGTCCATGCCACCTTGATGCTTCCATTGAATCCTCCAATCCAAAATTGGAGTCTTGTCCCTCTTTTAGGGATTTTTAGGAATAACATGCTACTTCTTGTTCCAAGGACTTTGGAGGCTTGGCTCAGTGATTGTCCCCTTTAGATTTGATCCTCAGATGTGTACAAGATGATGACAAGGCTTGGAAATTCGTGTGGCACAAGAAATGTGCAAATCTGTCCCATGAAAAATTCAGCTGCAGCAAGCCTTTTTGTAAAATCCATAACTCCCTGCTCGAGTATGCTACATGGACGTTCTAGGACTTTCTGGAAAGCTGAGACGATGTACTTCAACTTTGATGTTCAAGGTCTGGCTTGAATCAACTTGGATCTTGAAGAAAAACATCCTTGAAGTTGGGACATTCTTGCTGGAAAATATTAGTGATGTCCTATGCAATGTTGGAACATCAGACATTAAGAACATTAATAATTCCAAACTTTAATAACTTGTATCTTTTAATCCACTATGGTATTTTGAGTTGAAGTGAATTGCATCTTTGATGCTTGTCTTTCATGGTGACAAAGTTTGAAAATTGGGCGGCACAAGAAAAGTGCGCAAAATCTGTCCTAAATCAGCTCGAGCAGGGCCTGTTGTGATGTTCATAACTCCTTGATCAAGTTGAATTAATGGGAGTTATTATACATTTTGGAAAGCCCTAATGACATACTTTAACTTTGATGTTTGACTTTGCTCTCGGTTCAACTTCCAAAGTCATAAAAAATGGTCTTGAACTTGTGTAGTCAAATCTGTCCTAAAAGTTTTCATGAAAATTCTGCTTTATCAATGTTTTTTTGCAAAAATCATATCTCCTTGCTCGACTATGCTACAAGGACGTTCTACAACTGAGATAACGTACTTCAACTTTGATGTTCAAGGTTTGGCTTGAATCAACTTGGATCATGGAGAAAAACATCCTTGAAGTTGGGACATTCTTGCTGGAAAAATATTAGCGATGTCAGAGCATTAGACATTAAGAATTCCAAACTTTGATCACTTATATCTTTCAATATATCCTTATGATATTTTGAGTTGATTCCTTCTACAATGTTGAAGTATCAAATACCCTCTTTAAAAGTAGCCCTTACGCAAAACCAATGGATGCTTGGGTCAATAGTTACAACCTTAAAAAGTTGTGCACTTGAACATGATTTTAACTTAGAAAAAATTTCTAAGTTTCTTTCAATTTGATCAATTTTGCAATTTTGCGTGATTTATTGATTTAAATTTGATCAAATTAAATCATCCATCATATTTTCTTGAGTAATGGCTTGTGAAGCTCAAAGTTGACCAAAAGTTAAACTTTGACTTTCTGCGTCAGTTGACTTTGTATTAGATGAACTTGAGGCTTGATCCACTTGAAATGTTGCACTCTTGTGCTTAATTCTTGATGTGGGAGTCCTCTTGATCCTTTGTGGATGTTTGAGAGGTTAGAAAAGTTGAAGATCATGTCATTCCTTGATTGATCATTTGTCTAAAGGCTCTAAGAGGGTTTGAAACCCTAGTTTGATTGTAGTGAACGCTCACCCATCTTTGGGGAGACTAATGAGGTACAAAGGTACATCCATATTGTGCTGATGATTTACACAATGATGGGAAATCTTAGTGGTCAAAATTTGGGGTATGACAGATGCCCCTATTTAATCGTCTTGGACACGAAGGTGTGAATGACGAAGGTATTCGGGCATTCGGGGTGCAAGAGGATTAAATATCGGAATACCCGAAATTTTGATGGTGATTATGAATGGTAGCTTACACATTCATCTTCTTTTGCTAAGCAATGATGCTTAGAAAAGGTAAAACTTCCCCTCGATCCTGGTCTTCAGCCAAGGAACGGGTCTCAGTTTCTCAAATAAACTTCCCCTCGATCCTGGTTTCCTACCAAGGAACTGGTCTCAGTTTCTGATATAAACTTCCCCTCAATCCTGGTTTCCTACCAAGGAACTGGTCTCAGTTTCTGATATAAACTTCCCCTCGATCCTGGTTTCCTACCAAGGAACTGGTCTTAGTTTCTTTTGTCATTAAACTTTATTGACAAGGGACGCTATTTGTAGCGGTTTTCCTCAAACTTCTCGCCGAATTTTCCTGGGGAGATGCCATTTGATGGGAAAAAGTTTGACGTTAGACTCGCTGGGGAGCCCAATCGTCTGAGTTGTAGAGGTGCACAAACTTCTCTATTGGAGACGCCATTTGTCGACTCTATCTGGGGAAAGCGAGTCTCTTGAGAGGTTGCTTCTGCTTGGGATCTTACATCATACTTTTCTCGAGATCTTCCTGGAGAAATGCCATATGATGGGGTCCAATTTTAAGGTGCCAAGGACCTTTTCATCAGCGGTGTTTCAGAGATAAACTGCCGTATGGCTGAATCTTTGTTTAAGAGGCTTTCTCTGGGGATTTTCCTTAATCCGGGAAAGCAAGGATATCATCTTCAATGGCGAAGAGTGACATCTGTAGAAAGCTTCTCTGGCTTTTCAGAGGTTCAAGTTATCAAAGTGGTCAAGGACCCAACTTCAATCCAGAAATAAACTGGAGGAGAGATCGTTCAGACGTAACACTTCCTTACGAGGAAAGGGCTGACAACTCGATTGAGAGGACTTTTATCACTAGGGGACAAGACCGACTAGAGTGATAGTGATGCAATATGACTGTGAATGTAAATCAATAATGCATGATGTATGTATGCATATGCTGACAAAACTGACGCGACATACAGACTGACGAGTGAACACGACTGGATACTCAGCCATCGCGGGGCGAAGAAGTACCGTTGGTCAAAAAAGTAGCAAGTCCATCTTGCTTAGGAGAAACGGTCCCTGTTGGGAGCAATGTTGGTCGGGATTAGGAGATGAGAACTCGGCCGAAGCGTGTCAGACGAAACAAGGCCTCTGATACAGTTGATCCCTTCATTCAGGCGTACTAGCATAGAAGGAGTACTTTGATTCCGTACTTTGAGGTTCGATTACTTCTGGAGAAGCGACCGATGTTCTTCTGATGTTCAACAGTCAAAAGAAATTGCCATCTTTATTAAAAAGCAAAAAAAGTTTTAACAAGTAAATTCATTTTTGTTTTAATTCAAGAATCGTTAATCATGTTAACAACGTCGTTCTGTAAAGCTAAAACAAATAAGAATTACAAACAAAAGCACAAGGGCTCAAATTTTATTGATAAAATGGAGATCAGACAAACGCGTGATTCCATTGAGTATTTACAAAGTTAGAAAATGGTAAATTATAGGGAAAAGGGCTACGTTGAAACATAACGACCGCTATCCTTCTACCAACTTTGAATTTGGGGCATCCTGAGCTTCTGTCGAAGATGACCTTGACTGGAGTTTTCCTCCGATGGATGGTGTAACTGCTGCTGAGGGACCTGCCTCTGTTGATCATAGTTACTTACCATTATCCCTAACTTTTGCCTGGATTGTACTGTGATGTTTCCAATCCACCGGGATGATTTTTTTTCATGTCTCTAACTTTTGCCTGGACCGTCCTTTCGGGTTTTCAATCCCCGAGATTTTTTTTAAGGCGAAGTATTTCTTGACTATATCAACATTTGTGGGGTAGGCAAATTCCTCTCCGTCCATGGTTGCAAGTCTCAAGGTGCCGCCTGAGAAAGCTTTCGTGACCACATAGGGGCCATCATAATTCGGAGTCCACATGCCTCGCGAATCAGTGAGAAATGATTGTATCTTTTTGAGCAGTTTGAAGATCGGCGCGCACGTGGCGGTCATAAGGAATATAAATCTGGAAATGTAGTTCAAACGTCCTAGGAATCCTCTGACTTGTTTTTCAGTTTTCGGAGAAGGCATTTCTTGAATGGCCTTGACCTTGTCAGGATCAACCTCAATCCCTTTATGGCTGATGATGAACCCTAGTAGTTTCCCTGAACGGACACCGAAGGTGCACTTGTTGGGATTCAAGCGGAGTTTGTACTTCCTCAAACGCTCGAATAGTTTCGACAGGTGGGTCACATGCTCCTCTTTTGTCTTAGATTTTGCAATCATATCATCGACATATACCTCAATTTCTTTGTGTATCATGTCATGAAAAAGAGTTGTCATGGCCCTTTGATAGGTTGCTCCGGCGTTCTTTAAACCGAACGACATCACCTTGTAACAAAAGGTACCCCATGGGGTGATAAAGGAAGTTTTCTCCATGTCTTTCGCCGCCATTTTGATCTGATTATAGCCCGGGAATCCATCCATGAAGGAGAAAATTTTGAACTTTGCTGTGTTGTCTGCCAGCATGTCAATGTGTGGTAAAGGAAAGTCGTCCTTTGGACTAGCCTTGTTTATATCTCTGCAGTCGACACACATTCTGACCTTTCCGTCCTTTTTGGGAACGGGTACGATGTTGGCCAACCATTGAGGATATTCAGATGTAGCGAGGAAACCCGCGTCAATCTGTTTCTGTACCTCCTCTTTGATTTTGATGGCCATGTCCGGGTGAGTCCGTCTCAACCTCTACTTTACTGGCGTATATTCCGATCTCAACGGTAAGTGATGTTCCACGATGCTGGTATCCAACCCTAGCATGTCCTGATAGGACCAAGCGAATACATCGGGGAATTCTTTGAGAAGCTTTATCAAACTCTCTTTGGCAGTTGGACTGAGCAGTGCCCCAATCCTGATTTCTTTTCTCTCTTTTTCTGAGGTTCAATAGACCTTTCCTCTTGTCTGAGTAGTCGGGAGATCTCTTCTGGAATTTCGTTGTCAACTTCTTCTTTAGCCCCAAATCCCGGGAACTCAAAGTCGGGAGAAGGCATCGGATCGTATGTCTCAACGGGGTTTAAAATAAGAAATTTGCATGACGTGATGATTCGTGTTTAGAAGAGATAGAGAAAATGCGAGTGTGTGCAGTGTTTTATTTTACTGCTTGTTTTTTATTACTGATTTGTTTTTTAGGATTACCATTTTCTGAAAAACGAAAAGAGAAAACAACAATTAATGCGGAAATTACAGACCGACGTTATTTTATTAATGAACAAGTCGATTCTTGAAACTACAGCCCTATAAAACAAAACTCTGTCGCTTCGGGCAAAGCGAAGAGGGAAATTTACAGAAAGCGAGCCCTATCAAAACATCAGTTTCACCTGGGCATGGTGAAAGGTTAAAGATGGCAATTACTTTGACTGATGAACGACCTTTGGAGCATCAACAGTAACCCATTGGCGGCGAACTCCTCGGTGAATCACAAAGTCTGGCATCTTCCTTGATTTGTCTTCAGAAATGACGCTGATTTCTGGCGGAGCAGGATCATTGGAATCTGTCTCCCAGGCAGAGTTGTCGTAGGAGGATTCCTCTGTTGCATTTCACATAGCATTCGTGCTCTCAAGTAGATTTCCCCATCCAGTTGGCTGGATGTCTTCGAACCTGATACGAGAGCTTTCGGGCGCAGTGTACTTGACCATATAGTAGAATTTTCCACTCGGTTGTCCCAAGGTGTCCCAAACTTCTTTGGAACTGGAGGAGTCATTTCTCTCGATGACGTTGACTTCAGGAAAAGCATAGTTGATGAATTCAAGTCCTGCAAACGTTGCGAATTCATCTTCATGTTGAGTAGTTTCTGAATGACCTGAGTGTTGATCCCATGACATGGTGGGGACACAGGTATTCTGTTCAATGATACTCAGCTGATTTTCATTGTTCGGCTGACTCTCTTGCCTCAAATCTCCTGGATAAGGTTGCCACATTGGCAGACCATCCATTGGGCCATAGTAATTTTGGTCAAAGTTGTCTTTCATCAGAGTATCTTCCTCTAATGAATTTGGCGGAGCACGACATCCTTCCGGATCACAATCTCCATATATCATTTCGACGTCTGACCTTGGTATAAATCTCGGACTCTTCCTGAGACATATAACCGTCCGCGTTCAGATAGGACTTCCATTCTTCATCTGTGTCGGAGGGACACTCCTCATTGATAGCATGGACTATTTGAGACACTGGGTGAAGGAAACCTCCACTGTGGAAGAAGTTCTGAATGGGATGAAGACTTTCATCGTTAGTAGCTGTCTGGGTACAGATTGCAGAAAAACTAAGGCCCTTCTTTGTTTTATTGCCAGTAGGAATGACAAGCTGTCCCCATCCGGTTGTATCGGTACTTTCGACCGCTTTGATAGCATCTTTGTATGAGGAAATCGAGGTTCCTCATTGGGATTGATTGTCCTTGCTCACCGACAGTGCTTAGAACTGAGTTCTAAAAACCTCCTCGGGTTTTACACAAGTAGATGATGATAAGTTACTCACGAGTAAGGCCTGTTCTCCACAGACTGTGACAAGTTGATCGTTCTGAACGAACTTTAGCTTTTGGTGGAGGGTTGAAGTAACCGCTCCAGCCTGATGTATCCAAGGTCTTCCTAATAAACAACTGTACGTTGCTCGGATGTCTATGACCTGGAAAGTGACTTAGAAAGTGTGAGGAGCAATAGTTATGGGAAGATCAACTTCGCCGATATACATTTTTTGGATCCGTCGAATGCTTTGACGACGACCTCGTTGATTCTCATCGGAGGGCCTTTGAATGATAATTGCATCAAAGTGGATTTCGGCATAACATTCAGGGCTGACCCTGTGTCTACCAGTACGCTGGCTAAAGCATCGTCCTGACAGTTAACTGTGATATTGAGCGCCATGTTATGACGACGACCCTCTTCAGGTAATTCCTCATCACTAAATCCCAAATTGTTGCAGCAAGTGATGTTAGAGACAATGCTATCGAACTGTCTGTTTGTTACATCCTGTTCCACAAAGGCTTGCTCCAAGACTTTCTGTAGAACCTCCCTATGCGCTTCTGAACTGAGTAAAAGTGATAACACAGAGATATTTGAAGGAGTTTGTAACAGTTGATCAACAATGTTGTATTCACTCCTTTGGATGAGCTTCAGCATCTCATCATCATTTTTCGAAAGGTCAGGATTACTGGATTGACTGACTGGTGGATCAAGAGCTTCCGTCTGAAGTTCCTTTTCTTTGTTAAGTTCCCCAACCCCTCGGTTGAAGATTCTACCACTCCGTGTTACTCGACTGATGTCTGCAATATTCACGACGGAGGGTAATGGAATTTCCTTTCCATTCTCAATTGTTGTTGCACCGTATTTGTAAGGGATTTCCTTAGCTGATTCATACGGTAGTGGTCCCGGCAGATAGATGACTATGGGAACCTTCTGATTTTTCTGACCATCATAAGTAATCTTGATCCGTTCCCGGTTGGGAACTTTAGATTCGTCAAGTAGAGGGATAATGGCAAAAACATCCCTGGTCTGGTGATGACCAGAGATTGTGACAACGCCCTCGACTTGATTGGCAAGGTAGTTCGGCGTCCAGTTGATGGGTCCAGAACCCGAATATGGACGAATCTCTCCACGATCCACCTGACCCTGAAGGGCTGCTCTCACAAGGTAACACCCTTGGTTACTTTCTGAACAGATGCTACAACGGTCATAATTGTGTGGTGGCACCTGGCCACGCCCACTTTGAATACAATGTAACCACACTAGGTTAGCTTCCACATATCGGACATCCTGACTCTGACGCCGAGTAGGATTCCTGTTACTGATACTAATTTGCTGAGTATCCTCATCCATATAAATTGGCATCCACCAGTGATTTAACAAGTGCTGAAGTGCCTCCTGGACAAGGGTACAACGTCGATCGTTTTCACAACCCGCTTTACAGCTTTGATAGTCGTGTGATATTAAGAATCCGAGTCGGACCTGCTCAGCATGTAACTCTACTAGGTTGGTATTCATCACGCAAATATCAAAGATCTGAACCATGTTGATTTGATAAGGGTTCCTATCATGGTAGTCTTGGATCCATCCAAGATCCATCTGACGCTGGAGGGCTTCTTGTACAAAAGAGCAACCCTGTTTGTTTACCGAGCAAGTCAAACAAGAACTGTAATCGTGCCGCGGCAGATTATGATACTGGCTTTACCTTGAGTGCATTGCCACCAGATTGGTATTCATTGCACGGATGTCGTGGTTCTTAATGATGTTAGAATCCGTGTAGACCATGTTAACTCCACGAACTCGGTGCTCTTGGATCCATCCGAGATCCATCTGTTCCTGTAGAGCTGCTTGCACCACAGAACATCCCTGATTGTCTTTAGAGCAGATATCACACTGATGATAATTATGAGGTGGCACATGCTATATCCACTCTGTTTACAATGCATCTTGACCAGATTGGTTTTCAACAAGAGTACATCGTGAATTTGATAGACATCGTTAGTCTCTCCTTCTATCAAATTGATTGCAGCCTTCTCATGTTGAGGCAGCGGGTTCGTGAGAACATTAGGATTTGTATCCTTGAAGGATAAGAGCCCGCTCTTAACAAGCTTTTGCACGTCGGATTTGAAATTAAGACAAGTCTCAATGTTATGCCCTGATCCTCCTTGATGATAAGGGCATGTCTGATCCACCGTAAACCAGAAAGGCATATTTTCCGGTACTGTAAGAGGAGATTTAGTCTGAATGTGCCCCTTAGCCAGTAGTAATGGAAACAGCTCTGCGTACAACACGGGTATAGGATCAAATCCTGGTGGCCGTGTTGTACGGTTGTTGTTATATGGAGGACGAGCCTGCTGAAGAGGCTGTTGTGTCCTTTGCTGATCAGGTTGGCTCTGCGCAACCTGAGGTTGATACGTAGGAATAGGCGCAGGGCTGATAGCAGGAGTTACAGCTGCTACCGACTGATAACGTCGCCTTTGCTTTCCGAGAGAGATATTCCCAATATCTTGCTCTTTTTTCTTAGGGAGAGTACTACCGTATTTTTTAGTACCGCTCGTCGATCCAGTGTCTTTTACCAAACATCCTTCTCGGACGGCTTCCTCAAGACGTACGCCCATGCCGACCATCTCGGTGAAATCACTGGGTGCACTGGCAACCATTCAGTCATAGTAAAATGGGCTTAAGGTTTTTATGAAGATCTTTGTCATCTCTTTTTCCTCAAGAGGTGGACAAATTTGAGCGGCAATCTCACGCCACCTTTGAGCATACTCCTTAAAGGTTTCCTTGTCCTTTTGCGACATCGATCTGAGTTTATCTCTGTCGGGTGTCATGTCCAAATTGTATTTTTATTGTTGGACGAAGGCAGTACCAAGATCTATGAATGTGCTAATTGTAGCACGGTTTAAACCCATGTACCATTTGAGTGCGGCACCGGTTAAACTATCCTGAAATTAGTGAATCAGCAGGTCCTGATTATCAGTCTGAGCTGACATCCGCCGAGCGTACATCACCAAGTGACTTTGAGGGCAAGAGTTACCCTTGTACTTTTCAAAGTCGGTCACTTGAAATTTGTGCGGAACTTTCACATTGGGGACCAGACAAAGGTCTGCGGCGTCCTTTCCAAATAGATCCTGACCGCGGATGGGTTGCAGTTCCTTCTGCATTTCCGAGAACTGTTCCTGGAATTCATCCATTCTATCGAACATAGTTTCCTTCTTACCAGAAGGTATTGGCGGAATCTGTCCTTCCGGGACAGTGTGCACCACAGGGGGTGGTACCGTGACTACGGCAGTGAATCTTGGCGTCTCCCAAAGTTTGTAACCTTCAGGAGTCTTCAGTATGCCCCTGGCATCTTCGATTTCCCGAAGTTTGTAACCTTCAGGCCCAGCGGCTTCTGTTATGATTCCTTGATCCTCAGTGATCGGCGGAACATATCCTTCTGGGATATAGTTAACAGGCATGCCCCAGGGACGATCTTTCGGCATTTGATACCTAGGATCATACCTCTCCACTATTGGCATCGAGGTGATCTCTGAGATCACAGTTCTTTGTAGCTGAGCTTCTGCCATGGCTTGCATGTCGTTACGAAGCTTTCTCATATCTTCTCTTAGAGCGTCGATCTCTTCTTTCAACTCTCTGTTTTCTTCCTTAAGATCATCCATCTTTTTCTGACGATTGGCCCGAGTATTGTACGAATGAGAGAGTTTGACTCTAGAACCGAGACACAAACGTGAGATTCGTAGGTAAGAAGAATGCGTTGCGTGAGAATGATGAATGCAATGATTATATTAATTGTTTTTTGGTTTAATCAAAATAAACTTCGACAATTAGATTGCAAATATCAAACAATGGGGAAACCCCTTTTTATTGAAATCCAAAGGATTACAGAAACAGAAATACAGTAGATTACAAAGTGCAGAAACAGAAACCTAAGCTAATGGGTCCCGAGTCCTCTCTGAAGAGAAAGCGGGTGCTGACTCTGGTATCTTCCTTTTCTTTGACCGGGGCTCTTGGGCCGTTGTTGGGTTGTCATTCCTTTGCCAGGTGAAAGGAGCTAGCGAATTCCTTTGGTCATCTTGATTCTCTACAGCATGTTGCTCCAAAATTTCAATCAGAGCATCCTTCTCTTTCAGTAGTTGCTGTATTTTGATGCACTCTAAGTCGAGGGTGCGGTACTTGTTCGTCCAAGACCTTCTCTCCTGTTGAACTTTGTTGAGAGTAACCTGAAGCTTTTCAGTTTCTGTCATGAAATACATTAAAGATTCCCTTGGCGGAAGAATTCCGTAACGAGGATAAGGCATTTTTAGCTTGAGAGCTCTAGTTTGTACCCAATAGAGATAAGGCTCCTCCGAGACACAGTCTAGTTTTCCAGAGACTCTCGTCCTTTCTTATGAACATGTTTCCAAGTGTGCACTATTTCCATCTTTAGTGCTCTGTCACTTTCTCCTTCCTTGAAGAAAAGACCTTCCAGATGAACACCCCGTGGGATGTGTCTCATCGGGTATCCAAATTGACGGTGAACAAACACCGGATGATAGTTGATTCCTCCTTTAGTTCCTATGAGGGGTACGTTAGGGATGTTTCCACAATGATCAATGATTCTGATTCCATCATAAATCCTATTACACTAATCTATATCAGAGTTGGTGAGAGACATGATTTTCTGCGACCAACGTAAGGCACTCTTGTGATCCCAAAAAGAAGCAAACTTAGGCAAATGGGAGATAAACCATTTATAAAGCAGAGGTACACAGCATGTGATCTCCCCTCCACTGTACAAATTCCCTAAGTGTACAGAATGACACGCATCTGCGAGCAAAGTCGGCACAGGGTTTCCAACGAGAAAAACCTTAATGGAGTTGATATCGACGAAGTTATTGATGTTGGGAAACAAAAATAACCCGTAGGTGAGTAAAACAAAGATGCCTTCAAAAGAAGTCACGTTTCCTATACTGGCAAAATACAGGGCTTTCTTCGTTAAGAACTGGGCTGGCAAACCTTGGATGCCACCCTTAGTGGTTAGGTGAGTCCTGACCTCAGACTCGTCCAAATGAATTTCTCTTGCAATGGTCTAATTCTTTGGAATTTCTTCCAGTCCAGAAAATGGAGCTCGATCAGTAATGTGTAGATCAATCAAATGAGAATACTCCTCCAGCGTTGGTGCGAGCTGGTAATCCGGGAATGTGAAACAGTGATAAACTGGATCATAAAACTGAATGAGCGCATCCATGATTCCCTCAATCACATGGACTCTTAACAGTGGTAGCAGACCTCCGTGTTTGGCTCTGAAAGCCTCTTGGTTTGTGATCATCCCTACTAACCTTCTCAAATCCTCTAGCTTTGGAACCTTGAAGGTATACCGATGGGTTCTCCTTCTACCGAAATCCATTAGCACAATCTTTTTCTCTAATATTTGCAATCACAGTCTTAGTTTAATTTGAAAAACAGAGAGACTAGAAGAGAATTTTTTTTTGTTTTAATGTTTTTTAAATGAATGCATGAATGCAGCACACAAAAACATAGGAAAAACATGGGGTCAAGGGGTCATTGTCATGAAGTCAAGGCTCTACCCATCCCAAAGGTTTATACTAAGGTGATTTTTGTACCTGTACTCATTATCATCAGCTCCTCCCAGGAAAGCAAAACAACAAGCGGATCGCCAGCGAGTTGTAGAGAAATCTTAGAGTAAGTGCCACCGAGAATAAATCACCAGCCTCAAATGAGGGTAGTATCGCGTAACAACTATTCCCTATAGTTTCCGCACTACAAAAGGGTTTGGCTCGTCAGCTTCTCAGACATCACAATCGGCCCATTGTCTAGGTGAGAGAATGGGTTGCATTGGTCAGCCTCCACTGAGGTTGATGGTCGACCTCGTCGCCATCACTTATCTTAAGTGTATACTCAATCTTTCCACATGCGGCATCACACGCATTCCCATTAGCAGAAAAATAAACACGTATAGCAATTAGGAAAAGCAGTATATATATTTGTCCTAATTATCCTTGACCTTTAAAGCTATGAATCCTAAGTTCCTGACAGAAAATGGGTTCCCGGCGGAGTCACCATCCTGTGGTTTCATTCCAAATTAACGGTGTTTTGACCTAAGATCCTAGTGACGTCAAGGTTTCAAGAGATAAGAGGAACAAAATGCCTTGAAAGGCGCCTTTTTATGGTACCTCAGTTCAAGATTTCTACCTAGGAGACGAGAAGAGAACAAGATCCCTAAATTCTCCCCAGCAGAGTCGCCATTTTTCTGTAGCGAGTGGTTTTTGGATGTGGTTGCGCAACACGATCGCTCTGGTACTACAGTTCGATTCATTTTTTATCCTATTAAAGCTGATGAAGGAAGGAAAATAGATGTCTCCAATTAACCCTGCTTGCATACTGAGATTAAACAGCCAAAACTGTTGGTTTATAGATGCTACAAAGATTCGGGGTTTCTCCTAGGTTATTTTGTTGACGAGGGGTGCTTTAGGCTATTGGTTAGGATGTTATGACGAATGTATGAGAGTATGGGATTTTGGGTTTTTGTTTAGTGTGCTCGCTAAGATTTTTTCTTTCAATCTTATGCCTACGTATTCCTATTTACCGAAACAGGGAAATCAGAGTGATCGTAGTTCCTCCTATAATAGGAGGAAATGGTTGTTTTGGTGTCTTGTTCAAAGCCCAAGATGTGAAGCTAAAGGTAGTTTGTATCTTGTTCAAAGCCCAAGATATGAAGCTAAAGAGTCTATTTGTATCTTATTCAAAGCCCAAGATGTGAAGCTGAAAGCAATTTGTATCTTGTTCAAAGCCCAAGATGTGAAGCTAAAGGTGTTGCACTTAGAGAGAATTTGTCATCTCTAAAGCGGTCTGTTTGTCACAAATGTTGGGTGACTGACTGTAAAGGAGGATTACTTTAACGGGATTTGTGAATCCGGCAATGCCATAATTTCCTTTATAGGGGATTTTAACCTGAAGGAGAAGACTTTAACTTAGTTTAGAGCAATGCCATCTTTCCTTAGGAATTTCTCATACTAAAAGAGGGACATTGGCATGGATGTAGATGATCCAGAGGCTTGCCGCTTACAGCAATTAGATGAAGGGGAAGGAGTTGTTGATGTTTGTGTACTGTGAACGAGGCACGGTTTTGATGCTACAAGGTTGATTGAATCAACCAGTCGTTTTCTTATACAAAGCCTAAGAGGAGGCTAATATGTGTCTCGTACAAAGCCCGAGAGAGAGGCTAAAAGGTTTTGACTCAATGAGGGAGTCTTTTGGTATCTCGTATAAAGCCCGAGATGGAGGCTATTGTTTGTTTGGCTCAATAAGAACCTTTTTATATCTCGTATAAAGCCCGAGATGGAGGCAAAAGGGGTGATTGACTCAACGAGGGAGTCTCTTGTGTACTGTGAACGAGGCACAGTTTTGATGCTACAAGGTTGATTGAATCAACCAGTGGTTTTCTTATACAAAGCCCGAGAGAGAGGCTAAACATTTTTTGACTCTGCTGGGGAGAATCATTATACAAAGCCCAAGAGGAGGCTAGTATGACTGGAGAAGGAAAATTATACAAAGCCTAAGAGGAGGCTATGGTTACCATTTCAGTTGAGTGACAGGTCCAATATACTGATTTAAAGAGAAAATAAGTTCTTATTTGAGCAATGCTGTACTCAAGGGTTTGATTCGAGGATCCGGGTTATTCCTGTTCTTTAAGGAAGTGGGAAATCCGAAGGGTATTGAGACTATCCGAGTCTACGGGTTTCCTTCCTATTCTTGAAGGGTGCTTGAGAATGCCTTGGAGATTCAAGGAAATTAGACTGTCCAAGTCTAGAGTTTCATCTTTTGTACTATGCTTTGAGAAACAATAGTAGACTCTATGAAAGGACTGTTCTATGCAGATGACTAAGTTCTGTTCCTATACCTCTAGGAGGTCGTCGGGACAATTTGTACGAAGCCCAAGAGGAGGCTTGAAACCTTTAAGAAGCTGATCGGTCCTTGTACGAAGCCCAAGAGGAGGCTATAATTCCCTGAGGAAGAGATCATTATACGAAGCCTAAGAGGAGGATGTGAATACTTCTAAGAAGCCGATGGGTCCTTGTACTAAGCCTAAGAGGAGGCGGGGTTGCTTTTCCGAAGCCTGCGGGTCCTTGAACAATGCCCAAGAGGAGGCCGATGCTTTTAAGAAGCCCGTGGGTCCCCAAACCCCGAGAAATTCAAGACAGGCTATTCACGAGGAATAGATCAAGCCAGGAAAGTTCGAGAATTTGGAAGAAACTCAAAGATGCCATTCATGGAGAATACATTCATCTCTGGGAATAGAGTTTCTTGACAATTCCTAATGAGGACAGCCGAAGAGAAGACTGTGTCTGGTGATCCTATTGGGGATCTAGTTGTCTATTTCTACGAATACATGAAACGGTGTCACCTAGTTCTAGACGTAGTTGCTGGGGAAACTCTAAATATCTATACTATTATTGCACAGTTGATATGATTTTATGAAAGAAGACTTACAGCGAAGCAGCCCCACAATACAGTTATATGTATATGAAAGCGGTAAATGAAAGTGGATAAACACTTACTCGGTTTTAGAGCTTCTATGCTGTTTGGTTAGTTGTTCAACAAAGAAAGATTGAAAACAATAGTATATTCAAAATCAAAGGAGAAAGTGCTTTGAAAAAGAAAGATTTGGGGCTTACAGCTCAAGGAGAGGCCCAGGGTTTTATCAGTGAGCGCACTGTTTGATTTTGTACAGAGGGACTTATACAAGTGACTGAGGCCCAAAAATTGTTTTCTATACAAAGGGATGGGTCTTACACTCTCTCAAGAGGCCCAAAAGGTTTTAAAGAAAAAGAGTGCGGCTTATAACACGAGGGTAGGCCCAAAGTTTGTTTTTCCGTTTGAAATGGCGATCACGCCGAGGTTTTCTTTTAACGCAGAGGGACTTATACAATAAGTGAGGCCCAAGAATGGTTTTGGTTAAAAGGGGATTGGGTCTTACACTCTATTAGAGGCCCAAAGAGTTTTGAATGGGTCTTATAGCTCAAGGAGAGGCCCAGGGTTTATTTTTAAACTGGCGATGATCGCGCCATTTGTTTTTGACGGTATGGGGACTTATACAATACTGAGGCCCAAAAATGATTTGGTCAAAAAAAGGATTGGGTCTTACACTCTATTAGAGACCCAAGTGTTTAAAAAAGTTTGATGAGGTTGAATTAATCAAAAACCCTAATTTCATTTTTTAAAGGACATTTTTCAAAGAAAAATCAAGTAAAAAATGATAAAAAAATATCAAATAAAATGATTAATCATGTTATAAACAGTGATTAAGGCTTATGAAAATGTATTTTATCCACATGAATATTTAAAATCATTTTGGTTTTAAAAATCAAGAAAAAGAAATCATTTAAAAGCATTTAAAACAATATTTTTGAATATATTAAAAATATACCAAATAATAATATTTTTTGTGATTTTTTGGTGGATTAAAATATTATGGAGTATGAATAAGAAGTGTGTAAAACAGATTTTGAAAATGATGATTTTTGCTATGTAAAAGAATTGGTTGAGTTTTGAAGATAAACTAAGAAAAAGAGGAATGTGAAGTCACAACATCACATTTGACATCACTCATGAGTTTTGAAGATAAGAGAACAAGGGAATATGTCACAACATCACATTTGACATCAGACAAAAACCAGAACTGCACCTTGATTTTCAACAACTTTTTATCAAACTTCAAACATTCATAACTCTCTCAATTTTTAACGGAATTAAGATCCAGAAGAGCCTATATTGACCAATTTTTCGCAAGGAATCCAATGGTATCACTCATACATACTGAAACTTAATGTACAGCGCACACAAGGCAAAAAACCAGATCTGCACCTTAAGTTTAAACATCTTTGCTTATCAAATTTTCAAACATTCATAACTCTCTCAATTTTTAACGAAATTGAAATTCGTAAGAACCTATCTTGACCAATTTTTTGCAAGGAATCCAATGGTATTACTCATACATATTGAAACTTAATGTACAACACACACAAGGAAAAAACCAGATCTGCACCTTAAGTTTAAAACAACATAAACTCCACATATAAACATGTTAAAGTGCAAACAGTAGGAGGATCATAACATACACATTAAGGACTACATTTTTGCTTCAAGAATTGTTCAATATGATGCATGTATGTGGATATCAAAGGAAAGCATGATTCAAAGAATTCAAGTTATGAATTTTACCTCTTTTTTTGGAGATTTTGTGCAACCTACCAAGTGCTTTGTTCCAGAAATGATTTGATGCTTTGGACACCCTCAAATGACCTCTTAGAAGCTTTTAGGATGGTTGGAATCAGCTGGTACCTGCAAAAACACAAACTGTCCCTTTCTTGCAAAAGGCGTTAAAAGTGACCAAAATAGCAACTCTCTCAAATGGTGTTCCAGATGTTGGGAACCATTTGGAGTAGTTCAAGGATGATATTTGGAGTGTGTTTGAGGTTTTATCTGGTTTTGTAAGTGACTGAATCAAGACATGGCTTGAAAAATGCAAAAAAGTGCCATTTTGAGGTTTTGAGAAGTGACTTTGTGATTTTGTGATTACAGGTCACTTGTGATAGTTTGCACAACTTACATATGATATATATGAGGTGTGTGTGTGTGTGATTGATTATGATGGAAAAGCTCTCAAGCTCAAAAACTCAGAATTACTTGCTTTGGAAGGCAAATTTGAGGTGAAAGAAGAGATTTTGAGGAAAGCATCTATTTGATGGCTTTGGTGTACTCAAACTGAGCACAAATGAGCTCTATTTATAGTAGAGCAAGTTTGTTTTCGCAGCAATAGTGAATGGTGGCTGCAGCAGAGGTTTTGCCAATGTTGGCCAATGAAAATCCAAGTCTCGTCTAGCCAGTGACTAGAGGTTAGGGCACAGAGCTTTGGTTCCCTTGGTCTTGGATAAGTCTTGACTGAATTCAGTTGAGAATGGCTCAGTCCATGCCACCTTGATGCTTCCATTGAATGCTCCAATCCAAAATTGGAGTCTTGTCCCTCTTTTAGGGATTTTTAGGAATAGCATGCTACTTCTTATTCCGAGGACTTTGGAGGCTTGGCTCAGTGATTGTCCCCTTTAGATTTTATCCTCAGATGTGTCCAAGATGATGACAAGGCTTGGAAATTCGTGTGGCACAAGAAATGTGCAAATCTGTCCCATGAAAAATTCAGTTGCAGCAAGCCTTTTTGTAAAATCCATAACTCCCTACTCGAGTATGCTACATGGACGTTCTAGGACTTTCTGGAAAGCTGAGATGATGTACTTCAACTTTGATGTTCAAGGTTTGGCTTGAATCAACTTGGATCATGAAGAAAAACATCCTTGAAGTTGGGACATTCTTGCTGGAAAGTATTAGTGATGTCCTATGCAATGTTGGAACATCAGACATTAAGAACATTAATAATTCCAAACTTTAATCACTTGTATCTTTTAATCCACTATGATATTTTGAGTTGAAGTGAATTGCATCTTTGATGCTTGTCTTGCATGGTGACAAAGTTTGAAAATTAGGTGGCACAAGAAAAGTGCGCCAAATCTGTCCTAAATCAGCTCGAGCAGGGCCTGTTGTGATGTTCATAACTCCTTGCTCAAGTTGAATTAATGGGAGTTTTTATACATTTTGGAAAGCCCTAATGACATACTTTAACTTTGATGTTTGACTTTGGTCTCGGTTCAGCTTACAAAGTCATCGAAAATGGTCTTGAACTTGTGTAGTCAAATCTGTCCTAAAAGCTGTCATGAAAATTCTGCTTTATCAATGTTTTTTTGGGAAAAATCATATCTCATTGCTCGAGTATGCTACAAGAACGTTCTACAACTGAGATAACGTACTTTAACTTTGATGTTCATGGTTTGGCTTGAATCAACTTGGATCATGGAGAAAAACATCCTTGAAGTTGGGACATTCTCGCTGGAAAAATATTAGCGATGTCATATGCAATGTCAGAACATCAAACATTAAGAATTCCAAACTTTGATCACTTATATCTTTCAATCCTTATGATATTTTGAGTTGATTCCTTCTACAATGTTGAAGCATCAAATACCCTCTTTAAAAGTAGCCCTTACGCAAAACCAATGGATGCTTGGGTCAATAGTTACAACCTTGAAAAGTTGTGCACTTGAACATGATTTTAACTTAGAAAAAATTTCTAAGTTTCTTTCAATTTGATCAATTTTACAATTTTGCATGATTTCTTGATTTAAATTTGATCAAATTAAATCATCCATCATATTTTCTTGAGTAATGGCTTGTGAAGCTCAAAGTTGACCAAAAGTCAAACTTTGACTTTCTGCGTCAGTTGACTTTGTATTAGATGAACTTGAGGCTTGATCCACTTGAAATGTTGCACTCTTGTGCTTAATTCTTGATGTGGGAGTCCTCTTGATCCTTTTGGGATGTTTGAGAGGTTAGACAAGTTGAAGATCATGTTATTCCTTGATTGATCATTTGCCTAAAGGCTCTGAGAGGGTATGAAACCCTAGTTTGATTGTAGTGAACACTCACCCATCTTTGGGGAGACTAATGAGGTACAAAGGTACATCCATATTGTGCTGATGATTTACACAATGATGGGAAATCTTAGTGGTCAAAATTTGGGGTATGACGTTATGGTGCACTCTTTCATTCTATTTAGAATGCCATTTTTCATTTTCTTTTCAAGCAACTCCCTTTGGAGTGCAAAGCATAGCACAAAATAGTGTTTCATGTTTCTTTCTTTTTCACAAGAGGCACCAATTCACCTTTTCTTTTTCTTTTTCACAAGCTAGAACCACTCTCCCAAACTTTAAACCATACCATATTTAATGTGCAATGTTCTTCAATAGTATGTTCAAACAAAGGGTTAAGTGTCTAAAAAAAAAAACTAGAATGAATCACATTGATTTTCTTTTTAGCATCAACAACCCACTATTGAGTGTATTCCTTTGATCATTCGACGGGTTTATGCAAGATTCATTCCAATTTTAAGGCTCAACATGGCTAGGAACTGTTCACACCTCTCACAAGGTAAAATTGAAGTTTATTTGGACTGGTGGTTTTTCTTATAATCAAAAATTGCCTAGATCATTTCAATGTTTCCAAGGTTTGCAAATGAATACAAGATTAAACATGAATCATACGAGCTAAACAACAATTACAAAATCTCTCAATATTTATGAACAATGGAGGGACTCACATTTGTGGTTGTGTCCTAATTGATTCCAAAATGAACAAAAATGCAAAATGAAGAAAAGCTTGAAAATTATGTAAAGCACAAAGTTCATAAACATACTGACATTCTACAAAGCAAAAAATAGAGTACCTTTGTGTGCACCAACTTAGAATTTTATCATCACCATCAATGAATGGTGAAGTGCATCACTTATTATTCAAAGAAGCAAATTTGCTTCATCCACCAAATTTTTTTTTGTACAAACAACCCATATAAACATAGAACAACATCCACCCAGATGTTAAATTCATTAATCAACAAAAATTTTAACAAATATTCAAACTCACATCCGCCCGGATGGAGAATACAAAATTCCTACACAAGGTAGTCAATACAAAATAGAAACATAATAATTATACCAAAATAAAAATAAAAAAAAAGTATAATAAAGGACTAATCAAACCCAACATCAGTCAAAACTAGAGCTAGACGCTCCATGACCCGCTCCATCATCATTGTCATCGTCATCATCACCGTCATCGTGGTTGCCTTCGCCTGCCCCCTCCGAAAAACCATGCCTGCCCTCAGGCCAACGAGCATAAGCCATGAGGTCTTCGCGAGACCTCAACCAATGGTCCACATGTGGTTCCCAAAACTGCAGCTGCAACTGAACCATGGAATCATGCATAAACATGAAGGCCAGCTGATGAGCCTCGTGCATGGCCCAATTGGCCTCAGCACTTAGATCATAAGCGTGCCCTCGTCCGGGCCCGCGCCCGCGAGCAGGGGCAGCAGTAGCTACAGGGGCAGCATCCCTTAAATCAATCACCCCCATACAATAACGGGTGACATAACCATCATCCACAACAGGGAGCTTCACATTCCCATGGGTAGGTAATGCAATTTGCGCCTCAGGGCATAAAGCCATAATCAACCCTGGATAAATAAGGGCGCAAGCCACATGATCTCCAAGTTGTGTACCGCTGGTGGCAGTTCTCTTCATCTCATTAGAAATAATCCGTGCAAAATCCACGGTATGGCCCTCTCTGCGTAAATGAAAAATCAGAGTCGTGGTCTCCATGGGAATAGAGGAGGTGTGGCTTCTTGGTCGAAGGTTGTATAGAACAACAGACATGACAAGCTGTGAGATAGTATCCAACACTCTCCTTACAAACTTTAGGGGCGCTCCATTAGCGCTTAAAGTGTAAGTACCCCCGCTTACGCACAAAGCATCCCTAAGTTGGTCGGCATTCCAATTCCGCCGAGCCAACGTCCATCCAAAGTCACACAACTCATCTTCTCCCAGCTGAAGTGGGTTTCCAAGGTAGGTACTGATGGAATCTCTTGAGAAATCGATTTCTTTCCCCCGAACCCAAGTTTTGAAAGTGAACGCATCACCATCGGAGGGTAACGCATTAGCGTAAAACTCCCTCACAATGTCTATGTGGTACTAAGGAAAGGGAGAACAAAGTTTATCCCACGCACCACCTTGGACAAAATGGGCCATGTTTCTATGGGGACCATCTGGATCAATCAAAATTATCCTGTCCGGCCAAATCGATCTCTTTTCTAGTTGTACATATCGTTGTTGTTGCTCGAGGCCAACAAAACGCGTCCTATCAAATTGGCCAGCAGGAGCTCATCTGTTAGGGTTTGATGTCGAACCAACAAGACGCTGTTTCTTTCGTCCAGACATCTGAAAAAAACAAAAACAAAAATAATCACAAAACAGTACCACACGTTAGCGGAAACAACCTGCTTAAAAAAAATCTAAATCATAAAAAGTTACATAGAACAATCACAGTGCAGCAGAACAAAATTGAAAAAGGGGGGATTTTATGCAAATCTCAGAGCGCGCAGGAGCGCGCTGAGCGGGCTATGCGAAATGCAGAAAAAACCCCCTATGCAACAGAAGGTTACAAACGGCTAAAACTATAATTAATTCCTCAACACAGCCATATTTACAGAGAAATGCCCAAAACGAATTCACATAAATTAAAAACTAATTAAACTATTCACAAAACCTAACTTCTAAAATTTCATACCCTCAATTCTAAAATTCTAACTTCTAACCAACACGCAATCATACTAAATAAACACTTATACAGAAATTAGTCATAAATAGAAGCAAAGGAAAGAAGTAGACCAAGAACATTCAACATTTAACAACAATGACCCAAAAATGGGTTTCTAAATGAAAATGAAAAATTGAAAAATAAAGACTTACAGTGTTGAAGATGATGATGCTTAGCAGAAAATAATAAGGAAGATGTTGTTAAGGAACTTGAAAATTCAAGGAGGTTTTGAAAATCTTGAAGGAGGAGAGAGCACAAGAGAGTTTTGAGAGAAAATGAGGGGAATGAGGCAAAGATTCTGAACCCTAGCAACTTAAGTTACATTCTGGGCCGGGTACAGCTTTGTGGGCCCAGAAAAGCAAAATATTTTTTTTCAAAATTTCGCAGACCGCACTCAGCGGGCTGCTTACTGCCTTGAAGGGGTCCAAAATCTCAAGAGCGCGCAGAGCACGCACTGCAATGCTCAGAATCCTCCCAGCTTGAAAATTTCAACTAACAGCAGTCCAAAACAACACTATAAGCAGCATACAACATCAACTTTACAGAAAACACAATTTAAACAGCAAATGGACTATAAATGCGATAAATACTTACAGTGTTGGGGTGCCTCCCAACAAGCGCTTGTTTAACGTCGGATAAGCTCGACGGTTCAAGATGCTCACTTAAGAACATCAAGAAGAACAAAGCAACACTCGCGATCGAAATTCCCTCCTAGGTAAATTTTCAGACGTTGACCGTTTACGGTCCAACAATCCTTCTTTTCCAAGTCCTCAATCACGAATGCTCCAAAACTCTTTACTTCTTTGACACGAAATGGTCCCGACCACTTTGATTTTAATTTTCCCGGAAAAAGTTTTAACCGGGAATTGAACAAGAGAACCAGCTGGCCAACTTCAAATTCCTTATGCTTAATCTTCTTATCATGGTATCCTTTCACCTTCTCTTTGTACAACCAACTTGAATGGTATGCGACATTCCGCATTTCTTCCAACTCAAGCAATTGCATTTTTCTTTTGTCACCGGCCAAGTTCTTATCGAAATTTAACATTTTCAAAGCCCACAAAGCCTTATGCTCCATTTCAACAGGTAAATGGCAAGTTTTACCATAAACCAGTTGAAACGGAGTTAGACCGATTGGAGCTTTATAAGCGGTGCGATATGCCCATAAAGCCTCGTCCAACTTTTGCGACCAATCCTTCCTAGAACTTGACACAGTTTTTTCTAAGATTCTTTTTACCTCGCCGTTCGATACCTCAGCTTGACCATTCGACTGTGGGTGGTAAGGGGTGGCCACCTTATGCGATACACCATAGTGTTTTAAAACCTTTTCAAGAGGTGTATTACAAAAGTGTGACCCACCATCACTAATGAACACCCGAGGAGTGCCAAAATGGGAAAATATGTGTTTCTTAAAAAATTTGATCACCGTTTTGCCATCCGCCTTAGGTGAGGCAACCGCCTCAACCCACTTCGATACGTAGTCAACCGCTACCAACATGTACTCGTTCCCAAAAGATGGTGGGAATGGACCAACAAAATTGATACCCCAACAATAAAAAATTTCAACTTCTTGTATATTTTGAAGGGGCATTTCATCTTTTTTTCTATTTCCCCCACTTCTTTGGCAAGTGTCACAACTTTGCGCATGAAGATTTGCATCTTTAAAGAGAGTAGGCCAATAAAAGCCTAATTGCAAGACTTTCGTGGCCGTCCTCGAACCATTGAAATGGCCGCCATAAGGCGAGTTGTGACAATGCCAAAGAATACTTTGGGCTTCTTCACTTGTGACACACCTTCTCTGAAGGTTGTCACCTCCTAATTTGAACAAATACGGGTCATCCCACACATAGTAATTCGCATCCGACAGGAACTTCCTTTTTTGGTTCCAAGTTAGGTCTTGGGGCACCCAACCAGTTTCTTTGTGGTTAGCAAAATCTGCAAACCAAGGACTAACTTGGACTTTAAACAATTTTTCATCGGGAAATTCCTCTCGGATTTCCTTTTCAGCTTTGGTTACCTCCACGTTGATCAAACGGGACAAATGATCTGCCACTAAATTCTCCGAACCCCTTTTATGCTTTATTTCCAAATCAAATTCTTGAAGCAAAAGGATCCAACGGATGAGCCTTTGCTTTGAATCCGGTTTAGTGAACAAATATTTTATAGCCGAATGATCCGTGTAGGCAACCACTTTTGACCCGATTAGGTAAGAACGAAACTTCTCAAGTGCGTATACAATAGCAAGCAATTCTTTTTCGGTTGTGGTGTAATTTACTTGCGCCTCATTTAAACCTTGCTTGCGTAATGTATATCATGAAAAGTTTTGTCCTTCCTTTGACCTAACACCGCTCCAACGGCATAATCACTCGCATCGCACATTAGTTCAAAATTTAAAGTCCAATTTGGTACGATGATTATTGGAGCGGTAATTAGTTATTCAATCAAAATTTGGAAAGCAATAAGACATTCATCATCAAAGAGAAATAACTGATCTTTGTTGAGCAAGTTGCTCAATGGCCCTGCTACCTTTACAAAATCTTTGATGAAACGCCTATAGAATGGTGTTAATAAGAATATCTTCAAGTTAATTGAACATTGCACCATTGCAAAAGAGGCATGGCAGGTCTTGAAGGTTGCTCATGAAGGGACTTCAAAGGTGAAGATGTCAAAACTTCAGCTTCTCACTACCAAGTTTGAGAATTTGAAGATGAAGGAAGATGAGAGCATTCATAATTTTCACATGAACATTATTGAGATAGCTAATGCTTCAAGTGCCCTAGGTGAAAAGATGTCTGATAGCAAACTGGTCAGAAAAATCCTCAGATCTCTACCTAAGAGATTTGACATGAAAGTGACTACTATAGAGGAAGCTCAGGACATAGATAAGATGAAAGTGGATGAACTTGTGGGATCACTTCAAACATTTGAATTGGGGATCAGTGAAAAGTCTGAATAGAAGAAGAGTATAGCTTTTGTGTCAAATGCTGGTGATTCAGACGATGAAGGTAACCTGGTCAGAGATGAAGGGGTGTCTAAAGATCTGGTATTGCTTGGAAAACAATTTAACAAAGTGTTGAAAAGGATGAACTGGAAGTCAAGAGAAAATGTTCAGAACAAGTCACTCGACATCAGTAAAAACCAGGAAAAATACTTCCAAATCTTTTTGCTTGCTTGCTCTATATTGCAACCAACACAGAGCCAACCTAATCAACAACAACTTCAGCAAAGGACACAACAACCTCTTTAGCAGGCTCGTCCTCCGTACAACAACAACCATTGATAACTCGAAATTGTATCGTATTTTTCTATTCACTTTGCGCATTTTAGTTTCCGTTTTATCGAGTCATTTAGGATATTTACTATGTTTCTCTTATGTTTTTCTTTATTTTATGTTTCAGGTGTCTATCAACAGCAGTGTAAGAAAAGAGAGGATTCAGATCAGAAGAAGGAGAGAAATCAGAAGAAAAGCAAAAATCTGCATGTTTTACTGATATGGCGTTCGCCATGTCACCATGGCGTTCGCCGTACAGTTCGAGAGCAGTTTTCCCGAATTAGTTTTAAGCAGTTTTGCTGCAGTTTTAATATTTGAATTTCCCTCCCTTGAAGGCACGAACTGAGTAGTTACCAGTGGGATATCTCTATATATACCTCAGTTCTAGAGCAGTTTTACATTGAGAAATTACCCTGCGGAAGCGCTGTCGAAATTCCTCGAGCCTAACTACTATATTTACCGTCCAAAGTAACAATTGCTCGTATTGAGTGATTGTTACACAGTTGTAGTATTTTATTTCCGCATTGCTGTTGTAACTCTTGGATCATTGCAATTTCAATAGAAGTTTATTTCAGTTTATTAACTTCAGGTTATTTCTTTATTTTACCATCTTTACCGCATTATTATTTCTATGTGCATTGCAACATAACTTAATCTTTTCAAAAACTTAAACCAGAATTTTCGTTAAAATAGATTAAAATGTATGATTTAAATTACAACACCTTTAACATGTTAGTCTTAGGATTAATTATGTCAGAGTAGATTTGTATGAGCCCGTAGTATGAGTATCGTCGTACTCGACGGGACTCTGTAGTTATAATGGGTATTAAACTATGACTTATTGTTATTTTGGTTTTAATTTCCATCCCGAATTTAGGTAACTTTGTCACGAGAGTGAGAAGTTACTTAACATTACTTTGTCACGAGAGTGAGAAGTATATTAAGGTTTAAGCCGAGATTCGCGAGAGCGTGAAGAGTGAACCAGATAGTGGGAATCAGGCATCAAGTCTAAATGCAGTGAGAGCGCTTTAGATGTTGATTAGGATATTATTTGGTTTCCAAAGAGTGTTTCTTAGTTACTGGGAGAGCGAGAGCAAAATCTTGGGATTAAGAGATATGGCTTCTGTCAAGACCGCGAGAGCGTGAGGCGTAGCCTTTAAGTCAGTATATCCTACTAAATAGGCTTATAGTCGTAATTAGTATCGTTTTTCTACAAGTCCCTTAGGCGCGCGGAATTCATACTTCGGACTTGTTTTAGCATCGATTCTATTTTCCTCAGTATTAAGTTTCAATTTCCTTTTCTTTACACTGTGACACTAGCCTTAGCTTTACACCGCAACTATAGAATACTATAGATTGATTATTAGTCCCTGTGGGTTCGACATTCTTTTAAAACTACGCGATAGGCTGTATACTTGCAATTGTAATCCGACCAATACGTAAAGTCGCGATCAAGTTTTTGGCGCCGTTGTCGGGGACTAATTTAGTCAATATTGTGATTCCTTTGTTGCACAGTATAGACTAAGGTAACTATTTTCTTTTAATTTGTCGATTGTATGCCAAGCACTCGCTCACAAGGCGAAGATTTGGAGCAACCAATTGACGAAATCGAACGTTTTGCTAATCTAAGACGCCGAATTAACGAATTTCGTTTCATATATAATCTTCCAGACCCTATAATTCCTTACTCAGATTCGGAATCCGAATCAGAACCAGAACATATCATGACCGAAGGACCTCAAAATCGTCCTCTTAAGTTTTACACTGTTCCACCACAAGCAGGACCACATAACAGTATTGCTGCCCCTGCTATTAACTGAAACGATTTAGCACTGAAACCTTCGCTAATATCAGCAGTTCAACAAAACAAATTTTCAGGCAATGCTACAGACGATCCGAACTTGCATTTATCAATATTTGTGCAATATGCAAACACCATAAAAGCAAATGGTGTCATTCAAGAAGCAATTAGACTGAGACTTTTCCCATTTTCCTTAAGAGATAGAGCTAGAGCTTGGCTCCAGTCTCTACCGTCCAACTCAGTAACGACATGGGATGAGTTGAAGAAAGTTTTCTAAGCCCGATATTTCCCACCAAGCAAGACAGCTATGTTAAGAGCTCAAATCAACGGATTTAAGCAAAAAGATAACGAATCTTTTTTCGACGCTTGGGAGAGATACAAGGACATGATGAGGCTTTGTCCACACCATGGACATGAAGAATGGCTGATCATCCACACCTTTTACAATGGTATGTTGTACAATACTAAAATGAATTTGATCACAGCCGCTGGCGGTGCTCTAATGGATAAACCGTACACAGAAGCTTATGAACTCATCGAGACTATGGCTCAAAACCATTTCCAATGGGGAAGTGAACGCGCTGGTGTAGAGAAACCAACTCCGAAAGGCGAAATGCATGAAGTTAATAGTATAGACAGAGTCAATGCTAAAGTGGATGCACTTACTCAAAAGATCGAAAGTTTAGCACTCACACCACCCGCAGCTACCGTAGCTGCAGTTACACCAAGTTGTGAAATATGCGGAACCCCTGGGCACACAAATACTGAATGTCAGTTATTGGAAGGTATTCCTACCGACCAAGTGAACTATGCTCAAGGAAACCCATATTCAAACACTTATAATCCTGGCTGGAGAAATCATCCGAATTTTTCATATAAGAACAACAATGCTTTATATCCACCAAACCCAGCACCTACTATTCCACCTGGTTACCAAAAAGGAGCACCGTCTGCTCCACAACCACCTAGGAAGTCAAATTTGGAAATCATGTTGGAAAATTTTATGAATGCTCAAGCTCAACAAAACAAGGATTTCGCAAATACAAACGCTCATGCGAGTGAATTGATGAAACAAATGTCAAGTAAGCTTGATGCTATGGCTACTCACAACAAAATGTTAGAAACTCAAATTTCTCAAGTAGCCCAACAACAAGCAACTATAGCAGCCCCCGCTGGAAATTTTCCTGGCCAAGCACAACCAACCCCAAAAGGTTATGCTAATGCTATTACTTTACGAAGCGGAACAGAGCTAGATGGACCAACTGACCCGAGACTTAAGAATCCATCCATGTATCAAAATTCTGGTAAAGGAACCAAAAAGATAAACGAGCCAAAGATTAATGATAATAATGACAAGAGCGAAGAGGCAGTGGAGAAAGAAACACCTTACGTGCCTCCGCCACCATACAAACCACCTATACCTTTTCCTCAAAGACTAACTAAATCCAAAAATGAAGGACAATTCAAGAAATTCGTAGAACTTCTGAAGCAACTAAATGTCATTATACCATTTACAGAAGCTATTACGCAAATGTCTTCATATGCCAAATTTCTTAAAGAAATTTTATCCAATAAGAAAAAGTTAGAAGAAAATGAAACTGTTATGCTCACTGCAGAGTGTAGCGCTATACTTCAAAGTAACATGCCTCCTAAACTAAAAGATCCAGGTAGTTTTTCCATACCCTGTGTGATTGGAAAGTTTGTCATAGACAACGGTTTATGCGATTTAGGAGTTAGTGTAAGTTTAATACCATTATCCACATGTAAGAAACTCAATTTAGGTGAACAGAGACCAACTAAGATGTCTTTACAACTTGCGGACCGTTCTGTTAAATATCCGATAGGTATGCTAGAGAATGTGCCTGTTCGTATTGGTCAGTTCTACATTCCTACTGATTTCGTGATAATGGACATTAAAGAAGATTCAAATATACCCATCATTTTAGGAAGACCATTTTTAGCAACAGCCGGAGCTATTATTGATGTTAAGAAAGGAAAGCTGACTTTTGAAGTTGGTGAAGAAAAAATTGAATTTATTTTGGCCTAATTTCTAAAAGCTCCAGCTATAGATGATTCATGCTGTTTACTAGATGTTATTGACGAATGCGTAAAAGAAATGGAGATGCAACCATCCGAGTACATTGATGCACTCAAAATTCCAGCACCTCCAATATTTGAAGATGATAATTGGAAAGAACCATTCGTAGATGACAGTCTAAGAGAATGTCTAGCATTAACACCAGATCCAATGCCTTACCCAAAGAAACCATCAATAGAACTTAAAACACTACCCAAAAATTTAAGGTATGAATTCCTAGATACCGAGCTTGAAAGACCAGTGATAGTCAATGCTGATTTGGGACAGATAGAAACTGAAAAGTTGCTACATGTTTTAAGGAAGTATCCGACAGCACTAGGATATAATATCTCAGATCTAAAAGGGATAAGCCCATCTATGTGCATGCACCGTATTATGTTAGAGGATGCTTGTAAGACCTCTAGGGAACATCAAAGAAGGATAAATCCTATCATTAGCGATGCAATCAAGAAAGAGGTACAAAAGCTATTAGAAGCCGGAATTATATACCCAATATCAGATAGTAACTGGGTTAGTCCGGTACATGATGTACCTAAGAAGGGAGGTGTTACAGTTGTTAGTAATGAAAAAGGAGAATCTGTTGCGAAACGTGTTCATACTGGATGGAGAATGTGCATAGACTATAGAAACCTGAACAAAGCAACTCGTAAAGATCATTTTCCTTTACCTTTCATAGATCAAATGCTTGAACGGATAGCTAAACATTCTTATTTTTGTTATTTTGACGGATATTCAGGATTCTTTCAAATTCCTATTCATCCTGACGACCAAGAAAATACGACTTTTACCTGTCCCTATGGTACATTTGCCTATTGACGAATACCATTTGGATTATGTAACGCACCCGCAACATTTCAGAGATGCATGATGTCAATATTTGCTGACTTTATAGATAATATAATGGAAGTATTTATGGACAATTTCTCTATTTGTGGGCAAAGTTTCGAAGGATGTCTGTCAAACATGGAATTGGTACTTAAACGATGCGTTAAAGTAAATCTTGTGCTAAATTGGGAAAAATGTTATTTCATGGTCCGAGAAGGAATTGTGTTAGGACATGTTGTATCCGAAAGAGGAATTGAAGTAGATAAAGCAAAAATAGAAATAATAGAAAATCGTCAACCTTCGAAAACCGTTAGAGAAATTCGTAGTTTTCTTGGACATGCCGGTTTTTACCGACGATTCATTAAAGATTTCTCTAAAATCTCAAAACCACTAACTGGCTTGTTAATGAAAGATGCTGAATTCATATTTGATAAAGATTGTTTGAAAGCTTTTGAGCTCCTAAAAAATGCTCTGATCACTGCACCTATCATGCAACCACCTGATTGGAATGAACCGTTCGAAATAATGTGCGATGCTAGTGATTTTGCCGTTGGAGCTGTTTTAGGACAAAGAAAGGATAAGAAGCTTCATGCTATCTACTACGCAAGTAGAACCTTAGACAATGCGCAATTGAATTACGCAACCACAGAAAAAGAACTCTTAGCTGTTGTGTTCGCTTTAGATAAATTTCGTTCTTACTTAATAGGAGCTAAAATAATTGTCTATACCGATCACGCTGCAATTAGGTATCTGTTGAGCAAAAAGGACGCTAAACCAAGACTTTTAAGATGGATCCTGCTTTTGCAAGAATTTGATTTAGAAATCAAAGATAAGAAAGGAACCGACAATGTAGTAGCAGATCATCTTTCTAGGATTGAAGACCAAGAACCCAAACAAGTTCCCATCAATGATGATTTTCCCTACGATAGACTTGTAGCCCAGTTAGAGAGCGAAAGTGAGATGACCGAACACTTTTTGTTATTTAATGACGCAGAGACTAATGAAGTAGTAGAAACAATCTACACTGAAACAACACTGCCTTGGTATGCTGACTTTGTCAATTACTTAGCGGCAGGAGTGCTTCCACCTGATTTAACTTACCAACAAAAGAAGAAATTCTTTCATGATCTTAAACATTACTATTGGGATGAGCCCTTACTTTTCAAGAGAGGCGCCGATGGAATTTTTCGTCGATGTGTCCCTGAATCTGAAGTTAATGACATCATATCTCATTGTCATGCTGCACCTTATGGAGGGCATGCAAGTACTTCAAAGACAAGTGCTAAAATCTTACAATCCGGCCTATTTTGGCCCAACCTTTGGAAAGATGTTCATATCGCTGTTTTGAACTGTGATCGGTGCCAACGCACTGGTAATATTTCTAGACGCAATGAGATGCCATAAAGAGGTATTTTGGAAGTAGAAGTCTTTGATGTATGGGGTATAGATTTCATGGGCCCTTTTCCTTCTTCTTTTGGAAATAAGTATATACTCGTTGTAGTCGATTACGTATCGAAATGGATTGAGGCAATAGCTTCTCCTACCAACGATGCACGAGTAGTTATTAAACTTTTTAAGAATATCATTTTTCCGAGATTTGGAGTGCCAAGAGTTGTCATAAGTGATGGAGGATCCCATTTTATTTCGAATATATTTGGAAAATTACTTCTCAAATATGGGGTCCGACACCGAGTAGTAACTCCTTACCACCCTCAAACTAGCGGACAAGTTGAAGTCTCTAATAGAGAAATCAAGCAAATACTTGAGAAAACCGTAGCAACTTCTAGGAAAGACTGGTCGACTAAACTTCATGAAGCTCTGTGGGCATATAGAACCGCTTAAAAAACTCCTATAGGAACCACTCCATTTAAGCTAGTTTATGGTAAATCATGCCACCTGCCTGTAGAACTAGAGCACAAGGCTTACTGGGCCATAAAGACCCTAAATACTAACTACTCTGCAGCAGGCGAGAAGAGAATTTTGGATATCCATGAACTAGAGGAATTAAGACTTCACGCTTATGAAAATGCCCGAATCTATAAAGAAAGAACCAAAAAGTGGCATGATAGAAGGATAGCAAAGAGAGAGTTCAATGAAGGAGACATAGTTCTTCTTTTCAATTCTCGACTTAAGCTATTCCCAGGAAAGTTGCGTTCTAGATGGTTTGGTCCTTTCGAAGTTATAAAAGTTCTAAAAAGTGGAGCTGTAGAAATTAGTGGAAAGTCGAATGAAATGTTCTTTGTGAACGGACAACGACTCAAGCATTACCACTCAGTAGAGAATAAAGAGTTCGACACTAGTTACAAGTTAGAAGAGCTTCCCGCTCCTCCCGATGAATGATATCACTTTCCGTTTTAATGTCGAGCTTCCGACATTAAACAGAGCACTCCGTGGAGGCAACCACGATCTTTAACCTTTAGTGTTAGACTATTAGTTTATATCTTGCATGCAATATATATATATATATATATATATATATATATATATATATATATATATATATATATATATTATACATTATAGTAAGCTTGTTATTATATATTTACTTAAGTTAAAATGAAAATTATTATTGTGATTATTACTATTACTATACTTCTTATTCCAAAAATCTATAAGTTTTTAGTTTTAAATTTCGTGTAAAATCTTTTCCAAAACCAAAAAAATATTCAAATTCTGGACTTGTTGAAAAATTCCCGTTTTCAACCTTATGACGTTCGCCATAACCTAGATGGCGTTCGCCATCTGCTCAAAACGAGGATTACTTTAAATGACCACATGGCGTTCACCATGTGCCTTATGGAGTTCGCCATAAGGTCTAACGGACACAACCAGCGCGAATTTTAAAATTCTGGGTGTTTTTTCCCATAACCACTCATTCAAATCATCTTTTAAACTCACAAAACACCTTTCCAACTTCCTTAATAACTTCCATTAATCATTACCAACCCCCAACCATTTTTATTCCCTTATTTTTCCCTTTATAAACACTTCACTTCCATCATTCCATCATCACCATCAACCATTATCTTTCTATCTCTCTCACTCTAAAATTAAAAAAAAACCTTTTCAAAACCTATCATTATCACTATTAATCTTATAAAAAATGCCGCCTAGAGTTGCTGCTGACATTGATTTCATGGGAATCGAGTTTCCTGATGGCATTGTTGGTCAGTATCAAAGAACAAACTTCCTCAGGCTGCGTAGAAGAGAGGTTCATGCAACCCGTTATCCAAACTCTGATGCTGTCCAGGCTCTTGGGCTTTTCGATAGCGTCAACTGGATGGTCTCCGGTTTAGGTATGTAGGACTTTATTTCTATGAGTAATGCTACATATGTTAGGCTTACTTATGAATTTCTTAGTTCATACCAAATTTACACCGACCTTTCTCGCACCAACGGTACCGTCACTTTTCACATGTTTAATGTCGATTACTCACTCACCTATGAGCAAATTAGCAACATCTTTACTTTTCCAGGGGGTGAGGGTTATGCCACTAGGGCACCATTAGAGAGTGACTGGGCAACTAATGCTTTTAACTTTCCGCACCAAATTACTAACACCAATACCAACACTTGGGAAGGCCTCAAGGCCACTTTGATTCACAACCCCGCTATCCGGTATTTTCACCGTATCCTGGCCACTAATATCTTTGCTCGTGAAAACACAGGGAATGTCAATTTAAAAGATTTATTCTTTATTCACTGTGCACTTTCCGAAACCAAGGTAAACCCGACACCATTTTTACTTGTACACCTCCAGTCTGTTAGTAACACACCCGGTGGTTTCATCTGTGTCGGAGGCATAATTACCTCAATAGCTCTTCACTTAGGACTTGATACCGAATTAGCTACTTTAGAGCCATTAGTGATACCTTATGCTGACCTTGATTACTGCAAGTACATGCGTCTGATTAAATTCTTGCCCTATGGCAAATTCCATCTGATGATTAGAAACCGCGAGGTTCCTAGTGTTACATTGCCTTGTTCTGACCGCATTAACGTGCGTGTCATTACAAACTGGATTTTTGACGTTGACGCACCTGATCTAGAGCGAGAGAGTGCAGCGAGGCATTATAGTGAGGTCATGGGACAGCATGCTCAGCAGCCCTGTACTCGTATTTGTGCTAATGACTTATCTGGGATGAGCGCTGTAGAGTCTGCTCGGAAAATAGCCAAGGATGTTACCTCGTGCGAGCAGCCCTTCAAGGTCAGTTGGACCGCAAAGAGATTCAACAATATTCAGTTTCGGGATCTATCAACTGGACCCCCGACTACTTCGCTGATCAAATCAAAGATGTGGCTGTAATCTCTGGTCCTGAGAGGAACAACGATGTTTGTGCCATCATCCCTCTACTGGACGAATCAAAGGTTCTTAGCCAAAAACTTATTGAAGTTACTTACGACAGTCAGAAAAATCAGAAGGCTCCTGTAGTTATCTATCTACCAGGACCATTACCGTATGAATCAGCTAAGGAAATCCCTTACAAATACGGTGCAACAATAATTGAGAATGGAAAGGAAATTCCATTACCCTCCGTCGTGAATATTGCAGACATCAGTCAAGTAACACGGAGCGGTCGAATCTTCAACCGAGTTGGAGAACTTAACAGAGAAAAGGAACTTCAGACCAAAGCTCGTGATCCACCAGTTGGTCAATCCAGTAATCCCAACCTTTCAAAAAATGACGATGAGATGCTGAAGCTCATCCAAAGGAGTGAATACAACATTGTTGATCAATTGTTACAAACTCCTTCAAAGATCTCGGTACTATCACTTTTACTCAGTTCTGAAGCCCACAAAGAGGCTATACAGAAAGTCTTAGAGCAGGCCTTTGTGGAACAGGATGTGTCAATACGACAGTTCGATAGCATCGTCTCTAATATCACTTCCTGCAACAACTTAGGGTTCGGTGATGAGGATTTTCCAGAGGAGGGCAAACGCCACAACATAGCGCTCAATATCACAGTTAACTGCCAGGACGATGCTTTAGCCAGCGTACTGGTAGACACAGGATCGGCCATCAACGTTATGCCGAAGTCCACTTTAATGCGACTATCATTCAAAGGGTCCCCGATGAGGGGCAACGAGGTCATCGTCAAAGCATTTGACGGATCTCGGAAAGCAGTTATCGGCGAAGTCGACCTTCCCATAACTAATGGTCCTCACACTTTCCAAGTCACTTTCCAGGTCATGGACATTCGGGAAACATACAGTTGCTTATTAGGAAGACCTTGGATACACCAGGCTGGGGCAGTCACTTCAACACTGCACGAAAAACTGAAGTTCGTCAAGAACGATCAACTCGTCACGGTCTGTGGAGAACAAGCCTTGCTCGTGAGTAACTTGTCATTATCTACTTGTGTAGAGCCGGAGGAGGTTGTTGGAACTCAGTTCCAAGCACTTTCAGTGAGCAATGAGAATTAGTCATGCAAAGGAACATCGATTTCCTCGTACAGAGATGCTCTAAAAGTGATCAAAAATAACAATACAAAAGGATGGGGATAGCTTGTCATTCCTACTGATAAGAAAACAAAGAAAGGTCTTGGTTTTTCCTCAACCTGCACCTAGACAGCTGCTAACGATGAAAGTCTTCATCCCATTCAGGACTTTTTCCACAGTGGGGGTTTCCTTCACCCAATATCTCAAGCAGTCCATACCATCAATGAGGGAGATTTCTCCGATACAGATGAGGAATTAAAGTCCAATTTTAACGAGGATGGTTATATCTCTCAGGAAGAGGTTCCTACGCCATTTTGCTATCCCGCATAGAGTCTGAGATTTATACCGAGGTCAGACGTCAAAATGATATATGGAGATTATGATCCGGAAGGATGTCGTGCACCGCCAAACTCTTTAGAGGAGGACACTCCGATGAAATACAACTTTGACCACGACTATTATGTCCAATGGATGGCCTGCCTATCTGGCAGCCGTACCCAGGAAACTCAGGGCTAGAAGATCAGCCGAACAATGAAAATCAGCTGAGCATCATTGAACAGAATACCTGTGTCCCCACCATATCACGTGATCAATACTCGGGTCATTCAGAAAATATCCCATACGGCGTTGAATTGGCAAAGCTTGCCAGACTAGAATTCATCAACTATGCTTTTCCTGAGGTCAACGTCATCGAGAGAGATGACTCCTCCAGTTCCAAAGAGGTGTGGGACACCTCAAGACAACCAAGTGGAAAATACGACTATATGGTCAAGTACACTGCTCCTGAGAGCTCTCGTATCAAGCTCGAAGACATCCAACCAACTGGATGGGGAGATTTACCTGAGAGCACAAATCCTATGCAAAATAGAACTGAGAAATTCTCCTACGACAACTCTGCTTGGGAGACAGATTCCAATGATCCTGTTCCACCAGAAATTAGCGTTATTTCTGAAGTCAAAACAAAGAAGGTACCAGACTTTGTGATTCACCGAGGAGTTCGCCGCCGATGGGTTGCTGTCGATGTTCCAAAGATTGTTCATAAGTCAAAGTAATTGTCGTCTTTAACCTTTCACCCTGCCCAGGTGTAACGGATGTTTTGATAGGGCTCACTTTCTGTAAATATCCCTCTTCGCTTTGCCCAAAGCGACAGAGTTTTGTTTTATAGGGCTGTAGTTTCAAGAATTGACTTGTTCATAAATAAAATAAACGTCGTTTTGTAATTTCCGCATTAATTGCTGTTTTCTCTTTTCATTTTCCAGAAAATGGTAATCCTAAAAAACAACTCAATAATAAAAACAAGCATTTTTTCAAAAAAAAACACTGCACACACTCTTGCATTTCTCCATATCTCTTCTAAAAAAAAATAATCACGTCATGCAGATCGCTTGTTTTAAACCCCGTTGAAACATACGATCCAATGCCTTCTCCCAACTTTGAGTTCCTGGTATTTGGGGCTGAAGAAGAAGCTGACGACGAAATTCTAGAAGAGATCTCCGACTACTCAGACAAGAGGAAAGGGCCATCGAACCACACAAAGAGCCATTGGAAACGGTCAACTTGGGTTCAGAAGAAGAGAGAAAATAAGTCAGGATTGAGGCACTGCTCAGTCCAACTACCAAAGAGAGTTTGACAACGCTTCTCAAAGAGTTTCCCAATGTATTCGCTTGGTCCTATCAGGATACGCCAGGGTTGGATACCAGCATTGTGGAACATCATCTACCGTTAAGGTCAGAATTTCCGCCAGTAAAACAAAGGTTGAGACGGACTCACCCGTACATGGCCATCAAAATCAAGGAGGAGGTACAAAAGCAGATTGACGCAGGTTTCCTCACCACATCAGAATATCCTCAATGGATAGCCAACATCGTACCCGTTTTGAAAAAGGACGGAAAGGTCAGAATGTGTGGATTACAGGGATCTAAACAAGGTTAGTCCAAAGGACGACTTTCCTTTACCGCACATTGACATGCTGGTTGACAGTACAACAAAGTTCAAAGTTTTCTCCTTCATGGATGGATTCTCGAGCTATAACCAGATTAAAATGGCGCTGAAAGACATGGAGAAAACTTCGTTCATTACCCCATGGGGTACCTTTTGTTACAAGGTAATGTCGTTCGGTTTGAAGAATGGCAAGGCAACCTAACAAAGGGCCATGACTACTCTGTTTCATGACATGATACACAAGGAAATCGAGGTATATGTCGATGACATGATTGCCAAATCTAGAACAGAGGAGGAGCATGTGACCCATCTGTCAAAACTATTTGAGCGGTTGAGAAAATATAAACTCCGTTTGAATCCCAACAAGTGCACATTTGGTGTCCGATCAGGGAAACTCTTAGGGTTCATCGTCAGCCAAAAAGGAGTTGAGGTTGATCTTGACAAGGTCAATGGAATTCAAGAAATGCCTTCTCCGAAAACTGAAAAACAAGTCAGAGGATTCCTGGAACGTTTGAACTACATCTCCAGATTCATATTCCTCATGACTGCGACATGCGCGCCGATTTTCAAGTTACTCAAAAAGAACCAGGGCTTAGTTTGGACAGAAGATTATCAAACCGCCTTCGACAGTATCAAGAAGTATCTGTTGAATCCACCGATTCTATCCCCTCCAGTCGAAGAAAGACCACTGATCATCTACCTAACAGTCCTAGAGGACTCGATGGGCTGTGTACTTGGCCAACAAGACGAAACCAAAAGGAAAGAGTCTGCCATTTACTATCTGAGCAAAAAATTCACCGACTGTGAGACTCGGTACACGATGCTTTAGAAAACTTGTTGTGCTTTGGCTTGGGCAGCCAAACGTCTTCGCCAGTACATGATTCGTCACACTACTTGGTTGGTCTCTGAAATGGATCCAATCAAGTATGTATTTAAAAAACCTGCCCTCACGGGAAGAATCGCCCGTTGGCAGATGTTGTTATCAGAATATGACATAGAGTACCATGCTCAGAAAGCTGTCTGTAATACCCCAAAATTTGCCCTCTCATTTTTATCTAGCTTATGTTTCATGGCATTGCATTTAGATCATAATTGCATCATAAACATACATGAACATACATGCATTGTGACAGGACCAAATTATTTCCACTATGCTTTAATAGGTTACAACAGACATTTATTTTGTCATGCGGCACGGGCACAAGAATCTCAAAGGAAGCTAAAGTTCTCAGGTGATTCAGAGAAGTTTAAGCAGAATATCAGTTTTACGGTGCAATTTACAAAATTTGTAACTCTCGCCCGGAAACTCATTTTGGTCTGAAATTCAAAAGTTAGGACCGTCTCGGCATTCTCCACGACTTTTATGTTCATCTCGGAGGCCAATTCATCAAGGAAAGTGGTGAGAATTAATTGTTTCTGAAATTTCGGTTTCGCCGATTAACTGTGCTAGCAGCATTCAAGAGTTCATAACTTATGATTGGATCAACGTTTCTGAGAGATTCGTATGCCAAAAAGTTCCATCTTGACATCTTCTCCAACTTTCGTGTTTTGACCGAGAACTAATTCTTTGAAGAAGATCTCCGAATGTGCGAGTTTTCAGAATCGATACAGTGAAAAACAGTGATGAACCGGTGAGTTTTGGACACTAAAAAAATTCATAAAACTCAGCTCGTTCGTCGGATTGATGCCATTCCAGTGCCTAAAATTCCGTTTAGATGTTATCTTCTTGCCGTGAATTCAGTTTGGGTCATGTCCGAGCGGAAGGACCACAAAAATGTGAATTACCAGTGGGGTTCTTTGATGCAGTGCACTGTCTGTCAGATTTTTTAAATTTCATAACTCGGTCAATTTTCATCGGATTGCATCCATTCTAGAAGCGTTGGTTCATAAATTTTATCATCTTCAAGTTCCAAGAGAAGCTCGAGTCCGAACGGTACTCCGAAGATTGTCGGTTTGGCTTATTTCGCAAAACTGACGTGCTGAGTCGAAAAAATGGCTGAGAGTTGTTTCGCGAGAAAATTCATATCTCCCTCGTCGTTTGTCCGTTTGAGCTCACACTTAAACACGCGGTCACTAACTCATAGATCTACAACTTTTCTGACAAAGTCGAGTCGAGATTATGCTCCGAAGAGGTTGACCTCATCACGTTTTCGAGGAGCGGACACCAAATAAGCTGAAAAAACAAATTATTCAGTGACGTCTTACAGCTTAAACGTATCGATCTCACTCGATTTTGATTGTATGACGTCCGTTATTTTTGCATTGCAACCGTGATTCAGAGGCGAACGATGTTGTGGAAGGCTCAGAGTCAAAATTTCTTGCCGAAGACGGTGTTATTTTCACTTAAGCCAAAATTCTACCTTTTGCCCTTCATTTTAGACTCCACTATATATTCTTTTGACCCATAATTTCTCTCATAACTTCAATCATAACTCACAAACACCAAAAACACTCAAAAAACCCTCTCTTAAAGATCAAACACTATTCTCTCAATAGTTCTTGAAGAATCATCATGATCTTCATCAAGTTCATATCAAACTCAAGAGCAAAATCCGGAAAATCAAAAAATCTCTCCGATCTCTCCCTCTCCGCTTGCGATCTCCCTCTTCCCAATCCCTTCTCCCAATCGCGCACCACCTCCCTCCGGTCAAGCACCACCGCGCCGGACCTCCCTCTCTCCTCCTCTCCTCCGTCCGCGATCGCGCCTCACTCCCTCCGAATTCGCAATTTCTTCATCGATTCTTCATTCGGTTAGCTACTTAAACTTTAATTCATGAATAGTTGTTGAATTGTTTCTTGAATTGAGTTTTCAAGTTGAATTAATTTTGCGGAGATTATATGAATTAATCTTTGAATTGATTGTTGATTGATGCTTGATTAATTGATTTCTAGTAATTGTTGTGGTGCATAATTGGAAATTCTTGTTAAAGTTGACTTATAATAATTGGTGCATGTGAGTTGTTTGACAAAATTCCTAAGAGGGCTAATTGTTGTGACTTGACTCTTGAATTTATGCTTGTTTCAATGTGCAAATCCGGAATAGGATAGATTGATGCTTAATTGATGATGTTGTTCATGTGCCGCGTGTCGAAGAACGCGTTTTGATCATAACTTTCAAACCGTAGCATGTTTTTACGAATGCGAATAGTGCAACTCGACTTTGTTAATGATTCTAGAGCTGTTGGTGAACTTTTTAGTCGATTTCGAGCAACTTTTTTCTACTGTTTCGCTACTGCCAGCCGACGAAATTGGCCTAAAAGTCCCACTTTCGAGCAGAATTAATTCAAACCGAGTTTGATTTTGAGTCCGTTGGCACGTTTGCGGTCAACCATGCGATTTTCGTTCCATTCCGAGTCGATGATTTTCGACGCATATTTTCCGATTTAATGCTTTTAAGCTACGTTTTGTGTGAAATTTGCGTCTTAACCTTGATTTGACACGTGCTTATGTTTTTTGGTCATTTGTGAATCATTGTGCTTGAGTTTGTTTGATTCCGGTTTGATTTTGCGCATGATTTGTGTTACAACAACCTTGCTGCCCGATTTTTAAAGTATGTGTTCCGATGCATGTTCACTACTTGTATACTCATTATTCTATTTGATTTTGGGTTGTGATGCGAAGGTGCAACTTCCGGTTGCATTTGCTTGTTGTTTCTAACTCGTTTGTTAAGTTGTGCAAGGATTTTTGAGGGAATTTCCGAGATGATGTGATTGCATCGTGTTCCACTTTATTTGCGGGACGCGAATCCGATTTCGATGTGATTCACCTTGTGGTTTGTTTGCTGCATGTTCCACTTTATTTGTGGGATATGAATTCTTTTATGACACGACTTATCTTGTCTCTCACTTTGTAAGATGTATATACTTGCTTGCGTATTGTCTAGATTACGTTTCTTGCAGGTGTTCTGTTGGATTGTGTGGTTGTGCCCGATACACACCACCTGTCGGTTGTGATTTATTTTCACAATGACCATGCTTTGACGCTTATGTCGGATACACGATTTCTGACTTGCTTTGTTTGTCGATGCTAGCGTGCTCGTAGTATTCCGGGTTTCTTACTTTGTTTGCTTTTGCTTCAGATTGTTATCCGTTTGGTATAGTTTCTTTTCCCTTTTATCTCATTCCGCACTTTACTGCTTTCGATGCCATGAGAAGTAGGAATAGTCGGTGCCATGATAAGTAGGATTGTATGGAAAGTCCTCAAGTGAGGCCATGATTGGGCTTGTTTAATATTGTGCCTGAAGACCTCTATGAGGCATCCCATTCCCATTTCCCCTGGTAAGACCTCCAAGGAGGAAATTGACGGAAGGTAGGGTTCACGATCGACCCCCGTTATTCTAGTTGAGTTGTTCTTAGCTCTCATTACATGATTGAAGCTTTGAACATGTCTTACTCGTGTTATCGAGTCTGTCAGTGGAAGGAGGGTTTAGTAATCAAACCCCTATGCCTTGTCTATAGCTCGCATTGACCAATGTTGATGCTTGTGTGATCTGATTCACATCTTCCCCTTTCTTACTCTGCTCTCCATGGTTCTTGATACCATTGGGTGAGCACCCATACTTCCCACACTTAGCTTATTTGCCTCGATTGATATGACCCCTTGGCTAAAGCTCCCTCTTTCTTATTGTGATTGTGTGATATTATTGTTAACTGACATTGTTTACTCCTTAGTTGCTTTTATTTCATTTTGTGATTGATTCATCTTGTGTTTACTTGTCTGATGACATGATCCCGTAGGATTCCTAGCTCCACTTAATTTTCGATTAAGTCGGAGGTAGGAGAGACATTAGGATAGCAATCCATGCATGACAATATTAGGTAGACTTCCCTCTTGATCCTGACCTTAGGGCCACTTTTGCATGATAACATTGGGAACAAATTAGATTCCCTTTAGTGTTTTCTTAACCTTTGAGTCTCTCTTCTTCTCATCTTAAAACAAAAGCAAAAACACTTAATAAAGGCATAACATATATTGTATTTGAGCCTTTCATGTGAGAATAAGATAGTGAGGGGTCTTCTCTCACTTTCTTAGAATGTTTAGCATACGTTCTGTCTTGGGTCGATATGCGAGGCATTCGATCCTACGTGAAAGAATTAAATACAATATGCGTTATACACACCAATAATTAAAATACTTCTTTCTAAAATACAAAAACAAACAAATTCTCTT
The DNA here is from genome assembly GCA_022829125.1 of Lathyrus tuberosus. NCBI lineage: Eukaryota > Viridiplantae > Streptophyta > Magnoliopsida > Fabales > Fabaceae > Lathyrus > Lathyrus tuberosus. Next base: position 2,995,797 of record JALAZF010000494.1, read on the forward strand.
CTCATCTCATTCATTATATTCCTTAAGGACTCGTCATGTTCGTTCTACCGCAAACAGGAAACGCCTAAGTCTCCATACAACGAGCTGCAGCACCTAACTGCTGGGACGCGCACTCTGACGTTTCCATTAAAAAACACAAACAAAGCAACCCTTGTTGAAGGGAACTACGTCGCTCTGATTCTCATGTTCCCGATGAGATACGTAGGCAGTGGGGTAGGGCCCATTCGAGCACTTCGTTTATTTTCCCTACATTTGTTTCTCGTTATCTCTCAGTTTCTTTTCGTTTATCACCCTTTGATCGAAACAAGCAAGAGTGGATCCCGTCGAGCATGACGGACGCGTGGGGGTGCTAATACCTTCCTCTCGCGTAACCGACTCCCTTACCCTTTCTCTTTGGTTCGCTAGACCTCGTTCTTTCCTTCCCTCAGGTTTACGCAGTGTTTCCTTTCCCTCTCTTGGGATAAATACACATTGCTGGCGCCTCTGTTTTTGCGCCACTTTCGCGTTTGTACTTGGATAAAAATCCCGGGAGCGACAGCTGGCGACTCTGCTGGGGACAGGTTGACCTCTTGTTGGCCCATCCCCTTTTGCGAGTCAATCCTAGCGCTTGTTTGTTTTTCTTTCATTGGGTGTTTACTTTGATGTTGTTTTTGCTGTTTTACTGTTTTACGGCTTTACTGTACATTACTGTATTTTCTGCATTTACTGCATCATATTTCATTATTATACTGGACTGTGTTGTGCTGGTTTTCTGTTTGGCGGGATGGGTATTCTGAGAGATAAGCTAATTACACAGGCTTGAGTACATACATAGGATTAGAGTGGAAAGTAGTGTGGCCTACGTAGCATCTTGTTATGTATGGTTTATACGAAATCCACAACCAAACGAGGTTTTCTTAGGAGATGTTCTGATTTGGGCATCTTGTGCATTTCGGGGTGTAAACCTAGGAAGCTGTCGACTCTGGTGACCATTCCCGAGGACTCAGTAACGTCACTCCTCCCAAGATGTGATAATGGCAGACCAGAAATGGCAAACCCATTACACTTCTTGATCCGAGGACCCAATGCTGGAAATTCGCCATAGGATGTCCTTTTTGAAAGTGAATTAGTGGAGGCACTCCTCGATTGGCAATAGTACTGTACCCCGAGGGATGAATGTACTATTGCTTCTCGACCTCAGTGCTAGAAGCTGAGGACCTTTCGTTTTAGAGAATCAGTTGAGGCCTCCTTGATTGATGATGATGCCAAACCAGAAATGGTGAACGTATCATCATTTCTCAACCTGAGAGCCCGGGAACTGAGGATCTTAGTACCCACATGTGAGAGGGGCGAGTTGTTTACAGGTTTGCAGGTAACCTTGACTTTCATCCTATCTGGTATTCTGTTTCTCTTATCAGTGTGGACTCATCAGCCTGGTATTATGGTATTCCGATTATTCCGGCACCCTGATTATGCTGATATTCTGGCATTCCTGTATTCTGGTCACGGCGGTGTTCTGCTTATTCTGGTATTCTGATTATGCCGATATCCCGACATCCTGGTATTCTGATTAGTCGGATATTCTGGTATTCCGGTGTTCTCTTCAGAGCCGACCTATGAGCTTATTCGGTCACCAGCATAGCAGTTATCCAGATTATATGGAAGCTTTGATCCCATGTCTGTTGCATCTGCATCATCATTTTCGCATACATGTTCTTGTATTTCCAAGGGATATTAACTTTGAGACTTGCCACTGAGCATTTCCACCCATTTCTCATGTTTCTTCTGAAAAAAATTTTGTGAATCAAAGCATAATGATCCCTTGGAAATATTCAAACATGGCATTCTGTATGGCATTCTCATACTCATATGCATAACAGGTGTCCCGGAGCGGATTTATCATTCTGACTGGGTATTCTCTTCAGAACGGCCAACATGACTTCTTCCAACTACTCGATTCACCACAATCAAGGTTCAGATATGGCACAACTCCGAGCAGATGTGACTGTGATGAAGGCCCAACTGGGGCATTTTATGGTGGACATTCAGGCATTGTCCCGAGGTCAGGAACTGCTGAGAGAAGAAGTCAACCGAATAAAGACTCAGATGGGCCCGGTTATGGAAATTCTGAATGCAGTGTTAAAAAAGGAAAACAATCATATGCCCGCTTCTACAACAGATGTTCTCATTTCTCCTATCTCTTTGGGGTCTCCTCTAGACCATGGATTGCCTCGTGAATCTCCTTCGTGACCAAAAATTTCCTATAGGCAATCACTTCATGTTCTCCAAGAGGATCCTAATCCAGAAAAGCTTGAAAAGAAGTTTGATCCGATTCCGATGCCATACGTTCAGTTGCTTCAACACTTGCTCAAGCTTCGGTTAATTGATTTGATTGATGCAGGACCTCCACACACCAAGTTTCGTATGGGTCCCAATGTCCATGATAGGTGTGAATTCCATTCAGGGGTACCTGGTCATGATGTTGAAAATTGTAAGATGCTCAAGTATAAGGTCCATGGGCTTATTGATTCAGGGGCAATCGAGTTTGCACCCATCAGCACTGTCAAGCGAAGAGATGTTCCTCCAACTACTGCTAAAGAGGTGGATATTCCTCCCTCCTCTTAGGGACCTTCCTCAATCCATAAACCTTGGGTTCCGAAACTACTACATCAGTAAATCACAACTGGGACCCTCTCGGTTGCATCTTTTCATCATCAACAGAAGCAAGAAAGGGTTTTTGATCCTCTACCGATGTGTCATACCGAATTACTTCAGCAACTGCTTCAGTTAAGATTGATTGAGCTCCGGAAGTTGACTCCTCCTGCAAAGCTTCCAAAAGGATGGGATGCCAAGGCTTATTGTGATTTTCACTCAGGGGCACCAGGCCATGATATTGAGGGGTGTAGAGCATTCCAGCACCAAGTACAAGACTTGATTGACTCTAAAGCAATCGAGTTTAGACCAGCTGGCTTGAAGGTATCAGGTGATCTTACGCCAGTAGCTGCAAAGGAAGTGAATATTCCTTCCCCTTCTCTAGGGTCTACCTCAGGTCACGGGTGTATTCCTCAGCTTCAGGTTTCAAAGTCATCACGTCAGTAACCTTTGTTAGTTCCTCGGCCAAATGTGGAAAGAAAAGTACAGGGGCAGATTAGGCACCCTAATCAATAGTGGCAGTAAAACCATCAGCAACAGAGGCAACGGGGCCTTAGGAGGTCTGAGAGAGTGTCTGCTCTAGTTCCTATTTCTCAAATTCGGCTTCTTGCTCACCTTTTCCAAGGCTCTTTGATTCAGCTAGGCAAGGTAGCGCCAGTACTGTTTCCTTTTCCTCCGGATTATGACATGAATGCCAGGTGGGAGTTTTACTCGAGAACATTTGGACATACAATTGACAATTGCAGAGTGTTCAAACACAAGGTGCAAGACTTGATTGACTCAAAGATTATCACACCAGACGGGTGGCCCATAAATTGAACTTTCTTCATCAGATTGAGCACCCAGTTTGCAAAGACATCTTCAGAATCAATAAGTCCAGACGGAGTCAAGCCTCCTCAACAAGGACAATCATTTAGTTTCTTTACTGCATTCTCATGTGTAGCTTTTGTGTTTGTCAAAACATTTATATGCATGCATGAAATCTGTTTTTCTTTTTATGTTAATCCTAATAAAGCGTGCATGTTTTTCCTGAAGTAATCCATTCGTATTCACTCATAAGTTTGCATATGTGCATTGCAATACCAACTGGTGTGCTTAAACTCTTGAAGGAGGATGATGAGTTGAAAACGCAAAAATCTCTAATTGTGTGCTTTTGGATAAAACCCTGTTGAATGTGTAAAGGCATGGTTTCAAATCCCAAACACTGAAGATATAAGGAGATAGACCCTCGTCCAAATAGGAGCCCTAAAGTAGGAGTTTCTTTTAGTAAAAAAAACCTTAACATTTAACCCCGGGGCAGGGTAGGCGTCAGTTAGTTTGACCAAGCGTTCAAACCTCAAAAGGAGTGTGCATCTGAGGATCCATTACTTTTCACTCTACCGCATCAAGAGGTCCAAAGAGCGGAAACCACAAGGGTTATCCCTCATCAACTGAGAAGTGAAACAGTCACAACCCTTCCAAAGAAATCAAGACAGCCGGTGTCACATGACGTGTTCAAGGAAAAAAAAAAGAATAACAAAAAAAAGAAATGAAAAAGCCCGCTAAGTTGAAACTTGAAAACAAGCAACTTAGGCAAAAGTTAGGGCATCCCGCTGGACTCCGAAATCAAAGATTCAAAAGAATCCGTTCAGGAAAAAGTTAGGGATAAGCAAAAGAATGTGAAAGCGAAATGTGAACAGGATGACCCAAGAAAGATCCTCAAGCGAAAGAACAAAGTCGTGCGACACAGACACAAAGATGAAAAGGGATGACTGTTACTCCAATAAACTGATTGGTGCTTAAACTATTAAAAGTCAATGGTTCCTCAACCATCACAAAGGTTTCTTTTGAGAGGTGAACGCTAGTGCCGAACTAACTGAACGTATGACTGGAGGACATCACGAAGAGTGGGTGGGCACTAATTAAATTTTGAGCCTTATATCCCTTGTTTCAATAACCGTGAACCAGGCCCCGTTACAAAATCGAAAGTCCTCAATTGAAAAAGGGTTATTTCGAAAGAATACTACCAAGAGATAGCGTTCCTAATTCCTGTGAGTTGTGCTAAAAGATCTTTGTTGGTGTTGCATGTGCATTGCATTCTTTCATTCAAAAATTAATTTCGTATGCTAACCCGTGATCCTCTCACAAAGGGTTCGCGACATCTTTTCAGTAAAACTTCAAGATTAACATGTGTGTTGCATTAGAATTTTCATTCTCAGACTAAAACATTTTCTACTTGCATACATTTGTTTGACATCAAAAGAAGTTTACATATTGAAATTCAGTCCAAAACCTTAATCTTGCCTGGTTGAGAATCCTGAAACTCCCGAAGGACAGCCACATCCACTGGTACTTCCTCAGGAAACTTTGTTGAGCAGGAGCTTTCCCAACAAGTTGTGTTAAGACGTAGCCGATCTGGGGCAATCACGTCGAATCATCTCTTTAAGGTGTAGCCAGCCTGAGCCAATCACGTCGAGAAATCTCTTCAGAGTTTAGTAAAACTGGGGAAATTACTTCGAGATTCAAATCTCTCCAAAGGCAGGTATTCGGGGTCTTCCTTCGAAGATCAGTAGTCAAGGGCAAAACCACTTCAAGGTTCATACTGGAGCATGTCATCCCAAGAGCATGAGAAGTTAGTCCATCTAGAGGACAGATCAGCCTATCCAGGGTTCAGAGTATTGGGGCAGAATATCTCACGGTGATATGAGATTGTTCATGAATCTTCTTGAGGTAATTTCTTCTGGTAGACCATACAGTCTGAGGCAGTTACTTTGAGACCTAACGAATTTCTCCAAGAGTTTGAATACATTGAGGTGTTTTGGATGTCAAGTCTTCTGTAAAATCCTCTTGAGGCAATTTCTTCTGGTAGACCGTGTTGGTTTGGGGCAAGTGGAAAATTGTAAAAACTGTTGTTCACGCATATGCAGTCAATCAGCCAAATGGCTTGAAACAAAGAGGCATTCCAACCCAAGGCATTTGTGGTCCCCTGTTCTCAGAAGGCTTCATTAATCATGTTCCCAGCAAGAGATGCAGCAAAACCTTTCTCCCCAACAAGTGGTGGTTCAGAGTTAGATTTTCCCAGTTGCGGAAGTCATATCTAACACAGGGCATACGTACATATCCTTTTGCTTGCAGGTAGCAGCCTCATACTAGGCTCAAAAGCAAGATTGAAGCCTTTTCAAGAGCATGGGCCATTTCTTCCAAACAAGTCATCACTCACCCCTAAGTCAGAATATTGGGGCAATCATGTTCAGGAAAGGGTTCCCGTGTCACCCTTTTGTCACAACTTTTTCTGTTGGAGTCCATCAATCAGCTGACGGTCACTCACGACGATTCGATATCGGCAAATTAATTTCCACTAGGTATCATTATATCCTATTAAGTCGATTCTCCCATTCAGAACTTCCAACAGCTACAAGCTTTGCCGTGTCGATAACAGTTGCAAATTCCTCATTAGAGTTGCTTCGCATACCTTGTTCAAAGCTCAGTGAGTGTCCAAGAGTTTGAAGATGCCAAATCTTCTGTAAAATCCTCTTGGGACGATTTCTTCAGATCAGCCGCGTAATCTGGGGTAAAAGTGAGTTTGTGACCCTCCCAAGCATGGAGCATCTTGAAATCCCTCCGACAAGATGTGTTCCAGATCTATTATCTCCAATAGAGTGACCTCTCAATTATTGTATTTTTATCTCAAGTCTCGGCATTTGCTTAAGAGTTTGAAGATGCTTGGTCTTCTATAAAATCCTCTTAAGGGGCATCTCCAGCACGAGACGCTTTGAAGCGGTTTTCCCCAGCAGAGTTTGTTGTAAACTCATTATCCCCAGTGGAGTCGTCAAATGGAAAGTTCGCCTAGCATGGGGCATTGTGGCACTTATCCTAAGCTCGACAGTTTTGTTCCTCAACAGATTACAGTGGATTTGCTTTGTGTTTTCACAGCAGATCTCTAGGGACTCATTCCCACCATATCGCAACAGAATGTCTTCTAACCAGGATTTACGTATCCCCGATGGAGTAGTTCCAATCCTCAACAAGATCGTATTTCCGGCGGTTGTATCCCCACAGAATTCGGCATTGAATCCAGCCAGTAATACTCCCATGCTGAGTTATTTTTTCTCCCTGCAGAGGTTTATCAGATCAACAGAATCTCTTCCTCAGCAGAGTGTTAGTACATTCTTTCCCCAACCAAGTCGGAAAGTTGTCATTCCTCCAGCGGAGTTGCTATGATCAGAATTCACCCCCAGACAAATGAAATAATTCCTGGCAGAGTCATCACTCCTCGTATCTCAAAGTCCAATTTATTGTTGGCAAGCGTGGCAATTTGGAGTAGACGGATTGTTTAGTCATTCTCCGGCAGAGATATTATCCTTTCAGGAGCTTCTGAGGTCAAATCATTGATCATTGTTCCTCAACAGAGTCAGCAGGGATGTCTGATATGTATGCAGAGCGTAATCCAGTGTTGAATCAGTAAGTCAACTGACTTCATCCAGAAGGCTTCTTTCAAAAGTCCACCCGCAGCGTGGCAAAAGTCCATCTTAGAGTGGCAAATCAGCAAAGTCCAACCGCAGATTGGCAAAAGTCCATCTTAGGGTGGAAAATCAGTAAAGTCCAACCGCAGATTGGCAAAAGTCCATCTTAGGGTGGCAAATCAGCAAAGTCCAACCGCAGATTGGCAAAAGTCCATCTTAGGGTGGCAAATCAGCAAAGTCCAACTGCAGATTGGCAAAAGTCCATCTTAGGGTGGCAAATTAGCAAAGTCCAATCGTAGATTGGCAAAAGTCCATCTTAGGGTGGCAAAGCAGGGCAAAGTCCAACCGCAGATTGGCAAAAGTCTATCTTAGGGTGGCAAATTAGCAAAGTCCAATTGTAGATTGGCAGAAGTCCATCTTAGGGTGGCAAAGCAGGGTAAAGACCAACCGTAGATTGGCGAAAGTCCACCCGCAGTGTGGCAAGCCAGTAGTCGTCTGGCGTCGTACAATAGACTTTCTTAAAGTCCACTCGCAGTGTGGCAAGCCAGTAGTCGTCTGACGTCGTTCCAAAAAGACGTTTTTAAAGTCCACCCGCAGTGTGGCAAGCCAGTAGTCGTCTGGTGTCGTACAAAAGGCGTTGTTAAAGTCCACCCGCAGTGTGGCAAGCCAGTAGTCGTCTGGCGTCGTGCAAAAGACGTTTTCCAAGTCCATCCACAGTATGGAAAGCCAGTAGTCGTCTGGCGTCGTTCAAAAGACATCTCTCTAGTGTTATGGTTATCATCAGAGTTTTATACGAGCAGAGTTCAGTTGGTTGGGTTTATATCCCTTTTCTTCTTCACCGCAGAGTGCAAATTTTCTGGTTGTCTTCAGTATTCAATCCCTCCATACCTTGAAAGTCTGAAGGCAATCGCTTTCATTGATTCAGGTCTACAGTGATTGAATAGGGGCAGCTGTAATACCCCAAACTTTGCCCTCTCATTTTTATCTAGCTTATGTTTCATGGCATTGCATGTAGATCATAATTGCATCATAAACATACATGAACATACATGCATTGTGACAGGACCAAATTATTTCCACTAAGCTTTAATAGGTTGCAACAGACGTTTATTTCGTCATGCGGCACGTGCACAAGAATCTCAGAGGAAGCTAAAGTTCTCGGGTGATTCAGAGAAGTTTAAGCAGAATATCAGTTTTACGGTGCAATTTGCAAAATTTGTAACTCTCGCTCGGAAACTCATTTTGGTATGAAATTCAAAATTTAGGACCGTCTCGGCATTCTCCACGACTTTTATGTTCATCTCGGAGGCCAATTCATCAAGGAAAGTGGTGAGAATGAATTATTTCTGAAATTTCGGTTTCGCTGATTAACTGTGCTAGCGGCATTCAAGAGTTCGTAACTTCTGATTGGATCAACGTTTCTGAGAGATTCGTATGCCAAAATGTATCATCTTGACATCCTCCCCAATTTTTGTGTTTTGACCGAGAACTAATTCTTTGAAGAAGATCTCCGAATGTGCGAGTTTTTAGAGCCGATACAGTGAAAAACAGTGATGAACCATTGAGTTTTGGACACTTAAAAAATTCATAAATCTCAGCTCATTCGTCGGATTGATGTCATTCCGGTGCCTAATATTCTATTTAGATGTTATCTTCGTGCCGTGAATTCAGTTTGGGTCAGGTCCGAGCGGAAGAACCCCGAAAATGTGAATTACCAGTGGGGTTGTTTGATGCAGTGCACTGTCTGCCAGATTTTGTAAAATTCATAACTCGGTCAATTTTCATCGGATTGCGTCCATTCGCGAAGCGTTGGTTCACAAATTTTATCATCTTCAAGTTCCAAGACAAGCTCGAGTTCGAACGGTACTCCGAAGATTGTCGGTTTGGTTTATTTCGCAAAACTGACGTGCTGAATCGAAAAAATGGCTGAGAGTTGTTTCGCGAGAAAATTCATATCTCCCTCATCGTTTGTCCATTTGAGGTCACATTTTAACACGATGTCACAGACTCATAGATCTACAACTTTGCTGACAAAGTCGAGTTGAGATTATGCTCCGAAGAGGTTGACCTCGTCACGTTTTCGAGTAGCGGACACCAAATAAGCTGAAAAAACAACTTATTCAGTGACGTCTTGCAGCTTAAACGTATCGATCGCACTCGATTTTTAATCATATGACGTCCGTTCTTTTTGCGTTGCAACCGTGATTCAGAGGTGGACGATGTTGTGGAAGGCTCAGAGTCGAAATTTCTTGCCGAAGACGGTGTTATTTTCACTTAAGCCAAAATTCTACCTTTTGCCCTTCATTTTTGACTCCACTATATATTCTTTTGACCCATAATTTCTCTCATAACTTCAATCATAACTCACAAACACCAAAAACACTCAAAAAACCCTCTTTTAAAGATCAAACACTATTCTCTCAATTGTTCTTGAAGAATCATCAAGATCTTCATCAAGTTCATATCAAACTCAAGAGCAAAATTTGGAAAATAAAAAAATCTCTCCGATCTCTCCCTCTCCGCTTGCGATCTCCCTCTTCCCACTCCCTTCTCCCAATCCCGCACCACCTCCCTCCGGTCAAGCACCACCGCGCCGGACCTCCCTCTCTCCTCCTCTCCTCCGTCCGCGATCGCGCCTCACTCCCTCTGAATTCGCAATTTCTTCGTCGATTCTTCATTCGGTTAGCTTCTTAAACTTTAATTTATGAATAGTTGTTGAATTGTTTCTTGAATTGAGTTTTCAAGTTGAATTAATTTTGTGGAGATTATATGAATTAATCTTTGAATTGGTTGTTGATTTATGCTTGATTAATTGATTCTAGTAATTGTTGTGGTGCATAATTGGAAATTCTTGTTAAAGTTGACTTATAATAATTGGTGCAAGTGAGGTGTTTGACAAAATTCCTAAGAGGGCTAATTGTTGTGACTTGATATTGATTGAAGTGCTTGACTCTTGAATTTATGTTTGTTTCAATGTGCAAATCCGTAATAGGATAGATTGATGCTTAATTGATGATGTTGTTCATGTGCCGCGTGTCGAAGAACGCGTTTTGATCATAACTTTCAAACCGTAGCATGTTTTTACGAATGCGAATAGTGCAACTCGACTTTGTTAATGATTCTAGAGCTGTTGCTGAACTTTTTAGTCGATTTCGAGCAACTTTTTTCTACTGTTTCGCTAATGCCAGCCGACGAAATTGGCCTAAAAGTCCCACTTCCGAGTGGAATTAATTCAAACCGAGTTCGTTTTTGAGTCCGTTGGCACGTTTGCGGTCAACCATGCGATTTTCGTTCCATTCCGAGTCGATGATTTTCAACGCATATTTTCCGATTTAATGCTTTTAAGCTACGTTTTGTGTGAAATTTTCGTCTTAACCTTGATTTGACACGTGGTTATGTTTTTTGGTCATTTGTGAATCATTATGCTTGAGTTTGTTTGATTCCGGTTTGATTTTGCGCATGATTTGTGTTACAACAACCTTGTTGCCCGGTTTTTAAAGTATGTTTTCCGATGCATGTTCACTACTTGTATACTCATTATTCTATTTGATTTTGGGTTGTGATGCGAAGGTGCAACTTCCGGTTGCATTTGCTTGTTGTTTCTAACTCGTTTGTTAAGTTGTGCAAGGATTTTTTAGGGAATTTCCGAGATGATGTGATTGCATCGTGTTCCACTTTATTTGCGGGACGCGAATCCGATTCCGACGTGATTCACCTTGTGGTTCGTTTGCTACGTATTCCACTTTATTTGTGGGATACGAATTCTTTTATGACACGACTTATCTTGTCTCTCACTTTGTGAGATGTATATACTTGCTTGCGTATTGTCTGGATTACGTTTCTTGCAGGTGTACTGTTGGATTGTGTGGTTGTGCCCGATACACACCACCTGTCGGTTGTGATTTATTTTCACAACGACCATGCTTTGACGCTTATGTCGGATACACAATTTCTGATTTGCTTTGTTTGTCGATGCTAGCGTGCTCGAAGTATTCCGGGTTTCTTACTTTGTTTGCTTTTGCTTTGGATTGTTATCTGTTTGGTATAGTTTCTTTTCCCTTTTATCTCATTCCGCACTTTACTGCTTTCGATGCCATGAGAAGTGGGAATAGTCGATGCCATGATAAGTAGGATTGTATGGAAAGTCCTCAAGTGAGGCCATGATTAGGCTCGTTTATTATTGTGCCTGAAGACCTCTATGAGGCATCCCATTCCCATTTCCCCTGGTAAGACCTCCAAGGAGGCAATTGACAGAAGGTAGGGTTCGCGATCGACCCCCGTTATTCTAGTAGAGTCGTTCTTAGCTCTCATTACATGATTGAAGCTTTGAACATGTCTTGATCGTGTTATCGAGTATGTCAGTGGAAGGAGGGTTTAGTAATCAAACCCCCACGCCTTGTCTATAGCTCGCATTGACCAATGTTGATGCTTGTGTGATCTGATTCACATCTTCCCCTTTCTTACTCTGCTCTCCATGGTTCTTGATACCATTGGGTGAGCACCCATACTTCCCACACTTAGCTTGTTTGCCTCGGTTGATATGGCCCCTTGGCTAAAGCTCCCTCTTTCTTATTGTGATTGTGTGATGTTATTGTTAACTGACACTGTTTACTCCTTAGTTGCTTTTATTTCATTTTGTGATTGATTCATCATGTGTTTACTTGTCTGATGACATGATCCCGTAGGATTCCTAGCTCCACTTAATTTTTGATTAAGTCGGAGGTAGGAGAGACATTAGGATAGCAATCCATGCATGACAATATTAGGTAGACTTCCCTCTTGATCTTGACCTTAGGGCCACTTTTGCATGATAACATTAGGAACAAATTAGATTCCCTTTAGTGTTTTCTTAACCTTTGAGTCTCTCTTCTTCTCATCTCAAAACAAAAGTAAAAACACTTAATAAAGGCATAACATATATTGTATTTAAGCCTTTCATGTGAGAATAAGATAGTGAGGGGTCTTCTCTCACTTTCTTAGAATGTTTAGCATACGTTCTGTCTTGGGTCGATATGCGAGGCATTCAATCCTACGTGAAAGACTTAAATACAATATGCGTTATACACACCAGTAATCAAAATACTTCTTTCTAAAATACAAAAACAAACAAATTCTCTTCCCATCTCATTCATTCTATTCCTTAAGGACTCGTCATGTCCGTTCTACCGCAAACAGGTAACGCCTAAGTCTCCATACAACGAGCTGCAACACCTAACTGCTGGGACGCGCACTCTGACATTTACATTAAAAAACACAAATAGAGCAACCCTTGTTGAGGGGAACTACGTCGCTCTGATTCTCATGTTCCCGATGAGATACGTAAGGAGTGGGGTAGGGCCCATTCGAGCACGTCGTTTATTTTCCCTACATTTGTTTCTCATTCTCTCTCAGTTCCTTTTCGTTTATCACCCTTTGATCAAAACAAGCAAGCGTGGATCCCGTCGAGTACGACGGACGCATGGGGGTGCTAATACCTTCCTCTCGCGTAACCGACTCCCTTACCCTTTCTCTTTGGTTCGCTAGACCTCGTTCTTTCCTTCCCTCAAGTTTACGCAGTGTTTCCTTTCCCTCTCTTGGGATAAATACACATTGCTGGCGACTCTGTTTCCGCGCCACTTTCGCGTTTGTACTTGGATGAAAATCCTAGGAGCGACACCGTCAAAGGGAGTATTTTAGCCGATCATTTGGCTCATCAACTGATTGATGATCAGGAATCAATCGGGTTTGACTTCCCAGACGAAGATGTCATGTATTTAAAGATGAAAGATCGCGATGAACCGCTACCTAGTGAAGGGCCAGAACTAGGTTCCCAATGGGGACTTATCTTTGACGGAGTTGTCAATCATTATGGAAACGGAATTGGGGAAATCATCATAACACCTCAGGGTACCCATATTCCTTTCGCCGCACGACTGACATTCAAGTGTACAAACAACGAGGCCGAATGCAAAGCGTCTATCATGGGTCTCGAAGAAGCGATCGATTTGAGAATCAAAAACTTGGATGTTTATGGCGACTCAACCCTGGTTATCAATCAGATCAAAGGAGATTGGAACACATACCAATCAGGACTGATCCCCTACAAAGATTACGCAAGAAGGTTGTTACCCTTCTTCAACATAATCGATTTCCATCATATCCCTCGTGAGGAGAATCACATGGCTGATGTGTTAGCCACTCTCTCTTCCATGATTAGTGTGGGTCAATGGAACGACCTACCTAAGATCGGCATAATGCGCCTTGAAAGGCCCGCTTACATCTTCAAGATTAAAGAAGTCATAGACGACAAATCTTGGTATAACAATATCAAATGCTTCCTTCAGAAACAAGAGTACCCACCTGGGGCACTAAGGAAGGACAGAAAAACCCTCAGAAGGCTTGCTGGCAGCTTCTTTCTGAGCGGTGATAGACTCTATAAGCAGAATTTTGACATGACTTTGCTCTGATGCATAGACAGACCAAAAGCAGACATGCTGATGAAAGAAATTCACGAAGGATCCTTTGGCACTCATGCCAACGGACACACAATGGCGAGAAAAATTATAAGAGCAGGGTACTACAGGTTGACCATGGAATCCGACTGCTACAAGTACATGAGGAGGTGTCACAAGTGTCAGATATACTCCGACAAAATCCATGTACCGCCAACAAATCTCAAGGTTCTCTCTTCCCCGAGGCCTTTTTCCATATGGGGAATTGACATGATTGGCATTATCGAACCCAAGGCTTCAAACGGACATCGGTTCATCCTGGTAGCCATTGACTATTTCACCAAGTGGGTCGAAGCAGCGTCATACGCTAATGTAACCCGACAAATGGTGGTCCGATTTATCAAAAATAATATCATCTGTCGTTATGGTGTTCCGAGCCAGATCATTGCTGATAATGGATCTAACTTGAACAATAAGATGATGAAAGAGTTGTGCGAAGAGTTCAAGATCGAACACCATAACTCATCTCCCTACCAACCCAAGATGAACGGAGCGGTAGAAGCAGCTAACAAGAACATCAAGAAGATTGTTCAAAAGATGGTTATAACCTACAAAGACTGGCACGAGATGCTACCCTTTGCTCTTCACGGCTATCGCACGTCTGTCCGCACTTCAACAGGGGCAACCCCTTTCTCTCTAGTATATGGCATGGAAGAAGTGCTCCCCATCGAAGTAGAGATCCCATAAATCTGGGTATTGATGGAAGCTAAGCTAACAGAGGCTGAATGGTGTCAAAGTCGACACGAAGAACTAAATTTGATCGAGGAAAAGAGAATAACGGCACTCTGCGACGGTCAATTGTATCAACAAAGAATGAAGAAGGCGTTTGACAAAAAGGTTCAACCCCGTGTCTTCTGAAAAGGAGACCTCGTGCTCAAAAAGATACAATCTTTTCTCACTGATTCTCGGGGCAAATGGACTCCGAATTATGACTGCCCCTATGTGGTTAAGAAAGCTTTCTCAGGCGGCGCCTTGAGACTTGCAACGATGGATGGAGAAGAATATGCCTACCCCACAAATGTTGATGTAGTCAAGAAATACTTCGCCTAAACTAAAAAAAATGTCTCGGTGGATTGAAAACCCGAAAGGGCGGTCCAGGAAAAAATTAGAGACATGATAAAAAATCATCCCGGTGGATTGGAAACATCATAGTACAATTCAGGAAAAAGTTAGGGATAATGGAAAGTAACTATGTTCAACAGGGGCAAATCCCTCAGCAGCAGTCATGCCATCCGTCAGGAAAACTCCAGTCAGGGTCACCTTCGACAGAAGCTTAGGATGCCCAGAATTCAAAGTTGGTAGAAGGATAGTGGTCGTTATGTGTTAATATAGCCCTTTTCCCTTAAATTACCATTTTCTAACTTTATAAATACTCTATGGGATCACGTGCTTTGCGGATTTCCATCGTATCAATAAAATTTGAGCCCTTGTGCTTTTGTTGGCAATTCTTATCTGTTTTAGCTTTATAGAACGACGTTTTTAACATGATTAACGATTCTTGAAATAAAACAAAAATGAATTTACTTGTCAAAATTTTTTCTGCTTCTAAAATAAAGAGGGCAATTTCTTTTGACTGTTGAACATCGAAAGAACGTCGCTCGCTTCTCCAGAAGTAATTGAGCTTCAAAGTGCAGAATCATAGTACTCCTTCTAAACCAGTGCACCTGAATGAAGGATCAGCTGTATCAGATGCGACTTTCCCATCTGATACCCCCGGCAGAGTTACCTCCTAAGCCCGATCAACGGTTGTTCCCCGCGGGAACTACTTTCTCCTAAGCAAGGCGGAATTGCTATCTTGAACCAGCGATACTTCTTCGTCCCCCGCAGTGGTCGAGTATCCAGTCGTGTTCATCCGTCAGTTTTTATGTCGCGTCAGTTTTGTCAGCATAAACATACATATATCATGCATTATTGATTTACATTCACAATCATATTGCATGACTATCACTTTAGTCGGTCTTGTCCCCAAGTGATAACAGTCCTCTCAATCGAGTTGTCAGCCCTTTCCTCGTCAGGAAGTGTTGCGTCTGAACAATCTCTCCTCCAGTTTATTTCTGGATTGAAGTTGGTGCGCGACCACTTTGATAACTTGAACCTCTGAAAGACCAGAAAATGTTCGACAAAAGTCACTCTTCGCCATTGAAGATGATATATTCACTTTCCCGGATTAAGGAAAATCCCCAGAGAAAACCTCTTAATCAGAGATTCGACAATACAGCAGTTTTTCTCCGAAAAAAATTCGCTAACGAAAAGGTCATCAGCACCTCAAAATTGGATCACATCATATGGCATTTCTCCGAGAAGATTCCCGAGAAAGGTACGATGTAATATCCCTAAGTGAGAGAAGTCTCTCAAGAGACTCGTTTTCCCCAGTAGAGTTGACAAATGGCGTCTCCAAACAGAGAAGTTTGTGCACCTCTACAACTCAGACGAATGGGTTCCCCAGCAAATCTGACATCAAACATTTTCCATCAAATGGCATCTCCCCAGGAAAATTCGGCGATAAGTTTGAGGAAAACCGCTACGAATAGCGTCACTTGTCAAAAAAGGTTATTGACAAAAGAAACTGAGACCAGTTCCTTGGTAGGAAACCAAGGTCGAGGGGAAGTTTATTTCAGCAACATAGACCAATTCCTTGGTAGGAAACCAGGATCGAGGGGAAATTTTCAGAAGCTAAGACCAGATCTCTGGTAGGAAACCAGGATCGAGGGGAAGTTTACAAAAGAAGCTAAGACCAGATCCTTCGTAGGAAACCAAGACCGAGGGGAAGTTTACAAAAGAAACTTAGACCAGTTCCTTGGTAGGAAACCAGGATCGAGGGGAAGTTTGTTTCAGAAACTGAGACCAGTTCCTTGGCTGAAGTCCAGGGTCGAGGGGAAGTTTTTACCTTTTCTAAGCATCATAGCTTAGCAAAAGAAGAAGGATGCGTGAACTACCATTCTTAACCACCATCAAAATTTCGGGTATTCCGATATTTAATCCTCTTGCACCCCGAATGCCCGAATACCTTCGCCATTCACACCTTCGGGTCCAAGAAGATTAAATAGGGGCATCTGTCATACCCCAAATTTTGACCACTAAGATTTCCCATCATTGGGCAAATCATCATCCCAATATGGGCAAACCATCATACCTCATCAGTCTCTCCAAAGATGGGTGAGCATTCACTACAATCAAACTTAGGGTTTCAAGCCCTCTCAGGGCTCTTAGACAAATTATCAATCAAGGAATGACACGATCTTTAACTTGTCTAACCTCTCAAACATCCACAAAGGATCAAGGGGACTCCCAGTTAGGGTTTCGGTGAAAAAGTCAACTATACCTTTGACTTTGACCCAGGAATGCTCCCAAACCTTGGGACATGATTCAATACACCCTATAACACCTATGAAATCAATCCATCAAGTTTGATTTAGGTCAAGGACTTGATTTCATAGAGGATCGCACAGTTTGAAATTCGTCTGACAAAAAGTCAACTGTGCACAAAAGTCAACTTTGACTTTTTGATATTTTTCACAATTATGGTTCTTTGACCCTAAAATGATGTTAATGTGTGATTGGAATCATCATTCATCAAGAAAAATCAAGAAAAGTGGGATAACCAACTTTGGAGGATCATAACTCCTAAACCACAAGGCCATTTTTCCCCATTCAAAGCTGGATTTGTAGCTCTAATGGCACTCTACAAATGCTTAAAACACAACTCATTCTAATTTCTCATGGATTTTAAGTTATGGAATGATCAAAATCACAAAAAGTGAAAATGTCACTTTTTTCCAACACTTAGTGAAATTTTCACTAAGTCAGAATCTGCCTTCACTTTTTTCCAAATGTAGGGGCATTTTTCACTTAGATCCAAAAGGTATCAAAACCAACTATGATCAAACAGTTGTTGTATCATATGAGGGCTTTCCAAAATGGCCAAGAACTCCATGAAACTCGACTTAAGCCATGAGATATGACCATGCCAATATGCCTTGCTGCAAACTGTCATGGCAAGGAAGATTTGGGAGTTTTGCTCGATTTGCTCAAATTTTGCAAGCAAATTTATCCATCTGAACACCTCAAGGGGGGACCAAGGAGGGACAAACACTGATCCATGAGCCTCCCAAGTACTTGGAACCAAAAGTAGCATGCCAAACCTAGAAATGCCTAAAATAGGGACAAGACTCTAATTTTGGTTTGGAGCATTTAATGGATACACCAAGGTGGCATGGACTGAGCCCTTCCCAACTGAATTCAATCAAGACTTATCTAAGACCAAGGAAACTAGCAGACTGTGCCCTAACCTCTAGTCAATGGCTAGAGGAGACTTCGATTCCCATTGATCAACATTGGCCAAACCTCTACTGTAGTTGCCAATCACTATATCTCCCAAAAGAAACTTGCTCTAGTATAAATAGAGCTCATTTGTCATCAGTTTGAGTACACCAAAACCATCAAACAGATGCTTTCCTCAAAATCACCTTCTCACTTCCAAATTTGCCTTCCAAAGCAAGTCACTATCGGGTTTTGAGTTTTGAGTTTGTGACCTGTAACACCAAAATCACAAAGTCACCTCTCAAAACCTCAAAATTGGACTTTCGTGCATTTTTCAAGCCATGTCTTGATTCAGTCACTTTCCAAACTAGATAAAACCTCATACACACTCCAAATATCATCCTTGAACTGTCCCAAATGGTCCCCTACATCTGGATCACCATTTGAGGGAGTTGCTATTTTGGTCACTTTTGCCCCTTTTACAAGAAAGAGCTCAAACTTGTTCCTGAGGTTTCCAGCTAATTCCAACCATCCTAAAAGATCCTAAGAGATCATTTGAGGGTGTCCAAAACATCAAATCATTTCTGGATAAAGGTACTTGGCAGATTGCACAAAAGCTCTAAAAAGAGGTAAGCATCACAACTTGAATTCTTTGAATCATGTTTTCCTTTGATGTCCACTGATCATGCATCTCTTATACATGTTATATGTGTTGTGTTTGCACCAATTTATCATGTAATTCACACCTGTACCAAGAGGTAGCATAGAAAATGCAAATCATAGCCTATTTCAAAACCACTATCGGGTTTTTCAATAGCAGCATGATCTGAAAAAAACACCACCACCATTGGATTCCTTGTGAAATTCTAGGCAGGATAGACCTAAATTTTGTCCCAAGCCATGGAGAAACGAGAAAGATATGGCCTTCACGTTTCTGGCCAAAATCTTATCTTGCCTTGCCTTGGGCCAGGCCAAAAACAAGGCAAGCCTTGTATATTTGTGGTTGTGTTTCAATCAACGGATGTATCACCACCCCAGTGGTAAGGTGCGCGCCCTAAACACAAGAGGTCTGGGGTTCGAATCCCCCTCGCCCTAGATTCTCTTTTTTTACCACTTTTTCATGTTTTTTCATATTTTATTATTTTTCTTATTATTTTTAATGTTTTGAAAAATTAATAACTCCCTCAATTTTAATTATTTTTTATTGGTTCTTTTTGTAAAAAATCACAAAAATGTTGAAATATTTTATTCCACAAAAAAAATTAAGTTTGTATTATTTATTTAATATAATTAGTATTTTTGTGAATAAATTTATTTTTAATTATTTTTAAACATTTAAAAGTGAATATTTATCTTGAAAATCAAAACCAAATGAGTTTTAATTCATCTTGTGATTAAAACCTCATTTTTCAAACCTTAAACAAAAATCACAAGTGGTTTATTCAAACTTATTTGGTATTTTTATCATTTTTATTGATTTTCTTTAAATATTTACTTTTAAAGGAAAACAAAATTAGGGTTTCTTTGATTTTCACCCTCACAAATCATTTAAAAACACTTTGGGCCGCTAATAGAGTGTAAGTCCCATCCCTTTTTGTACATAAACCATTTTTGGGCCTCAGATATTGTATAAGTCCCGACACAAAAAAAAATCTCGGCGCGATCGCCAGTTTAAAACCCTTTGGGCCTCTCCCTGAGTTGTAAGCCCCATCACTTGTACAAAACCAATTTTAGGCCTCTATTAGATTGTAAGACTCAACCCCTTTTTGAAACCAACAATTTTTGGGCCTCAGTCATTGTATAAGACCCACTGCGTTTTCAAAAATCTCGGCGCGATCGCCATTTCAAAACGGAAAACTTTTGGTCCTACCCTCGTGTTATAAGCCATATTTACTCTCTTTAAAACATCCTTGGGCCTCTACTTGAGCTGTAAGCCCAACCACGTGTACAAAAATAAGCCTTTGGGCCCTTATTGGAGTGTAAGACCCATCCCTTGTAGATAAAACCTTTTTGGGCGTCAATACATTGTATAAGACCCAGTACGTTAAAGAAGTCTCGGGGCGATCGTCATTTTACAAACAAAATCCTTTGGGCCTACCCTCGTGTTATAAGCCCCATTCCTTTCCTTTAAATCACCTTTGGGCCTCTTGAGAGAGTGTAAGACCCATCCCTTTGTACAGAAAACCTTTTTTGGGCCTCAGTCACTTGTGTAAGTCCCTATACAAATTCAAAACAACAGTGCAATCATTGTTAAGACCCATTCCTTTCCTTCAGTTTCTCGTACGAAAGGAGAGGCCCAAGGTTTTAACGATGATTGCACCGTTGTTTTGAATTTGTACAGGGACTTACACAAGTGACTGAGGCCCAAAAAATGTTTTATGTACAAAGGGATAGGTCTTACACTCTCTCAAGAGGCCCAAAGGTGATTTAAAGGAAAAGAATGAGGCTTATAACACGAGGGTAGGCCCAAAGGGTTTTGTTTGAAAAATGACGATCGCGCCGAGATTTCTTTAACGTACTGGGTCTTATACAATGTATTGAGGCCCAAAAAGGTTTTATCTACAAGGGATGGGCCTTACACTCTAATAGAGGCCCAAAGGCTTATTTTTGTACAAGTGGTGGGGCTTACAGCTGAAGGAGAGGCCCAAGGATATTTTAAAGAAAGGAAATGGGGCTTATAACACGAGGGTAGGCCCAAAAGTTTTTTGTTTTGAAATGGCGATCGCGCCGAGATTTTTGAAAACGCAGTGGGTCTTATACAATGACTGAGGCCCAAAAAATTTTGGTTTCAAAATGGGGTTGGGTCTTACACTCTAATAGAGGCCCAAAATTTGTTTTGTACAAGTGATGGGGCTTACAACACAGGGAGAGGCCCAAAGGGTTTTAAACTGGCGATCGCGCCGAGATTTTTTATTGTGTCGGGACTTATACAATATCTGAGGCCCAAAAATAGTTCATGTACAAAAAGGGATGGGACTTACACTCTATTAGAGGCCCAAAGTGTTTTTAAATGATTTGTGGGGGTGAAAATCAAAGAAACCCTAATTTTGTTTTCCTTTAAAAGTAAATATTTAAAGAAAATCAATAAAAATAATAAAAATACCAAATAAGTTTGAATAAACCACTTTTGATTTGTTTTAAGGTTTGAAAAATGAGGTTTTGATCACAAGATGAATTAAAACTCATTTGGTTTTGATTTTCAAGGTAAATATTCACTTTTAAATGTTTAAAAACAATTAAAAATGAATTTATTTACAAAAATACTAATTATATTAAATAAATAATACAAACTTGATTTTTTTTTGTGGAATAAAATATTTCAACATTTTTGTGATTTTTTACAAAAAGAACCAATAAAAAATAATTAAAATTGAGGGAGTTATTAATTTTTCAAATCATTAAAAATAATAAGAAAAATAATAAAATATGAAAAAACATGAAAATGTGGAAAAAAAGAGAATCTGGGGCGAGGGGGATTCGAACCCCAGACCTCTTGTGTATAGGGCACGCACCTTACCACTGGGGTGGTGATACATCCATTGATTGAAACACAACCACAAATATACAAGGCTTGCCTTGTTTTTGGCCTGGCCCAAGGTAAGGCAAGACAAGATTTTGGCCAGAAACGTGAAGGCCATAACTTTCTCGTTTCTGCATGGATTGGGACAAAATTTAGGTCTATCCTGCCTAGAATTTCACAAGGAATCCAATGGTGGTGGTGTTTTTTTCAGATCATGCTGTAGCGAGCGATTTTGGACGCGGTTCTTAAGCGCTGGTCGCTCTCTGCGGTTTGAGCTTAAACTACAGGTCGATTAATTTTTTATCCTATTGTGAGCTGAATAAGGAAGGGAAATAGATGTCTCCAATTAACCCTGCTTGCATACTGAGTTTAAACAGCGGTCTGTTAGGTTACGGATGCTATCAATGTGGGGGGCCTTTGTACTGTTTATTTGTATTTTCGCCAATACGGTTTTCTTTCTTTTTATCTAGGCAGAAGGTTTCTGGCGGGGAACAAGGATTAGGATGTTAGGACTGATGCTTTTGAATTACTGATTTTTGATTGATGGAGATATGGGATTTGGGTTTTTTATTGATTGTGCTCGCTAAGATCTTTTCTTTCGATCTTATGCCTACGTATTCCCGTTTACCGAAACAGGAAAATCAGAGCGTTCGTAGTTCCTCCTATTCTATGGGAGGAAATAGGTGTTTTTGGGGTTTTGGTGTCTTGTTCAAAGCCCAAGACGTGAAGCGAAAGGTGGTTTGTATCTTGTTCAAAGCCCAAGATGTGAAGCTGAAAGGTCTATTTGTGTCTTGTTCAAAGCCCAAGACGTGAAGCTGAAAGACCTCGACTTTAGAGAGAATTTGTCATCTCTAAAGAGGGGGAAGGAGAATTACTTTAACTGGGATACGCGGATTCGAGCAATGCCATAATTTCTGAAGAAAGGGTTTTAACCTGAAGGAGAAGACTTTAACTCAGTGTAGAGCAATGCCATCTTTCCTTAGGAATTTCTCACGCTAAAAGAGGGACAGTGGCATGGATATAGATGATTCAGAGGCTTGCCGCTTACAGCGATTAGATGAAAGGAAAGGAGTTGTTGATGTTTGTGTACTGTGAACGAGGCACAGCTTTGATGCTAAAAGGTTGATTGGATCAACCAGTGGTTTTCTTATACAAAGCCTAAGAGGAGGCTAATTTCCGCTAGGAAAATCGTTATACAAAGCCTAAGAGGAGGCTATTTTGTGTCTTGTACAAAGCCCGAGAGAGAGGCTAAAAGTTTTTTGACCCGACGATAGAGTCTTTGTGTCTCGTACGAAGCCCGAGATAGAGGCTATTGTTTGTTTGACTCTACGAGGGAGTCTTTGTGTCTCGTACGAAGCCCGAGATAGAGGCTAAAAGTTTGACTCAACAAGAGAGTGTTTTTGTATCTCGTACGAAGCCCGAGATGGAGGCTAAAGGTTTGTTTTAGTTGAGTGACAGATCCAATATACTGATTTTAAAAGAGAAAATCAGTTCTTATATGAGCAACACTGTACTCAGGGATTTGATCTGAGGATCAGGGATATTTTCTTCTCTTTGAGGAAACGGGAAATCCAAAGGGTATTGAGACTGTCCGAGTCTGCGGGTTTCCTTCCTATTTAACGAAGGGGTCACTTGAGAATGTCTTTGAGACTCAAGGAAGTTAGACTGTCCAAGTCTAGAGTTTTTTTTCTTTTGTACTATGCTTTGAGAAACAGTAGTAGACTCTATGAAAGGACTGTTCTATGAGGATGACTAGGTTCTGTTCCTATACCTCTAGGAGGTCGTCGGGACAATTTGTACGAAGCCCAAGAGGAGGCTGGAAACTTTTAAGAAGCCGGCGGGTCCTTGTACGAAGCCCAAGAGGAGGCTATCATTCCCGAAGGAAGAGATCATTATACGAAGCCTAAGAGGAGGCTGTGAATACTTCTAAGAAGCCATAGTGTCCTTGAATAATGCCCAAGAGGAGGCTGATGCTTTTAAGAAGCCCGTGGGTCTATCATCTCCTTTCCATTAGGAGAGATAACTCTTTTAAAGATAAAAACCACTGGTAAACGTGCGAGGTTTACTATCCAGCGACTTTTAGCTTTTAAAGAGGGTTCCTTAGTTAAGGTCCAAGATTATGACCGTAGTAGGTACCCAAACCCCGAGACATTCAAGGCAAGCTATCCACAAGGAAATGATCAAGTCAGGAAAGTTCGAGAATTTGGAAGAAACTCAAAGATGCCATTCACGGAGAATACATTCATCTTGGGGAGTAGAGCTTCTTGACGATTCCTAAGGAGGACAGCCGAAGAGAAGACTGTATCTGGTGCTCTTATTGGGGATCTAGGCGTCTATTTCTACGAATAAATGAAACGGTGTCACCTAGTTCTAGACGTAGTTGCCGGGGAAACTCGAAATATCTATACTATTATTACACAGTAGATATGAGTTTATGAAAGGAGACTTACAGTGAGCAGCCCCACAATACAGTTTATAATATGAAAGCAGTAAATGAAAGCGATAACCACTTACTCGGTTGTAGTGCTTCCATGCTGTTTGGTTAGTTGTTCAACAAAGAAAGATTGAAAACAACAGTATATTCAAAATCAAAGGAGAAAGTGCTTTGAAAAAGAAAGATTTGGGGCTTACAGCTCAAGGAGAGGCCCAGAGTTTTATCAGTGAGCACACTGTTTGACTTTGTACAGCGGGACTTATACAAGTGACTGAGGCCCAAAAAAGGTTTTCTGTACAAAGGGATGGGTCTTACACTCTCTCAAGAGGCCCAAAAAAGGTTTAAAGAAAAGAGAGGGGCTTATAACACGAGGGTAGGCCCAAATGATTTTTCGTTTAAAAATGGCGATCGCGCCGAGGTTTTCTTTTAATGCAGAGGGACTTATACAATAAGTGAGGCCCAAAATGTTTTGGTTAAAAGGGGGATTGGGTCTTACACTCTAATAGAGGCCCAAAGTGTTTTGAATGGGTCTTATAGCTCAAGGAGAGGCCCAAATGATTTTTTATTTTTAAACGGGCGACGACCGCGCCGTTTACTTGTACAGAGGGACTTATACAATGAGTGAGGCCCAAAAAGTTTTTGTACAAGGGGGGATGGGTCTTACACTCTCTCAAGAGGCCCAAAGAGTTTTGAAAATGATTTATGAGGGTTGAATTAATCCAAAACCCTAATTTGTTTTCAAAATGTATTTAATTGAATAAAAATTCAATTAAAATGATCAAAAATTGTTTAACTCATGGAAAACAAATTGTGATCTTGGATTAATGCTTCAAAAATTAAGTATTGACCTACAAAATAATTAGAAAGCATTAAAAGTTGCAAAATCAATGTAGAAAAAATATTTAAAATGTCAAAAATAATTAAAATATTAATTCTTTGCAAAAATATCAATTATATGAAATAAATAATATTTTTGGGATTTTTTGTGAAAATAAAATATTTTAACATTTTTGTGAATTATTAAAAAAAGAATCAACTCAAAATCATTAAAACTCAGAGAGAAATTAATTTTTGAATCAATTAAACAAAATCACAAAATTCAAATATTTGAATTTCTAAAAATGGCGCCAAGAACAAGTTGAAGAACACGCGCGTGTTCTTGGTTTCTCAGATTTGCATTTTCTATCCAATCTCCATGAATACATAATCATATCATGCAATCCACATATCATTATGCTCGCCTCAACCTCACGATCATGTCTAAGTACTTTAATTTCATTTAAATTAAACATACAACAAGAAATCACGAAGAGACCTCAAGAACCCTAATTTCTGCATGAAGGCTATGATTTTTGATACACGATTCAAACAATGCAATTAATTAAGGGAAAACATTCCATGCATGATTATGAACATATGGCCAAATTATTGTGCGAGGAAATATGCATAGATTGAGAGATGACCAAGTATGTGCTTACCTCCAAGTCGTGATAGCAAGTTCAAAGTGATTTTTGATTTGGAGGTGTTACAGATGAGTGGTGATGATCTGAACAACTTCCCTACACCCCATGGATTGTGTTTGGATGGTTGGACTTGATTGAAATTAGCTGGATCATTTTGTGGTACCTCAGCTGCATTTTGGTTGAAACCTTGAGCAACCAGCTGGTGATTTTGTGAAATTGATGTTTCAGAAGTAATCTAAGTGTTTGATCAGCTCATATGTGATGTATGTGAGGTGTGTGAGTGATTGGTTTGATTGGAATTGCTCTCAAACTCAAAACCCGATAGTGACTTGCCTTAGAAGGCAAAATTGGAGTGAAAGAAGAGATTTTGAGGAAAGCATCTGTTAGATGGCTTTGGTGTACTCAAACTGACCACAATTGAGCTCTATTTATAGTAGAGCAAGTTTGTTTTGCAAGTAATATTGCATGGCAGCTGGTAAGTAGGTTTGGCCAATGTTGGCAAATGAAAATCCAAGTCTCCTCTAGCCATTGACTAGAGGTTAGGGCACAGAGCTTTGGTTCCCTTGGTCTTGGATAAGTCTTGACTGATTTCAGATGAGAATGGCTCAGTCCATGCCACCTTGATGGTTTCATTGAATGCCTCATTCCAAATTTGAAGTCTTGTCCCTATTTTGGCCATTCTAGGTTCAACATGCTATTTCTTGTTCCATGGACTTTGGAGGCTTGGCTCAGTGATTGTCCCCTTTAGATTCAATCCTCTGAGGTGTCCAAGTGGATAGGAGCAATTGAATTTGGCTGATTTTGGCAAATTGACCAAAGTTGCAAATTCTGCCTTGCCTTGACAGATTTCAGCAAGGCAACTTGGCAATGTTGTATCTCATGGTGTAGGTTGAATTTGGCAATGTTCTTGGCCATTTTGGAAAGCTCTTACATGATACAACAACTGTTTGAACAAGTTTGGTTTTGATCTCTTTTGATTCCAAGTGAAAAATCCCCCTACATTTGGCAAAAAGTGAGGCAGAATCTGACTTAGTGAAAATTTCACTAAGTGTTGGAAAAAGTGACATTTTCACTTTTAAGCCACTTTGATCACTCCATAACTCAAAATCCTTAATGAATTGGAATGATTTGTAGTTGAAGTTTTTGTAGGTGATAATGAGGGCTACAAATCCATCTTTGTATGAGAAAAAATGGCCTTGTGGTTTAGGAGTTATGGTCCTCCAAAGTTGGTACCTTTGCCACTTTATTTTTAACTTAGAAAAATTTCTAAGTTTTATGGTTACCCCTTTTACAAGTTATCTCACTTTTCTTGACTTTTCTTGATGAATAATGATTCAAATCATACATTAACATCATTTTAGGGTTAAAAATCCATTTTGGTGAAAAATCTCAAAAAGTCAAAGTTGACTTTTGTGCACAGTTGACTTTTTATCAGATGAATTCCAAACTGTGCAATTCTTCAGGAAATCATGTCCTTGACCTAAATCAAACTTGATGGACATGTTCCATGGGTGTCATAGGGTATATTCAATCATGTATTAGGGTTTGGGAGCATGTCCAGGTCAAAAGTCAAAGTTACAGTTGACTTTTCCCTTAAAACCCTAATTGTGGTGCTGATGAAATTGAGACTTGTTGCTCAAACTTCTTGGATCAATCCATTGTTCCAAATGGATCAATATGGTATATTAGAGACCCTCAAATCATGTCTTGAGGTCTTGGCTCATGGTTTGTCCCAAAAGTCAACTTAGGGGTGAATTAGGTCAAGAAACCCTAATTCCTGATTTTTGATGAATGCATCCCCTGAGGAAAAATTGACTTGATGCATGGGTTCATGAGGTTCCATGAAGTATATTAGGTCATGTTTTGGATCATTGCCTTGCGCCCAGATGAAAATTTCCATCTGGAGGCCCTGGTCGACCAAAACCCTAATTTGGTGACACTGTCGATCTTGAGACTTAATCCACCTAGAAGGGAGCAGCCTTGTGCTTAATCCTTGAAGTGGGAGTCCTTTTTGATCCATTGTGGATATTTAAGAGATTAGACAAGTTGAAGATCATGTCATTTCTTGATTGATCCTTTGTCTAAGCACTCAGAGAGGGCTTGAAACCCTAATTTTGATTGTATTGGATGCTCACCCATCTTTGGGGAGACTGATGAAGCATGATGGTTCACCCATATTGTGATGATGATTTTCACAATGATGGGAAATCTAAGTGGTCAAAATTTGGGGTATTACAGATGCCCCTATTTAATCTTCTTGGACCCGAAGGTGTGAACGACGAAGGGATTCGGGCATTCGGGGTGCAAGAGGATTAAATATCGGAATACCCGAAATTTTGATGGTGATTATGAATGGTAGCTTACGCATTCATCTTCTTTAGCTAAGCAATGATGCTTAGAAAAGGTAAACTTCCCCTCGATACTGGTTTCCTACCAAGAACTGGTCTCAGTCTCTTTTGAAATAAACTTCCCCTCGATCCTGGTTTCCTACCAAGGAACTGGTCTTAGTTTCTTTTGAACTTCCCCTCGTTCTTGGTTTCCTACCAAGGAACTGGTCTCAGTCTCTGAAATGAACTTCCCCTCGTTCCTGGTTTCCTACCAGGGAACTAGTCTTAGTTTCTTTTGTCAATAAACTTTATTGACAAGGGACGCTATGTGTAGCGGTTTTCCTTCAAACTTCTCGCCGAATTTTCCTGGGGAGATGCCATTTGAGTAGAAAATGTTTTGTTGTCAGACTAGGTGGGGAACCCATTCGTCTGAGTTGTAGAGGTACACAAACTTCTCTGTTTTGGAGACGCCATTTGTCGATTCTACTAGGGAAAGCGAGTCTCTTGAGAGACTGTTTTCGTTTGGGGTTACATCATACTTTTCTCGGGATCTTCCCGGAGAAATGCCATATGATGGGATCCAATTTTGAGGCGCCGATGACCTTCTCATCAGTGGTTTTTCGGAGCAAAACTGGCGTGCTGCCGAATCTCTGATCACGAGGCTTTCTCTGTGGATTTTCCTTAATCTATGAAAGCAAGGATATCATCTTCAATGGCGAAGAGTGGTGCTTATTGAAAGTTTTCTCTGACTTTTTAGAGGTTCAAGTTATCAAAGTGGTCAAGGACCAACTTCTTTCCAGAATTAAACTGGAAGCGAGGTTGTTCAGACACAGTATTTCCTGACGAGGCAAGAACTGACAACTCGATTGAGAGGACTTCTACCACTAGGGGACAGGACCGACTAGAGTGATAGTGATGCAATATGAAATGTGAATGCAAATAAAAATGCATGATGTATGTATGTATGTGCTGACAAAACAGACGCAACATACAGACTAAGAGATGAACACAACTGGATACTCGGCCATCGCGGGGCGAAGAAGTACCGTTGATTCAAAATAGCAATTCCACCTTGCTTAGGAGAGATAGTCCCGTTGGGAGCTATGTTGATCGGGCTTAGGAGATGAGAACTCGGCCGAGGATGTCAGACGAAACATGGTCTCTGACATTATTTATCCCTTCATTCAGGCGAACTGGTTTAGAAGGAGTACTTTGATTCTGCACTTTGAAGTTCGCTTACTTCGGGAGAAGCGATCGATGTTCTTCTGATGTTCAACAGTCAAAAGAAATGCCATCTTTAATTTAAAAGCATAAAAAGTTTAACAAGTAAATTTATTTTTGTTTTTTTTCAAGAATAGCTGATTAAGTTTAAACAACATCGTTCTGTAAAGCTAAAACAAGTAAAGAATTACAAACAAAAGCACAAGGGCTCAAATTTTATTGATAAGATGGAGATCAGCCAAACGCGTGATTCCAAAGAGTATATACAAAGTTAGAAAATGGTAATTTACAAGGAAAAGGGCTACGTTGAAACATAACGACCACTATCCTTCTACCAACTTTGAGTTCGGGACATCCTGAGCTGCCGTCGAAGATGACCTTTGATCGGAGATTTCCTCCGATAGATGATGTTGTAACTGCTGCTGAGGGACTTGTCTCTGTTGAACATAGTTACTTGCCATTATCCCTAATTTTTGCCTGGATTGTACTATGAGATTTCCAATCCATCGGGATGATTTTTTTTTCATGTCTCTAACTTTTGCCTGGACCGCCCTTTCAGGTTTTCAATCCACCAAGACGTTTTTTTTTTTAGGCGAAGTATTTCTTGACTACATCAACATTCGTGGGGTAGGCAAATTCCTCTCCGTCCATGGTTGCAAGTCTCAAGGCGCCGCTTGAGAAAGCTTTCGTGACCACATATGGGCCATCATAATTTGGGGTCCATTTGCCCCGAGAGTCAGTGAGAAATGATTGTATCTTCTTGAGCACGAGGTCTCCTTTTCTGAAAATACGAGGTCGGACCTTTTTGTCGAACGCCCTTTTCATTCTCTGTTGATATAACTGACCGTGGCATAGTGCCGTGATTCTCTTATCTTCGATCAGGTTCAGTTTGTCGTGTCGACTTTGACACCATTCAGCTTCGGTGAGCTGAGCTTCCATCAATACCCGGATTGATGGGATCTCTACTTCTATGGGGAGCACTGCTTCCATGCCATATACTAGAGAGAAAGGGGTTGCCCCTGTTGAAGTGCGGATAGATGTTCGATAACCGTGAAGAGCAAAGGGTAGCATTTCGTGCCAATCTTTATAGGTTACAACCATCTTTTGAACGATCTTCTTGATGTTCTTGTTAGCCGCTTCTACCACTCCGTTCATCTTGGGTTGGTAGGGAGATGAGTTATGGTGTTCGATCTTGAACTCTACACACAACTCTTTCATCATCTTATTGTTCAAGTTAGATCCATTATCAGTAATGATCTCGCTTGGAATACCATAACGGCAGATGATATTGTTTTTGATAAATCGGACCACCACTTGTCGGGTTACATTGGCGAATGACGCTGCTTCGACCCACTTGGTGAAATAATCAATGGCTACCAGGATGAACCGATGTCCGTTTGAAGCCTTAGGTTCAATCATGCCAATCATGTCGATTCCCCATATGGAAAATGGCCACGGGGAAGAAAGAACTTTGAGATGTGATGGCGGTACATGAATTTTGTCGGAGTATATCTGACACTTATGACACCTCCACATGTACTTGTAGCAGTTGGATTCCATGGTCAACCAATAATACCCAGCCCTGAGAATTTTTCTCGCCATTGTGTGTCCGTTGGCATGAGTGCCAAAGGATCCTTCATGAATTTCTTTCATGAGCATGTCTGCTTCTGGTCTGTCGACACATCGGAGCAAGACCATGTCAAAATTTCTCTTATAAAGATTGTCACCGCTCAGGAAGAAGTTTCTAGCCAATCTTCTGAGGGTTTTCCTGTCTTTTCTGAGTGCCCCAGATGGGTACTCTTGTTTCTGAAGGAAGCATTTGATATCGTGATACCAAGGTCTGTCGTCTATGACTGCTTCAATCACGAAGATGTAAGCGGGCCGTTCAAGGCGCATAACGTCAATCTTAGGTAGGTCATTCCATCGACCTACGCTAATCATGGAAGAGAGAGTGGCTAATGCATCAGCCATGTGATTCTCATCACGAGGGATGTGATGAAAGTCGACTCTGTTGAAGAAGGGTAACAACCTTCTTGCATAGTCTTTGTAAGGAATCAATCCTGATTGGTATGTGTTCCAATCTCCTTTTATCTGATTGATAACCAGGGCTGAGTCGCCGTATACGTCCAAATTTTTTATCCTTAAATCAATCGCTTCTTCGAGACCCACAATACAAGCTTCGTATTCGGCCTCGTTGTTCGTACATTTGAACGTAAGTCTGGCAGTGAAAGGAATGTGGGTCCCCTGAGGGGTAACAATGATTGCCCCAATTCCGTTTCCATAATGATTGACTGCTCCGTCAAAGATAAGTCCCCACTGGGAACCTGGTTCTGGCCCTTCACTGGGTAGCGGTTCATCGCAATCTTTCATTTTTAGATACATGACATCTTCGTCTGGGAAGTCAAACCCGATTGATTCCTGATCGTCAATCGGTTGATGAGCCAAATGATCGGCTAAAATACTTCCTTTAACGGCTTTTTGAGCATGGTACTCTATGTCATATTCTGATAGTAACATCTGCCAACGGGCAATCCTTCTCATGAGAGCAGGTTTTTTGAAAACGTACTTGATTGGATCCATTTTGGAGACCAACCAAGTAGTATGACGAATTATGTACTGGCGAAGACGTTTGGCTGCCCAAGCCAAAGCGCAACAAGTTTTCTCAAGCATTGTGTACCGAGTCTCGCAGTCGGTGAATTTCTTGCTTAGATAGTAAATGGCAGACTCTTTCCTTTTAGTTTCGTCTTGTTGGCCAAGTACACATCCCATTGAGTCCTCTAGGACTGTGAGGTAAATGATCAGTGGTCTTCCTTCCACTGGAGATGATAGGATCGGAGGATTCAACAGATATTCCTTGATACCGTCGAAGGCGGTTTGGCAATCTTCTGATCAAACACAATCCTGGTTCTTTTTGAGTAATTTGAAAATCGGCGCACATGTCGCGGTCATAAGGAATATGAATCTGGAGATGTAGTTCAAACGTCCCAGGAATCCTCTGACTTGTTTTTCAATTTTTGGAGAAGGCATTTCTTGAATGGCCTTGACCTTGTCAGGATCAACTTCAATTCCTTTCTGGCTGACGATGAACCCTAGTAATTTCCCCGAACGGACACCGAAGGTGCACTTGTTGGGATTCAAGCGGAGCTTGAATTTTCTTAGACATTCGAACAATTTTGACAGATGTTCAACGTGCTCATCCTCTGTTCTTGATTTTGCAATCAAATCATCGACATATACCTCGATTTCTTTGTGTATCATGTCATGAAACAGAGTAGTCATGGCCCTTTGATAGGTTGCCCCGGCATTCTTCAAACCGAACGGCATTACCTTGTAACAAAAGGTACCCCATGGGGTAATGAACGAAGTTTTCTCCATGTCTTTCGGCTCCATTTTGATCTGGTTATAGCCCGAGAATCCATCCATGAAGGAGAATACTTTGAACTTTACTGTGCTATCAACCAGCATGTCAATGTGTGGTAAAGGAAAGTTGTCCTTTAGACTTGCCTTGTTTAGATCTCTGTAATCAACACACATTCTGACCTTTCCATCCTTTTTGGGAACGGGTACGATGTTGGCTAACCATTGAGGATATTCAGATGTAGCGAGGAAACCCGCGTCGATCTGTTTCTGTACCTCCTCTTTGATTTTGATGGCCATGTCCGGGTGAGTGCGTCTCAACCTTTGCTTTACTGGCAGACATTCCGATCTTAGTGGTAAGTGATGTTCCATGATGCTGGTATCCAACCCTGGCATATCCTGATAGGACCAAGCGAATACATCGGGGAATTCTTTGAGAAGCTTTATCAAACTTTCTTTGATAGTTGGACTGAGCAGTGCTCCAATCCTGATTTCTTTTCTCTCTTTTTCTGAACCCAAGTTTACCGTTTCCAACGGCTCTTTGTGAGGTTCAATGGACCTTTCCTCTTGTCTGAGTAGTCGAGAGATCTCTTCTGGAATTTCGTCGTCATTTTCTTCTTCAGCCTCGAATACCGGGAACTCAAAGTTGGGAGAAAGCATCGGATCGTATGTTTCAACGGGGTATAAAACAAGCAATCTGCATGACGTGATGATTCGTGTTTAGAAGAGATAGAGAAAATGTAAGTGTGTGCAGTGTATTTATTTTACTGCTTGTTTTTATTTTTGAATTGTTTTTTTTTAGGATTACCATTTTCTGAAAAAGCAAAAAGAGAAAACAGCAATTAATGCGGAAATTACAGAACGACGTTATTTTATTAATGAACAAGTCGAATCTTGAAACTACAGCCCTATAAAACAAAACTCACTCGCTCTGGGCAAAGCGAAGAGGGAAATTTACAAAAACTGAGCCCTATCAAAACATCCGTTTCACCCGGGCAGGGTGAAAGGTTAAAGATGGCAATTACTTTGACTGATGAACGACCTTCAGAACCTCGACGACAACCCATTGGTGGCGAACTCCTCGGTGAATCACAAAGTCTGGAACCTTCCTTGATTTGTCTTCAGAAATGACGCTGATTTCTGGTGGAGCAGGATCATTGGAATCTGTCTCCCAGGCAAAATTGTCATAGGTGGATTCCTCTGTTGTATATTGCATAGTATTGGTGCTCTCAGCTGTATCTCCCTATCCAGTTGACTAGATATCTTCGAGCCTGATACGAGAGCTTTCGGGAGCAGTGTACTTGACCATAAAGTCGTATTTTCCACTTGGTTATCCCAAAGTGTCCCAAACTTCTTTGGAACTATAGAAGTCATCCCTCTCGATGACGTTGACCTCAGGAAAAGCATAGTTGATGAATTCTAGTCCTGCAAACATTGCGAATTCATCTTCATGTTGAGTAGTTTCCGAATGACCTGAGTGTTGATCCCACGACATGGCGGGGACACAAGTATTTTGTTCAATGACGCTCAGCTGAGTTTCATTACTCGGCTGACTTTCTTGCCCCAAGTTTCCTGGGTAAGGCTGCCACATTGGCAGACCATCCATCGGGCCATAGTAATTGTGATCAAAGTTTTCTTTCATCAGAGCGTCTTCCTCTAATGAATTTGGCGGAGCACAGCATCCTTCCGGATCACAATCTCCGTAGATCATTTCGACATCTGATCTTGGTATAAATCTCGGACTTTCTGTAGGAAAGCAAAAAGGCATAGGCACCTCTTCCTGAGACATATAGCCGTCCTTGTTAAGGTAGGACTTCCATTCTTCATCTGTGTCAGAGGGATCTTCCTCATTGATAGCATGAACTGTCTGAGACACTGGGTGAAGAAAACCTCCACTGTGGAAGAAGTTTTGAAGGGGATGAAGACTTTCATCATTGGCGGCTGTCTGAGTACAGGTCACAGAAAAACCAAGACCCTTCTTTATTTTATTGTCAATAGGAATGACAAGCCATCCCCATCCTGTCGTATCGGTACTCTCGACCACTTTGCTAGCATCTTTGTATGAAGAAATTGAAGTTCCTTCTTTGAACTGATCGTTCTTGCTCACCGATAGTGCTTGGAACTGAGTTCCAATAACCTCCTCGGGTTCCACACAAGTAGATGATGATAGGTTACTCACAAGCAAGGCTTGTTCCCCACAAACCGTGATAAGTTGATCGTTCTTGACGAACTTTAGCTTTTGGTGGAGGGTTGAAGTAACCGCTCCAGCCTGATGTATCCAAGGTCTTCCTAATAAACAACTGTATGTTGCCCAGATGTCCACGACCTGGAAAGTGATTTGGAAAGTGTGAGGACCAATAGTTATGGGAAGATCAACTTCGCCGATAACTATTTTTCTGGATCCGTCGAATGCTTTGACGATGACCTCGCTGACTCTCATCGGAGGGCCCTTAAATGATAATTGCATCAAAGTGGACTTCGGCATAACATTCAGGGCTGACCCTGTGTCTACTAGTACGTTGGCTAAAGCATCGCCCTGGCAGTTAACTGTAATGTTGAGCGCCATGTTATGACGGCGACCCTCTTCAGGTAATTCCTCATCACTAAATCCCAAATTATTGCAGGAACTGATGTTAGAGACAATGCTATCGAATTGTCTGATTGTTACATCCTGTTCCACAAAGGCTTGCTCCAAGACTTTCTGTAGAGCCTCTCTGTGTGCTTCTGAACTGAGTAACAGTGATAATACTGAGATCTTTGAAGGAGTCTGTAATAGTTAATTAACAATGTTATATTCACTCCTTTGGATGAGCTTTAGCATCTCATCTTTGTCTTTTAAAAAGTCGGGATTACCAGATTGACTGACTGGTGGATCAGGAATTTCCGCCTGAAGTTCCTTTTCTTTGTTGGATTCTCCAACCCCTCGGTTGAAGATTCGACTGCTCCGTGTTACACGACTGATGTCTGCAATATTCACGACGGAGGGTAATGGAATTTCCTTTCCATTCTCGATTATTGTTGCACCGTATTTGTAAGGGATTGCCTTAGCTGATTCATACGGTAGTGGCCCCAGTAGATAGATGACTATGGGAACCTTCTGATTTTTCTGACCATCATAAGTAACCTTGATCTGTTCCCGGTTGGGAACTCTAGATTTGTCAAGTAGAGGGATGATGGCAAAAACATCCCTGGTCCTGTGATGACCAGAGATCGTGACAACATCCTCAACTTGCTCGGCAAGGTAGTTTGGCGACCAAATGATGGGTCCTGAACCTGGATATGGACGAATTTCTCCATGATCGACCTGACCTTGAAGAACTGCTCTCACAAGGTAACACCCTTGGTTACTTTCCGAACAGACGCTACAACTGTCATAGTTGTGTGGTGGCACCTGGCCACGCCCACTTTGAATACAATGTAACCTCACTAGGTTACCTTCCACTGATCGGACATCCTGACTTTGACGACGAGTAGGATTCCTGTGACTGATACTAATTTACTGAGTATCTTCGTCCATATAGATTGGCATCCACCAGTGATTTAACAAGTGCTGAAGTGCCTCTTGGACAACGGTACAACCTCGATCATTTTCGCACCCCGCTTTACAGCTTTGGTAATCATGTGATATTAAGAATCCGAGTCGGACCTGCTCAGCATGTAACTCTACTAGGTTGGTATTCATTACGCGGATGTCGAAGATATGAACCATATTGATTTGATAGGGATTCCTATCATGGTAGTCTTGGATCCATCCAAGATCCATCTGACGCTGGAGGGCCTCTTGTATGAAAGAGCATCCTTGTTTGTTTTTAGAGCAGATATCACACTGGTGATAATTATGAGGTGGCACATGGCCATATCCACTCTGTCTACAATGCATCTTGACCAGATTGGTACCCAATAAGAGTACATCGTGAATTTGATAGACATTGTTAGTCTCTTTCTCAATCAGATTGACTGCAGCTTTCTCATGTTGAGGCAGCGGGTTCGTGAGAACATTGGGATTCGTATCTTTGAAAGATAAGAGCCCGCTCCTAACAAGCTTTTGCACGTCGGGTTTGAAATTGAGACAAGTCTCAATGTTATGCCCTGAACCTCCTTGATGATAAGGGCATGTTTGATCTGCTTTAAACCAAAAATGCGGATTTTCCGGTACTGTAAGAGGAGACTTAGTCTGGATATGTCCCTTAGCCAGCAGTAACGGAAATAGCTCTGCGTACGTTACGGGTATAGGATCAAATCCTGGTGATCGTATTGTACGGTTGTTGTTATATGGAGGACGAGCCTGCTGAAGAGGCTGTTGTGTCCTTTGTTGGTCAGGTTGGCTCTGCGCAACCTGAGGTTGATACATAGGAACAGGCGCGGGGCCGATAGCAGGAGTAACAGCTGCTACTGGCTGATAACGTCGCCTTTGCTTTCCGAGAGAGATATTCCCAATATCTTGCTCTTTTTTCTTAGGGAGAGCACTACCGTATTTTTTAGTACCGCTCGTTGATCCAGTGTCTTTTACCAAACGTCCTTCTCGGACGGCTTCCTCAAGACGTACACCCATGCCGACCATTTCGGTGAAATCACTGGGTGCACTGGCAATCATTCGGTCATAGTAAAATGAGCTTAAGGTCTTTAAGAAGATTTTTGTCATCTCTTTTTCCTCAAGAGGTGGACAAATTTGAGC
The DNA here is from genome assembly GCA_022829125.1 of Lathyrus tuberosus. NCBI lineage: Eukaryota > Viridiplantae > Streptophyta > Magnoliopsida > Fabales > Fabaceae > Lathyrus > Lathyrus tuberosus. The sequence continues at coordinate 3,032,618 of JALAZF010000494.1, forward strand.
GGCAATTTCACGCCACCTTTGAGCATACTCCTTAAAGGTTTCCTTTTCCTTTTGCGACATTGATCTGAGTTGATCTCTGTCGGGTGCCATGTCCAAATTGTATTTGTATTGTTGGACGAAGGCAGTACCAAGATCTCTGAATGTACTGATCGTAGTACGGTTTAAACCCATGTACCATTTGAGTGCGGCACCGGTTAAACTATCCTGGAAGTAGTGAATCAGCAGGTCCTGATTCTCCGTCTGAGCTGACATCCGCCGAGCGTACATCACCAGATGGCTCTGAGGGCAAGAGTTACCCTTGTATTTTTCAAAGTCGGGCACTTGGAACTTGTGCGGGACCTTCACATTTGGGACCAAGCAGAGGTCTGCGGCGTCCTTTCCAAATAGATCCTGACCGCGAATGGCTTACAGCTCTTTCTGCATTTCCAAGAACTGCTCCTGGAATTCATCCATTCTGTCAAACATAGTTTCCTTCTTACCAGAAAGTGTCTGTGGAATTTGTCCTTCCAGGACAGTGTGCACCACAGGGGGTGGTACCGTGACTATGGCAGTAAGTCCTGGCGCCTCCCGAAGTTTGTAACCGTCAGGAGTCTTCAGTATGCCCCTGGCATCTTCGCTTTCCCGAAGTTTGTAACCTTCAGACCCAGCGGTTTCTGTTGCGATTCCCTGATCTTCAGTGATCGGCGGAACATATCCTTCCGGGATATAGTTAACAGGCATGCCCCAAGGACAATCTTTCGGCATCTGATACCTAGGATCATACTTTTCTATGATGGGCATTGAGGTGATCTCTGAGATCACAGTTCTTTGTAGCTGAGCTTCTGCCATGGCTTACATGTCGTTATGAAGCTTTCTCATATCCTCTCTTAGAGCGTCGATCTCTTCTTTCAACTCTCTGTTTTCTTCCTTAAGATCATCCATCTTTTTCTGACGATTGGCCCGAGTATTATACGAATGAGACAGTTTGACTCTAGAATCGAGACACAAACGTGAGATTCATAGGGAAGAAGAATACGCGATGTGAGAATGATGAATGCAATGATTATATTAATTGTTGTTTTTTGGTTTAATCAAAATAAACTTCGACAATTAGATTGCAAATATCAAACAGTGGGGAAACCCCTTTTTATTGAAATTCAAAGGATTACAGAAATGGAAATACAGTAGATTACAAAGTGCAGAAACAGAAACCTAAACTAATGGGTCCCGAGTCCTCTCTGAGGAGAAACCGGGTGTTGATTCTGGTATCTTCCTTTTCTTTGACTGGGGCACTTGGGTCGTTGTCGGGTTGTCATTCCTTTGCCAATTGAAAGGAGTGAGCAAATTCCTTTGGTCATCTTGATTATCTACAGCATGTTGCTCCAAAATTTCAATCAGAGCATCTTTTTCTTTCAGTAATTGCTGTAGTTTGATGCACTCTATGTCGAGGGTGCGGTACTTGTTCTTCCAAGATCTTCTTTCCTTTTGAACTTTGTTGAGAGTAACCTGAAGCTTTTCAGTTTCCGTCATGAAGTACATGATAGATTCTCTCGGCGGAAGAATTCTGTAACGAGGATAAGGCATTTTTAGCTTGAGAGCTCTGGTTTGTACCCAATGGAGATAAGGCTCCACCGAGACACAATCCGGTTTTCCCAGAGACTCTCGTCCTTTCTTATGAACCTGTTTCCAAGCTTGCACTATTTCCATCTTTAGTGCTCTGTCATTTTCTCCTTCTTTGAAGAAAAGACCTTCTAGATGAACACCCAGTGGGATGTGTCGCATCGGGTATCCAAATTGACGAAGAACCAATATCGGATGATAGTTGATTCCTCCTTTAGTTCCTATGAGGGGTACGCTGGGGAAGTTTCCACAACGGTCAATGATTCTGATTCCCTCATAAATCCTATTACACTAATCTATATCGGAATTGGTGAGAGACATGATCTTCTGCGACCAACGTAAGACACTCTTGCAATCCCAAAAAGCCGCAGACTTGGGCAAGTGAGAGATAAACCATTTGTAGAGCAAAGGTACATAGCATGTGATCTCCCCTCCACTGTACAAATTTCCCAGGTGTACAGAATGATATGCATCTGCGAGCAAAGTCGGCACAGGGTTTCCAATGAGAAAAACCTTAATAGCATTGATATCGATGAAGTTATTGATGTTGGGAAACAAAAATAATCTGTAGGTGAGCAAGACAAAGATGCTTTCAAAAGCAGTCTCGTTCCCTATACTAGCGAAGTATAGAGCCTTTTTTGTCAAGAACTGGGCTGGCAAACCTTGGATGCCACCCTTAGTAATCATGTGAGTCCTGACCTCAGACTCGTCCAAATGAATTGCTCTTGCAATAGTCTGATTCTTTGGAATTTCTTCCAGTCCAGAAAATGGAGCTCGATCTGTAATGTGTAGATCAATCAAATGAGAATACTCCTCCAGCGTTGGTGATAGTTGGTAATCCGGGAATGTGAAACAGTGATAAACCGGATCGTAGAATTGGATGAACGCATCCATGATTCCCTCAATCACATGGACTCTTAACAGTGGTAGCAAACCACCGTGCTTGGCTCTGAAAGCCTCTGGGTTAACGATCATCCTTGCTAACCTTCTCAAATCCCCTAGTTTTGGAACCTTGAAGGTATAGTGGCGAGTTCTCCTTCTACCGAAATCCATTATCGTAATCTTTTTCTCTGATATTTGCAATCACAGTCTTAGTCTAATTTGAAAAACAGAGAGACTAGAAGGGAAAGTTTTTTGAATGTTTTAATGTTTTATTAAATGGATGCATGAATGCAGCACACAAAAACATAGAAAAAACATGGGGTCAGAGGGTCGTTGTCATGAAGTCAAGGCTCTACCCATCCCTAAAGGTTTATACTAGGGTGATTTTTGTACCTGTACTCATTATCATCAGCTCCTCCCAGGAAAGAAGACAACAAGTGGATCGCCAGCGAGTTGTGTGCAATCTTTGAGTAAGTGCTATTCACCGAGAATAGATCACCAGCCTCAAATGAGGGTAGTATCGCGTAACAACTATTTCCGATAGTTTCCGCACTACGAAAGGGTTGGCTTTTCTAGGTGTATACTCAATCTTTCCACATACGGCATCACCCGCATTCCCATTAGCAGAAAAATAAACACGTATAGCAATTAGGAAAAGCAGTATATATATTTGTCCTAACCATCCTAGACCTTTAAAGCTAAGAATCCTAAGTTCCTGACAGAAAATGGGTTCCCCGGCGGAAGCCCCAATCTGTGGTATTCACACAAGTGAAGAGAAGGAAGACCGAGTTTGACAAAGACCGGCCCCACGGTGGGCGCCATTTTTTCTGTAGCGAGCGATTTTGGATGCGGTTCTTAAGCGATGGTCGCTCTCTGCGGTTTGAGCTTAAACTACAGGTCGATTCATTTTTTATCCTATTATGAGCTGAATAAGGAAGGGAAATAGATGTCTCCAATTAACCCTGCTTGCATACTGAGTTTAAACAGCGGTCTGTTAGGTTACGGATGCTATCAATGTGGGGGGGCTTTGTACTGGTTATTTGTATTTTCGCCAATACGGTTTTCTTTCCTTTTATCTAGGCAGAAGGTTTCTGGCGGGGAACAAGGATTAGGATGTTAGGACTGATGCTTTTGAATTACTGATTTTTGATTGATGGAGATATGGGATTTGGGTTTTTTGTTGATTGTGCTCGTTAAGATCTTTTCTTTCGATCTTATGCCTACGTATTCCCGTTTACCGAAACAGGGAAATCAGAGCGTTCGTAGTTCCTCCTATTCTATGGGAGGAAATGGGTGTTTTTGGTGTTTTGGTGTCTTGTTCAAAGCCCAAGACGTGAAGTGAAAGGTGGTTTATATCTTGTTCAAAGCCCAAGATGTGAAGCTGAAAGGTCTATTTGTGTCTTGTTCAAAGCCCAAGACGTGAAGCTGAAAGACCTCGACTTTAGAGAGAATTTGTCATCTCTAAAGAGGGGGAAGGAGAATTACTTTAACTGGGATACGCGGATCCGAGCATTGCCATAATTTCCGAAGAAAGGGTTTTAACCTGAAGGAGAAGACTTTAAATCAGTGTAGAGCAATCCCATCTTTCCTTAGGAATTTCTCATGCTAAAAGAGGGATTGTGGCATGGATATAGATGATCCAGAGGCTTGCCGCTTACAGCGATTAGATGAAAGGAAAGGAGTTGTTGATGTTTGTGTACTGTGAACGAGGCACAACTTTGATGCTTAAAGGTTGATTGGATCAACCAGTGGTTTTCTTATACAAAGCCTAAGAGGAGGCTAATTTCCGCTAGGAAAATCATTATACAAAGCCTAAGAGGAGGCTATTTTGTGTCTCGTACAAAGCCCGAGAGAGAGGCTAAAAGTTTTTTGACCCGACGATAGAGTCTTTGTGTCTCGTACGAAGCCCGAGATAGAGGCTATTGTTTGTTTGACTCTACGAGGGAGTCTTTGTGTCTCGTACGAAGCCCGAGATAGAGGCTAAAAGTTTGACTCAACAAGAGAGTGTTTTTGTATCTCGTACGAAGCCCGAGATGGAGGCTAAAGGTTTGTTTTAGTAGAGTGACAGATCCAATATACTGATTTTAAAAGAGAAAATCAGTTCTTATATGAGCAACACTGTACTCAGGGATTTGATCTGAGGATCAGGGATATTTTCTTCTCTTTGAGGAAACGGGAAATCCAAAGGGTATTGAGACTGTCCGAGTCTGCGGGTTTCCTTCCTATTTAACGAAGGGGTCACTTGAGAATGTCTTTGAGACTCAAGGAAGTTAGACTGTCCAAGTCTAGAGTTTTTTTTCTTTTGTACTATGCTTTGAGAAACAGTAGTAGACTCTATGAAATGATTGTTCTATGAGGATGACTAGGTTCTGTTCCTATACCTCTAGGAGGTCGTCGGGACAATTTGTACGAAGCCCAAGAGGAGGCTGGAAACTTTTAAGAAGCCGACGGGTCCTTGTACGAAGCCCAAGAGGAGGCTATCATTCCCGAAGGAAGAGATCATTATACGAAGCCTAAGAGGAGGCTGTGAATACTTCTAAGAAGCCGTAGTGTCCTTGAATAATGCCCAAGAGGAGGCCGATGCTTTTAAGAAGCCCGTGGGTCTATCATCTCCTTTCCATTAGGAGAGATAACTCTTTTAAAGATAAAAACCACTGGTAAACGTGCGAGTTTTACTATCCAGCGACTTTTAGCTTTTAAAGAGGGTTCCTTAGTTAAGGTCCAAGATTATGACCGTAGTGGGTACCCAAACCCCGAGACATTCAAGGCAAGCTATCCACAAGGAATAGATCAAGTCAGGAAAGTTCGAGAATTTGGAAGAAACTCAAAGATGCCATTCACGGAGAATACATTCATCTTGGGGAGTAGAGCTTCTTGACGATTCTTAAGGAGGACAGCCGAAGAGAAGACTGTATCTGGTGCTCCTATTGGGGATCTAGGCGTCTATTTCTACGAATAAATGAAACGGTGTCACCTAGTTCTAGACGTAGTTGCCGGGGAAACTCGAAATATCTATACTATTATTACACAGTAGATATGAGTTTATGAAAGGAGACTTACAGTGAGCAGCCCCACAATACAGTTTATAATATGAAAGGAGTAAATGAAAGCGATAACCACTTACTCAGTTGTAGTGCTTCCATGCTGTTTGGTTAGTTGTTCAACAAAGAAAGATTGAAAACAACAGTATATTCAAAATCAAAGGAGAAAGTGCTTTGAAAAAGAAAGATTTGGGGCTTACAGCTCAAGGAGAGGCCCAGAGTTTTATCAGTGAGCACACTGTTTGACTTTGTACAGTGGGACTTATACAAGTGACTGGGGCCAAAAAAAGGTTTTCTGTACAAAGGGATGGGTCTTACACTCTCTCAAGAGGCCCAAAAAAGGTTTAAAGAAAAGAGAGGGGCTTATAACACGAGGGTAGGCCCAAATGATTTTTCGTTTAAAAATGGCGATCGCGCCGAGGTTTTCTTTTAACGCAGAGGGACTTATACAATAAGTTAGGCCCAAAATGTTTTGGTTAAAAGGGGGATTGGGTCTTACACTCTAATAGAGGCCCAAAGTGTTTTGAATGGGTCTTATAGCTCAAGGAGAGGCCCAAATGATTTTTTATTTTTAAACGGGCGACGATCGCGCCGTTTACTTGTACAGAGGGACTTATATAATGAGTGAGGCCCAAAAAGTTTTTGTACAAGGGGGGATGGGTCTTACACTCTCTCAAGAGGCCCAAACAGTTTTGAAAATGATTTATGAGGGTTGAATTAATCCAAAACCCTAATTTGTTTTCAAAATGTATTTAATTGAATAAAAATTCAATTAAAATGATCAAAAATTGTTTAACATATGGAAAACAAATTGTGATCTTGGATTAATGCTTCAAAAATTAAGTATTGACCTACGAAATAATTAGAAAGCATTAAAAGTTGCAAAATCAATGTAGAAAAAATATTTAAAATGTCAAAAACAGTAAAAATATTAATTCTTTGCAAAAATATCAATTATATGAAATAAATAATATTTTTGGGATTTTTTGTGAAAATAAAATATTTTAACATTTTTGTGAATTATTAAAAAAAGAATCAACTCAAAATCATTAAAACTCAGAGAGAAATTAATTTTTGAATCAATTAAACAAAATCACAAAATTCAAATATTTGAATTTCTAAAAATGGCGCCAAGAACAAGCTGAAGAACACGCGCGTGTTCTTGGTTTCTCAGATTTGCATTTTCTATCCAATCTCCATGAATACGTAATCATATCATGCAATCCACATATCATTATGCTCGCCTCAACCTCACGATCATGTCTATGTACTTTAATTTCATTTAAATTAAACATACAACAAGAAATCACGAAGAGACCTCAAGAACTCTAATTTCTGCATGAAGGCTAGGATTTTTGATACACGATTGAAACAATGCAATTAATTGAGGGAAAACATTCCTTGCATGATTATGAACATATGGCCAAATTATTGTGCGAGGAAATATGCATAGATTGAGAGATTACCAAGTATGTGCTTACCTCCAAGTCGTGATAGCAAGTTCAAAGTGATTTTTGATTTGGAGGTGTTACAGATGAGTGGTGATGATCTGAACAGCTTCCCTACACCCCATGGATTGTGTTTGGATGGTTGGACTTGATTGAAATTGGCTGGATCATTTTGTGGTACCTCAGCTGCACTTTGGTTGAAACCTTGAGCAACCAGCTGGTGATTTTGTGAAATTGATGTTTCAGAAGTAATCTAAGTGTTTGATCAGCTCATATGTGAAGTATGTGAGGTGTGTGAGTGATTGGTTTGATTGGACTTGCTCTCAAACTCAAAACCCGATAGTGACTTGCCTTAGAAGGCAAAATTGGAGTGAAAGAAGAGATTTTGAGGAAAGCATCTGTTAGATGGCTTTGGTGTACTCAAACTGACCACAATTTAGCTCTATTTATAGTAGAGCAAGTTTGTTTTGCAAGGAATAGTGCATGGCAGCTGGTAAGTAGGTTTGGCCAATGTTGGCAAATGAAAATCCAAGTCTCCTCTAGCCATTGACTAGAGGTTTGGGCACAAAGCTTTGGTTCCCTTGGTCTTGGATAAGTCTTGACTGATTTCAGATGAGAATGGCTCAGTCCATGCCACCATGATGGTTTCATTGAATGCCTCATTCCAAATTTGAAGTCTTGTCCCTGATTTGGCCATTCTAGGTTCAACATGCTATTTCTTGTTCCATGGACTTTGGAGGCTTGGCTCAGTGATTGTCCCCTTTAGATTCAATCCTCTGAGGTGTCCAAGTGGATAGGAGCAATTGAATTTGGTTGATTTTGGAAAATTGACCAAAGTTGCAAATTCTGCCTTGCCTTGACAGATTTCAGCAAGGCAACTTGGCAATGTTGTATCTCATGGTGTAGGTTGAATTTGGCAATGTTCTTGGCCATTTTGGAAAGCTCTTACATGATACAACAACTGTTTAAACAAGTTTGGTTTTGATCTCTTTTGATTCCAAGTGAAAAATCCCACTACATTTGGCAAAAAGTGAGGCAGAATCTGACTTAGTGAAAATTTCACTAAGTGTTGGAAAAAGTGACATTTTCACTTTTCAGCAACTTTGATCACTCCATAACTCAAAATCCTTAATGAATTGGAATGACTTGTAGTTGAAGTTTTTGTAGGTGATAATGAGGGCTACAAATCCATCTTTGGATGAGAAAAAATGGCCTTGTGGTTTAGGAGTTATGGTCCTCCAAAGTTGGTACCTTTGCCACTTTATTTTTAACTTAGAAAAATTTCTAAGTTTTATGGTTACCCCTTTTACAAGTTATCTCACTTTTCTTGACTTTTCTTGATGAATGATGATTCAAATCATACATTAACATCATTTTAGGGTTAAAAATCCATTTTGGTGAAAAATCTCAAAAAGTCAAAGTTGACTTTTGTGCACAGTTGACTTTTTATCAGATGAATTCCAAACTGTGCAATTCTTCAGGAAATCATGTCCTTGACCTAAATCAAACTTGATGGACATGTTCCATGGGTGTCATAGGGTATATTCAATCATGTATTAGGGTTTGGGAGCATGTCCAGGTCAAAAGTCAAAGTTACAGTTGACTTTTCCCTTAAAACCCTAATTGTGGTGCAGATGAAATTGAGACTTGTTGCTCAAACTTCTTGGATCAATCCATTGTTCCAAATGGATCAATATGGTATATTAGAGACCCTCAAATCATGTCTTGAGGTCTTGGCTCATGGTTTGTCCCAAAAGTAAACTTAGGGGTGAATTAGGTCAAGAAACCCTAATTCTTGATTTTTGATGAATGCATCCCCTGAGGCAAAATTGACTTGATGCATGGGTTCATGAGGTTCCATGAAGTATATTAGGTCATGTTTTGGATCATTGCCTTGTGCCCAGATGAAAATTTCCATCTGGAGGCCCTGGTCGACCAAAACCCTAATTTGGTGACACTGTCGATCTTGAGACTTGATCCACCTAGAAGGGAGCAGCCTTGTGCTTAATCCTTGAAGTGGGAGTCCTTTTTGATCCATTGTGGATATTTAAAAGATTAGACAAGTTGAAGATCATGTCATTTCTTGATTGATCCTTTGTCTAAGCACTCAGAGAGGGCTTGAAACCCTAATTTTGATTGTATTGGATGCTCACCCATCTTTGGGGAGACTGATGAAGCATGATGGTTCATCCATATTGTGATGATGATTTTCACAATGATGGGAAATCTAAGTGGTCAAAATTTGGGGTATTACACATGCTCCTATTGAAAAACCCGATAGTGGTTTTGAAATATGCCATGATTTGAATTTTCTATGCTACCTCTTGGTACAGGTGTGAATTATATGATAAATTGGTGCAAACACAACATATATAACATGTATAAGAGATGCATGATCAGTGGACATCAAAGGAAAGCATGATTCAAAGAATTCAAGTTGTGATGCTTACCTCTTTTTGGAGCTTTTGTGCAATCTGTCAAGTACCTTGTTCCAGAAATGATTTGATGCTTTGGTCACCCTCAAATGATCTCTTAGAAGCTTTTAGGATGGTTGGAATTAGCTGGAATCCTCAGGAACAAGTTTGAGCTCTTTCTTGTAAAAGGGGCAAAAGTGACCAAAATAGAAACTCCCTCAAATGGTGATCCAGATGTGTGGAACCATTTGGGACAGTTCAAGGATGGTATTAGGAGTGTGTTTGAGGTTTTATCTAGTTTGGAAAGTGACTGAATCAAGACATGGCTTGAAAAATGCACAAAAGTCCAATTTTGAGGTTTTGAGAGGTGACTTTGTGATTTTGGTGTTACAGGTCACTTGTGAGTGTTTGGATCACCTCTATATGATGTTTATGAGGTGTGTGTGTGATTGGTTTGATTGGAATTGCTCTCAAACTCAAAACCCGATAGTGACTTGCTTTTGAAGGCAAATTTGGAAGTGAGAAGGTGATTTTGAGGAAAGCATCTGTTTGATGGCTTTGGTGAACTCAAACTGATCACAAATGAGCTCTATTTATAGTAAAGCAAGTTTGTTTTAGGAGCAATAGTGATTGGCAACTACAGTAGAGGTTTGGACAATATATATCAATGGGAATCCAAGTCTCCTCTAGCCATTGACTAGAGGTTAGGGCACAGGCTGCTGGTTCCCTTAGTCTTGGATAAGTCTTGACTGAATTCAGTTGGGAAGGGCTCAGTCCATTCCACCTTGGTGTATCCATTAAATGCTCCAAACCAAAATTGGAGTCTTGTCCCTCTTTTAGGCATTTCTAGGTTTGGCATGCTACTTTTGGTTCCAAGGACTTGGGAGGATGATGGATCAGTGTTTGTACCTCCTTGGCCCCCTTGAGGTGTTTAGATGGATAGATTTGCTTGTAAAATTTGAACAAACCGAGCAAAACTCCCAAATCTGCCTTGCCATGACAGTTTGCAGCAAGGCATATTGGAATGGTCATATCTCATGGCTTAAGTGGAGTTTCATGGAGTTCTTGGCCATTTTGGAAAGTCCTCATATGATACAACAACCATTTGATCATAGTTGGTTTTGATACCTTTTGTATCCAAGTGAAAAATGCCCCTACATTTGGAAAAAAGTGAAGGCAGATTCTGACTTAGTGAAAATTTCACTAAGTGTTGGAAAAAAGTGACATTTTCACTTTTTGTGATTTTGATCATTCCATAACTTAAAATCCATGAGAAATTAGAATGAGTTGTGTTTTAAGCATTTGTAGAGTGCCATTAGAGCTACAAATCCAGCTTTGAATGGGGAAAAATGGCCTTGTGGTTTAGGAGTTATGATCCTCCAAAGTTGGTTATCCTACTTTTCTTGATTTTTCTTGATGAATGATGATTCCAATCATATATTAACATCATTTTAGGGTCAAAGAACCATAATTGTGAAAAATCTCAAAAAGTCAAAGTTGACTTTTGTGCACAGTTGACTTTTTGTTAGACGAATTCCAAACTGTGCGATCCTCTATGAAATCAAGTCCTTGACCTAAGTCAAACTAGATTGATTGATTTCATAGGTGTTATAGGGTGTATTGAATCATGTCCGAAGGTTTGGGAGCATGCCTGGGTCAAAAGTCAAAGGCACATTTGACTTTTCCCTCGAAACCGTAATTGTGGTTCTGATGAATTTGAAACTTGTTGATCAAGCTTCTTGGAACAATCCATTGTTGCAAATGGATCAATGTAGTGTATTGGAGACCCTCAAATCATGTCTTGAGGTCTTGGCTCATGATTTGTCCCAAAAGTCAACTTAGAGGTGAATTAGGTCAATAAACCTTAATTCCTGATTTTTTATGAATGCATCCCCTGAGGTTAAATTGGCTTGATGATTGGGTCCATGAGGTTCCATGGAGTATATTAGGTTATGCTTTGAAGCATTGGCTCATGCCCAGAGGAAAATTTCCATCTGGAGGCCCTGGTCGACCAAGCCCTAATTTGGTGACACTGGCGATCTTGAGGCTTGATACACCTAGAAGGTTGTAGCCTTGTGCTTAATCCTTAATGTGGGAGTCCTCTTGATCCCTTGTGGGTGTTTGAGATTTTAGAAAAGTTGAAGATCATGTCAATTCTTGATTAATCCTTTGTCTAAGGCTCAGAGAGGGTTTGAAACCCTAATTCCTGTTTGTAGTGAATGCTCACCCATCTTTGGGGAGACTGATAAGGCATAATTATTCATCCATATTGTGGTGATGATTTACACAATGATGGGAAATCCTAATGGTCAAAATTTGGGGTATGACAGATGCCCCTATTTAATCATCTTGGACCCGAAGGTGTGAATGGTGAACGTATTCGGGCATTCGGGGTACAAGATGATTAAATATCAGAATACCCAAAATTTTGATGGTGGTTATGAATGGCAGTTAGCGGATCCATCTTCTTTTGCTAAGAAGTGATGCTTAGAAAAGGTAAACTTCCCCTCGATCGTGGTCTTCAGCCAAGGAACTGATCTCAGTTTTCTTTTGAAATAAACTTCCCCTCGATTCTGGTCTTCAGCCAAGGAACTGGTCTCAGTTTTCTTTTGAAATAAACTTCTCCTCGATCCTGGTTTCCTACCAAGGAACTGGTCTAAGTTTCTGATGTAAACTTCCCCTCGATCGTGGTTTCCTACCAAGGAACTGGTCTCAGCTTCTTTTGTCAATAAACGTTCTTGACAAAGGACGCTATGTGTAGCGATTTTCCTCAAACTTCCCGCCGAATTTTCCTAGGGAGATGCCATTTGACGAAAAAAGTTTTGATGTCAGCGTTGTTGGGGAACCCAGTCATCTGAGTTGTAGAGGTGTACAAACTTCTCTGTTTGAGACGCCATTTGTCGACTCTATCTGGGGAAAACGAGTCTCTTGAGAGACTGGTTTCGCTTGGGGATATTACATCATACTTTTCTCGGAGATCTTCTCAGAGAAATGTCATATGACGTGATCCAATTTTGAGGTGCTGATGACCTTCTCGTCAGCGAATTTTTTTGAAGAAAAACTGCTGTATTGTCGAATCTCTGATTAAGAGGCTTTCTCTGGAGATTTTTCTTAATTCGGGAAAGCGAAAATATCATCTTCGATGGCGAAGAGTGACGTTTGTCTAAAGGTTCTCTGGTTTTTCAGAGGTTCAAGTTATCAAAGTGGTCAAGGAGCCAACTTGTATCTAGAAATAAATTGGAGGCGATATTGTTCAGACGCAACATTTCCTGACGAGGAAAGAACTGACAACTCGATTGAGAGGACAGTTATCACTAGGGGACAAGACCGACTAACGAGATAGTGATGCAATATGAATATGAATGCAAATCAATAATGCATGATGTATGTATGTATATGCTGAAAAAAATGACACGACATACAAACTAATAGATGAACACGACTAGATACTCGGCCACTGCTGGGACGAAGAAGTACCGCTGGTTCAAGATAACAATTCTGCCTTGCTTAGGAGAAAGTAGTTCCCGCGGGGAACAACCATTAATCGGGCTTAGGAGGTAAGAACTCGGCCGAGGATGTCAGATGAAACATGGTCTCTGACACAACTGATACTTCATTCAGGCGTACTGGTTTAGAAAGAGTACTTTGATTCTGCACTTTTGAAGCTCAATCGCCTTTGGAGAAGCGATTGATGTTCTTTCGATGTTCAACAGTCAAACGAATTGCCATCTTTATTTAAAAGCAGAAAAATTTTAACAAGTAAATACATTTTTGTTTAATTTCAAGAATCGTTAATCATGTTAAAAATGTCGTTCAGTAATGCTAAAACAAATAAGAATTACAAACAAAAGCACAAGGGCTCAAATTTTATTGATAGGATGGAAATCAGCCAAGCGCGTGATTCCATAGAGTATTTACAAAGTTAGAAAATGGTAATTTAAGGGAAAAGGGTTATATTGAAACATAACAACCACTATCCTTCTACCAACTTTGAATTCCGGGCATCCTCAGCTTCTGTCGAAGATGACCCTGACTGGAGTTTTCCTGACGGATGGCATGACTGCTACTGAGGGACTTTCCCTTGTTGGACGTAGTTACTTGCCATTATCCCTACCTTTTTCCTGGATTGTATTATGATGTTTTCAATCCACCGTTATGATTTTTTGATTATGTCTCTAATTTTTGTCTGGACCGCCCTTTCGGGTTTTCAATCCACCGAGATGTTTTTTTTTGTTTAGGCGAAGTATTTCTTGACTACATCAACATTGGTGGGGTAGGAAAATTCCTCTCTATCCATGGTTACGAGTCTCAAGGCGCCGCCTGAGAAAGCTTTCTTGACCATATAGGGGCCGTCATAATTCGGAGTCCACTTGCCCCGAGAGTCAGTGAGAAAAGATTGTATCTCTTTGAGCACAAGGTCTCCTTTCCTGAAGACGCGAGGTCGGACCTTTTTTGTCAAACGCCTTCTTCATTCTCTGTTGATACAACTGACCATGGCACAGAGCCATTATTCTCTTTTCCTCGATCAGATTCAGTTCGTTGTGTCGACTTTGACACCATTCAGCCTCTGTTAGCCTAGCTTCCATCAATACCCGGATTGATGGGATCTCTACTTCTATTGGGAGCACTGCCTCCATGCCATATACTAGAGAGAAAGGGGTTGCCCCTGTTGAAGTGCGGACAGATGTGCGATAACCGTGAAGAGCAAAGGGTATCATCTCGTGCCAATCTTTGTAGGTTACAACCATCTTCTGAAAAATCCTCTTGATGTTCTTGTTTGCCGCTTCTACCGCTCCGTTCATCTTGGGTCGGTAGGGAGATGAGTTATGGTGTTCGATCTTGAACTCAGCGCACAACTCCCTCATCATCTTATTGTTCAAGTTAGATCCATTATCTATAATGATCTGGCATGGAACACCATAACGGCAGATGATATTGTTTTTGATAAATCGAACCACCACCTGTCGGGTTACATTGGTGTATGACGCTGCTTCGACCCACTTGGTGAAGTAGTCAATGGTTACCAGGATGAACTGATGTCCGTTCGAAGCTTTAGGGTCAATCATGCCAATCATGTCGATTCCCCATATGGAAAAAGGCCATGGGGAATAGAGAACTGTGGGATGTGTAGGTGGTACATGGATTTTGTCGGAGTATATCTGACACTTGTGACACTTCCTCATGTACTTGTAGCAGTCGGATTCCATGGTCAACCAATAGTACCCTGCTCTTAGAATTTTTCTCGCCATTGTGTATCTGTTGGCATGTGTGCCAAAGGATCCTTCATGGATTTCTTTTATCAGAATGTCTGCTTCTGGTCTGTCTACGCATCGGAGCAAGACCATGTCGAAGTTCCTCTTATAGAGTGTATCACCGCTCAGAAAGAAACTGTCTGCCAGCCTTCTGAGGGTCTTTCTGTCATTTCTAGATGCCCCAGGTGGGTACTCTTGTTTCTAAAGGAATCATTTGATATCGTGATACCAAGGTTTGTCATCTATGACTGCTTCGATCGCGAAGATGTAAGCGGGCCTTTCAAGGCGCATTATGTCGATCTTAGGTAGGTCGTTCCATTGACCTACACTAATCATAGTAGAGAGATTGGCTAACGCATCAGCCATGTGATTCTCTTCACCAGGGATGTGATGAAACTCGATTCTGTTGAAAAAGGGTAGCAACCTTCTTGCGTAATCTTTGTAAGGAATCAGTCCTGATTGGTATGTGTTCCAATCTCCTTTGATCTGATTGATAACCAGGGCTGAGTGGCCATATACATCCAAGTTTTTGATCCTTAAGTCGATCGCTTCTTCGAGACCCATGATACAAGCTTCGTATTCGGCCTCGTTGTTTGTACACTTGAATGTCAGTCTGGCAGTGAAAGGAATGTGGGTACCCTGAGGGGTTGTATTATTGCCCCAATTCCATTTCCGTAATGATTAACTGCTCCGTCAAAGATTAGTCCCCATTGGGAACCTGGTTCTGGCCCTTCACTGGGTAGCGGGTCATCGCAGTCTTTCATTTTTAGGTACATAATTGATTCCTGATCGTCAGTCGATTGATGATCCAAATGATCGGCTAAAATACTCCCTTTAACGGCTTTCTGAGCGTGGTATTCAATGTCATATTCCGATAGCAACATCTGCCAACGGGCGATTCTTCCCGTGAGAGCAGGCTTTTCAAATACATACTTAATTAGATCCATTTCGGAGACCAACCAAGTAGTGTGACGAATCATGTACTGGCGAATACGTTTGGCTGCCCAAGCCAAAACACATCAAGTTTTCTCAAGCATAGTATACTGAGTTTCGCAGTCGGTGAATTTCTTGCTCAGATAGTAGATGGCAAACTCTTTCCTCTTTGTTTCGTCTTGTTGGCCAAGCACACAACCCATTGAGTCCTCTAGGATTGTGAGGTAGATGATTAGTGGCCTTCCTTCCACTGGAGGTGATAGAATCGGTGGGTTCAACAGGTATTCCTTAATACTGTCGAAGGCGGTTTGACAGTCCTCTGTCCAAATGCAGTCCTGATTCTTTTTAAGTAATTCGAAAATCGGCGCGTATATCGCGGTCATAAGGAATATGAATTTGGAAATGTAGTTCAAACGTCCCAGGAATCCTCTGACTTGTTTTTCGGTTTTCGGAGAAGGAATTTCTTGAATTTCCTTGACCTTACCAGGGTCAACCTCAATTCCTTAATGGCTGACGATGAACCCTAAGAGTTTCCCTGATCGGACACCGAAGGTGCACTTGTTGGGATTCAAGCGGAGTTTGTACTTTCTCAACCGCTCGAATAGTTTTGACAGGTAGGTCACATGCTCCTCTTCTGTTCTAGATTTGGCAATCATGTCATCGACATATACCTCAATTTCCTTGTGTATCATGTCATGAAACAGAGTAGTCATGGCCCATTGATAGGTTGCTCCGGCGTTCTTCAAACTGAACGGCATTACCTTGTAACAAAAGGTACCCCATGGGGTAATGAACGACGTTTTCTCCATGTCTTTCGGCGCCATTTTAATATGATTATAGACCGAGAATCCATCCATGAAGGAGAAAACTTTGAACATTGCTGTACTATCAACCAGCATGTCAATGTGTGGTAAAGGAAAGTCGTCCTTTGGACTAGCCTTGTTTAGATCTCTGTAATCGACACACATTCTGACATTTCCGTCCTTTTTTGGAACTGGTACGATGTTGGCTAACCATTGAAGATATTCTGACGTGGCGAGGAAACTCGCGTCAATCTGTTTCTGTACCTCCTCTTTGATTCTGATGGCCATGTCTGGGTGAGTCCTTCTCAACCTTTATTTTACGGGCGGACATTCCGATCGTAAAGGTAGATGATGCTCCACGATGCTAGTATCCAACCCTGGCATGTCCTGATAGGACCAAGCGAAAACATAGGGGAAATCTTTGAGAAGCTTTGTCAAACTCTCTTTGGCAGTTGGACTGAGCAGTGCCCCAATGCTGATTTCTTTTCTCTCCTCTTCCGAACCCAAGTTGACTATTTCCAATGACTCTTTGTGAGGTTCAATGGACCTTTCCTCCTGTTTGAGTAATCGAGAGATCTCTTCAGGAATTTCGTTGTCAACTTCTTCTTCAGCCCCAAATACCGGGAATTCATAGTCGGGAGAAGGCATCAGATCGTGTGTTTCAACGGGGTTTAAAACAAGCAATCTGCATGATGTGATGATTCGTGTTTTAGAAGAGATAGAGAAAAATGAAAGAGTGTGTGCAGTGTATTTTTTTGAAAAACTTCTTTTTATTATTATTGATTTGTTTTTTAGGATTACCATTTTCTAAGAAAAACAAAAAGAGAAAATAGAAATTAAAGCGGAGATTACAGAACAACATTATTTTATTCATGCTTATGTCGATTCTTGAAATTACAGCCCTATAAAACAAAACTCTGTCGCTTTGGGTAAAGCAAAGATGGATAATTACAGAAAGTAAGCCCTATCAAAATAGTCGTTTCACCTGGGCAGGGTGAAAGGTTAAAGTAAAGATGGCAATTACTTAGACTTATGAACGATCTTCGGAATATCGACAGCAACCCATTAGCGGCGAACTCCTAGGTGAATCACAAAGTCTGGTACCTTCCTTGATTTGTTTTCAGAAATAACACTGATTTCTGGTGGAGCAGGATCATTGGAATCTGTCTCCCAGGCAGAGTTGTCATAGGAGGATTCCTCAGTTGTATTTTGCATAGTATTTGTGCTCTCAGGTGAATCTCTCCATCCAGTTGGCTGGATGTCTTCGAGCCTGATACGAGAGGTTTCAGGAGTAGTGTACTTGACCATATAGTCGTATTTTCCACTTGGTTGTCCCAAGGTCTCCTACACTTCTTTGGAACTGGAGGAGTCATATCTCTCGATGACGTTGACCTCGGGAAAAGAATAGTTTATGAATTCTAGTCCGACAAGCTTTGCCAATTCATCATCGTACTGGATATTTTCTAAATGACCTGAGTAATGATCCCATGACATGGTGGGGATGCAGGTATTCTGTTCAATGATGCTCAGTTGATTTTCATTGTTCGGCTGATTCTCTTGCCCAGAGTCTCCTGGGTACGGCTGCCAGATAGGCAGGCCATCCATTGGGCCATAATAGTCATGGTCAAAGTTGTCCTTCATCAGAGTGTCCTCCTCTAATGAGTTTGGTGGAGCACGGCATCCTTCCGGATCACAATCTCCGTATATCATTTTGACATCTGACCTAGGTATAAATCTTGGACTCTGTACGGGATAGCAAAATGGCGTAGGCACTTCTTCTTGAGACATATAGCCGTCCTTGTTAAGATAGGACATCCATTCTTCACCTGTGTCGGAGGAATCTTCCTCGTTGATGGTATGGACTGCTTGAGATATTGGGTGAAGGAAACCGCCACTGTGGAAGAAGTCCTGAATGGGATAAAAACTTTCATCGCTGGCAGCTATCTGGGTACAGGTTGCAGAAAAACCAAGACCCTTCTTTGTTTTGTTATTAGTGGGAATGACAAGTTGTTCCCACCCCCTTTGCATTGTTATTCTCGATTACTTTGAGAGCATCTTCATACGAGAAAATCGAGGTTCCCTTCTCTGATTGATTCTCATTACTCACTGAAAGTGCTTGGAACCGAGTTCCAATAACCTCCTCGGGTTCTACACAAGTAGACGATAATAAGTTACTCACGAGCAAGGCTTGCTCCCCACAGACTGTGACGAGTTGATCGTTCTTGACGAACTTCAGTTTCTGGTACAGCGTCGAAGTGACTGCCCCAGCTTGGTGTATCCAAGGTCTTCCTAATAAACAATTGTACGCTGCCCGGATGTCCATGACCTGGAAACTGATTAGGAAAGTATGAGGACCGGTAGCTATGGGAAGATCAACTTCGCCGATAACTGCTTTCCGAGACCTATCAAATGCTTTGACGATAAACTCATTGCCCCTCATCGGGGATCCTTTGAGTGATAGTCGTATTAAAGTGGACTTCAGCATAACGTTGATGGCCGATCCTGTGTCTACCAGTACGCTGGCTAAAGCATCGTCCTGGCAGTTAACTGTGATGTTGAGTGCCATGTTGTGGCATTTGCCCTCCTCTGGAAAAACCTCATCGGTGAATCCTAAGTTGTTGCAGGAAGTGATGTTAGAGATGATGCTATCGAACTGTCGTATTGACACATCCTGTTCCATAAAGGCCTGCTCTAATACTTTCTGTAGAGCCTCTCTGTGGGCTTCAAAACTGAGTAAAAGTGATAGCACAGAGATCTTTGAAGGAGTTTGTAACAGCTGATCTACAATGTTGTATTCACTCCTTTGGATGAGCTTCAGCATCTCATCATTGTTTTTTGAAAGGTCGGGATCATTGGACTGACCGACTAGTGGATCAGGAGCTTCTGTCTGAAGTTCCTTTTCTTTGTTAGGTTCTCCAACCCCTCGGTTGAAGATTCTACCACTCCGTGTTACTCGATTGATGTCTGCAATATTCACGACGGAGGGTAATGGAACTTCTTTTTCATTTTCAATTATTGTTGCACCGTATTTGTAAGGGATCGCCTTAGCTGATTCATACGGTAATGGTCATGGCAAATAAATAACTACAGGAGCCTTCTGATTTTTCTTACTGTCATAGGTAACTTCAATCAGTTCCTGGCTAGGAACCTTTGATTCGTCCAGTAGAGAGATGATGGTACAAACATCCTTGTTCTGTTGATGATTAGAGATTATGACAACATCTCTGATTTGATCAATGAAGTAGTCCAGCGTCCAGTTGATTGGTTCGGAACTCGGACATGGGTGAATCTTTTTACGATCCAACTGTCCTTGAAGAGCTGCCTGCACATGGTAGCATCCTTGGTTATTCTCCAAGCAGACTCTACAACGTTCGTAGTTGTGTGGTGGCACCTGGCCACGCCCGCTTTGATTGCAGTGCAACCTTACTAGATCAGTTTCCACAGATCAGACATCCTGACTTTGACGCCTAGTAGGGTTCCCATTAAGCACACTGATTTGTTGCGTGTCTTCATCCAGATAGATTGGAAGCCACCAGTGGTTTAACAAGTGTTGTAAAGTTCTTTGAACGAGAGCGCACCCTTGGTTACTCTCACTGCATACCTTACAGTTCAGATAATCGTGAGAAGCGAGACAACTAATTTGGACTAGCTTGGCGTGTAACTCCACCAAGATGGTATTCCTCATATGAATATCAAAGATTTGAATCATGTTGATTTGATAAGGATTTCCATCATGGTAGTCCTGGATCCACCCAAGATCCATCTGATGCTGGAGGGCCTCTTGTACAAAAGAGCAACCCTGTTTGTTTACCGAGCAAGTCAGACAGGAATTATAATCGTGTCGCGACAGATTATGATACTGGATTTGCCTTGAGTGCATCGCCACCAAGTTAACATTTATTGCACGGATTTTGTGGTTCTAAATGATGTTTGAATTCGTATAGGTCATGTTGAACCCCCGATTTCGGTGTTCTTGGATCCATCCGAGATCCAATTGTTCCTGTAGAGCTGTTTGTACCACAGAACATCCTTGATTGTTCTTAGAGCAGATATCACACTGGTGATAATTATGAGGTGGCACATGGCCGTACCCATTCTGTCTACAATGCATCTTGACCAAGTTGGCCCTTAATAAGAGTACATCATGAATTTGATAGTTGTCGTTAGAGTCTCCCTCTATCAAATTGACTGCAGCTTTTTCGTGTTGTGGCAACGGGTTCGTGAGAACATTTGGATTTGTATCTTTGAAAGATAAGACCCCGCTACTAACAAGATTTTTTACGTCGTATTTGAAACTGAGACAGTTCTCTATGTTATGCCTTGGTCCTCCTTGATGGTAAGGACAAGTTTGACCCGTTTTGAACCAAAAAGGCAGATTTTCCGATACTGTAAGAGGAGGCTTGGTTTGGACGTGCCCCTTAACCAGTAGTAATGGAAACAGTTATGCGTACAACATGGATATAGGGTCGAACCCTGGTGGTCGTGTTGTATGCTTGTTGTTATATGGAGGGCGAGCCTGCTGAAGAGGTTGATGTGTCCTTTGCTGATATTGTTGTTGATTAGGTTGGCTCTGCGCAACCTGAGGTTGATACGTAGGGATAGGCGCGGGGTTGATAGCAGGAGTTACAGCTGCTACTGGTTGATATCGTCGCCTTTGCTTTCCGAGAGAGATATTCCCAATATCCTGCTCTTTTTTCTTAGGGAGAGCGCTACCGTATCGCTTTGCACTACTCGATGATCCAGCGTCTTTAACCAGACGTCCTTCTCGGACGACTTCCTCAAGACGAACTCCCATGCCCACCATCTTGGCGAAATCACTGGGCACACTGGCGACCATTCTGTCGTAGTAAAATGAGCTCAAGGTCTTTAAGAAGATCTTTGTCATCTCTTTTTCCTCAAGAGGTGGACAAATCTGAGCGGCAATTTCACGCCATCTCTGAGCATATTCTTTAAAGGTTTCCTTGTCCTCTTGGGACATCGATCGGAGCTGATCTCTGTCCGGTGCCATGTCCAGATTGTATTTATATTGTTGAACGAAGGAAGCGCCAAGATCTCTGAACATGCCGATCGTAGCGCGGTTTAAGCCCATGTACTATTTTAATGCGGCACCGATTAAACTATCCTGAAAGTAGTGAATCAGTAGCTCCTTGTTCTTTGTCTGAGCTGACATTCGCCGAGCGTACATCACTAAATGGCTTTGAGGGCAAGAGTTACCCTTGTACTTTTCAAAATCGGGTACCTGGAACTTGTGTGGAACTTTCACATTGAGGACCAAGCAGAGGTCTGCGGCGTCCTTTCCAAATAAATCCTGACCGCAAAGGGCTTGCAGTTCTTTTAGCATCTCCAGGAATTATTCCTGGGACTCATTCATTCTGTCGAACATGCTGTCGTTTCCACCAAAAGGTATCTGTGGAATCTGTCCTTCTGGGACAGTGTATACCACGGGCGTTTGTATAGTCATCATGGCCGAGACTCTCGGTGCCTCCCGAAGTTTGTAACCTTCAGGAGTTTCTGTCATGCACCTGGCATCTTCGCTTTCCCGAAGTTTGTAACCTTCAGGCCCAGCGGTTCCTGCTGCGGTTCCCTGATCCTCATTGATCGGCGGAATATATCCTTCCGGGATATAGTTGATAGGCAAGCCCCAGGGACGATCTTTCAGGATTTTGTACCTAGGATCATACTTCTCCACTATGGGCGTTAACGTGACCTCTGATATCATAGTCCTTTGTTGTTGCATCTAAGCTTCTGCTAGAGCTTGCATGTCGTTATGAAGCTTTCTCATATCTTCTTTCAGAGTGTCGATCTCTTCTCTCAACTCTCTGTTCTCTTCCTCGAGATCACCCATCTTTTTTTGACGATTGGCCCGAGTATTGTACGAATGAGACAGTTTGAATCTAGAATCGAGATGCAAACATGAGATTCGTAGGTCAGAAGAATGTATTAAGTGAGAATGATGAATGATATGCAATGATTTTATTAATTATATTTGTCTATTCAAAGTAAACTTCGACAATTCGATTGCAAATATCAAACTGTGGGGAAACCCCGTTTTATTGAATTCAAAGGATTGCGGAAATGGAAATACAGTAATTTACATAGTGCTGAAAAGGAAATCTAAACTAATGGATCCTGAGTCCTCTCTAAGGAGAGCTCAGGTGCTGGTTCTGGTATTTTCCTCTTCTTTGACCGGGGCTCTTAAGCCGTTGTCGGATTGTAATTCCTTTGCCATGTGAAAGGAGCTGGCAGATTCCTTTGGTCATCCTGATTTTCCACAGCATGTTGCTCTAAAATCTCAATCAGAGCATCTTTTTCTCTTAATAGCTGCTGTATTTTCTTACAATCCACATTGAGAATACGGTACTTGTTCCTCCAAGACCTCTTCTCCTGCTGAACTTTGCTGAGAGTAACCTGAAGTTTTTCCGTCTCAGACATAAAATAAAGGGCAGAGTCCCTCTATTGAGAACTCTGGTTTGTACCTAGTGGAGATAAGGATCCACAGAGACACAATCCGGTTTCCCTAGAGACTCTCGTCCTTTCCTATGAACGTGTTTCCAAGTATGTACTATTTCGGTCTTTAGTGCCCTGTCATTTTCTCCTTCCTTGAAGAAAAGACCTTTCAGATGAGCACTACGCGGGACATGCCTCATTGGGTATCCATATTGACGACGAACGAGAATTGGATAATAGTTGATTCCTCCCTTAGTTCTTATAAGGGGTACATTTGGGAAATTTCAACAACGGTCAATGATTCTGATCCCGTCGTTGATTCGATTTTACGAATCGATGTCAGAGTTGGTAAGAGACATGATTCTCTGCGACCAATGTAAAGTATTCTTTTGATCCCAGAATGTAGCAGACTTGGGCAAATGGGAAGTGAACCATTTGTAAAGCAAGGGTACACAGCACGTGATCATTCCTCTGCTATATAAATTCCTTAAGTGTACCGAATGATACGCATCTGCGAGTAAAGTCGGTACAGGGTTTCCAATCAGGAAAATCTTAATGGTGTTGATATCTACGAAGTTATCAATGTTGGGAAACAAAAATAACCCGTAGGTGAGCAAAACAAAGATGCTCTCGAAAGTGGCCACGTTCCCTATACTGGCAAAATATAGGGCTTTCTTTGTCAAGAACTGGGCTGGCAAACCCTGGATGCCACCCTTAGTGGTCATGTGAGTCCTAACTTCTGACTCATCCAAGTAAATTGCTCTTGCAATGGTCTGATCCTTTGGAATTTCTTCCAGTTCAGAAAAGGGAGCTTGATCAGTGATATGCAGATCAGTCAAGTGAGAATACTCCTCCAGTGTTGGTGCTAGTTGATAATCCAGGAATGTGAAACAGTGATAGACCAGATCGTAGAAATGGATTAGTGTGGACAGGATTCCCTCGATTATATGGACCCTTAATAGAGACAGGAGTCCCCCATACTTGGCTCTGAAAGCCTCGTGGTTGGTGATCATTCTCGCCAAACCTCTTAAATCCTCTAACTTTGGAACCTTGAAGGTGTACTTATGAGTTTTCCTTTTACCAAAATCCATTAACGCAATCTCTGTATCTGACATTTGCAAACATTGTCTTAGTTTAATTTGAAAAAGAGAGACTAGAAGAGAAGATTTTTTATGTTAATTTTTTTTTAGATGAATGTATGAATGCAGCACACAAAAACATAGAAAAAACATGGGGTCAAAGGGTCGGTGTCATGAAGTCAAGGCTCTACCCCCCCCCCCCCCCAAAGGTTTATACTGGTGATTTTTTGTACCTGTCAGCAAAATCATTGACCCCTCTTGGGATGACAACAGCAAGCGGATCGCCAGCGAGCTGATGTATCCTAGAGTGATCTCAGATGAGGGTAGTATTGCGTGACAACTATTTTCGATAGATTCCGCACTACAAAATAGCTTAAGTCTACTAAAAACCTCAGCTTCTCAGATAACCCATTCGACCACACTACTTTCAACAACCGGAGTCGTATAGACAATGTATCTGCAAAGGGAGTCTCCACTAAGTTTGATGGTCGATCGGGGACTCTTAACTGGGATTCACTCCCCGTAAGATTACCCGCATTGCCATCACCTATCTTAGGTGTATACTCAATCTTTCCACACGCGGCATCACACGCATTCCCATTAGCAGAAAAATAAACACAGATATCAATTAGGAAAAGCAGTATATATATTTGTCTTAATCATCCTAGACCTCTAGTCTTATGATCCTATACAGATAATGACTCCCCAGCCGAGTCGCCATTTCTGTGATATTTTGGTGAATTCAAGGTCTTCACCGAAGATTGTAAGAAAAAGATTGGGCCCCACGGTGGGCGCCATTTTTTTCTGTAGCGCGATTTTTGTGGTCCTGAGTCACGATCGCACGGGTACTACAATTCGATTCATTTTTTATCCTATTGAGCTGATTAAGGAAGGGAAATAAATGTCTCCAATTAACCCAGCTTGTATACTGAGTTTGAACAGCGGTCTGTTAGGTTACAGATGCTATGTGGAGGTGGGGCCCAATCTTCGGTTATTTTGCCTGTGAACATGGTGTCTGGACTATTGGTGAGGTTTTTGATACTTTGTTTAGATTTGATGCTTTTGGGTTGATTTGGTGGAGATACTGGGTTTTGGGTCTTTGATTAGTATGCTCGCTAAGATTTTTTTCAATCTTATGCCTACGTAATCCCGTTTGATGAAACAGGGAAATCAGAGCGATCGTAGTTCCTCCTATTCTATGGGAGGAAAAGAGGTTGTTTTGGTGTCTTGTTCAAAGCCCAAGACGTGAAGCTAAAGGTGGTTTGTATCTTGTTCAAAGCCTAAGATGTGAAGCTAAAGGTTTAGAGAGAGTTTGTCATCTCTAAAGGGGGGTATTTGGTCTGTTTATCACAACTGTTGGGTGACTGGTTATAAAGGAGAGTTACTTTAACTGGGATATGTGAATCCAGCAATGCTATAATTTCCTTTATAAGGGATTTTTAACCTGAAGGAGAAGACTTTAACTCAGTTTAGAGCAATGCCATCTTTCCTTAGGAATTTCTCATGATAAAGAAGGGACAGTGGCGTGGATGTAAATAATCCAAAGGCTTGCCGCTTACAGCAATTAGATGAAGCATCTATTTATTCCAGGTTTTATCTATTGTTAACCTGAAGGAGAAGACTTTAACTCAGTTTAGTGTATCATTCAAAGCATCTATTTATTCCAGGTTTTATCTATTGTTATTTATTTTATCGTTCTCTTATTTAATTGTTAAAGCATGTTTCCGATTTTAGTTTATTATTATATTTGCATGTTTATTTTCCTATCTATGTCTTTCTAATTATTCTTGAGTCCGACGTATGAGTACCGTCGTTACCGACGGGACTCGGTAGACAATAATAGGTGCGAACTTACGATTAAAATTCTATTTGGGTTTTAATTTCCAATTCTAATTTAAATAACTTTGTCACGAGAGTGAGAGAGTATTTAACACGATTTTGTCACGAGAGTGAGAAATCAATTAAGGTTAGAGCCAGCTCTGCAAGAGCGTGTGGGTCGAACCGGATAGTGGAAATTAGGCAACATATCTAAATACAGCGAGAGCGCTTTAGATACGTTTAGGATATTATTGGCTTTCAAAATATATTTCCTAGTTACCGGGCGAGCGAGAGCAAAATCTTGGGATTAGGGAACATGACTTTAGTTAATACTGCGAGAGCGTGAGGCGAAGTCTTTAAGTTGGTATATTCAACGGAACTGAGTTATAGTTGTAATTATTACCCGAATTCTATAAAGTCCTTTAGGAACGCGGAATCCATATTCCGGCCTCTCTTTATTATCATATTTTCTTAGTTTTACTTTAGTTCTAGTCTTAGTTTCCCTTTTATCAATTATCATTAGCCTTAGCTTTACATCGCAGCAATAGATAATGGTAGTTTGACATTGGTCTCTGTGGGTTCGACAATCTTTTATATTACTTCGATATTTCCGTGCTCTTGCGGACGCATAAAGTTTTTGGCGCCGTTGCCGGGGACCAACAGTCAATATTGTTATTCCGTTATTGTGCCGTATAGACTAAGGCACTCCCATAAAACAAATTAATAAAAAAAAAAAACTATGTATCACCCAAATTTTTTCTACAATCACCACTCCCAGTATTTTGAGGAATCGCAAGAATCCCATAATTCCAACCTTGAAATACAAATGGATAATTTCAATGCATCACTACCTCATTCTCACCCAAATTTCCTCTGCAACTACCAATCCCAACATTTTGAGGAGCCGCAAGAATCTCATAATTCCAACCTAGAAATATTAATGCAGGATTTCAATGCGACACTGACCCACTACCAAAATTTTTAGGAGCCGTACCCAAATTTTTTCTATTACCAGCCGCAAGACTCCCAATATTTTGAGGAACCGCAATCAAAATTTTCCTATGATTACCACTCCCATTTTGAGGAACCGCAAGAATCCGTCAATTCCAACCTTGAAATATTAATGGAGGATTTCATTGAAACAACAACTAATTCTAGGCTAGAATCCATGATGGAGCGCTTTGCGGACACACAAACTCTCCAGAATAAAGAGCTTAGAAGATAACATCTCGATACTTATGAAAACCTTAGGCAGATAAACACAATAGTCGAGTCCCTCGCGACTCACACTGAGGCATTGGAGACTCAAATCTCCATGCTTGCACAGACACCTATAGGACCCTCCCCTGAGGAGCATGTGGATGTTGTAACAACCATTAATGAAAAACAAATCGAGAATCCCGAGGAGAGTGATAATGAGGTTGAGGAGAGCGATATTGAGGATGAGGAGAGTTCTGGTGAGGAAGAAGTAGAGATTGAGAAAAATTCACTGGGATCACCTGAAAGGGAGGTCTTCAAAGAGGCAGCGAAGGAAGCACCTAATGTCGTTCCTCCTCCATATACCCCACCAAAGGTAGAATCCCAATCCAAAACGTATGCGGAGGTATTGGAAAATATCTACACCGATGCATCTCTGTCTGAGGTCCTGTATAAAAAGAGAAAATTCGAGGACCATGAAACTAGGGATATCATTACTGCTAAGAGGGTAAGGTTAAGCTTTGAGGTGATGGAAGAAATAACTAATCCCAAACTTGAAAAGCTAATACTTAGGATAGATCCAGAATCACCTCCACGAGTTCAAAAGAATGAACCACCCCACAGAAGGAAGAAAAGAAAAGGTGAGGGATATGTGAGATGGCTTGATAAATGGCCTTGGAAACCGAAGATTAACACTCCTAACCGTCGAGCTATCGACGTTAAACAAAGCCCTGCGTGGGAGGAAACCCATGAACTTTTAATTTAATGTTTTACTTTTATTATTTGTGTTTGCAGAAAATAAAGAATTGTATCGCTTGTCAGGCCTCAGCCATATTTAGGCGAAAAATCTCTCGATGACAATCCCTTAAGAGTGCCCACTCACATTCCTACAAATGTCACTGCTAGTGGTGACACTGATGTTGGGTATGATAGGAGAGGGCATATCTCTCCCATTCGTAACTCACCTTCTCCTTGTTCTTTGCATGGTTAGGTTCCACCTTCACACACCGCACCGTATTTTTCTAATAATTTTTGCAGGTACTTCTTCCGGAAATAGGCAATATAATGAGCGGCTTCAAGAAAATGAAGTTTCAGCAAATTCAAATAACTTGTAGTGTAAGACGCCGGATTAGAAGTGGCCAGCGAAGACAGGAACAACAAGGGAAGAATCAGCGCGAATTTGGTCGTGGCATTTATACAGGTTCTATCCTTACTTTACCTTAAGCTTTCATTTTACCACTTCCTGTTACTTTTCTTAATTTTTAGCACCTCTGTTACAGTACCAACGCACAATTTGGTGGCTGGTGGTACCGTTTCAATATTACATGTGTTACTCCTTCCAGTATTCGTTAAAATAAAATTCTACTCTCATTTAGTTTTAGTTGGTTTTAATTGAATTTACTATCACTACTTTACACTTTGTTTAACCTATTATTTTTATTTTATTTTTTTATTTTTAGTCAAAGTGTTAGTTTGAATTTGGAAAGTGCTTGCAGAGATCACATGGCAAGAATATTAAGTACTCACATGAATTTGTCCCTTGCATGGATGACATGAATAGATTAGTGCATGACATAAAAGACATAGTGTAGAGAAACATAAAAAGAGAAGGAATCTCTCTTGCATGCATGCATCAAAAAAAAAAAAAGGGCACATGGCGTGCGCCATGTCCAAGAGAGGGAGGAGTGTGGCACCCGCCACCACTCCTTGTGGCACCCACCACACCTCTTCATTGTGGCACTCGCCACATGCATGTGTGGCCCCCGCCACCATGCATTCTCTTTCATTTCTTCTATTTCTTATTTTTATCTTGTTTCTTTGTTCTTGTTTCTTTGTTCTTGTTTTTTTTTTCTTCTACTTTAATTATTCTATGCATGCATGCCACGATTCCTCTGCACCTTTTGACCATGCTTTTACTCCCTTACCAATTTCCAACCATTTCATTTATCACACAATAAATTCACATCATTATTTATACCTTCCACCAACTTCTACTCTACCATACAAACTCATTTCTTTCACACTTCTCACTTCATCATCTCCACTTAACCAAAAGAAAAAAAAAATCGTGTGTTGAAATCAAAATGGAAGGATACCAGGTTTACTTCCGAGAGGGTGCAGCAGGTGAATGCCAGGCCGAACTCTACGCAGCACTACAAAACCGAGGAATCGAATCCACGAGATACTTCCTCAAGGCGCAGACCAAGGAGAAGAAGTGAAGATATATATACTGAGCTAACACGACGGAACGAATTAGACGCTCAGCGCGATCAGAGAATCCAAAACATCGAAGCTCAGCAAATGGAGATGATGCAAATCATCAGACAAATGCAAAGCGAGCAACACAGCATGTCAGGCTTGATCGCGGAGATGGCAGATCTTACAGTACGTGCGGAGCATTCTCAAGAACAACCTGACCAGCCGGGAAATGGAAGGCGTGCACGAACTTGAGGCCGAGGCCACCGATAGAAGACATTCCAGGTTCCACCTTTCCTTCTTACCTTATGTCGTTGCATTGAGGACAATGCTCGATTTAAGTGTGGGGGAGGAAGATTTACTGCTTTATTTTATCATTTTCTAGTTATTTATCGTTTTTTAGGTAGAATTTAAAATTTTCACTTTTCATTTTTATTATTATTCCTTGCTTAGTATTAATAAAGAAATTCATGTGTTGTTGAGTCTTTTTACGTAGTTTCCGCTATTTATTTGATTCTCCCAAATTCTTGAGCCTTAACAAAAATTTTAATTTTGGGTTGTTACATAATACGACACTTTAAGAATTTATTAGGCTAAGTTGGAAAGACTTGGGAAAGTGTTAAACTGATGCAAATATGTGCTCGATCTCAAAAGTGAATTTAATGAATTAATAGAAAAGGCGAATAAAAGACATGTTCCTTCTAAGTTAGGTGATCTTCACCCGACCATTTAGCCCAACGGATCGGACTCTTGAAATTCGAAATTAAAAGAAAAAGAAATGCAAAATATTTGGAAAATGAGATCACTGAACACTAACAGGTTTACTTGCCATGGGCGTGCGTGGATAACGGGCTTAATGTGATTGCGCGGGAATGAAAAAGAGGTGAAAGAGAATAGGTCGAGTTATAACACCATGATTCGGATCCGTCTGTATAAGGTGGGAGTTCTTGATTACATGTTGTAATTATGTGTCATTTCGGTATCCTTGGTATTGATATTTAGTACCTATCTTTCTGACAAGGCTTAACATCACTGTATGATCTGTGTCGTGTTTTTGTTTCAAACCCATGCTTAGATGTTTCATTTGCTTGAGGACAAGCAAAGGTTCAAGTGAGGGGGAGTTTGATAACGCAAAATTATATTGTGTATTTGACTTGACTTGCATGAATTTTAATTATGTTTTATTTGATTTTTCCTGATTTATGTTTTATATTACCTGTATTTTCTTCCTTTTTCAGGTACTCGAGTCGGATCGGAACTTTTCACAAAATGGAGAAAATATGGATGAATTGTAGAAGAAAATGAAGAAGATAGAAGAAAAAAAAAGAAATATGCATAAAAGAAAGAAAATGGAAGGAAAGAAATAGGAGAGAAAGAAAATGAATGAAAGAAAAGAAAAAAAATATATGTGGGGGCCACCACACAACATAAGTGGCGCCTGCCACACTTATGTGTGTGGCGCTCGCCACACAACAAGAGCAAGATGGCGACCGGCACATTAGCAAGAGAGGAAAAGTGTGGCGCAAGCCACACTAAAATTCAGGGAAGTGGCAACCAACTTTCCTACATTTTTGCACACGTCGTCCAGTTTCTCATTCAACTGATTCAATCCTCCTTTCACGCAAGTCTGAAACCACGAAGCCACTAACTCCTAGATTCTCTCCAAGGGAAGTTACAAGCAAGTCTATAAAAGGAGGCAGTGGTGCAGCAGAGGGGGCTGGTCCGTTTTTTCCAAGTTTCATGTTCAGAGCTAGATTTTTATTGTTTAGTTTTTAGCAGTTTGTTTTACCATGTAACAGTAATAGTTCTCCACATCGGGGACTATTACCAAGATAGTTTTAGGATTCTATTTTCTGCATTATATTTTCTGCAATCGGATTCGCGTGCGAGATTTCAGTGTATTATTCAAAGCATCTATTTATTCCATGTTTTATCTATTGTTATTTATTTTATCGTTCTCTTATTCAATTGTCAAAGCATGCTTTCGATTTTAGTTTATTATTATATCTGCATGTTTATTTTCCTATCTATGTCTTTCTAATTATTCTTGAGTCCGGCGTATGAGTACCGTCGTTACCGACGGGACTCGGTAGAAAATAATAGGTGCGAACTTACGATTAAAATTCTATTTGGGTTTTAATTTCCAATTCTAATTTAAATAACTTTGTCACGAGAGTGAGAGGGTATTTAACACGATTTAGTCACGAGAGTGAGAAATCAATTAAGGTTAGAGCCGGCACTGCGAGAGCGTGGGGGTCGAACCAGATAGTGGAAATTAGACAACATATCTAAATACAGCGAGAGCGCTTTAGATACGTTTAGGATATTATTGACTTTCAAAATATATTTCCTAGTTACCGGGCGAGCGAGAGCAAAATCTTGGGATTAGGGAACATGACTTTAGTTAATACCGCGAGAGCGTGAGGCGAAGTCTTTAAGTTGGTACATTCTACGGAACTGAGTTATAGTTGTAATTGGTACCCGAATTCTATAAAGTCCTTTAGGAATGCGGAATCCATATTCCGGCCTCTCTTTATTATCATATTTTCTTAGTTTTACTTTAGTTCTAGTCTTAGTTTCCCTTTTATCAATTATCATTAGCCTTAGCTTTACATCGCATCAATATATAACGGTAGGTTGACATTGGTCTCTGTGGGTTCGACAATCTTTTATATTACTTCGATATTTCCGTTCGCTTGCGGACACATCAACGAATCAAAGGTTCTTAGCCAAAAGATGATTGAAGTTACCTACGACAGTCAGAAAAATCAGAAGGCTCCTATAGTTATCTATTTACCGGGACCATTACCGTATGAATCAACTAAGGCGATCCCTTGCAAATACGGTGCAACAATAATTGAGAATGGAAAGGAAATCCCATTACCCTCCGTCGTGAATATTGCAGACATCAGTCGAGTAACACAGAACGGTCAAATCTTCAACCGAGGAGTTGGAGAACCTAACAAAGAAAAGGAACTTTAGCCAGAAGCTCCTGATACACCAGTCGGTCAATCCAGTAATCCCGACCTTTCAAAAAACAACGATGAGATGCTAAAGCTCATCCAAAGAAGTGAATACAACATTGTTGATCAACTGTTACAGACTCCTTCGAAGATCTCAGTGCTATGACTTTTACTCAGTTCCGAAGCCCACAGAGAGGCTCTACAGAAAGTCTTAGAGCAAGCCTTTGTGGAACAGGATGTGTCAATACGACAGTTCGATAACATCATCTCTAACATCACTTCCTGCAACAACGTTGGGTTCAGTGATGAGTACTTGCCAGAGGGAGGAAAAAGTCACAACTTGGCTCTCAATATCACAGTTAACTGCCAGGACGATGCTTTAGCCAGCGTACTGGTAGACACAGGGTCGACCATCAATGTTATGCCAAAGTCCACTATAATGCGACTATTATTCAAAGGATCCCCGATGAGGGGGAGTGAGGTCATCGTCAAAGCTTTTGAAGGATCTCGGAAAGCAGTTATTGGCGAAGTCGACCTTCCCATAACTATCGGTCCTCACACTTTCTTAATCACTTTCCAGGTCATGGACGTCCGGGAAGCATACAAATGTTTATTTGGAAGACCTTGGATACACCAGGCTGGGGCAGTCACTTTGACGCTGCACTAGAAACTGAAGTTCGTCAACAACGATCAACTCATCACTGTCTGTGGAGAGCAGGCCTTGCCTGTGAGCAACTTGTCATCATCTACTTGTGTAGAACCCGAGGAGGTTGTTGAAACTCAGTTCCAAGCATTGTCGGTGAGCAATGAGAATCAACCAGAGAAGGGAACCTCGATTTCCTCATACAGAGATGCTCTCGAAGCGATCAAAAGTAACAATACAAAAGGATGGGGACATCTTGCCATTCCTACTAATAATAAAACAAAGAAGGGTCTTGGTTTTTCTGCAACCTGTACCCAGACAGCTACTAACAATGAAAGTCTTCATCCCATTCAGCACTTCTTCCACAGTGGAGGTTTCCTTCACCTAGTGCCTCAAACAGTCCATACTATCAACGAGGAGGATTCCTCCGACACGAATAAGAGTGGAAGTCCTATCTTAACGAGGATGGTTATATGTCTCAGGAAGAGGTGCCTACGCAATTTTGCTATCTCGCACAGAGTCCGAGATTTATATCGAGGTTAGACTTCGAAATGATATATGGAGATTGTGATCCGGAAGGATGTCGCGCTCCACCAAACTCATTAGAGGAGGACACTCTAATGAAAGACAACTTTAACCACGACTATTATGGCCCAATGGATGGCCTGCCTATCTGGCAACCTTACCCAGGAGACTTGGGGCAAGAAAATCAGCCGAACAATGAAAATCAGCTGAGCATCATTGAACAGAATACCTGCGTCCCCACCATGTCATGGGATCATTACTCAGGTCATTCAGAAAGTATCTTGTACGACGATGAATTGGCAAAGCTTGCCAGACTAGAATTCATCAACTACGCTTTTCCTGAGGTCAACGTCATCGAGAAAGATGACTCCTCCAGTTCCAAAGAAGTGTGAGACACCTTGGGACAACCGAGTGGGAAATACGACTTCTTGGTCAAGTAAACTACTCCTCAAAGCTCTAGTATCAGGCTCGAAGACATTCAGCCAACTGGATGGGGAGATTTGCCTGAGAGCACCAATCATATGCAAAATGCAACAGAAGAATCCTCCTACGACAACTCTGCCTGGGAGACAGATTCCAATGATCCTGCTCCACCAGAAATCAACGTTATTTCTGAAGACAAATTAAGGAAGGTGCCAGACTTTGTGATTCACCGAGGAGTTCGCCGCCAATGGGTTGTTGTTGATGTTCCGAAGATCATTCATAAGTCAAAGTAATTACCATCTTTAACCTTTCACCCTGCCCAGGTGAAACAGATGTTTTGATAGGGCTCGCTTTTTGTAAATATCCCTCTTCGCTCCGCCCAAAGCGACAGAGTTTTGTTTTATAGGGCTGTAGTTTCAAGAATCGACTTGTTCATTAATAAAATAACGTCGTTCTGTAATTCCCGCATTAATTGTTGTTTTCTCTTTTCGCTTTTTTCAGAAAATGGTAATCCTAAAAATCAATTCAAAATATACAAGCAGTAAAAAATACACTGCACACACTTGGATTCTCTCTATCTCTTCTAAACACGAATCATACCGTCATGCAGATTGCTTGTTTTAAACCCCGTTGAAACATACGATCCGATGCCTTCTCCCAACTTTTAATTCCCGGTATTTGGGGCCGAAGAAGAAGTTGACAACGAAATTCCAGAAGAGATCTCCCGACTACTCAATCAGGAGGAAAGGTCCATTGAACCTCACAAAGAGCCGTTGGAAACGATCAACGTGGGTTCAGAAAAAGAGAGAAAAGAAATCAAGATTAGGGCACTGCTCAGTCCAACTGCCAAAGAGAGTCTGACAAAGCTACTCAGAGAATTTCCCGATGTATTCGCTTGGTCCTATCAGGATATGCTGGAGTTGGATACCAGCATCGTGGAACATCATCTACCGTTAAGGTCAGAATGTCCGCTAGTAAAACAGAGGTTGAGACGGACTCACCCAGACATGGCCATCAAAATCAAAGAGGAGGTACATAAACAGATTGACGCTGCTTTCCTCCCCACTTCAGAGTATCCTCAATGGTTAGCCAACATAGTTCCATTTCCGAAAAAGGACAGAAAAGTCATAATGTGTGTCGATTATAGTGATATGAACAAGGCTAGTCCGAAGGACGACTTTCCTTTACCACACATTGACATGCTGGTAGACAATACAGCAAAGTTCAAGGTTTTCTCCTTCATAGATGGATTCTTGGGCTATAATCAGATCAAAATGGCGCCGAAAGACATGGAGAAAACTTTGTTCATTACCCCATGGGGTACCTTTTGTTACAAGGTAATGTCGTTCGGTTTGAAGAACACCGGGGCAACCTATCAAAGGGTCATGACTACTCTGTTTCATGACATGATACACAAGGAAATCGAGGTATATGTCGATGATATGATTGCCAAATCTAAAACAGAGGAGGAGCATGTGACCCACCTGTCAAAACTATTCGAGTGGCTGAGAAAGTACAAACTCCGCTTGAATCCCAACAAATGCACCTTCGGTGTCTGTTTAGGGAAACTTCTAGGGTTCATCATTAGCCATAAAGGAATTGAGGTTGATCCTGACAAGGTCAAGGCCATTCAAGAAATGCCTTCTCCGAAAACTGAAAAACAAGTCAGAGGATTCCTGGGACGTTTGAACTACATCTCCAGATTCATATTCCTCATGACCGTGACCTGTGCGCTGATCTTCAGATTACTTAAAAAGAATCAGGACTGCGTTTGGACAGAAGATTGCTAAACCGCCTTCGACAGTATCAAGGGATACCTGTTGAATCTGCCGATTCTATCACCTCCAGTGGAAGGAAGGCCACTTATTATCTACCTAACAGTCTTGGAAGACTCGATGGGTTGTGTACTTGGCCAACAAGACGAAACGAGAAGGAATGAGTCTACCATCTATTATTTAAGCAAGAAATTCACCGACTGCGAGACTCGGTACACTATGCTCGAGAAAACATGCTGTGTTTTGGCTTGGGCAGCCAATCGTCTTCGCCAGTACATGATTCGTCACACTACTTGGTTAGTATCCGAAATGGATCCAATCAAGTATGTATTTGAAAAGCCTGCTCTCACAGGAAGGATTGCCCGTTGGCAGATGTTGTTATCAGAATATGACATCGAATACCATGCTCAAAAAGCCGTTAAGGGGAGTATTTAACCGATCATTTGGCTCATCAACCGATTGACGATCAAGAATCGGTCGGGTTTGACTTCCCAGACGAAGATGTCATGTATCTAAAAATGAAAGATTGTGATGAACCACTACCCAGTGAAGCGCCAGAACCAGGTTCCCAATGGGGACTAATCTTTGACGGAGTCGTCAATCATTACGGAAATTGAATTGGGGAAATCATTGTTACCCCTCAGGGTACCCACATTCCTTTCACCGCCAGACTTACGTTCAAGTGTACAAACAACGAGGCCGAATACGAAGCCTGTATCATGGGTCTCGAGGAAGCGATCGACTTAAGGATCAAAAACTTGAACGTATATGGCGACTCAGCCCTGGTCGTCAATCAGATCAAAGGAGATTGGAACACATACCAATCGAGACTGATTCCTTACAAGGACTATGCGAGAAGATTGCTACCCTTCTTCAACAGGATTAAGTTTCATCACATCCCTCGTGATGAGAATCACATGGCTGATGCATTAGTCACTCTCTCTTCCATGATTAGTGTAGGTCAATGGAACGACCTACCTAAGATCGACATAATGCGCCTTGAACGGCCCACTTACATCTTCACGATTGAAGCAATCATAGACGACAAACCTTGGTATCACGATATCAAATGCTTCCTTCAGAAATTAGAGTACCCACCTGGGGCACTAAGAAAAGCCAGAAAAACCCTCAGAAGACTAGCTGGCAGTTTCTTTCTGAGTGGTGATACACTCTATAAGAGAAATTTTGACATGTTCTTGCTCCGATCTATAGACAGACCAGAAGCAGACATGCTTATGAAGGAATTTCATGAAGGATCCTTTGGCACTCATGCCAACGGACACACAATGGCGAGAAAAATTCTAAGAGCAGGGTACTACTGGTTGATAATGGAATCTGACTGCTACAAGTACATGAGGAAGAGTCACAAGTGTCAGATATACTCCGACAAAATCCATGTACTGCCTACACATCTCAAAGTTCTCTCTTCCCTATGGCCTTTTTCCATATGGGGAATCGACATGATCGGCATGATTGAGCCATAGGCTTCGAACGGACACCGGTTCATTCTGGTCGCCATTGACTATTTCACCAAGTGGGTCGAAGCAGCGTCATACGCTAATGTAACCCGACAAGTGGTGGTCCAATTTATAAAAAACAATATCATCTGCCGTTATGGCGTTTCGAGCCAGATCATTACGGATAATGGATCTAACTTGAACAATAAGATGATGAAAGAGTTATGCACAGAGTTCAAGATCGAACACCATAACTCATCTCTCTACCGACCTAAGATGAACGAAGCGGTAGAAGCGACTAACAAGAACATCAAGAAGATCATTCAAAAAATGGTTGTAACCTACAAATATTGGCACGAGATGCTACCCTTTGCTCTTCATGGTTATTGCACATCTGTCCGCACTTCAACAGGGGCAACCCCTCTCTCTCTAGTATATGGCATGGAGGCAGTGCTTCCCATTGAAGTAGAGATCCCATCAATCTGGGTATTGATGGAAACAAAGCTTAAAGAAGCTGAATGGTGTCAAAGTCGACACGACGAGCTAAATCTGATCGAAGAAAAGAGAATAACAGCTTTGTGCCACGGTCATTTGTATCAGCAAAGAATGAAGAGGGCGTTCGACAAAAAGGTCCGACCTCGCATCTTCAGGAAAGGAGACCTTGTGCTCAAAAAGATACAATCATTTCTCACTGATTCCCGGGGCAAATGGACCCCGAATTATGACGGCCCCTATGTAGTCAAGAAAGCTTTCTCAGGTGGCGCCTTGAGACTTGCAACGATGGATGAAGAAGAATTTGTGTAACACCCTTCTACCCCACATACGATTTCTAGTAAAACATTTCATATTATCAGAGTAAAAACAACATAAAGGGTGTCACACATATTCAAAGACATCATGTAACAATCATTATCCTGTCCCGTAAAACGGGTTATTCAATCATCATTAACATACATTAACAACTACGCAGCGGAAATCAACTTTTATTTTCAATTCCAAAAATACTTCATAATAAATATGTCCAAATCAAACACAATCATCAACATTATAAAAATTCAGTCATAAACCAAAAGAAGTGAGGTTCACAACAGTTTTCCTAACCCGATGTTACATGACACAGAGCAGGACACCTCTAACTAGACAGTAATAACGAAACACTCCAAAGCTACTTCCTTCGTCACCTCGAAGCTATTCTTGGATATCTGCAAGTTACCCACATCGGAGGCAACATTTCCAACCAGGCAGGGTGAGAAAACATAATTCATTATAGTAATACAAAGACATGGAAAATAAATAATTAAGCAACAACAACATCGGAATCATCATCAACAATTATTCACAACACAATCTCAACTACTTCACAAAATACGATGTCAAACATAATGATATGCAAAGGATGCATGTGGTACCGATTTTCCTCCATGTGATGGAAACTGGCCATCAACCCTCCACAAGGGAGCACAACATAACAACATATCACTTCTATCCACACTAAGGGATTGAAGCTACCAATAGGCCGAAGCCCCAACATAAAATGCCATGAAATGCAATGATGCTAAACTCCTCATTTCATCCAAATATCAGCATGTGCATCATTCATTTCATTTTCAACTATATTCACCGTAAAATCATGTTTTTATCATCCATATATCAAAAACAACTATACAACAATGATTTAACACGAGAAAACATCAAAAACCTCATGAAAGAAACGACAAAACGACAAGACAGTAACCTGACACGGTCGCCCGTGTCCTGTGACATGGCCCGTGTCACCAGCACTGAACAACAATTCAAAAAAAAAAAAAAAACGCAACAATGACAGTAGTCTGACACGGCCGCCCGTGTCCTGTGGCACGGCCCGTGTCAGGCAACCTGTTAACACAAAATTCCAACTCTTCAACCAGAAAGCTGACACGGGTGCCCGTGTTGTGTGACACGGCCCGTGTCAGGGTACGACAAAAACCCACTTTTCCCAAAATGTGATTTTTTTGCATTTTTGATTCCCATTACCCCAAAATCAGTGTTCCACACGAAATTTGATAAAAAATACTCACAAAACACACATATAGCAATACATATCAATCAAATTCATCATACTTTCATCAAATTACTCATTCTATATCAACAATTATCAAAATCAACACAATTCATACAATCCTTAATCTATTCATCTCCAATTCCTATAAAACTATAAGAAATTATGAACTCTCCCCATACCTTAGAGTAATCCGAAGCTTTTTCCTTTTTTCTTCAAGATTCCTCTAGTAATCCTCAAGCCCTAGTTCTCCTTCTTCTCTCTTCTTCAGTGTTCTTCACAAAAGATACGACAAAATGAGAAAATGATCGTTCTCTTTCTTTGGCTAACAAATCCCAACTTATGAACTTCCCATCCTATCCTTACTTACTTTCCAATAAGACCACCTTGCCCTTTCTCATTTTATTTTTAATAATAATAATAATATAAATAACACATGCTCATTTACTTTATTAAAATTATTCAAAAACACTCTTTTACTCCAAAATTTTCCAAAATTATCAAAAACCTCTTAATTCCTTCTAAATTAATTAAATAAATAATTAAATAATTGACTTAGATTTTCGGGTCATTACAACACTCCCCTACTTTAAGAATTTTCGTCCTCGAAAATTACCTGAAGTAAACAGAGTCGGATACGACTCTTTCATCTGATCTTCACGCTCCCAAGTCCAACTATCACCAGCTGGTCTGCCCCACAATACTTTCACTAAAGCAATCTCTTTTCCTCGCAGTTGCTTCAATTCTCGACCATCAAACCTCACAGGCAAAGCTTCTATCATCAGGTTATCTCTCACCTGAACATCATC
Source organism: Lathyrus tuberosus (assembly GCA_022829125.1). Lineage (NCBI taxonomy): Eukaryota > Viridiplantae > Streptophyta > Magnoliopsida > Fabales > Fabaceae > Lathyrus > Lathyrus tuberosus. Next base: position 3,072,360 of record JALAZF010000494.1, read on the forward strand.
CATTTGAATCACATGCGACGGATCCGAAATATACTTCCTCAACTGCGACACATGAAACACATCATGCAAATTTGCAAGTGACGGTGGTAAAGCCACCCGATAGGCAACCTCTCATATCCTCTGCATAATCTAATATGAACCAACAAAGCGCGGAGTGAGCTTTCTAGACTTCAAAGCTCGTCCCACACCAGTCATCGGAGTAACTCTTAAGAACATGTGGTCTCCCTCCTGGAATTCAAGTGCTTTTCTTCTCTTATTATGGTAACTCTTCTGACGGCTCTGCAACGTCTTCATTTTATCCAGAATCATTTTAATCTTATCCTTTGTCTCCTGAACAATCTCAGGTCCAAGTACAGAACTCTCTCCCGACTCATACCAACACAATGGAGTTCGACAACGTCTACCATACAATGCCTCATATGGAGCCATCCCAATGCTAGCATGAAAACTGTTGTTGTATGTAAACTCGATCAATGGCAAGTGACTATCCCAAGATCCTCCTTGATCCAACACACAAGCTCTCAACAAATCTTCTAAAGATTGGATCATTCTTTCCGTCTGACCATCTGTCTGCGGGTGATAAGCAGAGCTCATCTTCAACTTGGTATCCAAAGCATCCTGTAGACTCTTCCAAAACCTTAACGTAAACCACGGATCTCTATCCGATACAATACTCGAAGGCGTTCCATGCAACTTCACAATTTCATCAATATAAATTTCAACTAACTTCTGCATAGAGTAATTAATTCTCATCGGCAGGAAATGCGCTGACTTAGTGAACCTATCCACAATTACCCATATCGAGTCATTACCTCTTGCAGTCTTCGGTAACCCAGTCACAAAATCCATGGAAATGCTATCCCATTTCTATCCAGGAACATTCAACGGCTGCATCATACCTGAAGGCTTCTGATGTTCAATCTTGGACTTCTGGCAAGTCAAACATGCATACACAAATTCAGCAATATCTCTTTTCATACCTGGCCACCAAAACAATCTACACAGGTCTTGATACATCTTTATATCACCAGGATGAATACTCAATCGACTTCTATGCCCTTCCTCCAAAATACTCTTTTTGATTCCAGAAATATCCGGAATACATACTCTATCTCGAAATCTCAAAACTCCATCTTCATCAATTCGGAACTCGCCTCCATTACCTTGATTAATCTTCATTAACTGGTCAACTAATTTCAAATCAGATTTCTGACCTTCCTGAATTTCCTCCAAAATCCCACTAGTCAGCTTTAGCATGCCCAATTTCACACTATCAGCGGTCGTCTCACACAACAAACTCATGTCTCTGAATTGCTCAATCATTTCAAGTTCTCTCACCATTAGCATCGAAATATGCAATGACTTCCTACTCAAAGCATCAGCCACTACATTTGCTTTACCGGGATGATAATTCAAATCGAATTCAAAATCCTTTAACAATTCTAGCCACCTTCTCTGCCTCATGTTTAACTCTTTCTAATCGAACAAGTATTTCAAACTTTTATGATCACTGAATACCTCAAATTTCGAACCAAAAAGATAACGCCTCCAAATATTCAGCATAAATACTACAGCAGCCAACTCTAAGTCGTGTGTAGGGTAATTCCTCTCATGGACTCTTAACTGCCTAGAAGCATAAGAGACCACTTTACCATTTTGCATCAAAACTCCACCAAGGCCCATCTTTGAAGCATCACAATAAACCACAAAGGACTCATTCGGGTCTGGCAAAACCAACACCGGAGCAGTTGTCAACTTTTTCTTTAGTTCCACAAAACATTCCTCACAAGCGACATCCCATACATACGCTTGCCCCTTTCGAGTCAATTGCGTCAAAGGCAAAGCCAACTTAGAAAAACCTTCAATGAATTTACGATAATAACCAGCCAATCTAAGAAAACTACGAATCTCCGTAGTAGACTTCGGAGTCTCCCACTGCAACACTGCATCAATCTTTGAGGGGTCCATAGAAATTCCACCACTTGAAATCACATGGCCTAGGAAACTCACTTCCTTCAACCAGAACTCACACTTTGAAAACTTAGCATACAATTTCTTTTCCCTCAACACTTGTAACACAATCTTCAAATGTTCTGCGTGTTCTTCTTCTGATTTAGAATATACCAAGAAGTCATCCATGAAAACCACCACAAACTTATCAAGATATTCATGAAAGATCATGTTCATATACTCCATGAACACACCAGGTGCATTAGAAACTCCAAATGGCATCACCGTATATTCATAATGACCATACATCGTTCTGAAGGCTGTTTTTGGAATATCATCAGCTTTAACTCTAATCTGATGATAACCAGACCTCAGATCAATCTTACTAAACACACAAGCACCTACGAGTTGATCCATTAAATCGTTGATTCTCGGAAGCGGATACTTATTTTTGATGGTCATCTTATTCAACTGCCGATAATCGACACACAATCTCATACTACCATCTTTCTTCTTAACGAGCAACACCGGGGCACCCCAAGGAGAAACACTAGGTCGAATGAACTTCCTTTCTAACAATTCTTCTAGTTGTTTCTTCAGCTCACTCAATTCCGAAGCAGACATCCGATAAGGAGCCATCGACACTAGACTCGTACCTGGTATTAAGTCCACAGTAAACTCAACTTCATGTTCTGGAGGTAAATCACTTATATCCTCAGGAAACACATCTTGAAACTCACAAACCACAGGCAACTCAGCATTGACGGCTTCACCATCGACTGGCAACGATGCAAACACTGTGAACATCAATGCTTCATCTAATAAAAGTTCATCCACTTGTTTAGCAGATAAGAACATCAGTTCACCATCCTCACCTAACTCTGGAAACCTCACAGTCTTGCCATAACAATTAATATGAACGTAGTTGAACTCCAACCAGTTCATACCAAGGATAACATCGATTTGGTGCAAAGGTAAGCACTCCAAATCCATCAAAAAAGTTCTTCTCAAAGATTGTCAAAGGACACTTCAAACAAACAAGCATGGTAGTAACTGAACCATTAGTCGGAGTCTCTATTATCATACTACCATTCATGTTAGACAAATTCAAACCCAATCTAGTAGCACACTCAAGAGAGATAAATGAATGCGTAGCTCTAGTATCAATAATAGCAATCAACTCAACATTGTTAATAAAACAAGTACCTCGAATCAAGTTGTCCTTCTAGGGAACTTCTGAGCCAGCCAAAGCAAACACTCTTCCAGTAGTCTGGGCAGTAGTAGCAGTCTTCTTTGGTTTCTGGCGTTGAGTACTGATATGTCCCTGTTCACCACAGTTGAAACAGGTCGGACCCTCATTCGGACAATCACCAATTCTATGCCCAGTCTTACCACAACGGTAACATCTCAGAACTTTGTTAGTACACCCATCAGCTTTGTGACCTGACTCTCCACACTTATAGCACTTAGTAGGTGCATTAACGGCTCCCCTACTTGACTTCTTCTCATCTGGTACCCTCTGTTTCCCTTTATCACCTGGGGTCGCATAAGGTTTTCCTCTAAACTGACCCTTATCTTTCTTTTCACTTAGCTGTTTGTAGTGAGCAGATCGAGCTCGGCTATCTTCATCATAGATCCTACTCTTATCCACCAGTTTCGCATACCTGCGAATCTGTTGGCATCTAATCCCCTGCTTAATCTCTGGTCTCAGCCCATTCTCAAACTTGAGACACTTAGAAAGTTCAGCATCTGCACGGTTGTAATGAGGACAAAACTTCACGAGCCTCTCAAATTTGGCAGCATACTCTGCCACAGTCATATTTCCTTGCTTCAATTCAATGAATTCCACTTCCATCTTACCACGAGCATCTTCCGGAAAATACTTGTCCAGAAATTCTTGCTTGAACACATTCCAAGTCACCACAGTGCCAACATCTTCCAGCCTCTGACGGGTGTTATCCACCAGTCCTCGGCCTCTTCTTCCAGCATATGTGTTCCGAACTGCACTTGTTGCGCATCAGAGCACCCCATCACTCTAAAAATCTTCTCAATCGCCTTGAGCCACTTTTGTGCGCTCGCCGGGTCATGAGTTCCTTCAAACTTCGGTGGGTTGTTCAACTGAAACTTCTTCAACGCACGAAACTCATCAGGAGCATAGTTCCGAGCAAGAGCTGCAATAGCATCAGCAAGAGCGCGCGTGTTGTTCCCAGACATTTTGTACAACATTCACCACGTTAGAAAATAAAAACAGATAATCGTTAACAAGTAACGACTGACAACAGACTGACAACACAAAACTTGGCCGGACAGACCGACCTGCTCTGATACCACTAATGTAACACCCTTCTACCCCACATACAATTTCTAGTAAAACATTTCATATTATCAGAGTAAAAACAACATAAAGCGTGTCACACATATTCAAAGACATCATGTAACAATCATTATCCTGTCCCGTAACACGGGTTATTCAATCATCATTAACATACATTAACAACTACGCAGCGGAAATCAACTTTTATTTTCAATTCTGAAAATACTTCATAATAATTATGTCCAAATCAAACACCATCATCAACATTATAAAAATTCAGTCATAAACTAAAAGAAGTGAGGTTCACAACAGTTTTCCCAACCCGATGTTACATGACACAGAGCAGGACACCTCTAACTAGACAGTAATAACGAAACACTCCAAAGCTACTTCCTTGGTCACCTCAAAGCTATTCTTGGATATCTACAAGTTACCCACATCGGAGGCAACATTTCCAAGCAGGCAGGGTGAGAAAACATAATTCATTATAGTAATACAAAGACATGGAAAATAAATAATTAAGCAACAACAACATCGGAATCATCATCAACAATTATTCACAACACAATCTCAACTACTTCACAAAATGCGATGTCAAACATAATGATATGCAAAGGATGCATGTGGTACCGATTTTCCTCCATGTGATGGACACTGGCCATCAACCCTCCACAAGGGAGCACAACATAACAACATATCACTTCAATCCGCACTATGGGATTGAAACTACCAATAGGCCGAAGCCCCAACATAAAATGCCATGAAATGCAATGATGCTAAACTCCTCATTTCATCCAAATATCAACATGTGCATCATTCATTTCATTTTCAACAATATTCACCGTAAAATCATGTTTTTATCATCCATATATCAACAACAACTATACAACAATGATTCAACACGAGAAAACATCAAAAACCTCATGAAAGAAAAGACAAAACGACAAGACAGTAGCCTGACACTGTCGCCCGTGTCCTGTGACACGACCCGTGTCAGCAGCACTGAACAACAATTCAAAAAAAAAAAGAAAACGCAACAATGACAGTAGTCTGACACGGCCACCCGTGTCCTGTGACACGGCCCGTGTCAGGAAACCTGTTAACACAAAATTCCAACTCTTCAACCAGAAAGCTGACACGGGTGCCCGTGTTGTGTGACACGGCCCGTGTCAGGGTACGACAAAAACACACTTTTCCCAAAACGTGATTTTTCTGGATTTTTGATTCCCATTACCCCAAAATCAGTGTTCCACACGAAATTTGATAAAAAATACTCACAACACACATATAGCAATACATATCAATCAAATTCATCATACTTTCATCAAATTACTCATTCTACATCAACAATTATCAAAATCAACACAATTCATACAATCCTTAATCTATTCATCTCCAATTCCTATAAAACTATAAGAAATTATGAACTCTCCCCATACCTTGGAGTAATCCGAAGCTTTTTCCTTCTTTCTTCAAGATTCCTCTAGTAATCCTCAAGCCCTAGTTCTCATTCTTCTCTCTTCTTCAGTGTTCTTCACAAAAGATACGGCAAAATGAGAAAATGATCGTTCTCTTTCTTTGGCTAACAAATCCCAACTTATGAACTTCCCATCCTATCCTTACTTACTTTCCAATAAGACCACCTTGCCCTTTCTCATTTATTTTTAATAATAATAATAATATAAATAACACATGCTCATTTACTTTATTAAAATTATTCAAAAACACTCTTTTACTCCAAAATTCTCCAAAATTATCAAAAACCTCTTAATTCCTTCTAAATTAATTAAATAAATAATTAAATAATTGATTTTGATTTTCGGGTCGTTACAATTTGCCTACCCCACGAATGTTGATGTAGTCAAGAAATACTTTGCCTAAACTAAAAAAAAAACGTCTCGGTGGATTGAAAACCCGAAAGGGAGGTCCAGGCAAAAATTAGAGACATGATCAAAAATTATCCCGGTGGATTGGAAACATCACAGTACAATCCAGGCAAAAGTTAGGGATAATGGCAAGTAACTACGTCCAACAGGGGCAAATTCCCCAGCAGCAGTTACACCATCCATCAGAAAACTCCAGTCAAGGTCATCTTCGACAGAAGCTCAGGATGCCCCGAATTCAAAGTTGGTAGAAGGATAATGATCGTTATGTTTCAATGTAGCCCTTTTTCCCTGTAAATTACCATTTTCTAACTTTGTAAATACTCTATGGAATCACGCGTTTGGTTGATCTCCATCCTATCAATAAAATTTGAGCCCTTGTGCTTTTGTTTGCAATTCTTATTTGTTTTAGCTTTACAGAATGACATTTTAATATGATCAACGATTCTTGAAACGAAACAAAAATGAATTTACTTTTCAAACTTTTCTGCTTTTAAAATAAAGATGGCAATTTCTTTTGACTGTTGAACATCGGAAGAATGTCACCCGCTTCTCCAGAAGTAATCGAGCTTCAAAGTGCAGAATCAAAGTACTCCTTCTAAGCTAGTGCGCCTAAATGAAGGATCAGCTGTATCAGATGCGGCTTTCCCATCTGATACCCCCGGCAGAGTTCTTACCTCCTAAGCCCGACCAACGGTTGTTCCCCACGGGGACTATCCCTCCTAAGTAAGGCAGAATTGCTACTTTTGGACCAGCGATACCTCTTCGTCCCCAGCAGTAGCCGAGTATCCAGTCGTGTTCATCCGTCACTTTATATGCCGCGTCAGTTTTGTTAGCATATACATACATACATCATGCATCATTGATTTGCATTCACATTCATATTGCGTCACTATCACTCTGGTTGGTCTTGTTCCCAAGTGATAAAAGTCATCTTATCAATCGAGTTGTCAGTTCTTTCCTCGTTAGGAAATGTTGCGTCTGAACAATCTCTTCTCCAGTTTATTTCCGGATTAGAATTGGCCCTTGGCCACTTTGATAACTTGAACCTCTGAAAAGCCAGAGAACTTTCGACAAACATCACTCTTTGCCATTGAAGATGATATCCTTGCTTTCCCGGATTAAGGAAAATCCCCAGAGAAAGCCTCTTAATCAGAGATTCGACAATGCAGCAGTTTTTCTCCAAAAAATCCGCTGACAAAAAGGTCATCAGCACCTCAAAATTTTATCACATCATATGGCGTTTCTCTGAGAAGATATTCGAGAAATGTATGATATAATATCCCCAAGCAAAAGCAGTCTCTCAAGAGACTCGCTTTCCCCAGTAGAGTCGACAAATGGCATCTCCAAACAGAGAAGTTTGTGCACCTCTACAATTCAGACGACTGGGTTCCCCGGCAAGTCTGACATCAATTTTTCTTTCTATCAAATGGCATATCCCCAGGAAAATTCAGCGAGAAGTTTGAGGAAATCCGCTACAAATAGCGTCCCTTGTCAAGAAAGTTTATTGACTAAAGAAACCAAGACCAGTTCCTTGGTAGGAAACCAGGATCGAGGGGAAGTTTATATCAGCAGCTTAGACCAGTTCCTTGGTAGGAAACCACTATCGAGGGGAAGTTTGTATCAGAAACTGAGACCAATTCCTTGGTAGGAAACCAGGATCGGGGGGAAGTTTACCTTTTCTAAGCATCATTGCTTAATGAAAGAAGATGTATGGGCAAACTGCCATTCATAACCATCATCAAAATTTCGGGTATTCCGATATTTAATCCTCTTGCACCCCGAATGCCTGAATACCTTCGCCATTCACACCTTCAGGTCCAAGAAGATTAAATAGGGGCATCTGTCATACCCCAAATTTTGACCACTAAGACTCCCATCATTGTGAAAATCATCATCAAAATATGGATGAACCATCATGCCTCATCAGCCTCCCCAAAGATGGGTGAGCATTTACTACTATCAAACTTAGGGTTTCAAGCCCTCTCTGAGTCTTAGGCAAATGATCAATCAAGGAATGACATAATCTTCAACTTGTCTAACCTCTCAAATATCCAAAATGGACCAAGAGGACTCCCACTCCAAGGATTAAGCACAAGGTTGCTCCCTTCTAGGTGGATCGAGCCTCAAGATCGCTAGTATCACCAAATTAGGGTTTGGTCGACCAGGGCATCCAGATGGAAATTTTCCTCTGGGCATGAGCCAATGCTTCAAAACATAACCTAAAATACCCTAAGGGACCTCATAAACCCAATCATCAAGTCAATTTGACCTCAGGGGATGCATTCATCTAAAATCAGGAATTAGGGTTTCTTGACCTAATTTACCCCTAAGTTGACTTTTCGGACAAATCATGAGCCAAGACCTCAAGAGAAGATTTGAGGGTCTCTAATAAACCACATTGATCCATTTAAAATAATGGATTGATCCAAGAAGCTTGATTCACAAGTTTCAAGTTCATCTGAACCACAATTAGGGTTTCGCGGGAAAAGTCAACTGTAGCTTTGACTTTTGACCAGGACATGCTCCCAAACCCTAGGAAATGATCCAATACACCCTATGACACCTATGAAATTAATCCATCAAGTTTGATTTAGGTCAAGGACTTGATTTCATAGAGGATCGCACAGTTTGGAATTCATCTGACAAAAAGTCAACTGTGCACAAAAGTCAACTTTGACTTTTTGAGATTTTTCACGATTATGGGTTTTTAACCCTAAAATGATGTTAATATGTGATTTGAATCATCATTCATCAAGAAAAATCAAAGAAAGTGGGATAACTTGTAAAAAGGGTAACCATAAAAACTTAGAAATTTTTCTAAGTTATGGAATAAAGTGGCTAGGGTACCAACTTTGGAGGATCATAACTCCTAAACCACAAAGCCATTTTTCCCCATTCAAAGCTGGATTTGTAGCCCTCATGGCCCTCTACAAAAGCTTCAACTACACCTCATTCCAATTCATTAAGGATTTTGAGTTATGGAATGATCAAAGTGGCTGAAAACATGAAATGCCACTTTTTCCAACACAGTGAAATTTTCACTAAGTTAGAATCTGCCTTCACTTTTTTCCAAGTGTAGGGGAATTTTTCATTTGGATCCAAAAAGTATCAAAACCAACTATGATCAAACAGTTGTTGTATCATAGGAGGGCTTTCCAAAATGACCAAGAACATCACCAAACTCAACTTGAGCCATGAGATATGACAATGGCAACATGCCTTGCTGAAAACTGCCAAGGCTAGGAAGAATTTTACACTTTGGATCGATTTGGCAAAATCAGATAATTCCAAGCCTTGTCATCACTTTGGACACATCTGAGGATCAAATCTAAAGGGGACAAACACTGATCCAAGCCTCCAAAGTCCTTGGAACAAGAAGTAGCATGCCAAACCTAGAATTGCCTAAAAGAGGGACAAGACTCCAATTTTGGATTGGAGCATTCAATGTATACACCAAGGTGGCATGGACTGAGCTATTTGCAACTGAATTCAGTCAAGACTTATCCAAGACCAAGAGGACCAGCAGCCTGTGCCCTAACCTCTAGTCAATGGCTAAAGGAGACTTGGATTATCATTGCTCAACATTGGCCAAACCTCTGCTGCAGTTGCCATTCACTATTGCAGCCAGAACAAACTTGCTCTACTATAAATAGAGCTCAATTGTGTTCAGTTTGAGTACACCAAAGCACTACAACACTTGCTTTCCTCATAATCTCTTTCTCTAGGCAAAAATACCTTCTTTAGCAAGGTAACTCTGAGTTTTTGAGTTAGAGAGCAATTCCACCACAACTTATGATCCAAACACATCCAATATGTCATATCTAAGCTGTCCAAACACTCACAAGTGACCTGTAACATCAAAATCACAAAGTCACCTCTCAAAAACTCAAAATAGGCCTTTTGTGCATTTTTCAAGCCATGTCTTGATTCAATCACTTTCCAAACCAGATAAAACCTTAAACACACTCCAAATATCATCCTTGAACTGTCCCAAATGGTTCCACACATCTGGAACACCATTTGAGAGAGTTGCTATTTTGGCTACTTTTGTCCCTTTTGCAAGAAAGAGCTCAAACTTGCTCCTGAGGTTTCCAGCTGATTCCAACCATCCTAAAAGTTTCTAAGAGATCATTTGAGGGTGTCCAAAGAATCAAACCATTTCTGGAACAAGAAACTTGGTAGATCGCACAAAAAACTCCAAAAGCTCAAAAAGAGGTAAGCATCATGACTTGAACTTTCCAAAATATGCATTGATTTGAGGTCCACTGATCATGCACATCTTGTACATGTTATAAGTGTTGTGTTTGCACCAAATTGTCATGCAATCCTTGCATATATCATGAAATAGCACAGAAAATGCAATTAGGGGCCTATTCAAAACCACTATCGGGTTTTAAAATGGGGATATGATCTTGAAAAACTACCACCACCATTGGATTCCTTGTGAAATTCTAGGCAGGTTAGACCTAAATTTTGTCTCAGTCTATGGAGAAATGAGAAAGTTATGACCTTCACGTTTCTGAGCCAAAACTTGTCTTGCCTTGCCTTGGCCATGCCTAGAAAACAAGGCAAGCCTTGTATATTTGTTGTTTTGTTTTAATCAACGGATGTATCACCACCCCAGTGGTAAGGCGCGTGCCCTATAACCTTGAGGTCGTGGGTTCAAACCCCACCCATGCCATTTTGTGTTTTCTCATATTTTTGCTATTTTTTCCAATATTTTCATGTTTTGTTAATTAATTGGAAAATTAATAACTTCTTCAATTTTAATTATTTTTGTTTGGTTCTTTTTGCAAAAAATCACAAAAATATTGAAATATTTTATTCCACAAAAAAATCAGATTTATATTATTTATTTAATATAATTAGTATTTTTGTGAATAAATTCATTTTTAATTGTTTTTAAACATTTTAAAAGTGAATATTTACCTTGAAAATCAAAACCAAATGAGTTTTAATTCATCTTGTGATTAAAACCTCATTTTTCAAACCTTAAAAAAAATGACAAGTGGTTTATTCAAACTCATTTGATATTTTTATCATTTTTATTGATTTTCTTTAAATATTTACTTTTAAAGGAAAACAAAATTAAGGTTTCTTTGATTTTCACCCTCACAAATCTTTTTCAAACACATTGGGCCTCTAATAGAGTGTAAGACCCAATCCCTTTTTGATAAAACCTTTTTGGGCCTCAGTGTATTGTGTAAGTCCCGATACCGTTAAAAAGTTCGGCGCAATCGTCGCCTTTTTTAACAAAAACCCTGGGCCTCTCCCTGAGTTGTAAGCCCCACCACTTGTACAAAAATAAATCATTGGGCCTCTTGAAAGAGTGTAAGACCCATCCCTTTGTACCAAAAAACCTTTTGGGCCTCAGTCACTTGTATAAGACCCTGTACAATTTCAAAAACAACAGTGCAATCATCGTTAAAACTTTGGGCCTCTCCTTGAGCTGTAAGCCCCAACAATTCTTTCAAAGCACTTTCTCCTTTGATTTTGAATATAATATTGTTATCAAAGTTTTCTTTGTTGAACAACTAACCAAACAGCATGGAAGCTCTACAACAGAGTAAGTGCTTACCCGCTTTCTTTATCCGCTTTCATATATATATATAACTGTATTGTGGGGCTGTTCACTGTAAGTCTTCTTTCACAAACTTTTATATACCTGTTAAATATCAATTGTGTGATACTAGTATAGTTATTTAAAGTTTTCCCCAACAACTACGTCTAGCATTAGGTAAAGCCCCGTTGATCGCTCTTAAATACAGTCAAAAATAGATCCTCGCAGGATTACCAGACACAGTCTTCCCTCCTCTTGGGGTTAAACAATATGGACATGTGAAAGGCAGATTCTTTTTGAACCCTTTCTCAGACTGTCACCCTTAGAAGTTGTCAAAGAGACTCTACTCCCTAGAGATGATCTTTTCTCCGTGAATGGCATCTCTTGAGTTTCTTCCAAATTCTCGAACTTTCCTGGCTTGATCTATTATCAGTGAATAGCATGTCTTGAACTTCTCGGGGTTTGGGGACCCACAGGCTTCTTAAAAGCACCCTTAGAAATTGTCAAAGAAGCTCTAACTCCCTAGAGATGATCTGTTCTCCGTGAATGGCATCTCTTGAGCTTCTTCCAAATTCTCGGACATTCCTGGCTTGATTTATTCTCTGTGAATGGCATGTCTTGAACTTCTCGGGGTTTGGGGACCCACAGGCTTCTTAAAAGCATCCCCGCCTCCTATTGGGCATTGTACAAAGACCCTTTTGGCTTCTTAAAAGCTCTCATGCCTTCTTTTGGGCTTAGTACAAGGACCCAGAGACCTCTACAGGTATAGGAACAAAACCTAGTCATCAATTTGCTAGAGCTGTCTTTCTGAGTCAAATGTCAGACCAGTTAATAGGTTGACCTTCATCCCTTAACATACCAGCCTTCTCTTGGGCATTATACAAAGATCATTCACTTATCCGAGAATCGATTTCTCAAAACACCCGTAGACTTGGACAGTCTCAATACCCCTTTGGATTTCCTATTTCCTTAAAGAACAGGAAATAACCCCGATCCTCTGATCAATCCCAAGGTACAACATTACCCATATAAGAACTGATTTTCTCTTTATCCGACATACTGGACCTGTCATTAAACTGAAACAGTCACTAACGGATAGCCTCCTCTTAGGCTTGGTATAATGATCCTTTCCTTAGGAAAGTTAGCCTCCTCTTGGGCTTTGTGCAAATGATTCTCCCCAACGGAGCTAACCTTTTAGCCTCCATCTTGGGCTTCGTACGAGATATAAAACACTCTCTTGTTGAGTATAAAAGACTCTCTTGTTAAGTCAATCACCCTTTTAGGCTCCGTCTTGGGCTTCGTACAAGACACATATAAAAATCACTCTCTTGTTGAGTATAAAAGACTCTCTTGTTGAGTCAATCCCTTTTAGCCTCCATCTCGGGCTTCGTACGAGATACCAAAACACTCTCTTATTGAGTATAAAAGACTCTCTTGTTGAGTCAATCCCTTCTAGCCTCTCTCTCGGGCTTCGTACGAGACATATAAAAGCACCCTCTTTTTGGGTCAATAGCCTCCTCTTAGGCTTTGTATAAGGAAAACCCCGGTTGAGTCAATCAACCTTTTAGCATCAAAGTTGTGCCTTGTTCATAGCATACAAACATCAATAACTCCTCTTTAGAGACGACAAATTCCCTCTAAAGTCAAAACCCTTTAGCTTCATATCTTGGGCTTTGAACAAGATACAAATAGACCTTTCAGCTTCACATCTTGAGCTTTGAACAAGATACAAACCACCTTTAGCTTCACGTCTTGGTCTTTGAACAAGACACCAAAAACAACCTTTTTCCTCCCATAGAATAGGAGGAACTATGATCGCTCTGATTTCCCTGTTTCGTTAAACGGGAATACGTAGGCATAAGATTTGAAAATCTTAGCGAGCACACTAATCAAAAGCCCAAAATCCCATACTTGCATACGTCAATCGAAAAGCATCAGTCCTAACATCCTACCAATAGTCTATACCCCGTGTTCTCAACAACATAACCTAAGAGAGACCCACAATTTTTGTAGCAGCTGTAAACCAACAGTTATCTGTTTAAACTCAGTTTGCAAGAATGGTTAATTGGAGATATCTATTTCCCTTCCTTCATCAGCTTCAATAGGATAAAAAATTAATCGAGCTGTAGTACCCAAAAGCGATAGTGCTTCACAACCACACATAAAACTCGTGCTATAGAAGGGTCCTTGTACAACGCCCAAGAGGAGCCGGGGATGCTTTTAGGAAGCATGTGGGTCCCCCAAACCCCGAGAAGTTCAAGACATGCTATTCACACAGAATAGATCAAGCCAGGAAAGTCCGAGAAATTGGAAGAAACTCAAGAGATGCTATTCATGGAGAATAGATCAACTCTGGGGAGTAGAGTTTCTTTGACAATTTCTAAGAGTGACAGTCTGAGAAAGGGTTCACCGAGAATGCTGCCTTTCACATGTCCATATTGTTTAACCCCAAGAGGAGGGAAGACTGTATCTGGTAATCCTATGGGGGATCTAGTTTTGACTGTATTTAAGAGTGACCGACAGGCTTTACCTAGTTCTAGACGTAGTTGCCGGGGAAAACTCTAAATAACTATACTAGTATTACACAGTTAATATTTGATGAGTATATAAGAGTTTGTGAAAGAAGACTTACAGTGAGCAGCCCCACAATACAGTTATATATATATATATATATATATATATGAAAGATATAAATGAAAGCGGGTAAACACTTACTCAGTTGTAGAGCTTCCATGCTGTTTGGTTAGTTGTTCAACAAAGAACGCTTTGATAACAATATGATATTCAAAATCAAAGGAGAAAGTGCTTTGAACGGTTTGTTGGGGCTTACAGCTCAAGGAGAGACCCAAGTTTTAACGATGATCGCACCGCTATTTTGAAATTGTACAGGGACATATACAAGTGACTGAGGCCCAAAAAGGTTTTCTGTACAAAGGGATGGGTCTTACACTCTCTCAAGAGGCCCAAACGTTTATTTTTATACAAGTGGTGGAGCTTACAGCTCAAGGAGAGGCCCAAGGTGTTTGTTAAAAAAGGCGAAGATCGCGCCGAACTTTTTGATGGTGTCGGGACTTATACAATACACTGAGGCCCAAAATATTTTGGTTAAAAGGGAATTGGGTCTTACACTCTATTAAAGGCCCAAAAGTTTAAGGAATGGGTCTTATAGCTCAAGGAGAGGCCCAAAGGGTTGTTTTAAAAGGGCGACGATCGCGCCATGATTTTGAAAATACAACAGGATTTATACAATATCTGAGGCCCAAAAAGGTTTGTATTTACAAAACATTGGGACTTACACTCTACCAAGAGGCCCAAAGGTTTTGAAAATGATTGATGAGGTTTGAAATTAAAGAAACCCTAATTTTATTTTCCTTTAAAAGTAAATATTTAAATAAAATCAATAAAAAATGATAAAAATACCAAATGAGTTTGAATAAACCACTTGTGATTTTTGTTTAAGGTTTGAAAAAAGAGATTTTAATCACAAGATGAATTAAAACTCATTTGGTTTTGATTTTCAAGGTAAATATTCACTTTTAAAATGTTTAAAAACAATTAAAAAGGAATTTTTCACAAAAATACTAATTATATTCAATAAATAATATAAACTTGATTTTTTTATGGAATAAAATATTTCAACATTTTTGTATTTTTTGCAAAAAGAACCAATAAAAAATAATTAAAATTGAGGGAGTTATTAATTTTTCAAATCATTAAAAATAATAAGAAAAATAATAAAAATATGAAAAATTGATAAAAAGAGGATCTGGGGCGAGGGGGATTCGAACCCCAGACTTCTTGTGTATAGGGCGCGCGTCTTACCACTAGGGTGGTGATACATCCGTTGATTGAAACACAACCACAAATATACAAGGCTTGCCTTGTTTTTGGCCTGGCCTAAGGCAAGGCAAGGCAAGGCAAGATTTTGGTTAGAAACGTGAAGGCCATAACTTTCTCATTTCTCCTTGAAATGGGACAAAATTCAGGTCTATCCTACCTAGAATTTCACAAGGAATCCAATGGTGGTGGTATTTTTTTTTCCAGATCATACTCCTATTGAAAAACCCGATAGTGGTTTTGAAATAGGCCATGATTTGCATTTTCTGTGCTACCTCTTAGTACAGGTGTGAATTACATGATAAATTGGTGCAAACACAACACATATAACATGTACAAGATGTGCATGATCAGTGGACATCAAAGGAAATCATAATTCAAAGAATTCAAGTTGTGATGCTTACCTCTTTTTGGAGCTTTTGTGCAATCTGCCAAGTACCTTGTTCCAGAAATGATTTGATGATTTGGACACCCTTATGATCTCTTAGAAGCTTTTAGAATGGTTGGAATCAGCTGGAAACCTCAGGAACAAATTTGAGCTCTTTCTTGCAAAAGGGGCAAAAATGACCAAAATAGAAACTCTCTCAAATGATGTTCCAGATATGTGGAACCATTCGGGACAGTTCAAGGATGATATTTGGAGTTTGCTTGACGTTTTATCTGGCTTGGAAAGTGACTGAATCAAGACATGGCCTGAAAAATACACAAAAGTCCAATTTTGAGGTTTTGAGAGGTGACTTTGTGATTTTGATGTTACAGGTCACTTGTGAGTGTTTGGATCACCTCTATATGATGTTATGAGGTGTGTGTGTGTGTGTGATTGGTTTGATTGGAATTGTTCTCAAACTCAAAACCCGATAGTGACTTGCTTTGGAAGGCAAATTTGGAAGTGAGAAGGAGATTTTGAGGAAAGCATCTTTTTGATGGCTTTGGTGTACTCAAACTGATCACAAATGAGCTCAATTTATAGTAGAGAAAGTTTGTTTTGGGAGCAATAGTGATTGGCAACTGCAGCAGAGGTTTGGCCAATGTTGATCAATAGGAATCCAAGTCTCCTCTAGCCATTGACTAAAGGTTAGGGCACAGGCTGTTGGTTCCCTTGATCTTGGATAAGTCTTGACTGAATTCAGTTGGAAATGGTTTAGTCCATGCCACCTTGGTGCATCTATTAAATGTTTCAAACCAAAATTGGAGTCTTGTCCCTCTTTTAGGGATTTCTAGGTTTGGCGTGCTACTTTTGGTTCCAAAGACTTGGGAGGCTTATGGATCAGTGTTTGTCCCTCCTTGGTTTCCTCTTGAGGTGTTCAGATGGATAGAGTTACTTGCCCTTTGCAAAATTTGAGCAAATCGAGCAAAACTCCCAAATCTGCCTTCCCATGACAGTTTGCAGCAAGGCATATTGGCATGGTCATATCTCATGGCCCAAGTGGAATTTGATGGAGTTTTTGGCCATTTTGGAAAGCCCTCATATGATACAACAACTGTTTGATCATAGTTGGTTTTGATACCTTTTGGATCCAAGTGAAAAAAGCCCCTACATTTGGAAAAAAGTGAAGGCAGGTTCTGACTTAGTGAAAATTTCACAAAGTGTTGGAAAAAAGTGACATTTTCACTTTTTTTGATTTTGATCTTTCCATAACTTAAAATCCATGAGGAATTGGAATGAGTTGTGTTTGAAGCTTTTGTAGAGGGCCGTGAGAGCTACAAATTCAGCTTTGAATAGGGAAAAATGGCTTTGTGTTTTAGGAGTTATCATCCTCCAAAGTTGGTACCCTAGCCACTTTGTTTCATAACTTAGAAAATTTCTAAGTTTTTTATGGTTACCCCTTTTACAAGTTATCCCACTTTTCTTAATTTTTCTTGATGAATGATGATTCCAAACACATATTAACATCATTTTAGGGTCAAAGAACCATAATTGGGAAAAATCTCAAAAAGTCAAACTTGACTTTTGTGCACAGTTGACTTTTTGTCAGACGAATTCCAAACTGTACGATCCTCTATGAAATCAAGTCCTTGACCTAAATCAAACTTGACGGATTGATTTCATAGGTGTTATAGGGTGTATTGAATCATGTCCCAAGGTTTGGGAGCATGCCTGGGTCAAAAGTCACAGGCACAGTTGACTTTTCCCGCGAAACCCTAATTGTGGTTCTGATGAATTTGAAACTTGTTGATCAAGATTCTTGGATCAATCCATTATTTCAAATGGATCAATGTGGTGTATTAGATACCCTCAAATCATATCTTGAGGTCTTGGCTCATGATTTGTCCCAAAAGTCAACTTAGGGGTGAATTAGGTCAAGAAACCCTACTTCCTGATTTTTGATGAATGCATCCCCTGAGGTTAAATTGGCTTGATGATTGGGTCCATGAGGTTCCATGGAGTATATTAGGTTATGCTTTGAAGCATTGGCTCATGCCAAGAGGAAAATTTCCATCTGGAGGCCCTGGTCGACCAAACCCTAATTTGGTGACACTAGCGATCTTGAGGCTTGATCCACCTAGAAGGTTGCAGCCTTGTGCTTAATCCTTGATGTGGGAATCATCTTGATCCCTTGTGGATGTTTGAGAGGTTAGACAAGTTGAAGATCGTGTCAATTCTTGATTGATCCTTTGTCTAAGCCTCAGAGAGGGCTTGAAACCTAAATTCCTGTCTGTAATGAATGCTCACCCATCTTTGGGGAGACTGATGAGGCATAATGATTCATCCATATTGTGGTGATGATTTACACAATGATGGGAAATCCTAGTGGTCAAAATTTGGGGTATGACACAACCCAAAAAGCACCAAGTCCTAGCATCCTACCAAAAACCTCACCTATAGTCCAGACACTGTGTTCGTAGCAAAATAACCTAAGAGAGACCCACATTCTCGATAGCATCTATTAATCAACAGTCATCTGTTTAAACTCAGTATGCAAGCAGGGTTAATTGGAGACATTTATTTCCCTTCCTTAATCAGCTTCAATAGGATAAAAAATGAATCGAACTGTAGTACCCCAAAGCGATAGTGCTTCGCAACCACGCAAAAATTCGCGCTACACCTGTGTACTTGGAAAATCATGCAGAGTGAATTTAAAAAAAGGCAAACAAAGAACTCTTGGATCCCTTGATTACATCCATGTTGATCTTTGGGGGCCTGCAAGGTCTCCATCACATTCAGGAGCAAGGTATTTTCTATCCATAGTCGATGATTATTCCAGAATGTTGTGGGTATTCATCCAAAAGACTAAGGATGAAACTTTTGAGAATTTCAAAGGGTGGAAGACTTTGGTCGAAAATCAGACTGGCGGAAAGGTCAAAAGGTTGAGAACCGACAATGGCCTTGAATTTTACAATGAGGCGTTCGACAGCTTGTGTGCTGCCTCAAGTATTACAAGGCACAAAACTACTGCAGGTACTCCACAACAAAATAGTTTGGCAGAGAGGTTTAATCGAACTATTTTGGAAAGAGTTAGATGCATGTTGACTAGTGTTGGGTTAAAGAAGGTGTTTTAGGCTGAGGTTGTTTCGACAGCAACATATCTGATAAACAGATGTCCTTCGACTGTGTTAGATATGAAGACACCTGAAGAAGTTTGGTCGGGACATCCACCTAGTTGCGATAGACTGAGAGTATTTGGCTGCGTGACCTATGCTCACATTAGGCAAGACAAGGTCGAACCTAGAGCTCTGAAATGCATGTTCGTGGGATACCCTGAAGGAGTCAAAGCTTATAGGCTATGGTGCCTAGAGTCAGGTCACAGGAGGTGTATCACCAGTCGAAGTGTATTTTTCAATGAAGTTGAGATGGCTTTCAAGAAAACTGATGATGCTGACGAAGAGTTGGAACAGGGAGAGATTCATGTTGAGGTGGAGCATGTTGATGCTGAATTGCGTATCCTAGATGAAGTCAAAGAAGAAGCAGAAGATGTTGTCGATGATGAGGAGACTGATAATGACTACCTGTTAGCAAGAGACAGGTCAAAGAGATTCATCAAGCCACCTCAGAGACTTGGGTATGCAGATCTTATAACTTATGCCTTAATCTCTGCAAGTGAGGTTCTCGACGAAGAACCTAGAGACTATAAGGAAGTTATGAATCGAAAGAAGACTTAATGGATGAAGGCCATGAATGATGAGATGAAATCTCTTCATGATAAAAACACATGGGAATTGATCAAGAAACCTGCTGGAGCCAGGTTAGTCAGCTATAAATGGATTTTCAAAGTTAAGGAAGGAATCGAAGGAGTGGCGTCGAAGAAATACAAGGCAAGATTGGTCGCTAGGGGGTTCACTCATAAAGAAGCTGTTGACTTAAATGATGTGTTCTCTCCTGTTGTGAAGCACATGTCCATTCGAATGTTGCTTGCCACGGTGGCATAATTTGATCTTGAACTGGAACAGATGGACGTGAAGACTGCGTTCTTGTATGGTGATCTAGATGAAACAATCCTGATGAGGCAACCTGAAGGGTATGTCGAAAAGGGGAAGGAAGATTATGTGTGCAAGCTGAAGAGATCTTTATATGGACTGAAAACAATCTCCTCGACAGTGGAATAGGATATTCGACAAGTTCATGGCACGCATAAGTTTCATTAGAAGTCAGTTCGACCACTGTGTTTACTTCAGATTTCGAACTGGTAATTCATTTGTTATTTTGATGCTTTGTGTGGATGATATTCTAATAGCAAGCAACAATGTCAAAGATATAATGATGGTGAAGCCTGAACTCAATAAGGAGTTTGACATGAAGGATCTGGGAGTTGCGTCCAGGATTCTTGGGATTGACATCCGAAGAGATAGAAAGCAGTCGAAATTATGCTTATCTGAAGAGGCATACCTAAGGAAAATTCTCGAAAAGTATGGTATGTCAAATTCAAATCCTGTTGTGACTCCGACAAACCCTCAATTCAAGCTGAGTATAGATCAGTGTCCCAGTACTGATGTCGAAAGATCTTATATAAATAGCATTCCATATGCTAATATAGTGGGTTCTTTGATGTATGATATAATCTGTACTATACCTGACATAGCATATGTAGTAAGTCTTGTAAGCAGGTACATGGCGAATCTTGGAAAGGCTCACTGGCAAGCATTGAAGTGGATTTTAAGGTACAAAAATGGGTCTCTAAATAGAGTCCTAATTTATGGTGGATCCTTGAGTGAAGATAGTAAAGTAGCAATCGAAGGATATGTCGACTTTGATTATGCTGGTTGTATGGATTCCAGAAAATCTATTTCAGGATATGTGTTCACTATGTTTGGGACAACAATCAGTTAGAAAGCAACACTTAAGAAGGTTGTTGCCTTATCAACCACTGAAGCAGAATATAATGCCCTAACTGAAGCTGTGAAGGAAGCATTGTGGCTTGAATTTTTTGTAAAGGAGCTGAAACTTCAAGGTCCAGTTATCACCGTTAAATGAGATAGTCAAAGTTCAATACGCCTCTCGAAAGAATTCAGCCTATCATGAGCGAACCAAACACATTGATGTAAGGCTGCATTTCGTCAGAGGGGTAATTGAGTATGGAGAAGTCCAAGTGCTGAAAGTTTCGACAGATCATAATGCTGCTGATATGATCACCAAGATATTGCCCAACTGCATGTTTTTCCACTGTATGCAGTAGATAAAGCTGCATGAAGAAAGCTAGTTTGTCCTTGATGTTATAGAGTTTGTTCCAAGGTGGAGATTTGTGAGATATTGGATCGAACTCTAGTTTTAGCATGCTGTTAAAGTCCGCTCACGTGATGTTGTCGAAGACCTACATGCTGTAGTTGAATTGTGTTATAGTATGTAGTTGTCGAATTGGGCCTTGTATTAGGAATCCAATTTTTTAAGTTAGCTTGTAATGGGTAATTGTTAAAAAGCCCATTAGTTTAGTATGTTATGTTTTATTATAAATAACATACTAGTCTCTCATCTTGGTGTGGCAAATCCATATTAGGTTGAGAGAGGTTAATTGTTCGTATTCACTTGTAATCTTTGAACCCTATTGAGAAAGTGAATAGTAAAACAGATTTAACCAATTCTCTATTCTTCTTCCTCTTTTATCTTCCTTTGTGAACCTTAATAGGGTTTCGTGTGTTTGTTCAAGTTTTTCCTTCTTTTCTACCCTTGTGGATTTCTTGGTGTTCAAGAAACCAAATTTACTTTATTATTCCGGCATCCTAATTCACTATATATATATATATATATATATATATATATATATATATATATATATATTGGTTTGTAATATACACATAAAACAACAAATGCAGTTCTGTAATATATGCATAATTAAAATAAAATTAAAAAAAATAAAGTATTTAATCACAGTTATACATAGTATTGTTATAGATAGAGCGCAAAATATTATTAACCACACATTTACTGGATTTCGAACCAATGACCATTCACTTTATATCACAATGGTCGTATATCTTAATCGTTGCGATACATATTGCACTACCTACTTTGTCATAACGGTCCAACGTTCCTGGATGAAAACATCATACATACAATCACACCTACCTCACAACTGTTGGTCGGGCGAAGTTGTATCCCTTTTCCAACCGTTATGATAGGTGTTTTCCATAGTAGTGAAAAGGGAGGCTTTGATTTTTGATTAAGAGTATGATTAAAATAATTTGATTTCGAAAAAAAATTAACGAGCTAATCTAATTATTCGGGTTCCGACCTATCATTGGTTATTATAACTCCAATCCCCTAAGCAGATTCGATCCCTATTTGATTACAATGTCGATTAAATAAGCGTAATTGATATTATACGATTTATGCTCCTATCTTCCAAATTAAGCAAATAATTAAAGATTGGGAAAATTAATGAAAAAGCTACGTTAAATGCAATTAAACTTAGGAACATGCATCAATCGAATTAAATCAACATATTATATGAAACCAGAATCAAGCATGCAAGAAAAATAAAATAATATTGAAAGGAATTGAAATCGAATTAAAATTACAATAACCTCAAGGTTTGATGGAAACTGTTATCAGTATCAACCTTTGAAAAATTAGCCCTCCATAAGAATTATAGTCGTCTAATGTTATTTTGTGTAAACTATAAATTGATGAAAACAAAGCTTTTAATTCATGTAAATAATAAAAGGGAAACCAACCCTAATGGCATCCGACCCGAAAATAAGGAGAAACAAATAACCCGTGTAATGGAGGTCGTTAGGGACTCGAAGAAAGAATGTAGCAAAAGCTCTAACGAGACGAAGTTAAAAAATGGAAAAGAAATAACATGTTCCCACTTTATAGGCATAAAGGGCGTCAATTTTGACGACCATGATTTACCGGATGATTCAAGATCATATATGTCGGCTCAGATGATCTTATGTGCGTCACTCCCTTACCCTACACGCGTAGGTGTACATGGAGGTTGTTGAGAATCGGCTACAAATCAATTAGTATTGATTGGCATTCAATTAGTCATAAATGTAAATTATGTTATTACCTATTGTGCATACCTATTTTGCATATAAATATATATCATGTATGATCATATTCGAACACAGAAATATAATCACAATATGGTAGCTGGTTGACCAACTGTCTTCCAGAATATATTTTCATTTCGTTTCCGCAAAATATCTGGTCATTCACGGCACTGCACGAGCGCACCACCGCTCCCAACGACTTTTCTGGCGAAGTAACGATACCGTCGACATCGTCTCCTTTCGATCTACCAGTACCCAAAATCGTTGTCGTAATCCGCCTCACGATATGCCCTGCCGCTTCCTGCACCTGGATCTCATGAGCCGCCTTTTCCTCTGCGCGTGACAGTGTGTCCTGCCTCCCCCGTTTTCATTGTCGGCACTTTCTTCCTGTGCTCTTTCCAGATTTTCTCTCCGTTTTTCCATTCAAGCAACCAAAAATCATGGGAGACACCGATTCTGCTACTTTTACGAAGGTTCCACTTATCGCGTGCGAGAAACTCACTGGAACAGCCAACTATAATATATGGGTTGGTGATGTCAAAAGGTGGTTTCATGGTCAAGGACATGAAGATCACTTAACTACAAAATAAGTGAAATTTTGGCCAAGCAGGTCACTAAGATGTCGGACAGGATGTCGTGACACTTGATCTCTGCTTCTCAGAATGTCAATAAGGAGAACAATATAGATTGCAGAAAGTAAACGAATACAGAGCAATTATTAACCCAGTTCGGTGAACAACAACGCCTACATCTGGGGGCTACCAAGCAAGGAATGAAATCCACTATAATAGTACTAATTCAAAGCTAAACTCCCCCGTTTACAACTTCTCACTTAATCACTACCCGTGCAACTTCTATCTAAGACTCTCCTAGATATGAGACCCCTCTAAATTCCCTTTACAATCACGACATGATAACAAATACTCAATGCATAAAAGCTTAAGAGTAAATAATTTACAACAACCTATGTCGACCACATAGTATTAAAAGATACATGGGTGACTTACAAACTAAACAAGAGACTCTCAAAACCCTAAACCCTAATGTTGCATCGACGACTTGTTGTTGTGTGTGCTTCCTCTTTTAGGTTTAACAAGTCCTTATTTATAGACTATTATAGCATGGGCTTTGACTCTTCAATCAGGTCCAATCTTCACGTTTTAAATCAGCTACAAGATCTTCACATAAAAATAGGAACAAATCTTTTATAGTTTCCTAAAAACTCTCAAAGATCCTTTTTATGAAATCCAATTAAATCTGGACTTACTCCTAATAAATCTCCTTGACTTGCGCATAATAATGAGGTATATCTAAAAGATTCTCATCAAATCAAATCAAATCTGTCGAGATATAAAACAGCAGCGCATGTTGTACCATACCAAGATGTCATGACATCTGTCTTCGACATCTGTCTGAAATACCTGACAGTAGTAATGTCATGACAATTGATGAAGATGTTACAACATCCTGCTCAACATCAGTATAGAACCATGTTTTACCAAAATTTAGCCAATCATAAAACCATGGAACTAACAATCTCCCCCTTTGTCAAATTTTAGCTAAAACAACCAAAGCATGATAAACTTGGAAATTTTCTTCATCATGTTACATCAGATTTGTTTGACATCTTTTGCACACAACTTATCAGAGCAGCAACAACAGCAGTTTCCTCCAATACATCCAGCCTCACAGACTATCATGCTCCCCCTTAATAGTTACATTCAACAATCAAAACAAAACACTACTCTTCCCTTAGCAGTAGCAAAGTCCTATCACAATGTTGGTCATCATTCAATACATGTGACATAACATCAGGACACTTTACTCCCCCTTTGTAGCCAAAAATTGACAAAAATTGGGGTAAATGTACATTTCTAATTCAATCCATTGACACCCCAATCGATAGAAACAGGTCTAAACCGTCAAGTCCACCATGAACTTCACTAGTAACACAATGTCACGACATCTCGTCTGACATATCATCCTCACTTGATGCATCTTATCACAAACTGCTTGAAACCACAAATAGTTTTGATAACCAATTGCACTACTGCAGCAACCTATCCAAAACAGAAGTCTAACTCCCCCTGTCATAGATAATAAGTGCTCCTTTGCAAGAATAACACCCTAAATGAATGGAAAACATAAGACGCATCTTCATGTCTTCAAGAGCGCACCCTCTGTTCAACACACCTGCTAAACACATTCACCTAATGCCTAATCCTCAAGCAATCCATGTACAGACATAATTTCTCCCATATCTTTCTCAAAAGATGCTTCTTCAGCAAGAAATACCCAAAATCACTACATGATATGCCATGACAACTTCATGATCATACAGTGAGAGTACAGGGAATGCATCCTTGTACCACAACCGACAAACTCTTGGATTGAGATCAAAACACCATTAATCCCTCTCGTCCAGAAACCATCCATACTGTCATACCCCAAATTTTGACCACTTAGATTTCCCATCATTGTGCAAATCATCATCACAATATGGATGAACCATCATGCCTCACCAAATGCCTCAAGGGTTGCTGAGCATCCACTACAGTCAAACTTAGGGTTTCAAGCCCTCTCAGAGTCCTTAGACAAAGGATCAATCAAGGAATGACATGATCTTCAACTTGTTTAAACCTATCAAACATACACAAAGGAACAAAAAGGACTCCCACTTCAAGGATTAAGCACAAGGTTGCTCCCTTTTAGGTGGATCAAGTCTCAAGATCGCCAGTGTCACCAAATTAGGGTTTTGGTCGACCAGGGCCTCCAGATGAAAAATTTCATCTGGACACAAGCCAAAGATCCAAAACATAACCTAATATACTCCATGGAACCTCATGGACCCAGTCATCAAGTCAATTTGACCTCAGGGGATGCATACATCAAAAATCAGGAATTAGGGTTTCTTGACCTAATTCACCCCTAAGTTAACTTTTGGGACAAATCATGAACCAAGACCTCAAGAGAGAGTTTGAGGGTCTCTAATATACCATATTGGTCCATTTGGAACAATGGATTAGTCCAAGAAGCTTGAGCAACAAGTCTCAATTTCATCTGCACCACCATTAGGGTTTCACGAGGAAAGTCAACTGTAACTTTGACTTTTGACCTGGACATGCTCCCAAACCCTAGGACATGCCTCAATATACCCTATGACACCCATGGAACATGTTCATCAAGTTTGATTTAGGTCAAGGACATGATTTCCTGAAGAATTGCACTGTTTGGAATTCATCTGATAAAAAGTCAATTGTGCACAAAAGTCAACTTTGACTTTTTGAGATTTTTCACCAAAATGGATTTTTAACCCTAAAATGATGTTAATGTATGATTTTAATCATCATTCATCAAGAAAAACCAAGAAAAGTTGGATAACTTGTAAAAGGGGTAACCATAAAACTTAGAAATTTTTCTAAGTTATGGAAAAAGTACCACTAATACACTAACTTTGGAGGGTCATAACTCCTAAACGACATGGCCATTTTTTCTCATCCAAAGATGGATTTGTATCCCTCATTACCCTCTACAAAAACTTCAACTAGACCTAAGTCCAATTCATTAAGGATTTTGAGTGATGGAGTGAGCAAAATCAAGAAATCACACTTTGTTCCAACACTTAGTGAAAATTTCACTAAGTCAGATTTTGCTTCACTTTTTGCCAAATGTAGAAGGATTTTTCACTTGGAATCAAAAGAGATCAAAACCAAACTTGTTCAAACAGTTGTTATACCATGTAAGGGCTTTCCAAAATGGGCAAGAACATTGCCAAATTCAACTTACCCCATGAGATATGACATTGTCAAGTTGCCTTGCTGAAATCTGTCAAAGGCAAGACAGATTTTGCATTTTGGCTCGATTTGCCAAAATCAGCCAAATTCAAATGCTCCTATCCACTTGGACACATCTGAGGATTGAATCTAAAGGGGACAATCACTGAGCCAAGCCTTCAAAGTCCATGGAACAAGAAATAACATGTTGAACCTAGAATGGCCAAAATAGGGACAAGACTCCAAATTTGGATTGAAGCGTTCAATGGAAGCATCAAGGTGGCATGGACTGAGCCATTCTCATCTAAAATTAGTCAAGACTTATCCAAGACCAAGGGAACCAAAGCTCTGTGCCCTAACCTCTAGTCAATGGCTAGAGGAGACTTGGATTTTCATTTGCCAACATTGGCCAAACCTACTTACCAGCTGCCATTCACTATTCCTTGCAAAACAAACTTGCTCTACTATAAATAGAGCTCAATTGTGATCAGTTTGAGTACACCAAAGTCATCTAACAGATGCTTTCCTCAAAATCTCTTTCTCTTGGCAAAAATGCCTTTCTTAGCAAGGTAGCTATCGGGTTTTGAGTTTGAGAGCAATTCCAATCAAACCAATCACTCACACACCTCATATACATCACATATGAGCTGATCAAACACTTAGATCACTTCTGAAACACCAATTTCACGAAATCACCAGCTGGTTGCTCAAATTTTCAATCAAGTTGCAGCTGGGGTACCACAAATTGATCCAGCCAGTTTCAATCAAGTCCAACCATTCAAACACACTCCATAGGGTGTAGGGAAGCTGTTCAGATCATCACCACTCATCTGTAACACCTCCAAATCAAAAATCACATTGCACTTGCTGTCACGGCTTGGAGGTAAGAACATACTTGGTCATCTCTCAATCCATGCATATTTCCTCGCACAATAATTTGGCCATATGTTCATAATCATGCATGGAATGTTTTCCCTCAATTAATTGCATTGTTTGAATCGTGTATCAAAAATCCTAGCCTTCATGCAAAAATTAGGGTTCTTGAGGTTTCTTCGTGATTTCATGTTTTATGTTTAATTTAAATGAAATTAAGTGTTATAAACATGATCGTGAGGTTGAGACGAGAATAATGATATGTGGATTGCATGATATGATTACGTATTCAGTGAGATTGGATGGAAAACGCAAATCAGCCAAACCCAGAAAAACGTGTGTGTTCTTGCTTGTGTTCTTGGCGCCTTTTTCACAAATTCAAATATTTGAATTTTTGTGATTTTGTTTAATTGATTCAAAAATTAATTTCTCTCTGAGTTTTAATGATTTTGAGTTGATTCTTTTTTTAATAATTCACAAAAATGTTAAAATATTTTATTTTATCAAAAAATCCCAAAAATATTATTTATTTCATATAATTGATATTTTTGCAAAGAATTAATATTTTAATTGTTTTTGACATTTTAAATATTTTTTCCACATTGATTTTGCAATTTTTAATGCTTTCTAATTATTTTGTAGGTCAATACTTAATTTTTGAAGCATTAATCCAAAATCACAATTTGTTTTTCATATGTTAAACAATTTTGATCATTTTGATTGAGTTTTTATTCAATTAAATACATTTTTGAAAACAAATTAGGGTTTTTGGATTAATTCAACCCTCATAAATCATTTTTAAAACATTTTGGGCCTCTAATAGAGTGTAAGACCCAATCCTTTCTTGACTAAATCATTTTGGGCCTCATTGTATTGTATAAGTCCCGATACCATCAAAAACAAACGGCGCGATCGTCGCCATTTTAAAAATAACCTTTTGGGCCTCTCCTTGAGCTATAAGACCCATTCAAAACTCTTTGGGCCTCTAATAGAGTGTAAGACCCAACCCCTTTTGAAAACCAAATTATCTTGGGCCTCAGTCATTGTATAAGACCCACTGCGTTTTCAAAATCTCGGCGCGATCGCCATTTCAAACGAAAAAATCAATTGGGCCTACCCTCGTGTTATAAGCCCCACTCTTTTTCTTTAAAACTTTTTGGGCCTCTTGAGAGAATGTAAGACCCAACCCCCTTTGTACAGAAAACATCTTGGGCCTCAATCACTTGTATAAGTCCCTCTGTACAAATTCAAACAGTGCGCTCACTGATAAAACCCTGGGCCGCTCCTTGAGCCGTAAACCCCAAATCTTTCTTTTTCAAAGCACTTTCTCCTTTGATTTTGTATATACTGTTGTTTCCAATCTTTCTTTGTTGAACAACTAACCAAACAGCATGGAAGCTCTACAACCGAGTAAGTGGTTATTGCTTTCATTTACCGCTTTCATATACATATAACTGTATTGTGGGGCTGTTTCACTGTAAGTCTTCTTTCATAAACTCATTTCAACTGTGTAATAATAGTATAGGTATTTCGAGTTTCCCCGGCAACTACGTCTAGAACTAGGTGACGCCGTTTCGTTTATTCATAAAAATAGACAGCTACATCCCAAATAGGATCACCAGATACAGTCTTCTCTTCGGCTGTCCTCATTAGGAACTGTCAAGAAATTCTATCCCCTAGAGATGAATTATTCTCGGTGAAACTTCTCTTGAATTTCTTCAAAACCTCAGAACTGTTCACTAAATGAATTATTCTCGGTGAAACTTTTCTTGAACTTTTCTTTGGTTTGGGACCCACGGGCTTCTTAAAAGCATCGGCCTCCTCTTGGGCATCGTACAAGGACCCACAGGCTTCCTAAAAGCAACCCCGCCTCCTCTTGGGCTTAGTACAAGGACCCTACGGCTTCTTAGAAGTATTCACAGCCTCCTCTTAGGCTTCGTATAATGATCTCTTCCTCCGGGAATGATAGCCTCCTCTTGGGCTTAGTACAAGGACCCGTCGGCTTCTTAAAAGATTCCAGCCTCCTCTTGGGCTTCGTACAAATTGTCCCGACGACCTCCTAAAGGTATAGGAACAGAACCTAGTCATCCTCATAGAACAGTCCTTTCATAGAGTCTACTACTGTTTCTCAAAACATGGTACAAAAGATGAAACTCTAGACTTGGACAGTCTAACTTCCTTGAGTCTCAAAGACATTCTTAAGTGACCCCTTTGTTAAATAGGAAGGAAACCCGCAGACTCGGACAATCTCAATACCCTTCAGATTTCCCGCTTCCTTAAAGAACAGGAATAACCCGGATCCTTGAATCAAATCCTTGAGTATAGTGTTACTCATATAAGAACTGATTTTCTCTTTCAAAATCAGTATACTGGACCTGTCACTTAACTGAAACAGTAACCATAGCCTCCTCTTGGGCTTTATACAATGATTCTCCCAAGCGGAGTCAAACAACGTTTAGCCTCTCTCTCGGGCTTTGTACGAGACACATAAGAGACTCCCTCGTTGAGTCAATCACCCCTTTCGCCTCCATCTCGGGCTTCGTACGAGATACAAAAAAGGCTCTCTTGTTGAGCCAATCAAACTTTTAGCCTCCATCTCGGGCTTCGTACGAGATATAAAAGACTCTCTTGTTGAGTATAAAAGATTCTCCTGTTGAGTCAACCCTTTTAGCCTCTCTCTCG
Organism: Lathyrus tuberosus; assembly: GCA_022829125.1. Taxonomy (NCBI): domain Eukaryota; kingdom Viridiplantae; phylum Streptophyta; class Magnoliopsida; order Fabales; family Fabaceae; genus Lathyrus; species Lathyrus tuberosus. Next base: position 3,102,666 of record JALAZF010000494.1, read on the forward strand.
GGCTTCGTACGAGACACACAAAAATACCCTCTTGTTGGGCCAATAGCCTCCTCTTAGGATTTGTATAAGAAAACCACTGGTTGATCCAATCAACCTTTTAGCATCAAAGTTGTGCCTCGTTCGCAGTACACAAACATCAACAACTCCTTCCCCTTCATCTAATCGCTGTAAGCGGCAAGCCTCTAGATCATCTACATCCACGCCACTGTCCCTCTTTTAGCATGAGAAATTCCTATGGAAAGATAGCATTGCTCTACACTGAGTTAAAGTCTTCTCCTTCAGGTTAAAATCCCCTTTAAAGGAAATTATGGCATTCCTAGGATCCGCGTATCCCGGTTAAAGTAATTCTCCTTTATAACCAGTCACCCAACAGTTGGGACAGACAAACCCTTCTTTAGAGATGACAAATTCTCTCCAAAGCCGAGGTCTTTCAGCTTCACGTCTTGGGCTTTGAACAAGACACAAATAGACTTTTCAGCTTCATATCTTGGGCTTTGAACAAGATACAAACAACCTTTCGCTTCACGTCTTGGGCTTTGAACAAGACACCAAAAACAACCATTTCCTCCCGTAGAATAGGAGGAACTACGAATGCTCTGATTTCCCTGTTTCGGTAAACGGGAATACGTAGGCATAAGATTGAAAGAAAAATCTTAGCGAGCACAATCAACAAAAAGCCCAAATCCCATATCTCCATCAATCAAAAGCAGTAATTCAAAAGCATCAGTCCTAACATCCTAATCCTTGTTCCCCGCTAGAAAGTCCTAGAAAGAAAGAAAATCGTATTGGCGAAAATACAAATAACCAGTACAAAGGCCCCCCCACATTGATAGCATTCGTAACCTAACAGACCGCTGTTTAAACTCAGTATGCAAAGCAGGGTAATTGGAGACATCTATTTCCCTTCCTTAGTCAGCTCACAATAGGATAATATATGAATCGACCTGTAGTTTTAAGCTCAAACCGCAGAGAGCGACCAGCGGTTAAGAACCGCATCCAAAATCGCTCGCTACAGAAAAATGGCGCCCACCGTGGGGCCGGGTCTTTCTAAAACTTCTTTTTCCTTTTTTCTCTTCACTTATGTGAAAGCCACAGATTGGGGCTTCCGCCGGGGAACCCATTTCTGTCAGAAACTTAGGATTCATAGCTTTAAAAGGTCTAGGATGTTTTAGGACAAATATATATACTGCTTTTCCTAATTGCTATACATGTTTATTTTTCTGCTAATGGGAATGCGGGTGATGCCGTATGTGGAAAGAATGAGTATACATTTAAGATAAGTGATGGCGACGGGGTCGGCCATCAACCTCAGTGGAGGCTGACCAACGCAACCCATTCACTCTTCTAGCCAATGGGCCGGTTGTTAAGTCTAAGAAGCTGAGGAGCCAAACCCTTTTGTAGTGCGGAAACTATCGGAAATAGTTGTTACGCGATACTACCCTCATTTGAGGCTGGTGATCTATTCTCGGTGAATGGCACTTACTCTAAGATTGCTCTACAACTCGCTGGCGATCCGCTTGTTGTTTTGCTTTCCTGGGAGGAGCTGATGATAATGAGTACAGGTACAAAAATCACCCTAGTATAAACCTTTGGGGATGGGTAGAGCCTTGACTTCATGACAACGACCCTTTGACCCCATGTTTTTTCTATGTTTTTGTGTGCTGCATTCATGCATTCATTTAAAAAAAACATTAAAACATTCAAAAAACTTCTCTTCTAGTATCTCTGTTTTTCAAATTAAACTAAGACTGTGATTGCAAATATCAGAGAAGAGGATTACGCTAATGGATTTCGGTAGGAGAAGAACTCACCAGTATACCTTCAAGGTTCCAAAACTATAGGATTTGAGAAGGTTAGCGAGGATGATCACTAACCCAGAGGCTTTCAGAGCCAAGCACAGAGGTTTGCTACCACTATTAAGAGTCCATGTGATTGAGGGAATCATGGATGCGCTCATTCAGTTTTATGATCCAGTTTATCACTGTTTCACATTCTTGGATTACCAGCTAGCACCAATGCTGGAGGAGTATTCTCATCTGGTTGATCTACATATCACCGATCGAGCTCCATTTTCTGGACTGGAAGAAATTCCAAAGAATCAGACCATTGCAAGAGCAATTCATTTGGACGAGTCTGAGGTCAAGACTCACATGACTGCCAAGGGTGGCATCCAAGGTTTGCCAGCCCAGTTCTTGACGAAGAAAGCCCTGTATTTTGCCAGTATAGGAAACATAACTGCTTTTGAAAGCATCTTTGTCTTGCTCACCTACGGGTTATTTTTGTTTCCCAACATTAATAACTTCGTTGACATTAACTCCATTAAAGTTTTTCTCATTGGAAACCCTGTACCGACTTTGCTCGCAGATGCGTATCATTCTGTACACTTAGGAAATTTGTACAGCGGAGGGAAGATCACATGTTGTGCTGTACACCTCTACTTTACAAATGGTTTATCTCTCACTTGCCCAAGTCTGCTGCTTTTTGGGATTGTAAGAGTGCCTTACGTTGGTCGCAGAAGATCATGTCTCTTACCAACTCTAATAAAGATTGGTGTAATAGGATTTATGAGGGAATCAGAATCATTGACCGTTGTGGAAACTTCCCCAACATACCCCTCATAGGAACTAAAGGAGGAATCAACTACCATCCGATATTGGTTCTTCGTCAATTTGGATACCCGATGAGACACATCCCATTGGGTGTTCATCTGGAAGGTCTTTTCTTCAAAGAAGGAGAAAACGACAGAGCGCTAAAGATGGAAATAGTGCACGCTTAGAAGCATGTTCATAAGAAAGGACGAGAGTCTCTGGGAAAACCGGACAGTGTCTCGGTGGAGCCTTATCTCCATTGGGTACAAACTAGAGCTCTCAAGCTAAGATGCCTTATCCTCGTTACGGAATTCTTCCGCTGAGGGAATCTGTCATGTACTTCATGACGGAAACTGAAAAGCTTCAGGTTACTCTCAACAAAGTCCAGAAGGAGAGAAGGTCTTGAAAGAACAAGTACCGCACCCTCGACATAGAGTGCATCAAAATACAGCAATTACTAAAAGAAAAGGATGCTCTGATTGAAATTTTGGAGCAACATGCTGTAGAGAATCAAGATGACCAAAGGAATTTGCTCGCTCCTTTCACCTGGCAAAGGAATGACAACCCGACAACGGCCCAAGAGCCCCGGTCAAAGAAAAGGAAGATATCAGAATCAGTACCCAATTTCTCTTCAGAGAGGACTCGAGACCCATTAGCTTAGGTTTCTGTTTCTGCACCTTGTAATCTACTGTATTTCCATTTCTGTAATCCTTTGAATTCAATAAAAAGGGGTTTCCCCACCGTTTGATATTTGCAATCTAATTGTCGAAGTTTATTTTGATTAAACCTTAAACAATTAATATAATCATTGCATTCATCATTCTCACATCGCGTATTCTTCTTCCCTACGAATCTCACGTTTGTGTCTCGATTCTAGAGTCAAACTGTCTCATTCGTACAATACTCGGGCCAATCGTCAGAAAAAGATGGATGATCTTGAGGAAGAAAACAGAGAGTTGAAGGAAGAGATCGACGCTCTGAGAGAGGATATGAGAAAGCTTCGTAACGACATGCAAGCCATGGCAGAAGCTTAGCTACAACGAACTGTGATCTCAGAGGTCACCTCAACGCCCATAGTAGAAAAGTATGATCCTATGTATCAGATGCCGAAAGATCATCCTTGGGGCATGCCTGTTAACTATATCCCGGAAGGATATGTTCTGCCGATCACTGAAGATCAGGGAATCACAACAGAAGCCGCTGGGCCTGAACGTTACAAACTTCGGGAAAGCGAAGATGCCAGGGGCATACTAAAGACTCCTGAAGGTTACAAACTTCGGGAGACGCCAAGACTCACTACCGTAGTCACGGTACCACCCCCTATGGTGCACACTGTCCCAGAAGGACAAATTCCATCAACACCTTCTGGTAGGAAGGAAACTATGTTCGATAGAATGGAGGAATTCCATGAACAGTTCTTGGAAATGCAGAAGGAGCTGCAAGCCATTCGTGGGCAGGATCTATTTGGAAAGGACGCCGCAGATCTCTGCTTGGTCCCCAACGTGAAAGTCCCGCACAAATTCCAAGTGCCCGACTTTGAAAAATACAAAGGTAACTCTTGCCCTCAGAGCCATCTGGTGATGTACGCTCGGCGGATGTCAGCTCAGACGGAGAATCAGGACCTACTGATTCACTACTTTCAGGATAGTTTAACCGGTGCCGCACTCAAATGGTACATGGGTTTAAACCGTGCTACGATTAGCACATTCAGAGATCTTGGTACTGCCTTCGTCCAACAATACAAATACAATTTGGACATGGCACCCGACAGAGATCAACTCAGATCAATGTCGCAAAAGGACAAGGAAACCTTTAAGGAGTATGCTCAAAGGTGGCGTGAAATTGCCGCTCAAATTTGTCCACCTCTTGAGGAAAAAGAGATGACAAAGATCTTCTTAAAAACCTTAAGCTCATTTTACTATAACCGAATGGTTGCCAGTGCGTCCAGTGATTTCACCAAAATGGTCGGCATGGGTGTATGTCTTGAGGAAGCCGTCCGAGAAGGACGTTTGGTAAAAGACACTGGATCGACGAGCGGTACTAAAAAATACGGTAGTGCTCTCCCTAAGAAAAAAGAGCAAGATATTGGGAATATCTCTCTCAGAAAGCAAAGGCGTCGTTATCAGCCGGTAGCAGCTGTAACTCCAGCTATCAGCCCAGCGCCTATTCCTACGTATCAACCTCAGGTTGCGCAGAGCCAACCTAGCTAGCAAAGGACACAACAGCCTCTTTAGCAGGCTCGTCCTCCATATAACAACAACCGTGCAACACGGCCACCAGGATTTGATCCTATACCCGTGACGTACGCAGAACTGTTTCCGTTACTACTGGCTAAGGGGCACATCCAGACTAAGTCTCCTCTTACAGTACCAGAAAATCTGCCTTTTTGGTTTAAGGTGGATCAAACTTGCCCTTATCATCAAGGAGGTTTAGGGCACAACATTGAGAACTGTCTTAATTTCAAGTCTGACGTGCAAAAGCTTGTTAGGAGCGGGCCCTTATCTTTCAAAGATACGAATCCCAATGTTCTTACGAACCCGCTGCCTCAACACGAGAAAGCTGCAGTCAATCTAATTAAGAAAGAGACTAACGACGTCTATCAAATTCACGATGTACTCTTGTTGAAAACCAATCTGGTCAAGATGCATTGTAGACAGAGCGGATATGGCCATGTGCCACCTCATAATTATCATCAGTGTGATATCTGCTCTAAAGATAACCAAGGATGTTCTGTGGTGCAAGCAGCCCTACAGGAACAGATGGATCTCGGATGGATCCAAGAACACCGAGTTCGTGGAGTTAACATGGTCTACACGAATTCTAACGTCATTCAGAACCATGATATCCATGCAATGAATGTCAACTTGGTGGCAATGCACTCAAGGCAAAGCCAGTATCATAATCTGCCACGGCACGATTACAGTTCCTGTCTGACTTGCTCGGTAAACAAACAAGGATGCTCTTTCATACAAGAGGCCCTCCAGCGTCAGATAGATCTTGGATGGATCCAAGACTACCATGATAGGAACCCTTATCAGATCAACATGGTTTAGAGCTTCGATATTCGCGTGATGAATACCAACCTGGTAGAGTTACATGCTGAGCAGGTCCGACTCAGATTCTTAATATCACATGACTATCAAAGCTGTAAAGCGGGTTGCGAAAATGATCGGGGTTGTACCCTTGTCCAGGAAACACTTCAGCACTTGTTAAATCATTGGTGGATGCCAATCTACATGGACGAAGATACTCATCAGATTAGTATCAGTAATAGAAACCCCACTCGGCGTCAGGGTCAGGATGTCCGATCAGTGGAAGCTAACCTAGTGAGGTTACATTGTATTCAAAGTGGGCGTGGCCATGTGCCACCACACAACTATGACTGTTGTAGCGTCTGTTCGGAAAGTAACCAAGGGTGTTACCTTGTGAGAGAAGCTCTTCAGGGCCAGGTCGATCGTGGAGAAATTCGTCCCTATTCGGGTTCTGGACCCATCAACTAGACGCCAAATTACCTTGCCGAGCAAGTTGAGGATCTTGTCACAATCTGTGGTCATCACAGGACCAGGGATGTTTTTGCCATTATCCCTCTACTTGACGGGTCTAAAGGTCCCAACCGGGAACGGATCTAGATTACTTACGATGGTCAGAAAAATCAGAAAGCTCCCGTAGTCATCTATCTACCGGGATCATTACCGTATGAATCAACTAAGGCTATCCCTTACAAATACGGTGCAACGACAATTGAAAATGGAAAGGAAATTCCATTACCCTCCGTTGTGAATATTGCAGACATTAGTCGTGTAACACGGAGTGGTAGAATCTTCAACCGAGGAGTTGGAGAACGTGACAAAGAAAAGGAACTTCAGACGGAAGTTCCCGATCCACCAGTCGGTCAATCCAGTAATCCCGACCTTTCAAAAAATAATGATGAGATGCTGAAGCTCATCCAAAGGAGTGAATACAACATTGTTGATCAACTGTTACAGACTCCTTCAAAGATCTCGGTATTATCACTGTTACTCAGTTCAGAAGCCCACATGGAGGCTCTATAAAAAGTCTTGGAACAAGCCTTTGTGGAACAGGATGTAACAATCAGACAGTTAGATAGCATTGTCTCTAACATCACTTCCTGCAACAATTTGGGATTTAGTGATGAGGAATTACCTGAAGAGGGTCGCCGTCATAACATGGCACTCAATATCACAGTTAACTGCCAGGACGATGCTTTAGCCAGCGTACTTGTAGACACACGGTCAGCCCTGAATGTTATGCCAAAGTCCACTTTGATTCAATTATCATTCAAGGGCCCTCCGATGAGAATTAGTGAGGTTGTCGTCAAAGCATTCGACGGATCTAGAAAAACAGTTATCGGCGAAGTTGATCTTCCCATAACTATCGGTCCTCACACTTTCCAAGTCACTTTCCAGGTCATGGATATCCGGGCAACATACAGTTGTTTATTAGGAAGACCTTGGATACATCGGGCTGGAGCGGTCACTTCGACCCTCCACCAAAAGCTGAAGTTCGTCCAGAACGGCCAACTCATCACGGTTTGTGGGGAACAAGCCTTGCTTGTGAGTAACTTGTCATCATCTGTTGGTATAGAACCCGAAGAGGTTATTGGAACCCAGTTCCAAGCACTGTCGGTGAGCAAAGACAATCATTTCAAAGGAGGAACCTCGATTTCCTCATACAACGATGTTATCAAAGCGGTCGAGAGTACCGATACGATAGGATGGGGACAGCTTGTCATTCCCACTAACAATAAAACAAAGAAGGGTTTCCCCCAGACAGTGGCCAACGATGAAAGTCTTCGTCCCCTTCAAAACTTCTTCCTCAGTGGAGGTTTCCTTCACCCAGTGTCTCAAGCAGTACATGCTATCAACGAGGAAGATCCCTCTGACACGGATGAAGAATGGAAGTCCTACCTTAACAAGGACGGTTATATGTCTCAGGAAGAGGTGCCTATGCCTTCTTGCTTTCCAACAAAAAGTCCGAGATTTATACCAAGATCAGATGTCGAAATGATCTATGGAGATTGTGATCCGGAAGGATGTCGTGCTCCGCAAAATTCATTAGAGGAGGACACTCTGATGAAAGACAACTTTGACTACAGCTATTATGGCCCAAAGGACGGCCTGCCAATGTGGCAACCTTATCCAGGAAACTTGGGGCAAGAAAGTCAGCCGAGTAATGAAACTCAGCTGAGCATCATTGAACAGAATACCTATGTCCCCACCATGTCATGGGATCAATACTCAGGTCATTCAGAAACTACTCAACATGAAGATGAATTCGCAACGTTTGCAGGACTTGAGTTCATCAACTATGCTTTTCCCGAGGTCAACGTCATCGAGAGAGATGACTCCTCCAGTTCCAGAGAAGTTTGGGACACTTTGGGACAACCAAGTGGAAAATACGACTATATGGTCAAGTACACTGCGCCCAAAAGCTCTCGTATCAAGCTCGAAGATATCCAGCCAACTGGATGGGGAGATACACCTGAGAGCACCAATGCTATGCAAAATGCAACTGAGGAATTCTCCTACGACAATTCTGCCTGGGTGACAGATTCCAATGATCTAGCTCTACCAGAAATCAGCGTCATTTCTGAAGACAAATCAAGGAAGGTGCCAGACTTTGTGATTCACCGAGGAGTTCGCCGCCAATGGCTTGCCGTCGAGGTTCTGAAGATCGTTCATCAGTCAAAGTAATTGCCATCTTTAACCTTTCACCCTGCCCAAGTGAAACGGATGTTTTGATAGGGCTCACTTTCTGTAAATTTCCCTCTTCGCTTCGCCCAAAGCGACAGAGTTTTGTTTTATAGGGCTGTAGTTTCAAGGATCAACTTGTTCATTAATAAAATAATGTCGTTCTGTAATTTCCGCATTATTTGCTGTTTTCTCTTTTTTCTTTTTTCAGAAAATGGTAATCCTAAAAAACAATTCAAAAATAAAAACTAGCAGTAAAATAAAACACTGCACACACTTGCATTTTCCTCTATCTCTTCTAAACACGAATCATCACGTCATGCAGATTGCTTGTTTTACACCCAGTTGAAACATACGATCCGATGCCTTCTCCCAACTTTGAGTTCCCGGTATTCGAGGTTGAAGAAGAAGTTGACAATGAAATTCCAGAAGAGATCTCCCGACTACTCAGATAAGAGGAAAGGTCTATTGAACCTCACAAAGAGCCGTTGGAAACGGTAAACTTGGGTTCAGAAAAAGAGAGAAAAGAAATCAGGATTGGGGCACTGCTCAATCCAACTGCCAGAGAGGGTTTGATAAAGCTTCTCAAAGAATTCCCCGATGTATTCGCTTGGTCCTATCAGGATATTCCAGGGTTGGATACCAGCATCGTGGAACATCACTTACCATTAAGATCGAAATGTCCTCCAGTAAAGCAAAGGTTGAGACGAACTCACCCGGACATGGCCATCAAAATCAAAGAGGAGGTACAAAAACAGATTGACGCGGGTTTCCTCGCCACATCAGAATATCCTCAATGGTTAGCCAACATCGTACCCGTTCTCAAAAAGGACGGAAAGGTCAGAATGTGTGTTGATTACAGGGATCTGAACAAGGCTAGTCCAAAGGACGACTTTCCTTTACCACACATTGACATGCTGGTAGACAGCACAACAAAGTTCAAAATTTTCTCCTTCATGGATGGATTCTCGGGCTATAACCAGATCAAAATGGCGCCTAAAGACATGGAGAAAACTTCGTTCATTACCCCATGGGGCACCTTTTGTTACAAGGTAATGATGTTCGGTTTGAAGAACGCCGGGGCAACCTATCAAAGGGCCATGACTACTCTGTTTCATGACATGATACACAAATAAATCGAAGTGTATGTCGATGATATGATTGCAAAATCAAAAACAGAGAGTGAGCACGTTGAACATTTTTCAAAATTGTTCGAACGTCTAAGAAAATTCAAGCTCTGCTTGAATCCCAACAAGTGCACCTTCGGTGTCCGTTCAGGGAAACTACTAGGGTTCATCGTCAGCCAGAAAGGGATTGAAGTTGATCCTGACAAGGTCAAGGCCATTCAAGAAATGCCTTCTCCGAAAACTGAAAAATAAGTCAGAGGATTCCTGGGACGTTTGAACTACATCTCCAGGTTCATATTCCTTATGACTGCCACTTGTGCGCCAATCTTCAAATTACTGAAAAAGAACCAGGACTGCGTTTGGTCAGAAGATTGCCAAACCGACTTCGACAGTATCAAGGAATATCTGTTGAATCCTCCGATTCTATCACCTCCAGTGGAAGGAAGACCACTGATTATTTACCTCACAGTCCTAGAGGACTCAATGGGATGTGTACTTGGCCAACAAGACGAAACCAAACAAAAAGAGTCTGCCATTTACTATCTGAGCAAGAAATTCACCGACTGCGAAACTCGATACACGATGCTCGAGAAAACTTGTTGTGCTTTGGCTTGGGCAGCCAAACGTCTTCGCCAGTACATGATTTGCCACACCACTTGGTTGATCTCAGAAATGGATCCAATCAAGTATGTATTTGAAAAACCTGCTCTCACGGGAAGGATTGCCCGTTGGCAGATGTTGCTATCAGAATATGACATAGAGTATCACGCTCAGAAAGCCGTTAAGGGAAGTATTTTAGCCGATCATTTGGCTCACCAACCGATTGACAATCAAGAATCAATCGGGTTTGACTTCCCAGACGAAGATGTCATGTATCTAAAAATGAAAGACTACGATGAACCATTACTCAGTGAAGGGCCAGAACCAGGTTCCCAATGGGGACTAATCTTTGACGGAGCAGTTAATCATTATGGAAACGGAATTGGGGCAATCATTGTTACCCCTCAAGGTACCCACATTCCTTTCACTGCCAGACTTACGTTCAAATGTACGAACAACGAGGCCGAATACGAAGCTTGTATCATGGGTCTCGAGGAAGCGATTGATTTAAGGATCAAGAACTTGGACGTATACGGCGACTCAGCCCTGGTTATCAATCAGATAAAAGGAGATTGGAACACATACCAATCAGGATTGATTCCTTACAAAGACTACGCAAGAAGGTTGCTAACTTTCTTCAACAGAGTTGAGTTTCATCATATCCCTCGTGAGGAGAATCACATGGCTGATGCTTTAGCCACTCTCTCTTCCATGATTAGTGTAGGTCAATGGAATGACCTACCTAAGATCGACATAATACGCCTTGAACGGTCCGTTTACATCTTCACGATCGAAGCAGTCATAGATGACAAACCTTGGTATCACGATATCAAATGCTTCATTCAGAAACAAGAGTACCCATCTGGGGCACTCAGAAAAGATAGAAAAACCCTCAGAAGATTGGCTGGAAACTTCTTCCTGAGCGGTGACACTCTCTATAAGAGAAATTTTGACATGGTCTTGCTCCGATGCATAGACAGACCAGAAGCAGAAATGCTGATGAAAGAAATTCATGAAGGGTCCTTTGGCACTCATGCCAACGGACACACAATGGCAAGAAAAATCCTAAGAGCAGGGTACTATTGGTTGACAATGGAATCCGACTGCTACAAGTACATGAGGAGGTGTCACAAGTGTCAGATATACTCCGACAAAATTCATGTATCGCCATCAGATCTCAAAGTTCTTTCTTCCCCATGGCCTTTTTCTATATGGGGAATCGACATGATTGGCATGATTGAGCCCAAGGCTTCAAACGGACATCGGTTCATTCTAGTAGCCATTGACTACTTCACCAAATGGGTCGAAGCAGCGTCCTACGCCAATGTAACCCGACAAGTGGTGGTCAGATTTATCAAAAACAATATCATCTGCCGTTATGGTTTTCCAAGCGAGATCATTACTGATAATGGGTCTAACTTGAACAATAAGATGATGAAAGAGTTGTGTGCTGAGTTCAAGATTGAACACCAGAACTCATCTCCCTACCGACCCAAGATGAACGGGGCGGTAGAAGCGGCTAACAAGAACATCAAGAAGATTGTTCAAAAAATGGTTGTAACCTACAAAGACTGGCACGAGATGCTACCCTTTGCTCTTCACGGTTATCGCACATCTGTCCGCACTTCAACAGGGGCTACCCATTTCTCTCTAGTATATGGCATGGAGGCAGTTCTCCCCATAGAAGTAGAGATCCCATCAATCCGGGTATTGATGGAAGCTAAGCTTTCAGAAGTTGAATGGTGTCAAAGTCGACACGATGAATTAAACCTGATCGAAGAGAAGCGAATCACGGCACTATGCCACGGTCGTTTGTATCAACAGAGAATGAAGAGGGCGTTTGACAAAAAGGTCTGACCTCGTATCTTCAGAAAAGGAGACCTCGTGCTCAAGAAGATACAATCATTTCTCACTGACTCTCGGGGCAAGTGGACTCCGAATTATGATGGCCCCTATGTGGTCACGAAAGCTTTCTCAGGCGGCGCCTTGAGACTTGCAACCATGGACGGAGAGGAATTTGCCTACCCCACGAATGTTGATGTAGTCAAGAAATACTTCGCCTAAACTAAAAAAAAACGTCTCGGTGGATTGAAAACCCGAAAAGGAGGTCCAGGAAAAAGTTAGAGACATGAAAAAAATCATCCCGATGGATTGGAAATCTCTTAGTACAATCCAGGCAAAAATTAGGGATAATGGCAAGTAACTATGTTCAACAAAGGCAAATCTCTCAACAGCAGTAGTTACATCATCGGAAGAAAACTCCAGTCAAGGTCATCTTCGACAGAAGCTCAGGATGCCCCGAATTCAAAGTTGGTAGAAGGATAGTGGTCGTTATGTTTCAACGTAGCCCTTTTCCCTGTAAATTACCATTTTCTAACTTTGTATATACTCTGTGGAATCACGCGTTTGGCTGATCTCCATCCTTTCAATAAAATTTGAGCCCTTGTGCTTTTGTTTGTATTTCTTATTTGTTTTATCTTTACAGAACGACATTTTTAACATGATTAACGATTCCTGAAATAAAACAAAAATGAATTTACTTGTTAAAACTTTTTCTGCTTTTTTAATAAAGATGGCAATTTCTTTTAACTGTTGAACATCGAAAGAACATCAACCGCTTCTCCAGAAGTAAGCGAACTTCAAAGTGAAGAATCAAAGTACTCCTTCTAACCTAGTACGTCTGAATGAAGGGATCAACCGTGTCAGAGACCTTGTTTCGTCTGACAAGCCTCGGCCGAGTTCTCATCTCCTAAGCCCGATCAACGGTATTCCCCGTAGGGATTATCTCTCCTAAGCAAGGTGGAATTGCTATCTTGAACCAGCGATATCTCTATACGCCCCGCGATGGCCGAGTATCCAGTCATGTTCATCTTTTAGTTTGTTTGTTGCGTCAGTTTTGTCAGCATATACATACATACATCATGCATTATTGATTTGCATTTGCATCGCTATCACTCTAGTCGGTCTTATCCCCTAGTGATAAAAGTCCTCTCGATCGAGTTGTCAGCCCCTTCCTCGTCAGGAAGTGTTATGTCTGAACATTCTCTCTCCTCCAGTTTATTTCTGGAAGAAAGTTGGCCCTCGACCACTTTGATAACTTGAACCTCTGAAAAGCCAGAGATAACTTTCAACAAACATCACTCTTCGCCATTGAAGATGATATCCCTACTTTCCCAGATTAAGGAAAATCCACAGGGAAAGCCTCGTAACAGAAATTCAGCAGCATGCCGGTCTCGTTCCGAGAAGACTGCTGATGAAAAGGTCATCGGTACCTCAAAATAGGATCCCATCATATGGCATTTCTCTGGGAAGATCCCGAGAAAAGTATGATGCAAGCTCCCAAACGAATGCAGTCTCCCAAGAGACTCGCTTTCCCCAGTAGAATCGACAGATGGCGTCTCCAAACAAAGAAGTTTGTGTACCTCTACAATTCATACGATTGGGTTCCCCAGCAAGTCTGACATCAAAATTTTTTCCGCTCAAATGGCATCTCCCTAGGAAAATTCGGCGAGAAGTTTGAGGGGAAGCCGCTACGAATAGCGTCCCTTGTCAATAAAGTTTATTGACAAAAGAAACTAAGACCAGTTCCTTAGTAGAAAACCAGGATCGAGGGGGAGTTTAAATCAGAAACTAAGACCAGTTCCTTGGTAGAAAAGCAGGATCGAGGGGGAGTTTAAATCAGAAACTAAGACTAGTTCCTTGGTAGAAAACTAGGATCGAGGGGGAGTTTAAATCAGAAACTAAGACCAGTTCCTTGGTAGAAAACCAGGATCGAGGGGAGGTTTACCTTTTCTAAGCATCATTGCATATCAAAAGAAGATGAATGCGCAAGCTGCCATTCATAGCCATCAAAATTTCGGGTATTCCGATATTTAATCCTCTTGCACCCCGAATGCCCGAATACCTTCGTCATTCACACCTTCGTGTCCAAGAAGATTAAATAGGGGCATCTGTCATACCCCAAATTTTGACCACTTAGATTTCACATCATTGTGCAAATCATCATCACAATATGGATGAACCATCATGCCTCACCAAATGCCTCAAGGGTTGCTGAGCATCCACTACAGTCAAACTTAGGGTTTCAAGCCCTCTCAGAGTCCTTAGACAAAGGATCAATCAAGGAATGACATGATCTTCAACTTGTCTAAACCTCTCAAACATACACAAAGGATCAAAAAGGACTCCCACTTAAAGGATTAAGCACAAGGTTGCTCCCTTTTAGGTGGATCAAGTCTCAAGATCGCCAGTGTCACCAAATTAGGGTTTTGGTCGACCAGGGCCTCCAGATGAAAAATTTCATCTGGACACAAGCCAAAGATCCAAAACATAACCTAATATAATCCATGGAACCTCATGGACCCAGTCATCAAGTCAATTTGATCTCAGGGGATGCATACATCAAAAATCAGGAATTAGGGTTTCTTGACCTAATTCACCCCTAAGTTGACTTTTGGGACAAATCATGAACCAAGACCTTAAGAGAGAGTTTGAGGGTCTCTAATATACCATATTGGTCCATTTGGAACAATGTATTAATCCAAGAAGCTTGAGCAACTAATCTCAATTTCATCTGCACCACCATTAGGGTTTCGCGAGGAAAGTCAACTGTAACTTTGACTTTTGACCTGGACGTGCTCCCAAACCCTAGGACATGCCTCAATATACCCTATGACACCCATGGAACATGTTCATCAAGTTTGATTTAGGTCAAGGACATGATTTCCTGAAGAATTGCACAGTTTGGAATTCATCTGATAAAAAGTCAATTGTGCACAAAAGTCAACTTTGACTTTTTGAGATTTTTCACCAAAATGGATTTTTAACCCTAAAATGATGTTAATGTATGATTTGAATCATCATTCATCAAGAAAAACCAAGAAAAGTTGGATAACTTGTAAAAGGGGTAACCATAAAACTTAGAAATTTTTCTAAGTTATGGAAAAAGTACCACTAATACACTAACTTTGGAGGGTCATAACTCCTAAACCACATGGCCATTTTTTCTCATCCAAAGATGGATTTGTAGCCCTCATTACCCTCTACAAAAACTTCAACTAGACCTAAGTCCAATTCATTAAGGATTTTGAGTAATGGAGTGAGCAAAATCAAGAAATCACACTTTGTTCCAACACTTAGTGAAAATTTCACTAAATCAGATTTTGCTTCACTTTTTGCCAAATGTAGAAGTATTTTTCACTTGAAATCAAAAGAGATCAAAACCAAACTTGTTCAAACAGTTGTTATACCATGTAAGGGCTTTCCAAAATGGCCAAGAACATTACCAAATTCAACTTACCCCATGAGATATGACATTGTCAAGTTGCCTTGCTGAAATCTGTCAAAGGCAAGACAGATTTTGCATTTTGGCTCGATTTGCCAAAATAAGCCAAATTCAAATGCTCTTATCCACTTGGACACATCTGAGGATTGAATCTAAAGGGGACAATCACTTAGCCAAGCCTTCAAAGTCCATGGAACAAGAAATAGCATGCTGAACCAAGAATGGCCAAAATAGGGACAAGACTCCAAATTTGGATTGAAGCATTCAATGGAAGCATCAAGGTGGCATGGACTGAGCCATTCTCATCTGAAATTAGTCAAGACTTATCCAAGACCAAGGGAACCAAAGCTCTGTGCCCTAACATCTAGTCAATGGCTAGAGGAGACTTGGATTTTCATTTGCCAACATTGGCCAAACCTACTTACCAGCTGCCATTCACTATTCCTTGCAAAACAAACTTGCTCTACTATAAATAGAGCTCAATTGTGATCAGTTTGAGTACACTAAAGCCATCTAACAGATGCTTTCCTCAAAATCTCTTTCTCTTGGCAAAAATGCCTTTCTTAGCAAGGTAGCTATCGGGTTTTGAGTTTGAGAGCAATTCCAATCAAACCAATCACTCACACACCTCATATACATCACATATGAGCTGATCAAACACTTAGATCACTTCTGGAACACCAATTTCATGAAATCACCAGCTGGTTGCTTAAATTTTCAATCAAGTTGCAGCTGGGGTACCACAAATTGATCCAGCCAATTTCAATCAAGTCCAACCATTCAAACACACTCCATAGGGTGTAGGGAAGCTGTTCAGATCATCACCACTCATCTGTAACACCTCCAAATCAAAAATCACATTTCACTTGTTGTCACAGCTTGGAGGTAAGCACATACTTGGTCATCTCTCAATCCATGCATATTTCCTCGCACAATAATTTGGCCATATGTTCATAATCATACATGGAATGTTTTCCCTCAATTAATTGCATTGTTTGAATCGTGTATCAAAAATCCTAGCCTTCATGCAAAAATTAGGGTTCTTGAGGTTTCTTCGTGATTTCATGTTTTATGTTTAATTTAAATGAAATTAAGTGTTATAAACATGATCGTGAGGTTGAGACGAGCATAATGATATGTGGATTGCATGATATGATTATGTATTCAGTGAGATTGGATGGAAAACGCAAATCAGCCAAACCCAGAAAAACGCGCGTGTTCTTGCTTGTGTTCTTGGCGCCTTTTTCACAAATTCAAATATTTGAATTTTTGTGATTTTGTTTAATTGATTCAAAAATTAATTTCTCTCTTGAGTTTTAATGATTTTGAGTTGATTCTTTTTTTAATAATTCACAAAAATGTTAAAATATTTTATTTTATCAAAAAATCCCAAAAATATTATTTATTTTATATAATTGATATTTTTTCAAAGAATTAATATTTTAATTGTTTTTGACATTTTAAATATTTTTTCCACATTGATTTTGCAATTTTTAATGCTTTCTAATTATTTTGTAGGTCAATACTTAATTTTTGAAGCATTAATCAAAAATCACAATTTGTTTTTCATATGTTAAACAATTTTGATCATTTTGATTGAGTTTTTATTCAATTAAATACATTTTTGAAAACAAATTAGGGTTTTTGGATTAATTAAACCCTCATAAATCATTTTTAAAACATTTTGGGCCTTTAATAGAGTGTAAGACCGAATCCTTTCTTGACTAAATCATTTTGGGCCTCGTTGTATTGTATAAATCCCGATACCGTCAAAAACAAACGGCGCGATCGTCGCCCTTTTAAAAATAACCTTTTGGGCCTCTCCTTGAGCTATAAGACCCATTCAAAACTCTTTGGGCCTCTAATAGAGTGTAAGACCCAACCCCTTTTGAAAACCAAATTATCTTGGGCCTCAGTCATTGTATAAGACCCACTGCGTTTTCAAAATCTCGGCGCGATCGCCATTTCAAACGAAAAAATCAATTGGGCCTACCCTCGTGTTATAAGCCCCACTCTTTTTCTTTAAAACTTTTTGGGCCTCTTGAGAGAGTGTAAGACCCAACCCCCTTTGTACAGAAAACATCTTGGGCCTCAGTCACTTGTATAAGTCCCTCTGTACAAATTCAAATAGTGCGCTCACTGATAAAACCCTGGGCCTCTCCTTGAGCCGTAAGCCCCAAATCTTTCTTTTTCAAAGCACTTTCTCCTTTGATTTTGTATATACTGTTGTTTCCAATCTTTCTTTGTTGAACAACTAACCAAACAGTATGGAAGCTCTACAACCGAGTAAGTGGTCATTGCTTTCATTTACCGCTTTCATATATATATAACTGTATTGTGGGGCTGTTTCACTGTAAGTCTTCTTTCATAAACTCATATAAACTGTGTAATAATAGTATAGATATTTCGAGTTTCCCCGGCAACTACGTCTAGAACTAGGTGACGCCGTTTCGTTTATTCATAGAAATAGACAGCTAGATCCCAAATAGGATCACCAGATACAGTCTTCTCTTCGGCTGTCCTCATTAGGAACTGTCAAGAAATTCTATCCCCCAGAGATGAATTATTCTTGGTGAAACTTCTCTTGAATTTCTTCAAAACCTCAGAACTGTTCACTAAATGAATTATTCTCGGTGAAACTTTTCTTGAACTTTTCTTTGGTTTGGGACCCACGGGGTTCTTAAAAGCATCGGCCTCCTCTTGGGCATCGTACAAGGACCCACAGGCTTCCTAAAAGCAACCCCGCCTCCTCTTGGGCTTAGTACAAGGACCCTACGACTTCTTAGAAGTATTCACAGCCTCCTCTTAGGCTTCGTATAATGATCTCTTCCTCCGGGAATGATAGCCTCCTCTTGGGCTTAGTACAAGGACCCGTCGGCTTCTTAAAAGATTCCAGCCTCCTCTTGGGCTTCGTACAAATTATCCCGACGACCTCCTAAAGGTATAGGAACAGAACCTAGTCATCTTCATAGAATAATCCTTTCATAGAGTCTACTACTGTTTCTCAAAACATGGTACAAAAGATGAAACTCTAGACTTGAACAGTCTAACTTCCTTGAGTCTCAAAGACATTCTCAAGTGACCCCTTTGTTAAATAGGAAGGAAACCCGCAGACTCGGACAGTCTCAATACCCTTCGGATTTCCCGCTTCCTTAAAGAACAGGAATAACCCGGATCCTTGAATCAAATCCTTGAGTATAGTGTTACTCATATAAGAACTGATTTTCTCTTTCAAAATCAGTATACTGGACCTGTCACTTAACTGAAACAGTAACCATAGCCTCCTCTTGGGCTTTATACAATGATTCTCACCAGCGGAGTCAAACAACGTTTAGCCTCTCTCTCGAGCTTTGTACGAGACACATAAGAGACTCCCTCGTTGAGTCAATCACCCCTTTCGCCTCCATCTCGGGCTTCGTACGAGATACAAAAAAGGCTCTCTTGTTGAGCCAATCAAATTTTTAGCCTCCATCTCGGGCTTCGTACGAGATATAAAAGACTCTCTTGTTGAGTATAAAAGATTCTCCTTTTGAGTCAACCCTTTTAGCCTCTCTCTCGGGCTTCGTACGAGACACACAAAAATACCCTTTTGTTGGGCAATAGCCTCCTCTTAGACTTTGTATAAGAAAACTACTGGTTGATCCAATCAACCTTTTAGCATCAAAGTTGTGCCTCGTTCGCAGTACACAAACATCAACAACTCCTTCCCCTTCATCTAATCGCTGTAAGCGGCAAGCCTCTGGATCATCTACATCCACGCCACTGTCCCTCTTTTAGCATGAGAAATTCCTAAGGAAAGATAGCATTGCTCTACACTGAGTTAAAGTCTTCTCCTTCGGGTTAAAATCCCCTTTAAAGGAAATTATGGCATTGCTAGGATCCGCGTATCCCGGTTAAAGTAATTCTCCTTTATAACCAGTCACCCAACAGTTGGGACAGACAAACCCTTCTTTAGAGATGACAAATTCTCTCCAAAACCGAGGTCTTTTAGCTTCACGTCTTGGGCTTTAAACAAGACACAAATAGACTTTTTAGCTTCATATCTTGGGCTTTGAACAAGATACAAACAACCTTTCGCTTCACGTCTTGGGCTTTGAACAAGACACCAAAAACAACCATTTCCTCCCGTAGAATAGGAGGAACTACGAACGCTCTGATTTCCCTGTTTCGGTAAACGGGAATACGTAGGCATAAGATTGAAAGAAAAATCTTAGCGAGCACAATCAACAAAAAACCCAAATCCCATATCTCCATCAATCAAAAGCAGTAATTCAAAAGCATCAGTCCTAACATCCTAATCCTTGTTCCCCGCTAGAAAGTCCTAGAAAGAAAGAAAATCGTATTGCCGAAAATACAAATAACCAGTACAAAGGCCCCCCCACATTGATAGCATTCGTAACCTAACAGACCGTTGTTTAAACTCAGTATGCAAAGCAGGGTTAATTGGAGACATCTATTTCCCTTCCTTAATCAGCTCACAATAGGATAAAAAATGAATCGACCTGTAGTTTTAAGCTCAAACCGCAGAGAGCGACCAGCGCTTAAGAGCCGCGTCCAAAATCGCTCGCTACAGATACACCATACGAATTCCTCCTGAATTCTCATGTACAGATATCCTTGTTCCCTGAGATACAACCCAATTGAATATGGAATGCTTCGTATTCCTCAAATAGACATAGAGAGACCCTTAGTTTGCTAGCTCGCCTAGATGTTCTTAATACTTGAAGGTCATCAAACACATGCTTTAGAAATCCTTAAGTTATTTGCTTCACAAGCACCAAACTGATCCACTTCTCTCTAGCATGACTTGTATCAGAAGAAACCACCTCTCCACAAGTATTCTGACTCCAGCAAGAGTCAGTCTTCTTGATAAACACCCCATGATCCAAGACAGTCTTCAATTTATCATTCTCCCATATGATAAGATATAACACTTCTGATTCAACTGATGAATATCCACTTCCATATTCTGAACACATCAGAATCCAGACCTTTATGCAACCAACCCATGATCCACTTCAGTCTGATACCACATTTACACCAGACTTCCAAGACAGTCCTTTACTCATCATTCTCCCATATGACAAGATAAATACTTCTTAGACACGATATGAGTGTCAAGTTCCACACACAGAACTTAGAATCCTACTTCAAGGATAACCAACCCAGATGATGTTCTAACATCAGTTAGGACATCCTTCAAATATCACAGACACCATACACCATAGTTCTTGATATGCTCCACCACTGGACTTACTACTGCATGGTAATCCAACTGAAGATCTTCATACAACACTGTGCCACCAGCTTAATGAATAAGAACTTCAGACCACCCCAGATAGAAATAAACTCTTATCCACCAAAAGAGGGTAATCTTCCATAATCAACTTAGAACTTCTACCACAAGCTCTAAGATAGAACTGAACCAAAACCTCCTTAAGTCTTCAACCAACTACCCTTCTGCCGAAGAGTAATTAGGTCCAATCACCCTGCTTGAATGCACGATAAAGATCAACCAAATGCCACTGTTTGGTTAATCTTAACTTTTTTTCAGAGTTTCAGACAATCTTTTGATCCACCAATGAAACCTAATCTTCAAGTTACATAATCTACTTACTCTGTAGCAAGCCATCTTGGAAACACCAAGCCTTATACATGTAACATCTTCTCCTTCCCACAGGTCCCGCAAACTTCATGAGATAGACCTTGTTGAATCATTAATCCCATTTATTTCTGAGAAGATCAACTTATCTTATGATGATGCGCCACAACATCAACTAAGGCCCTGAAGTTTCTGCTTGATGTCATGACATCTGATTAGACATACAGCTGAGGAATTCATCCCTTCCCTCTGCCACTTAGAAGAACCTCCTCCCTATAACAGAACAAGAGTTCCATGTTCTCATAGACTTGATTCAATGGTGACTTGGTACTTGTGAATATCAAAAATAGAAATTGATCTTAAATCCTTGTTCAATAACCCTGTTTCACTGTTGAAGCCATACTCCAACAAATCACTCCATGAACACTTATCAAGTATTCAATCTTTGCAAGTATCTTCCTTGACAAAAAAGTGTTGATATACCAAGGCTGCCACCCTTGACTCAAGTAACTAAGATTCTCTCTGAACAAACCCTATTTACCTCAACAGTTATAAAATCTCCATTCAGATTGGATTCATCATTAGGATTAAGATAGATGAATCCTTCCTTGCACTTTTGGATGGTGAAAATAAATCACCTCCACTGTCTTCAGATTTATGTTTCACAGAAACACTCTCTAGTCAGAAGAGTAACTAGAAGACTCCAGATCCATGACTGAGATGTCTATATAAGTGGACTTGAGAGAATTCTCAAGTGTCTTTGACAACTTAGCCGAAATATAATTTATTAAATTCCTAGAGCAAGAACTTGATAAACTTAATCTCAACTCCCCTTCTCTTCAACTGACTTCAAGATACACAATGGAATCAAGCTTCCAAGTACCAAGTCACCATAATAGACATCTACCAACAACTCTCTCTATTCCATCGCTCCCGACTTTGGAATGAAAAGATGCAGGTATCTTCAAATATAGAAGCCGACGATTGAGATCCTCCACCATTTGTCTTCAGTAACAACTCCAGAATCCCATAAATACCAGAGTTCTTCCATCAGAACCATATGCAGCAGAACCACCAAGGAACAAATTCAACATGCCCTAATAAGATGTCAGAACATCTTATACAACACCCCAACATGAGAACTAGCCACTTCTCCTGCAGTTATTGTAGAACCTCCTTATAAACTTGAACAACCACCAAGTTGTTACCTTTGATCCAGAACATCCATCACTTCCATTAATACTCGTGAGTATGTCTGAGTGAATGATATGATCTCAAAAAAAATTCATTTTTTAAAGCACCAGAAAGTATTTCCCAAGATTTCATCCAGAAACAGACAAGATGCCTGCTCTGATACCAATTGAAATTCTGGCCAAGCAGATCACTAAGATGTCGGACATGATGTCGTGACACTTGATCTCTGCTTCTCACAATGTCAATAAGGAGAATAATACAGATTGCAGAAAGTAAACGAACACACAACAATTGTTAACCCTGTTCGGTGAACAACAACACCCCAGTTATGATAAGTATGTTCTATTATGTTGAGTAGTATGAAATTGTTGTTTAGTAGAAATTTTTATTGATTTTGTGTTGTTCCTAAGTTCAAAAACTTGAAGGAACTGTGTGGTTAATGTCAAGATTGATGAATCAACATACAATTGAGTGCTAATGATATACTTGAGTAGAGGTACAGTTGCAAGGTACGTGTTATGAAACTTGGGATTTGTGTAAAACATGTTATCATGAATTCTTTTGAAATACTTTTTCAATTGTGAATCACTTAGAACATAGCCTTTGTGAGGAAGCTTTCATTGTATAATATATACGGGATACCGACATCCTCATTTAACTTGTTCTTATTATGTTTAAATCATGCATGTGTGTTGATTTGTGTGAAAGAAAGAAAAGGATCAAGGAAATTTTTTTTGTATTGTGAGAAAAACCACTTGAACAAATAGAGTGATCAATCTACCTTGTGAAGGAGCGATCATTTGTTAACCTCGTTGCGCCTTTCTATCAAGATTTGTGTGGATAATTGAATTGTGTAAATATTGTATATGAAAAATAATTAAATTTTGGAATGGGTCTTGATTTTTTGTTTGTGAAACCTTTGAACCTCAACCTTTAAGTATGGTTGCGGTTGATGTTCCTTGCCTTAGATGTGTGAGAGCATTCTTAGCACCATATTTTGGTTGTATTCAAAGTTGGGGAGAAATTGGTAGATTATGGCATTGTGAAAAAGAAAGTGGTTGTAAATAATGAAAGAGCATGAAAAAGAAACAATGAAAAGAGAAAATGAAAAAGAAAGAAAGTTGAGCATGAATTACCAACAAATAAGCTCAAGGTTGTAATGATGCCTCAAAGAAAAGAAAACAAGAGGGTTAGGGTCTTGAATTGTGTATGAATGTGAGAATTGAATGCTTTCATATGATTAGGAATTTTTGTTTCAATAACTTTGATAAATGACCCTTCCTTGTTGCCCAAGACAAATTACAACCTTTGAAGTCCTTGTGATCCCTTCTTTTAGACCCATTAATGCATGTTGTTTGTTGAATGCATAATTCGATCCGGATGTTTGTAGGATTGTTTGGTGAGTTATAAAACCTCATAATGTTCTTATCCCTTGATGAATGAGTGCTTAGGTGTGATTCATGTTGAAGTTGTATTGCTCTAGAAGTCTTGATTTATGTTTTACACTTAGCAATAGTTTCCTCTCCATGATTTGTTGTGAGTATGGTAAGTTTAGCTTGTGTGTATTTCTGTTTTTTGAACAATGAAATTTGAGTTGTTCTATCATGTTGATTTTGATTTCTTGTACATTGTTTTGGGGTTCATTTTTGTTTGACAAACTTTTGTTTGAGGACAAACAAAATAATAAGTTGGGGAGAGTTGTTAAGTGGCAAATTGTGCATGTTTTTTATAGTATTTTGTGGCCCTTTCCAATTGTTCCTTTGGTATTTTAGTAGTAAATCCATATGTTTTAGTGTAAATACGCATGTCTCCGATTATGCATGTAAATATTATGAATTTTGATCATTTTAATGCTTTTTGATATGTTTTATTGCCGAATATAATACTTGGAACCTATGGATGATGGAAGGGTACTTTGAAGATCAATTTTGCGGCAATTTGATGGCAAACCGCGTTTAGAACATTTTTCAACGTGGGTTCAGCACGCTTTTGTGATGAAGTCAGTAGCTAAGGTCCTTTGACCGCGCTTAGCACGCTCCAACCGCGCTTAGCACGCTTTATGGGAATTTTCCTCCTTTGTGCTGATCGCGCTAAGCAAGCTCTAATGGCGCTTAACGCGGTTCCACTTATAGGCACATTGTGGAACTTGTATAAATAGGCACATGAGTAGATATTTTGAGACACTTGATATTTTTCTGCACTTTTAAGATTAAAGTGGGACTTTTCGGGTTTGAAGCTTAGAAATTCCAAGAGAAGTGAGAATCAAAACTTTGGAGCATCAATCTTCGATCTTTCGAATTTGATGCTAGTAAAGCTTTCCTTTTTACTTGTTAATCAAGTTACCATGGTGATGGCTAGCTAAACCCCTTTTGTGTTAAGATTAGAGGTAGTTAACCTTACTAGTATGTATTTCTTTTGATCTTTTGTATGTGAACAGAGTTGATGATCAATATATGATGAGGATCTTTGCTTTTAATGATATTTGTATGGTTTGATTCACTCTAGAGATAGATTTTCCAAGTCTTGATCTAAGTTCTTCATCTATTAATAAACAAACTCTATACATAGATTTGGGAGTTAATATTTGCTTTGTATTGATCTTTATGTTTATTGTTTCGATTGTTGTTTCGAGAAATCATCTAGCGATTGAAACAATAATACCCACGAAGCCGCTTTAGAAATAAACAGAACCGAGGGAATACGCGATTAAATTGATCTAAACCAAGTTCACATGCCTGATTAATCGAATATGTATGAAATAGGTTAACGTAATCTAATCTTGACATGCTTTTCTTAAAACAAACATCTTTTTATACTTTACTCTTTGCCACCAAAACAAGTGAAAACTTATGTTACCAAACCAAAACTCTTTGAAAACCCTTTTCTTGAAACTCATAAACTATTGAACGGCAAGCATCTAATATCAGAACAATCCCTGCGGATACGATAAAACAACCCACCGAAATACTTTTCAACATTGCACATGCTTTGTTTATGATATTAGTCTAGGTAAAGACAAACTCTCTGCCAAATATCTAAAATGTATTTTTCTAGGCTACTCACGAATACAAAAAGGATATAGTTATTTTTGTCCCCAACTTCAACGACACATTGTTTCCTCTGATGTTACATTCTTTGAAGGTTCCCCATTTTTCTCTGCCTCCGTGTCACCCGATGAGACTTGTAACTTAGATGCTCAAGATGTCACTTCTATCATCCCCACACCCATTAAACCTCCATTGCAGGTCTATCAGCGACAGACACCCTGTCCATCAGAAGTTAGAGATGATATTAATCCACCAGCACCACCTACTGCTCCAAATGTTCCTCCAGCTACGTCTCGTGAACTACACCTCCAAATAGCATTACAAAAAGGTATTCGATCTCTTACTCCAAATCCTAAATATGCATGTGTTTTTAATTATGACTGTCTTTCTACTACCTAAGTATCTTTTGTGTCTGCTTTAAATTTTGTGTCTATTCCTAAGTCTACAAGTGAGGCTATGACTGATCCCAATTGTCGTCAAGCGATGGTGGAAGAAATGGCTGCATTGTATTCAAATAACACTTAGGATATTGTTACTTTACCTTCCGACAAAAGTACAGTAGGATGTCGATGGGTTTATACAGTGAAGGTTGGACCAGATGGTCAGATCGATCATTTCAAAGCTCGTATGGTAGCCAAAGGATATACACAGATATTTAGCCTTGATTATAGTGACACTTTTTCTCTAGTGGCCAAGATTAGTTCAATCCGTCTCTTCCTTGCAATGGCTGCTATTAATCATTGGCCACTTCATTAATTAGACACTAAAATTTCCTTTTTACATGGAGAATTAGAGGAGGAAGTATATATGGACCAACCTCCAAGTTTTACCATTCTTGGCAATTCTAGACTTGTTTGTCGGCTTCGTTGGTCTCTTTATGGGCTGAAACAGTCTCCACGTGCTTGATTTGGTCGCTTAAGCTCTGCCTTGATACAGTTTGGTATGACTAGATGTGAATAAGATCACTTGGTTTTCTTCCTTCATTCCTCTACCGGTCAACGCATCTTTCTAGTGGTCTATGTTGATGACATTGTTATCACTGGAGATGATACAAAAGGTATCCAACGACTCAAAACTCATCTTTTCAACAACTTTCAGACAAAAGACTTGGGTTGACTCAGATACTTTTTGGGTATTGAAGTTGCTCAGTCCTCATCAGGCATTGCAATTAACCAACGTAAGTATGCATTAGACATCCTCAATGAAACCGGTATGCTTGATTGTCGTCCAATTGATACTTCTATGAATCCCAACGTCAAGCTTCTTCTGGGTCAAGGGGAGCTGTTGAAAGACCCGGTAAGATATTGACGTCTAGTTGGTAGAATCAATTATCTTACCATCACCAGACCAGATATTACATTTGCAGTGAGCATTATGTGTCATTTTCTGAATGCTCCTTGTGATACTCATTGGAATCCAGTTATTCGGATTCTCTGATATATAAAGAATGCACCAAGAAGAGGCTTATTATATGAAGATAAGTGTGATGCTAAAATCACGTGTTATTCAGATGTAGATTGGGTAGGATCACCGTCGGATAGGAGATTCACTTCTAAATATTGTGTTCTTATTGGAGGAAATGTGATTTCTTGGAGGAGGTAGAAACAAAACACAATTGCATTATCTAGTGCTGAAGTTGAATATCGTGTTATGGCAGCAACATCAAAGGAACATGCGTGGCCTAAGAATTTACTCTCAGAAGTTAGGTTTGGAGACCTTCAGGACACAAGACTCATATGCGACAATCAAGCGGCACTTCACATTGCATCCAATCCGGTATTCCATGAACGGACCAAGCACATAGAAATAAATTGTCACTATGTAAGAGAAAAAGTTCTATCAGGAGAAATAACCACAAAGTTTGTCAAATCTGAAGATGAATTGGCAGATATGTTTACCAAGTCTCTTAAGGGTTCTCGAGTGAATTATATCTGTATCAAGCTCGGATCATACAATATATACTTTCCGGCTTGAGGGGGCGTGTTGAGAATCAGTTACAAATCAATTAGTATTGATTTGCATTCAATTAGTCATAAGTGTAAATTATGTTATTACCTATTGTGTATACCTATTTTGTATATAAATATTTAGCATGTGTGATTATATTTGGCACTCATAAATACAATCACAATAGAGGTCTCTTCTGTTACAACCAATTTCGACATCATGACTTATCGCTTCAAATATGATAGATAAGATGTACTTTGAGGGTAATTGTTCTTACCTGGTCAAAGTCTAAATTAGATATGCCAAATTCGTCTGCCCAATTAATTAATAGCACTCTATTTATTGACATACATGTTGACCTTCATTCCATGACACCACATAGTAACAAAGTCTCCCTCTTCTTTTTAAGTGTTGATCTACATCTAAGAATTGTCCACACTGTTGCCACACAAACACTACTAGAAAACACTGTTTTAGCCTCAACGTAAAATGGATGCTAAACGTTGAAATCTGGACGCTAACAGCAATTTAGCGTCAATTTAGCGTCCAATTCATTGACGACAATAAAAACCTTGAAGCTAAACATTAGCATCCTGCTGAAGCTACTTAGAATTTACATAAATGGACTCTAAAACGGAAGCTAAATAATGATCTAATCGTAGATGCTAATTAGTGTTTGTAATCTACTGATGCTAAATTAAACATCAACATATTTTAAACTCTAACTAGCATTAATTTTTAGGGAAGCTAAATTTAGCATCAAAATATTTAAAAGGATAAATAGCGTTTATTTATTGTTGATTCTAAATTTAGCATCCAAAATAAAAAATAATAAATCAAATTTATAATATTATTAAATACCAAACATAAGAAATTTATATTAGGCTTAATTTAGTGACGTGACAATCCTAATTCACTTTAAACTAGCAGTTCATGTTTTTTTTTTGAAACGGCAAATGAATATTATTAGAGCAAAACCAAGGCACAAGAAATGCCTTAAAATACAGATCAGGCTGCTAGAAAAAAGCAGGTTCCTCACACCAGATAACAGAAACAAAATAAGGCATAGAAACAATAAACAGCCGCTACACACCAGCCCAAAGACAACACTGCACCAGGCCTTAAGAAAGCACGGGCAACCAAATCAAATAAAAATCAACTACCAGCCCCCACGCTGCGAATTCACGCAAGGCCAAAGAAAGAAAAAAAAACTCTGCACCGTGAACACCAGACAAAACTTGCAAGGATAATCTCACACCAGACAAAACTCTGCACCGTGAACACCAAATCAAATAAAAATCAACTACCACCCCCCACATTTACATGATCCATATCATCAAGACAATCTCACACTAGAATTTCTCACCAAAAGTTTATAAACTTATTGACATAGCATTACTCGACCATTGCAGGAATAAGTTCCCTCGACAATCTCACATGCTGTCATTGACCTTAACAAATTTCTATTGCTAACTGACCATTTCAACAAAAATTCATAACAGAACTTTCACACAAATAGTCAACATTCCAATTCAAAACTAACTAAAGTCATAATAAACCTGCAACTAACTTGCGAAAGACTAAGCTAACCTCACCTACAAGCCACAATGCAAAGCATCATCTGCAACTACAAGTTGCCAAACAAGGAAAAAAAACACAAGCTGCAAAGAGAAACTACAGGCTGCAACACAAGGAAACCAAGCCACCAAACAGAGAGCAAGTTACAAATGCAACTAATTAATATCATAGCAGAATCAAAACCAACTTTAACAAAATTCCACTAACCTCAATTCAAATCCAATTCGTGACAGAAACTCTTTTTAACATAACAGAGATTTGTGGCCTGAGGGGTGCTGAGGGTTTTCATTGCCCTGCCATACACATAACAGAGATTTGTGGCCAGAGTTTTTTCATTGCCCTGCCATACACGCTTTTCTTCCAATTTTCCTCTACCAACTACATAAAATTCTCATCTAACCTCCCACACAATATTAAATAATAATTCTATACATATATTTCAAAAGCAGATTTGAAAAGATTCATAGCATTAATTACCAGCCATATATTTCAAAAGTTCTCAACCTGCTACAAAAGGGTCACAATAGAACTCAAAAAGTGAACCCATAATATGTCACTAGTAGAAACTAAATAATCCTAAGGCAAACCCATAATATGTCACTAGTTCAAAAAAACTAAGTAGGGTCATACAAAAAATATGAAAGTTGTGTCATTGTTAAAAGACTAGCCTAGGTCATCCTCTGATTGATCATCAAGATCATCATCCTCCAATAGATCATCAAGAGCACTGTTATAATGCGGATGAGGTCGACTAGTACTGCAAGATCCACCTCCTGAATGATGCTCTAAAGCCGTCATCCTTTTCCTAAACTCTTCCATATCAATTAGGAATTGGTTTTGCAACTCCTTCGTACGTTGATCATCCTCAACCGCTCTTTGGTTTGCTTCATCCGCTCTTTGGTTTGCTGTAGCTGCCTCCCGATGAAGCATCTCAATGACCTCATGTTCAGGAGGACATGACTCTTGAGTAAGATGAGATACACCTGGTCTAAGGTTAACAGACAAAGCTCCAGTTCCGTAACAATGACCTCGAGAAATACCCCCGGCAACATCTACCCACAATTCAAGTCTTTTCTCACCATCAACCTCTAGTGTATCACTTGTAGTATGCTCATCATTCTTAATTAGTTGAGTAAGACGTTCCTGATAGTTATCCTGGAAAAAAATAAGTAACATAAGTTTGATGGTTTACAGTTTTAAACATTCATAAGTTTGATGGCAGGTGCATCACTCTGTCACAGATCAAATCTAATAGAGTAGTTAAAGATAGTATTAGTTTATCATTTCTAGATTTTTGTTATTCTATTGCTGAGCTGTTATTCTCTTGCTGAGCTGTACAAGTTTGTTATAACAACTTCAGTTAGTTAGATCTAGATAACCTCTCTACTTTATCAAACTCTATCAAAATCAACTTAGATTAGATCCATCACAGTTTTGATGGCAGGTGCATCACTCTGTCACAGATAAAACTAAAGGATATAGTTGGCTTTATTCTTAATCGTTATAAATTTCTACACTCTAGTCTATAAGCATCCAACATAGATGTGCCTAATTTATAAAAGATCAGAACCACCATTTACCGACATCGCTGCATTATAATAAATTAGTAACAATAATAACTTTTCCAATTTGAATTCAAATTGATGGTCCTTAATTTACAATAGTATCTGACAAGAATCCTAAAGCATACACAGTCAGATGATGGGAGCAAGCTTAAGCTTGCTACTCTCCCTGCTTAAAAAAACAATTTATGTGTTAGAAACTTCAGATTCCGGCAGATCCATGAAAGTGTAGGCATGTGACAGATCCTTGACATTAGTTATGTGACATGTGACAGTCTTTCATTAAAGATCCATGAAAGTGTGGGCATGTGACAGACTATCAAATATTAACTCAATTCACCCAAACAACTTACATAATTTTTTTCAGCACGACTATCAACCCAATCGCCTGACTTCTTTTTATGGGTAGCCAAAAAAAGCTCATCAGGATAGAAAGCTCGTCCAAGTATTTTGCTCTGCCAATAAAGTCAATCAGTAACAATCTTTCATGAATTCTATGTAACCACAATAATTAGTATACGAACTTAATATTTTTCATTTTTCAAGAACCATGTAGCCTAACTATAACAGAATTTTTGATTTCACTGCCAGTTACACAATTAACAGAATTTTAACTAACTATAATAAACCTTCTCTAACTCAATCAATATCAAAATACTATATTGCATTACTTCCTTAAATATAAACATGTAAGTTTTATTCAATATGCAAATTCATACATACCATATCAAGTGCAATGTCGTGATGAGCCTTGCGTCCTGTGGTGTGGACAGCTTCTCCCTTACTTGAACTCCGGTTAATCTTGTTTTGTGAAGACATCTTTTTGAAACCATCACTCTCCCAATGTTTAAGAAGACCCTTATATGCATCCTCTCCCATCCACCTTGGTCTTTCCTCCTTATCTCTCACTTTTGTAAGCATGTCAGTAAGGCGTTTAGGACATTTTTTATCAAATACCTCTCTGATTTTCTTCGCATGATGAGGCTCCCATGAAACATATTTCTGGTCGACAATGTAAGTAGAATGAAATTTAATTCCAAAAAATATATTCATATCAGAGGTGGTATAATTCAATTGTCACAAAGTAACTACAACCAATTTATAAGGCTTACCGAAAATATTCCAAACCATTCTTCCTGGGGAACATTTTTCCAACACGTATAGATGTCTCGAAACTGTTTCCTAATAACCATACTAATTGCATTAGCAGCAGCTTTTCCAAGAGCAAATCTACACACACCAAAATGTAAATTGTAAAAGAAATAGATTTAAATAAAAGTAAATTCATGACAAATTATTAAAAAAAAAAAATGAAATACCCTTCACCAAGAGGTCGTATCATTATCTTCGTAACATTATCCTCTTGATGGACCTCTTGTTCATTCTGTAGGTGATCCCCCTCAACATTGTCCGTAAGATTCGCCTCCTCTAGGGAAGGTTGGGGTGTCGCTTGGACTCTTGTCGGTGCGGTCATTAGTGAAGGTTGGACCATTGGTGTTGTTTCTTGGACTATTGTTGGTGCTGTCACTTGGGGTGGTTGGACCACTCTCATTGTTTCTTGGACTATTATTGGTGCAGTAACATGGGATGGTTGGACCACTCTTGTTGTTTTTTGGACTACTGTTGGTGCCATCACTTGGGAAGGTTGGATCTCTTTTGTTGCTTCTTGGGCTAATGATGGGGTAGGATGGAGTACTTTAGGGGCTGGTTGGACCACAGGTTGTGTCTTTTGGACTGTTGGTGAGGTAGGATGGGCTGATGATGGTAAACCCAATTTCTTAAGGCGCTTCTTGTTGGCTTCAACAAGCTTCTTGGTAGCTTTATCAAGATCGCCAGGTCGTAACAACCTATGATGAACAATGGTGGAAGACTTCTTCCTCTTAGTTCCATGGCATTGTCCAGTCATTTTTCTCAATGTATAAGTCTTCCTGCACAATAGTAATTAAGTACATACTGTATAATTTAAAAAATACATCCTGTATAATAAAAAATACATTCTATATAATACATTAATAACAAAACATAAGAAAAAAAAGAGAGCAATAAAGAGAGATTATGGCAGTAACCTGTTGCACCGAAGGTGAAATATAAACAATAAATGGAAAGGAGCAGTAACCTACACCGCCTTAGATTCTGACGATTTAATGGGGCAATCCTCCTTAAACAATTACTCAAAACCTGCAAGAAAATCAGAACAAAGACATCATCATTGTTTTTCCAAAACCAGTGCAAGACATGTTTAAGGACCACATTCATAGCAGGTTGTATCCTTTTCCAATTCCAAGACAAGGGCCATACACATTCAGAGCAGCATTAAAACATGAATTACAAGTCATAAGTTTGTTTCCAAAACAAATTGACACGCATCAGTGAGAGAGCATATCAGATCAGAAAAATCAGTAGCAGAAAAAATTCACAATACTATTACAGAGCAAGAGGCACACCAGAAAAATCAGTTTTTATCAGTTCTCACATCACCAACATACACAACACGCTTCACACACATTTAGGTGTCCATATATTTTTAAAATAAACTAGAACATCAACTACAACTTTCTCCTTTCCATGGAACTTACAACTACTTTAATACAAAAACAAACTAATCCATATCATCTTCTTGGTCTTCATTGTTGTCATCATCATCCTCATCATCAACATCATCATCATTATCATCATCATCTTGCTCGTCCATGTTTTCTTCATCATTTTCATCCTCATCTATTTCCTCCTCCTCCTCTTCCCCATCTTCCGAATGACCATCTTGAACCATCGGGTCATTGTTAGGAACAATTACCCGATCAACCTCATCAAAGAATGATTGATCAGCTAAACCATGTAGTAGTTCCAATTCTGTGATGGATACAACAGGTGCCGTATTATCTGATTGATAAGGCATTTCATCCTCTATTATTTCAATCTCCACATGTCCTCTTGGTTTTGTACTAATTGCTGCACACCAACCACACATATCTTTACACATTTCTGGATAAGGAACATAATACACTTGTCTTACTTTTTGCGCAAGGATGAACAGGTCATACAAAGAATAATGTCTATTCATTTTAATGTCAACAATATTATATTACGGATGAACCCGTGTCCCTCTATTTTTTGTTGGATCAAACCATTCACAAAAAAATAGTGTTATCTTATTTTTTAATTATTGGTATTCCAATTGAAAGATATGTTGGATGATGCTATAATAATTGTCTTCTCCTCCCTCTGTAAGACCTTTTACGTGTACCCCACAATTTGTGGTCTTTTTTCCCTTACTCCACGCTTGAGTATGAAACTTATACCCATTAACAAAGTATATATTCCATGATATTGCCTTTGATACAGGACCCCTAGATAGGCCTCTGATGTATGGGTTAGTCACACCATTTCGCTCATTATGCACCTATACATATGACACGAGTAAACTTAGAGAGAGTTTATTAGTTAACTTTATAAATTGATTGGATTGAACTTACATATGCCTTCAGCCACAAAGGAAATTCTGCATATATTAGACTTGAAGAATCTTGGTTGTCGATAGAATTGCATTCCAAGAATATGCTGACATCAATCACAAATTTAATAAGTATAATCATTATTTTGTGAGCATAATTAATGTGATATGAATGTAACCTACTCAAGATATGGTTTAATCTCATCACAATTGATAAGGACATGCACATGAGCAGATGTCCATTCTTTATCTGTCATCCAATGATCTTTAGACTTTCCACTAGGACTTCCATACTTGTCAAAGATTGATAATGTTTGTAGAACTCCCTCATTTCCAATCCGAGGATCATTTCTAAGACTTGAAGTTGGTGGGAGACTAAAGGTCTTGAAATAGTGAGAACAAAAATAGGTTGTCTCTCGGTGTAAGTTGCTAACACATATGGAATCTTCAACTCTAGCCTTATTTGTAACTGAACGCTTTGAATCTCCCATCAACCTACATGTAAGATGTTTTCGTATCATTTTTTATCAAAAATGCTAACATTTAAACAAAAAAATATATCTAAATTACCTTTCGAATGGATACATCCACCGATATTGTACTGGACCACCAAGGATTGCTTCACTTGGAAGGTGAATCGGAAGATGCTCCATCGAGTCAAAGAAGCCTGGTGGAAAAATCTTTTCAAGTTTACATATGATAATTGGAATGTTTTTTTCCAACTTAACCAAGTCTTCCATCATCAATGTATTGCAACATAAGTCTTTAAAGAATTTACTTAATTCTGTTAACGGCTTCCATATCTCTATTGGCAAAGAACGAAAAGCAATTGGGAGTAAACACTCCATAAAAACATGACAATCATGACTTTTCATACCATGCATCCTACCCTTGGTGACATCAGCGCACCTAGCAAGGTTTGAAGCATAGCCATCAGGAATTTTTAGTTCCTTAATCCACTTACACACTGATTTTGCCTCCTCTGGTGTCAAAGTATATCTTGCCTTTGGTTTCGCCATTTTTCCATTAGGAAGATCTCTCATCTCTAAGTCTCCACGCAAACAGAGCATCTGTAAATCCATTCTTGCCTTTTCATTGTCCTTTGTTTTTCCAGCAACATTCATGATAGTGTTGAACACATTATCAAAAACATTCTTCTCAATATGTATCACATCAAGATTATGCCTTAACAAATTGTCCTTCCAATATGGAAGATCCCCAAATATACTTTTTTTTTACCAATGATGAGTTTTTCCATATGTAGCGAGCGATTTTGGACGCGGTTCTTAAGCGCTGGTCGCTCTCTGCGGTTTGAGCTTAAACTACAGGTCGATTCATTTTTTATCCTATTGTGAGCTGAATAAGGAAGGGAAATAGATGTCTCCAATTAACCCTGCTTGCATACTGAGTTTAAACAGCGGTCTGTTAGGTTACGGATGCTATCAATGTGGGGGGGCCTTTGTACTGGTTATTTGTATTTTCGCCAATACTGTTTTCTTTCTCTTTTACCTGGGCAGAAGGTTTCTGGCAGGGAACAAGGATTAGGATGTTAGGACTGATGCTTTTGAATTACTGATTTTTTATTGATGGAGATATGGGATTTGGGTTTTTTGTTGATTGTGCTCGCTAAGATCTTTTCTTTCGTTCTTATGCCTACGTATTCCCGTTTACCGAAATAGGGAAATCAGAGCGTTCGTAGTTCCTCCTATTCTATGGGAGGAAATGGGTGTTTTTGGTGTTTTGGTGTCTTGTTCAAAGCCCAAGAAGTGAAGCGAAAGGTGGTTTGTATCTTGTTCAAAGCCCAAGATGTGAAGCTGAAAGGTCTATTTGTGTCTTGTTCAAAGCCCAAGACGTGAAGCTGAAAGACCTCGACTTTAGAGAGAATTTGTCATCTCTAAAGAGGGGGAAGGAGAATTACTTTAACTGGGATACGCGGATCCGAGCAATGCCATAATTTCCGAAGAAAGGGTTTTAACCTGAAGGATAAGACTTTAACTCAGTGTAGAGCAATGCCATCTTTCCTTAGGAATTTCTCATGCTAAAAGAGGGACAGTGGCATGGATGTAGATGATCCAGAGGCTTGCCGCTTACAGCGATTAGATGCAAGGAAAGGAGTTGTTGATGTTTGTGTATTGTGAACGAGGCACAGCTTTGATGCTAAAAGGTTGATTGGATCAACCAGTGGTTTTCTTATACAAAGCCTAAGAGGAGGCTAATTTCCGCTAGGAAAATCATTATACAAAGCCTAAGAGGAGGCTATTTTGTGTCTCGTACAAAGCCCGAGAGAGAGGCTAAAAGTTTTTTGACCCGACGATAGAGTCTTTGTGTCTCGTACGAAGCCCGAGATAGAGGCTATTGTTTGTTTGACTCTACGAGGGAGTCTTTGTGTCTCGTACGAAGCCCGAGATAGAGGCTAAAAGTTTGACTCAACAAGAGAGTATTTTTGTATCTCGTACGAAGCCCGAGATGGAGGCTAAAGGTTTGTTTCAGTTGAGTGACAGATCCAATATACTGATTTTAAAAGAGAAAATCAGTTCTTATATGAGCAACACTGTACTCAGGGATTTGATCTGAGGATCAGGGATATTTCCTTCTCTTTGAGGAAACGGGAAATCCAAAGGGTATTGAGACTGTCCGAGTCTGCGGGTTTCGTTCCTACTTAACGAAGGGGTCACTTGAGAATGTCTTTGAGACTCAAGGAAGTTAGACTGTCCAAGTCTAGAGTTTTTTTCTTTTGTACTATGCTTTGAGAAACAGTAGTAGACTCTATGAAAGGACTGTTCTATGAGGATGACTAGGTTCTGCTCCTATACCTCTAGGAGGTCGTCGAGACAATTTGTACGAAGCCCAAGAGGAGGCTGGAAACTTTTAAGAAGCCGACGGGTCCTTGTACGAAGCCCAAGAGAAGGCTATCATTCCCGAAGGAAGAGATCATTATACGAAGCCTAAGAGGAGGCTGTGAATACTTCTAAGAAGCCGTAGGGTCCTTGTACGAAGCCCAAGAGGAGGCCGATGCTTTTAAGAAGCCCGTGGGTCTATCATCTCCTTTCCATTAGGAGAGATAACTCTTTTAAAGATAAAAACCACTGGTAAACGTGCGAGGTTTACTATCCAGCGACTTTTAGCTTTTAAAGAGGGTTCCTTAGTTAAGGTCCAAGATTATGACCGTAGTGGGTACCCAAACCCCGAGACATTCAAGGCAAGCTATCCACAAGGAATAGATCAAGTCAGGAAAGTTCGAGAATTTGGAAGAAACTCAAAGATGCCATTCATGGAGAATACATTCATCTTGGGGAGTAGAGCTTCTTGACGATTCCTAAGGAGGACAGCCGAAGAGAAGACTGTATCTGGTGCTCCTATTGGGGATCTAGGCGTCTATTTCTACGAATAAATGAAACGGTGTCACCTAGTTCTAGACGTAGTTGCCGGGGAAACTCGAAATATCTATACTATTATTACACAGTAGATATGAGTTTATGAAAGGAGACTTACAGTGAGCAGCCCCATAATACAGTTTATAATATGAAAGCAGTAAATGAAAGCGATAACCACTTACTCTGTTGTAGTGCTTCCATGTTGTTTGGTTAGTTGTTCAACAAAGAAAGATTGAAAACAACAGTATATTCAAAATCAAAGGAGAAAGTGCTTTGAAAAAGAAAGATTTGGGGCTTACAGCTCAAGGAGAGGCCCAGAGTTTTATCAGTGAGCACACTGTTTGACTTTGTACAGCGGGACTTATACAAGTGACTGGGGCCCAAAAAATGTTTTCTGTACAAAGGGATGGGTCTTACACTCTCTCAAGAGGCCCAAAAAAGGTTTAAAGAAAAGAGAGGGGCTTATAACACGAGGGTAGGCCCAGATGATTTTTTGTTTAAAAATGGCGATTGCGCCGAGGTTTTCTTTTAACGCAGAGGGACTTATACAATAAGTGAGGCCCAAAATGTTTTAGTTAAAAGGGGGATTGGGTCTTACACTCTAATAGAGGCCCAAAAGTTTTGAATGGGTCTTATAGCTCGAGGAGAGGCCCAAATGATTTTTTATTTTTAAACGGGCGACGATCGCGCCGTTTACTTGTACAGAGAGACTTATACAATGAGTGAGGCCCCAAAAGTTTTTGTACAAGGGGGGATGGGTCTTACACTCTCTCAAGAGGCCCAAAAAGTTTTGAAAATGATTTATGAGGGTTGAATTAATCCAAAACCCTAATTTGTTTTCAAAATGTATTTAATTGAATAAAAATTCAATTAAAATGATCAAAAATTGTTTAACACATGGAAAACAAATTGTGATCTTGGATTAATGCTTCAAAAATTAAGTATTGACCTACAAAATAATTAGAAAGCATTAAAAGTTGCAAAATCAATGTAGAAAAAATATTTAAAATGTCAAAAACAATTAAAATATTAATTCTTTGCAAAAATATCAATTATATGAAATAAATAATATTTTTGGGATTTTTTGTGAAAATAAAATATTTTAACATTTTTGTGAATTATTAAAAAAAGAATCAACTCAAAATCATTAAAACTCAGAGAGAAATTAATTTTTGAATTAATTAAACAAAATCACAAAATTCAAATATTTGAATTTCTAAAAATGGCGCCAAGAACAAGCTGAAGAACACGCGCGTGTTCTTGGTTTCTCAGATTTGCATTTTCTATCCAATCTCCATGAATACGTAATCATATCATGCAATCCACATATCATTATGCTCGCCTCAACCTCACGATCATGTCTATGTACTTTAATTTCATTTAAATTAAACATACAACAAGAAATCACGAAGAGACCTCAAGAACCATAATTTCTGCATGAAGGCTAGGATTTTTGATACACGATTCAAACAATGCAATTAATTGAGGGAAAACATTCCATGCATGATTATGAACATATGGCCAAATTATTGTGCGAGGAAATATGCATAGATTGAGAGATGACCAAGTATGTGCTTACCTCCAAGTCGTGACGGCAAGTTCAAAGTGATTTTTGATTTGGAGGTGTTACAGATGAGTGGTGATGATCTGAACAGCTTCCCTACACCCTATGGATTGTGTTTGGATGGTTGGACTTGATTGAAATTGGCTGGATCATTTTGTGGTACCTCAGCTGCACTTTGGTTAAAACCTTGAGCAACCAGCTGGTGATTTTGTGAAATTGATGTTTCAGAAGTAATCTAAGTGTTTGATCAGCTCATATGTGATGTATGTGAGGTGTGTGAGTGATTGGTTTGATTGGAATTGCTCTCAAACTCAAAACCCGATAGCTACCTTGCTAAGAAAGGCATTTTTGCCAAGAGAAAGAGATTTTGAGGAAAGCATCTGTTAGATGGCTTTGGTGTACTCAAACTGACCACAATTGAGCTCTATTTATAGTAGAGCAAGTTTGTTTTGCAAGGAATAGTGCAGGGCAGCTGGTAAGTAGGTTTGGCCAATGTTGGCAAATGAAAATCCAAGTCTCCTCTAGCCATTGACTAGAGGTTAGGGCACAGAGCTTTGGTTCCCTTGGTCTTGGATAAGTCTTGACTGATTTCAGATGAGAATGGCTCAGTCCATGCCACCTTGATGGTTTCATTGAATGCCTCATTCCAAATTTGAAGTCTTGTCCTTATTTTGGCCATTCTAGGTTCAACATGCTATTTCTTGTTCCATGGACTTTGGAGGCTTGGCTCAGTGATTGTCCCCTTTAGATTCAATCCTCTGAGGTGTCCAAGTGGATAGGAGCAATTGAATTTGGCTGATTTTGGCAAATCGACCAAAGTTGCAAATTCTGCCTTGCCTTGACAGATTTCAGCAAGGCAACTTGGCAATGTTGTATCTCATGGTGTAGGTTGAATTTGGCAATGTTCTTGGCCATTTTGGAAAGCTCTTACATGATACAACAACTGTTTGAACAAGTTTGGTTTTGATCCCTTTTGATTCCAAGTGAAAAATCCCCCTACATTTGGCAAAAAGTGAGGCAGAATCTGACTTAGTGAAAATTTCACTAAGTGTTGGAAAAAGTGACATTTTCACTTTTCAGCCACTTTGATCACTCCATAACTCAAAATCCTTAATGAATTGGAATGACTTGTAGTTGAAGTTTTTGTAGGTGATAATGAGGGCTACAAATCCATATTTGGATGAGAAAAAATGGCCTTGTGGTTTAGGAGTTATGGTCCTCCAAAGTTGGTACCTTTGCCATTTTATTTTTAACTTAGAAAAATTTCTAAGTTTTATGGTTACCCCTTTTACAAGTTATCTCACTTTTCTTGATTTTTCTTGATGAATGATGATTCAAATCATACATTAACATCATTTTAGGGTTAAAAATCCATTTTGGTGAAAAATCTCAAAAAGTCAAGGTTGACTTTTGTGCACAGTTGACTTTTTATCAGATGAATTCCAAACTGTGCAATTCTTCAGGAAATCATGTCCTTGACCTAAATCAAACTTGATGGACATGTTCCATGGGTGTCATAGGGTATATTCAATCATGTATTAGGGTTTGGGAGCATGTCCAGGTCAAAAGTCAAAGTTACAGTTGACTTTTCCCTTAAAACCCTAATTGTGGTGCAGATGAAATTGAGACTTGTTGCTCAAACTTCTTGGATCAATCCATTGTTCCAAATGGATCAATATGGTATATTAGAGACCCTCAAATCATGTCTTGAGGTCTTGGCTCATGGTTTGTCCCAAAAGTCAACTTAGGGGTGAATTAGGTCAAGAAACTCTAATTCCTAATTTTTGATGAATGCATCCCCTGAGGCAAAACTGACTTGATGCATGGGTTCATGAGGTTCCATGAAGTATATTAGGTCATGTTTTGGATAATTGCCTTGTGCCCAGATGAAAATTTCCATCTGGAGGCCCTGGTCGACCAAAACCCTAATTTGGTGACACTGTCGATCTTGAGACTTGATCCACCTAGAAGGGAGCAGCCTTGTGCTTAATCCTTGAAGTGGGAGTCCTTTTTGATCCATTGTGGATATTTAAGAGATTAGACAAGTTGAAGATCATGTCATTTCTTGATTGATCCTTTGTCTAAGCACTCAGAGAGGGCTTGAAACCCTAATTTTGATTGTATTGGATGCTCACCCATCTTTGGGGAGACTGATGAAGCATGATGGTTCATCCATATTGTGATGATGATTTTCACAATGATGGGAAATCTAAGTGGTCAAAATTTGGGGTATTACAGATGCCCCTATTTAATCTTCTTGGACCCGAAGGTGTGAATGACGAAGGGATTCGGGCATTCGGGGTGCAAGAGGATTAAATATCGGAATACCCAAAATTTTGATGGTGGTTATGAATGGTAGCTTACGCATTCATCTTCTTTAGCTAAGCAATGATGCTTAGAAAAGGTAAACTTCCCCTCGATCCTGGTTTCCTACCAAGAACTGATCTCAGTCTCTTTTGAAATAAACTTCCCCTCGATCCTGGTTTCCTACCAAGGAACTGGTCTTAGTTTCTTTTGAACTTCCCCTCGTTCTTGGTTTCCTACCAAGGAACTGGTCTCAGTCTCTGAAATGAACTTCCCCTCGTTCCTGGTTTCCTACCAAGGAACTGGTCTTAGTTTCTTTTGTCAATAAACTTTATTGACA
Organism: Lathyrus tuberosus; assembly: GCA_022829125.1. Taxonomy (NCBI): domain Eukaryota; kingdom Viridiplantae; phylum Streptophyta; class Magnoliopsida; order Fabales; family Fabaceae; genus Lathyrus; species Lathyrus tuberosus. Next base: position 3,143,939 of record JALAZF010000494.1, read on the forward strand.
AGGGACGCTATGTGTAGCGGTTTTCCTTCAAACTTCTCGCCGAATTTTCCTGGGGAGATGCCATTTGAGTAGAAAATGTTTTGTTGTCAGACTTGCTGGGGAACCCATTTGTCTGAGTTATAGAGGTACACAAACTTCTCTGTTTTGGAGACGCCATTTGTCGATTCTACTGGGGAAAGCGAGTCTCTTGAGAGACTGTTTTCGTTTGGGGTTACATCATACTTTTCTCGGGATCTTCCCGGAGAAATACCATATGATGGGATCCAATTTTGAGGTGCTGATGACCTTCTCATCAGTGGTTTTTCGGAGCAAAACTGGCGTGCTGCTGGATCTCTGATCACGAGGCTTTCTCTGTGGATTTTCCTTAATCCGGGAAAGCAAGGATATCATCTTCAATGGCGAAGAGTGATGCTTATTGAAAGTTTTCTCTGGATTTTCAGAGGTTCAAGTTATCAAAGTGGTCAAGGACCAACTTCTTTCCAGAATTAAACTGGAAGCGAGGTTGTTCAGACACAGTATTTCCTGACGAGGCAAGAACTGACAACTCGATTGAGAGGACTTCTACCACTAGGGGACAGGACCGACTAGAGTGATAGTGATGCAATATGAAATGTGAATGCAAATAAAAAATGCATGATGTATGTATGTATGTGCTGACAAAACAGACGTAACATACAGACTAAGAGATGAACACAATTGGATACTCGGCCATCGCGGGGCGAAGAAGTACCGTTGATTCAAAATAGCAATTCCACCTTGCTTAGGAGAGATAGTCCCGTTGGGAGCTATGTTGATCGGGCTTAGGAGATGAGAACTCGGCCGAGGATGTCAGACGAAACATGGTCTCTGACATTATTGATCCCTTCATTCAGGCGAACTGGTTTAGAAGGAGTACTTTGATTCTGCACTTTGAAGTTCGCTTACTTCGGGAGAAGCGATCGATGTTCTTCTGATGTTCAACAGTCAAAAGAAATGCCATCTTTAATTTAAAAGCAGAAAAAGTTTAACAAGTAAATTTGTTTTATTTCAAGAATCGCTGATTAAGTTTAAACAACGTCGTTCTATAAAGCTAAAACAAGTAAAGAATTACAAACACAAGCACAAGGGCTCAAATTTTATTGATAAGATGGAGATCAGCCAAACGCGTGATTCCAAAGAGTATATACAAAGTTAGAAAATGGTAATTTACAGGGAAAAGGGCTACGTTGAAACATAACGACCACTATCCTTCTACCAACTTTGAGTTCGGGACATCCTGAGCTTCTGTCGAAGATGACCTTTGACAGGAGATTTCCTTCGATGGATGTTGTAACTGCTGCTGAGGGACTTGCCTCTGTTGAACATAGTTACTTGCCATTATCCCTAACTTTTGCCTGGATTGTACTATGAGATTTCCAATCCATCGGGATGATTTTTTGCATGTCTCTAACGTTTGCCTGGACCGCCCTTTCGGGTTTTCAATCCACCAAGACGTTTTTTTTAGGCAAAGTATTTCTTGACTACATCAACATTCGTGGGGTAGGCAAATTCCTCTCCGTCCATGGTTGCAAGTCTCAAGGCGTCGCCTGAGAAAGCTTTCGTGACCACATAGGGGCCATCATAATTTGGGGTCCATTTTCCTCGAGAGTCAGTGAGAAATGATTGTATCTTCTTGAGCACGAGGTCTCCTTTTCTGAAAATACGAGGTCGGACCTTTTTGTCGAACGCCCTTTTCATTCTCTGTTGATATAACTGACCGTGGCATAGTGCCGTGATTCGCTTCTCTTCGATCAAGTTCAGTTCGTCGTGTCGACTTTGACACCATTCAGCTTCGATGAGCTTAGCTTTCATCAATACCCTGATTGATGGGATCTCTATTTCTATGGGGAGCACTGCTTCCATGCCATACACTAGAGAGAAAGGGGTAGCCCCAATTCCGTTTCCGTAATGATTGACAGCTCCGTCAAAGATAAGTCCCCACTGGGAACCTGGCTCTGGCCCTTCACTGGGCAGCGGTTCATCGCAGTCTTTCATTTTTAGATACATGACATCTTCGTCTGGGAAGTCAAACCCGATTGATTCTTGATCGTCAATCGGTTGATGAGCCAAATGATCGGCTAAAATACTTCCTTTAACGGCTTTCTGAGCATGGTACTCTATGTCATATTCTGATAGTAACATCTGCCAACGGGCAATCCTTCCCGTGAGAGCAGGTTTTTCGAAAACGTACTTGATTGGATCCATTTCGGAGACCAACCAAGTAGTATGACGAATCATGTACTGGCGAAGACGTTTGGCTGCCCAAGCCAAAGCGCAACAAGTTTTCTCAAGCATTGTGTACCGAGTCTCGCAGTCGGTGAATTTCTTGCTTAGATAGTTAATGGCAGACTCTTTCCTTTTAGTTTCGTCTTGTTGGCCAAGTACACATCCCATTGAGTCCTCTAGGACTGTGAGGTAAATGATCAGTGGTCTTCCTTCCACGGGAGGTGATAGGATCGGAGGATTCAACAGATATTCCTTGATACTGTCGAAGGCGGTCTGGCAATCTTCTGACCAAACGCAATCCTGGTTCTTTTTGAGTAATTTGAAAATCGGCGCACATGTCGCGGTCATAAGGAATATGAATCTGGAGATGTAGTTCAAACGTCCCAGGAATCCTCCGACTTGCTTTTCAGTTTTCGGAGAAGGCATTTCTTGAATGGCCTTGACCTTGTCAGGATCAACTTCAATTCCTTTCTGGCTGACGATGAACCCTAGTAATTTCCCCGAACGGACACCGAAGGTGCACTTGTCAGGATTCAAGCGGAGCTTGAATTTTGTTAGACGTTCGAATAATTTTGACAGATGTTCAACGTGCTCATCCTCTGTTCTTGATTTTGCAATCAAATCATCGACATATACCTCGATTTCTTTGTGTATCATGTCATGAAACAGAGTAGTCATGGCCCTTTGATAGGTTGCCCCGGAATTCTTCAAACCGAACGGCATTACCTTGTAACAAAAGGTACCCCATGGGGTAATGAACGAAGTTTTCTCCATGTCTTTCGGCGCCATTTTGATCTGGTTATAGCCCGAGAATCCATCCATGAAGGAGAATACTTTGAACTTTGCTGTGCTGTCAACCAGCATGTCAATGTGTGGTAAAGGAAAGTCGTCCTTTGGACTTGCCTTGTTTAGATCTCTGTAATCAACACACATTCTGACCTTTCCATCGTTTTTGGGAACGGGTACGATGTTGGCTAACCATTAAGGATATTCAGATGTAGCGAGGAAACCCGCGTCAATCTGTTTCTGTACCTCCTCTTTGATTTTGATGGCCATGTCCGGGTGAGTCCGTCTCAACCTTTGCTTTACTGGCGGACATTCCGATCTTAGCGGTAAGTGATGTTCCACGATGCTAGTATCCAACCCTGGCATATCCTGATAGGACCAAGCGAATACATCGGGGAATTCTTTGAGAAGCTTTATCAAACTTTCTTTGACAGTTGGACTGAGCAGTGCTCCGATCCTGATTTCTTTTCTCTCTTTTTCTGAACCCAAGTTTACCGTTTCCAACGGCTCTTTGTGAGGTTCAATGGACCTTTCCGCTTGTCTGAGTAGTCGGGAGATCTCTTCTGGAATTTCGTTGTCATTTTGTTCTTCAGCCTCGAATACCGGGAACTCAAAGTTGGAAGAAGGCATCGGATCGTATGTTTCAACGGGGTATAAAACAAGCAATCTGCATGACGTGATGATTCGTGTTTAGAAGAGATAGAGAAAATGTAAGTGTGTGCAGTGTATTTATTTTACTGCTTTTTTTTATTTTTGAATTGTTTTTTTTAGGATTACCATTTTCTAAAAAAGCAAAAAGAGAAAACAGCAATTAATGTGGAAATTACAGAACGACGTTATTTTATTAATGAACAAGTCGAATCTTGAAACTACAGCCCTATAAAACAAAACTCACTCGCTCTGGGCAAAGCGAAGAGGGAAATTTACAAAAAGTGAGCCCTATCAAAACATCCGTTTCACCTGGGCAGGGTGAAAGGTTAAAGATAGCAATTACTTTGACTGATGAACGACCTTCGGAACCTCGACGGCAACCCATTGGCGGCGAACTCCTCGGTGAATCACAAAGTCTGGCACCTTCCTTGATTTGTCTTCAGAAATGACGCTGATTTCTGGTGGAGCAGGATCATTGGAATCTGTCTCCCAAGCAGAATTGTCGTAGGAGGATTCCTCTGTTGCATTTTGCATAGCATTTGTGCTCTTCGCTGTATCTCCCCATCCAGTTGACTGGATATCTTCGAGCCTGATACGAGAGCTTTCGGGAGCGGTGTACTTGACCATAAAGTCGTATTTTCCACTTGGTTGTCCCAAAGTGTCCCAAACTTCTTTGGAACTGGAGAAGTCATCCCTCTCGATGACGTTGACCTCAGGAAAAGCATAGTTGATGAATTCTAGTCCTGCAAACGTTGCGAATTCATCTTCATGTTGAGTAGTTTCCGAATGACCTAAGTGTTGATCCCATGACATGGCGGGGACACAGGTATTCTGTTCAATGACGCTTAGCTGAGTTTCATTACTCGGCTGACTTTCTTGCCCCAAGTTTCCTGGGTAAGGCTGCCACATTGGCAGACCATCCATCGGGCCATAGTAATTGTGATCAAAGTTTTCTTTCATCAGAGTGTCTTCCTCTAATGAATTTGGCGGAGCACGGCATCCTTCCGGATCACAATCTCCGTAGATCATTTCGACATCTGATCTTGGTATAAATCTCGGACTTTCTGTAGGAAAGCAAAAAGGCATAGGCACCTCTTCCTGAGACATATAGCCATCCTTGTTAAGGTAGGACTTCCATTCTTCATCTGTGTCAGAGGGATCTTCCTCATTGATAGCATGAACTGTCTGAGACACTGGGTGAAGAAAACCTCCACTGTGGAAGAAGTTTTGAAGGGGATGAAGACTTTCATCGTTGGCGGCTGTCTGAGTACAGGTCGCAGAAAAACCAAGACCCTTCTTTATTTTATTGTCAGTGGGAATGACAAGCTGTCCCCATCCTTTTGTATCGGTACTCTCGACCGCTTTGATAGCATCTTTGTATGAAGAAATTGAAGTTCCTTCTTCGGATTGATCGTTCTTGCTCACCGATAGTGCTTGGAACTGAATTCCAATAACCTCCTCGGGTTCTACACAAGCAGATGATGATAGGTTACTCACAAGCAAGGCTTGTTCCCCACAAACCGTGACAAGTTGATGGTTCTTGACGAACTTTAGCTTTTGGTGGAGGGTTGAAGTAACCGCTCCAGCCTGATGTATCCAAGGTCTTCCTAATAAACAACTGTATGTTGCCCGGATGTCCACGACCTGGAAAGTGATTTGGAAAGTGTGAGGACCAATAGTTATGGGAAGATCAACTTCGCCGATAACTGTTTTTCTGGATCCGTCGAATGCTTTGACGATGACCTCGCTGACTCTCATCGGAGGGCCCTTAAATGATAATTGCATCAAAGTGGACTTCGGCATAACATTCAGGGCTGACCCTGTGTCTACTAGTACATTGGCTAAAGCATCGCCCTGGCAGTTAACTGTAATGTTGAGCGCCATGTTATGACGGCGACCCTCTTCGGGTAATTCCTCATCACTAAATCCCAAATTATTGCAGGAAGTGATGTTAAAGACAATGCTATCGAATTGTCTGATTGTTACATCCTGTTCCACAAAGGCTTGCTCCAAGACTTTCTGTAGAGCCTCTCTGTGTGCTTCTGAACTGAGTAATAGTGATAATACTGAGATCTTTGAAGGAGTCTGTAACAGTTGATCAACAATGTTATATTCACTCCTTTGGGTGAGCTTTAGCATCTCATCTTTGTCTTTTGAAAAGTCGGGATTACCAGATTGACTGACTGGTGGATCAGGAATTTCCGCCTGAAGTTCCTTTTCTTTGTTGGATTCTCCAACCCCTCGGTTGAAGATTCGACCGCTCCGTGTTACACGACTGATGTCTGCAATATTCACGACGGAGGGTAATGGAATTTCCTTTCCATTCTCGATTATTGTTGCACCGTACTTATAAGGGATAGCCTTAGTTGATTCATACTGTAGTGGCCCCGGTAGATAGATGACTATGGGAACCTTCTGATTTTTCTGACCATCATAAGTAACCTTGATCCGTTCCCGATTGGGAACTCTAGATTTGTCAAGTAGAGGGATGATGGCAAAAACATCCCTGGTCCTGTGATGACCAGAGATCGTGACAACATCCTCAACTTGCTCGGCAAGGTAGTTTGGCGACCAAATGATGGGTCCTGAACCTGGATATGGACGAATTTCTCCATGATCGACCTGACCCTGAAGAGCTGCTCTCACAAGGTAACACCCTTGGTTACTTTCCGAACAGACGCTACAACTGTCATAGTTGTGTGGTGGCACCTGGCCACGCCCACTTTGAATACAATGTAAGCTCACTAGGTTACCTTCCATTGATCGGACATCCTGACTTTGACGACGAGTAGGATTCCTGTGACTGATACTAATTTGCTGAGTATCTTCGTCCATATAGATTGGCATCCACCAGTGATTTAACAAGTGCTGAAGTGCCTCCTGGACAAGGGTACAACCTCGATCATTTTCGCAACCCGCTTTACAGCTTTGGTAATCATGTGATATTAAGAATCCGAGTCGAACTTGCTCAGCATGTAACTCTACCAGGTTGGTATTCATTACACGGATGTCGAAGACCTGAACCATATTGATTTGATAGGGATTCCTATCATGGTAGTGTTGGATCCATCCAAGATCCATCTGACGCTGGAGGGCCTCTTGTATGAAAGAGCATCCCTGTTTGTTTTTAGAGCAGATATCACACTGGTGATAATTATGAGGTGGCACATGGCCATATCCACTCTGTCTACAATGCATCTTGACCAGATTGGTCCCCAATAAGAGTACATCGTGAATTTGATAGACATTGTTAGTCTCTTTCTCAATCAGATTGACTGCAGCTTTCTCATGTTGAGGCAGCGGGTTCGTGAGAACATTGGGATTCGTATCTTTGAAAGATAAGAGCCCGCTCCTAACAAGCTTTTGCACGTCGGATTTGAAATTGAGACAAGTCTCAATGTTATGCCCTGAACCTCCTTGATGATAAGGGCATGTTTGATCCGCTTTAAACCAAAAAGGCGGATTTTCCGGTACTGTAAGAGGAGACTTAGTCTGGATGTGTCCCTTAGCCAGTAGTAACGGAAACATCTCTGCGTACGTTACGGGTATAGGATCAAATCCTGGTGACCGTATTGTACGGTTGTTGTTATATGGAGGACGAGCCTGCTGAAGAGGCTGTTGTGTCCTTTGTTGGTCAGGTTGGCTCTGCGCAACCTGAGGTTGATACATAGGAATAGGCGCGGGGCCGATAGCAGGAGTAACAGCTACTACTGGCTGATAACGTCGCCTTTGCTTTTCGAGAGAGATATTCCCAATATCTTGCTTTTTTTCTTAGGGAGAGCACTGCCGTATTTTTTAGTACCGCTCGTTGATCCAGTGTCTTTTACCAAACGTCCTTCTCGGACGGCTTCCTCAAGACGTACACCCATGCCGACCATTTCGGTGAAATCACTGGGCGCACTGGCAACCATTCGGTCATAGTAAAATGAGCTTAAAGTCTTTAAAAAGATTTTTGTCATCTCTTTTTCCTCAAGAGGTGGACAAATTTGAGCTGCAATTTCACGCCACCTTTGAGCATACTCCTTAAAGGTTTCCTTTTCCTTTTGCGACATTGATCTGAGTTGATCTCTGTCGGGTGCCATGTCCAAATTGTAATTGTATTGTTGGACGAAGGCAGTACCAAGATCTCTGAAAGTACTGATCGTAGCACGGTTTAAACCCATGTACCATTTGAGTGCGGCACCGGTTAAACTATCCTGGAAGTAGTGAATCAGCAGGTCCTGATTCTCCGTCTGAGCTGACATCCGCCGAGCGTACATCACCAGATGGCTCTGAGGGCAAGAGTTACCCTTGTATTTTTCAAAGTCGGGCACTTGGAACTTGTGCGGGACTTTCACATTTGGGACCAAGCAGAGGTCTGCGGCGTCCTTTCCAAATAGATCCTGACCGCGAATGGCTTGCAGCTCTTTCTGCATTTCCAAGAACTGCTCCTGGAATTCATCCATTCTATCGAACATAGTTTCCTTCTTACCAGAAGGTGTTGGCGGAATCTGTCCTTCTGGGACAGTGTGCACCACAGGGGGTGGTACCGTGACTACGGCAGTAAGTCTTGGCGCCTCCCAAAGTTTATAACCTTCAGGCCCAGCGGCTTTTATTGCGATTCCCTGATCTTCAGTGATCGGCGGAACATATCCTTCCGGGATATAGTTAACAGGCATGCCCCAAGGACGATCTTTCAGCATCTGATACCTAGGATCATACTTTTCTATGATGGGCGTTGAGGTGATCTCTGAGATCACAGTTCTTTGTAGCTGAGCTTCTGCCATGGCTTGCATGTCGTTATGAAGCTTTCTCATATCCTCTCTCAGAGCGTCGATCTCTTTTTTCAACTCTCTGTTTTCTTCCTCAAGACCATCCATCTTTTTCTGACGATTGGCCCGAGTATTATACGAATGAGACAATTTGACTCTAGAATCGAGACACAAACGTGAGATTCGTAGGGAAGAAGAATACGCGATGTGAGAATGATGAATGCAATGATTATATTAATTGTTGTTTTTTGGTTTAATCAAAATAAACTTCGACAATTAGATTGCAAATATCAAACAGTGGGGAAACCCCTTTTTTATTGAAATTCAAAGGATTACAGAAATGGAAATACAGTAGATTACAAAGTGCAGAAACAGAAACCTAAACTAATGGGTCCCGAGTCCTCTCTGAGGAGAAACCGGGTGCTGATTCTGGTATCTTCCTTTTCTTTGACCGGGGCGCTTGGGCCGTTGTCGGGTTATCATTCCTTTGCCAAGTGAAAGGAGTGAGCAAATTCCTTTGGTCATCTTGATTCTCTACAGCATGCTGCTCCAAAATTTCAATCAGAGCATCTTTCTCTTTTAGTAGTTGTTGTATTTGGATACACTCTACGTCGAGGGTGCGGTACTTGTTCTTCCAAGACCTTCTTTCCTTTTGAACCTTGTTGAGAGTAACCTGAAGCTTTTCAGTTTTCGTCATGAAGTACATGACAGATTCCCTCGGCGGAAGAATTCAGTAACGAGGATAAGGCATTTTTAGCTTGAGAGCTCTGGTTTGTACCCAATGGAGATAAGGCTCCACCGAGACACTGTCCGGTTTTCCCAAAGACTCTCGTCCTTTCTTATGAACCTGTTTCCAAGATTGTACTATTTCCATCTTTAGTGCTCTGTCATTTTCTCCTTCTTTGAAGAAAAGACCTTCCAGATGAACACCCAGTGGGATGTGTCTCATCGGGTATCCAAATTGACGAAAAACCAATATCGGATGATAGTTGATTCCTCCTTTAGTTCCTATGAGGGGTACGCTGGGGAAGTTTCCACAACGGTCAATGATTCTGATTCCCTCATAAATCCTACTACACCAATCTATATCAGAATTGGTGAGAGACATGATCTTCTGCGACCAACGTAAGACACTCTTGCAATCCCAAAAAGCAGCAGACTTGGGCAAGTGAGAGATAAACCATTTGTAGAGAAAAGGTACACAGCATGTGATCTCCCCTCCGCTGTACAAATTTCCCAGGTGTACAGAATGATATGCATCTGCGAGCAAAGTCGGCACAGGGTTTCCAATGAGAAAAACCTTAATAGCGTTGATATCGACGAAGTTATTGATGTTGGGAAACAAAAATAATCCGTAGGTGAGCAATACAAAGATGCTTTCAAAAGCAGTCCCGTTCCCTATACTAGCGAAGTATAGAGCCTTTTTTGTCAAGAACTGGGCTGGCAAACCTTGGATGCCACCCTTAGTAATCATGTGAGTCTTGACCTCAGACTCGTCCAAATGAATTGCTCTTGCAATAGTCTGATTCTTTGGAATTTCTTCCAGTCCAGAAAATGGAGCTCGATCTGTAATGTGTAGATCAATCAGATGAGAATACTCTTCCAGCGTTGGTGATAGCTGGTAATCCAGGAATGTGAAACAGTGATAAACCGGATCGTAGAATTGAATGAGCGCGTCCATGATTCCCTCAATCACATGGACTCTTAACATTGGTAGCAGACCTCCGTGCTTGGCTCTGAAAGCCTCTGGGTTAACGATCATCCTTGCTAACCTTCTCAAATCCCCTAGTTTTGGAAACTTGAAGGTATACTGGCGAGTTCTCCTTCTACCGAAATCCATTAGCGTAATCTTTTTCTCTGATATTTGCAATCACAATCTTAGTTTAATTTGAAAAACAGAGAGACTAGAAGAGAAAGTTTTTTGAATGTTTTAATGTTTTATTAAATGGATGCATGAATGCAGCACACAAAAACATAGAAAAAACATGGGGTCAAAGGGTCGTTGTCATGAAGTCAAGGCTCTACCCATCCCCAAAGGTTTATACTAGGGTGATTTTTGTACCTGTACTCATTATCATCAGCTCCTCCCAGGAAAACAGACAACAAGCGGATCGCCAGTGAGTTGTGTGCAATCTTAGAGTAAGTGCTATTCACCGAGAATAAATCACCAGCCTCAAATGAGGGTAGTATCGCGTAACAACTATTTCCGATAGTTTCCGCACTACGAAAGGGTTGGCTTTTCTAGGTGTATACTCAATCTTTCCACATACGGCATCACCCGCATTCCCATTAACAGAAAAACAAACACGTATAGCAATTAGGAAAAGCAGTATATATATTTGTCCTAACCATCCTAGACCTTTAAAGCTATGAATCCTAAGTTCCTGACAGAAAATGGGTTCCCCGGCGGAAGCCCCAATCTGTGGTATTCCCACAAGTGAAGAGAAGGAAGACCGAGTTTGACAAAGACTGGCCCCACGATGGGCGCCATTTTCTCTGTAGCGAGCGATTTTGGACGCGGTTCTTAAGCGCTGGTCGCTCTCTGCGGTTTGAGCTTAAACTACAGGTCGATTCATTTTTTATCCTATTGTGAGCTGAATAAGGAAGGGAAATAGATGTCTCCAATTAACCCTGCTTGCATACTGAGTTTAAACAGCGGTCTGTTAGGTTACGGATACTATCAATGTGGGGGGGCCTTTGTACTGGTTATTTGTATTTTTGCCAATACTGTTTTCTTTCTCTTTTACCTGGGCAGAAGGTTTCTGGCGGGGAACAAGGATTAGGATGTTAGGACTGATGCTTTTGAATTACTGATTTTTGATTGATGGAGATATGGGATTTGGGTTTTTTGTTGATTGTGCTCGCTAAGATCTTTTCTTTCGATCTTATGCCTACGTATTCCCATTTACCGAAACAGGGAAATTAGAGCGTTCGTAGTTCCTCCTATTCTATGGGAGGAAATGGGTGTTTTTGGTGTTTTGGTGTCTTGTTCAAAGCCCAAGACGTGAAGCGAAAGGTGGTTTGTATCTTGTTCAAAGCCCAAGATGTGAAGCTGAAAGGTCTATTTGTGTCTTGTTCAAAGCCCAAGACGTGAAGCTGAAAGACCTCGACTTTAGAGAGAATTTGTCATCTCTAAAGAGGGGGAAGGAGAATTACTTTAACTGGGATACGCGGATCCGAGCAATGCCATAATTTCCGAAGAAAGGGTTTTAACCTGAAGGATAAGACTTTAACTCAGTGTAGAGCAATGCCATCTTTCCTTAGGAATTTCTCATGCTAAAAGAGGGACAGTGGCATGGATGTAGATGATCCAGAGGCTTGCCGCTTACAGTGATTAGATGAAAGGAAAGGAGTTGTTGATGTTTGTGTATTGTGAACGAGGCACAGCTTTGATGCTAAAAGGTTGATTGGATCAACCAGTGGTTTTCTTATACAAAGCCTAAGAGGAGGCTATTTTGTGTCTCGTACAAAGCCCGAGAGAGAGGCTAAAAGTTTTTTGACCTGACGATAGAGTCTTTGTGTCTCGTACGAAGCCCGAGATAGAGGCTATTGTTTGTTTGACTCTACGAGGGAGTCTTTGTGTCTCGTACGAAGCCCAAGATAAAGGCTAAAAGTTTGACTCAACAAGAGAGTGTTTTTGTATCTCGTACGAAGCCCGAGATGGAGGCTAAAGGTTTGTTTCAGTTGAGTGACAGATCCAATATACTGATTTTAAAAGAGAAAATCAGTTCTTATATGAGCAACACTGTACTCAGGGATTTGATCTGAGGATCAGGGATATTTCCTTCTCTTTGAGGAAACGGGAAATCCAAAGGGTATTGAGACTGTCCGAGTCTGCGGGTTTCCTTCCTACTTAACGAAGGGGTCACTTGAGAATGTCTTTGAGACTCAAGGAAGTTAGACTGTCCAAGTCTAGAGTTTTTTTTCTTTTGTACTATGCTTTGAGAAACAGTAGTAGACTCTATGAAAGGACTGTTCTATGAGGATGACTAGGTTCTGTTCCTATACCTCTAGGAGGTCGTCGGGACAATTTGTACGAAGTCCAAGAGGAGGCTGGAAACTTTTAAGAAGCCGACGGGTCCTTGTACGAAGCCCAAGAGGAGGCTATCATTCCCGAAGGAAGAGATCATTATACGAAGCCTAAGAGGAGGCTGTGAATACTTCTAAGAAGCCGTAGGGTCCTTGTACGAAGCCCAAGAGGAGGCCGATGCTTTTAAGAAGCCCGTGGGTCTATCATCTCCTTTCCATTAGGAGAGATAACTCTTTTAAAGATAAAAACCACTGGTAAACGTGCGAGGTTTACTATCCAGCGACTTTTAGCTTTTAAAGAGGGTTCCTTAGTTAAGGTCCAAGATTATGACCGTAGTGGGTACCCAAACCCCGAGACATTCAAGGCAAGCTATCCACAAGGAATAGATCAAGTCAGGAAAGTTCGAGAATTTGGAAGAAACTCAAAGATGCCATTCACGGAGAATACATTCATCTTGGGGAGTAGAGCTTCTTGACGATTCCTAAGGAGGACAGCCGAAGAGAAGACTGTATCTGGTGCTCCTATTGGGGATCTAGGCGTCTATTTCTATGAATAAATGAAACGGTGTCACCTAGTTCTAGACGTAGTTGCCAGGGAAACTCGAAATATCTATACTATTATTACACAGTAGATATGAGTTTATGAAAGGAGACTTACAGTGAGCAGCCCCACAATACAGTTTATAATATGAAAGCAGTAAATGAAAGTGATAACCACTTACTCGGTTGTAGTGCTTCCATGCTGTTTGGTTAGTTGTTCAACAAAGAAAGATTGAAGACAACAGTATATTCAAAATCAAAGGAGAAAGTGCTTTGAAAAAGAAAGATTTGGGGCTTACAGCTCAAGGAGAGGCCCAGAGTTTTATCAGTGAGCACACTGTTTGACTTTGTACAGCGGGACTTATACAAGTGACTGGGGCCCAAAAAAGGTTTTCTGTACAAAGGGATGGGTCTTACACTCTCTCAAGAGGCCCAAAAAAGGTTTAAAGAAAAGATAGGGGCTTATAACACGAGGGTAGGCCCAGATGATTTTTTGTTTAAAAATGGCGATCGCGCCGAGGTTTTCTTTTAACGCAGAGGGACTTATACAATAAGTGAGACCCAAAATGTTTTGGTTAAAAGGGGGATTGGGTCTTACACTCTAATAGAGGCCCAAAAGTTTTGAATGGGTCTTATAGCTCGAGGAGAGGCCCAAATGATTTTTTATTTTTAAAGGGGCGACGATCGCGCCGTTTACTTGTACAGAGGGACTTATACAATGAGTGAGGCCCAAAAAGTTTTTTTACAAGGGGGGATGGGTCTTACACTCTCTCAAGAGGCCCAAAAAGTTTTGAAAATGATTTATGAGGGTTGAATTAATCCAAAACCCTAATTTGTTTTCAAAATGTATTTAATTGAATAAAAATTCAATTAAAATGATCAAAAATTGTTTAACACATGGAAAACAAATTGTGATCTTGGATTAATTCTTCAAAAATTAAGTATTGACCTACAAAATAATTAGAAAGCATTAAAAGTTGCAAAATCAATGTAGAAAAAATATTTAAAATGTCAAAAACAATTAAAATATTAATTCTTTGCAAAAATATCAATTATATGAAATAAATAATATTTTTGGGATTTTTTGTGAAAATAAAATATTTTAACATTTTTGTGAATTATTAAAAAAAGAATCAACTCAAAATCATTAAAACTCAGAGAGAAATTAATTTTTGAATCAATTAAATAAAATCACAAAATTCAAATATTTGAATTTCTAAAAATGGCGCCAAGAACAAGCTGAAGAACACACGCGTGTTCTTGGTTTCTCAGATTTGCATTTTCTATCCAATCTCCATGAATACGTAATCATATCATGCAATCCACATATCATTATGCTCGCCTCAACCTCACGATCATGTCTATGTACTTTAATTTCATTTAAATTAAACATACAACAAGAAATCACGAAGAGACCTCAAGAACCTAATTTCTGCATGAAGGCTAGGATTTTTTATACACGATTCAAACAATGCAATTAATTGAGGGAAAACATTCCATGCATGATTATGAACATATGGCCAAATTATTGTGCGAGGAAATATGCATAGATTGAGAGATGACCAAGTATGTGCTTACCTCCAAGTCGTGACAGCAAGTTCAAAGTGATTTTTGATTTGGAGGTGTTACAGATGAGTGGTGATGATCTGAACAGCTTCCCTACACCCTATGGATTGTGTTTGGATGGTTGGACTTGATTGAAATTGGCTGGATCATTTTATGGTACCTCAGCTGCACTTTGGTTAAAACCTTGAGCAACCAGCTGGTGATTTTGTGAAATTGATGTTTCAGAAGTAATCTAAGTGTTTGATCAGCTCATATGTGATGTATGTGAGGTGTGTGAGTGATTGGTTTGATTGGAATTGCTCTCAAACTCAAAACCCGATAGCTACCTTGCTAAGAAAGGCATTTTTGCCAAGAGAAAGAGATTTTGAGGAAAGCATCTGTTAGATGGCTTTGGTGTACTCAAACTGACCACAATTAAGCTCTATTTATAGTAGAGCAAGTTTGTTTTGCAAGGAATAGTGCAGGGCAGCTGGTAAGTAGGTTTGGCCAATGTTGGCAAATGAAAATCCAAGTCTCCTCTAGCCATTGACTAGAGGTTAGGGCACAGAGCTTTGGAACCCTTGGTCTTGGATAAGTCTTGACTGATTTTAGATGAGAATGGATCAGTCCATGCCACCTTGATGGTTCCATTGAATGCCTCATTCCAAATTTGAAGTCTTGTCCCTATTTTGGCAACTCTAGGTTCAACATGTTATTCCTTGTTCCTTGGACCTTGGAGGCTTGGCTCAGTGATTGTCCCCTTTAGATTCAATCCTCTGAGGTGTCCAAGTGGATTGGAGCAATTGAATTTGGCTGATTTTGGCAAATCGACCAAAGTTGCAAATTCTTCCTTGCCTTGACAGATTTCAGCAAGTCAACTTGGCAATGTTGTATCTCATGGTGTAGGTTGAATTTGGCAATGTTCTTGGCCATTTTGGAAAGCTCTTACATGATACAACAACTGTTTGAACAAGTTTGGTTTTGATCTCTTTTGATTCCAAGTGAAAAATCCCCCTACATTTGGCAAAAAGTGAAGCAGAATCTGACTTAGTGAAAATTTCACTAAGTGTTGGAAAAAGTGACATTTTCACTTTTCAGCCACTTTGATCACTCCATAACTCAAAATCCTTAATGAATTGGAATGACTTGTAGTTGAAGTTTTTGTAGGTGATAATGAGGGCTACAAATCCATCTTTGGATGAGAAAAAATGGCCTTGTGGTTTAGGAGTTATGGTCCTCCAAAGTTGGTACCTTTGCCATTTTATTTTTAACTTAGAAAAATTTCTAAGTTTTATGGTTACCCCTTTTACAAGTTATCTCACTTTTCTTGATTTTTTTTTATGAATGATGATTCAAATTATACATTAACATCATTTTAGGGTTAAAAATCCATTTTGGTGAAAAATCTCAAAAAGTCAAAGTTGACTTTTGTGCACAGTTGACTTTTTATCAGATGAATTCCAAACTATGCAATTCTTCAGGAAATCATGTCCTTGACCTAAATCAAACTTGATGGATATGTTCCATGGGTGTCATAGGGTATATTCAATCATGTATTAAGGTTTGGGAGCATGTCCAGGTCAAAAGTCAAAGTTACAGTTGACTTTTCCCTTAAAACCCTAATTGTGGTGCAGATGAAATTGAGACTTGTTGCTCAAACTTCTTGGATCAATCCATTGTTCCAAATGGATCAATATGGTATATTAGAGACCCTCAAATAATGTCTTGAGGTCTTGGCTCATGGTTTGTCCCAAAAGTCAACTTAGGGGTGAATTAGGTCAAGAAACCCTAATTCCTGATTTTTGATGAATGCATCCCCTGAGGCAAAATTGACTTTATGCATGGGTTCATGAGGTTACATGAAGTATATTAGGTCATGTTTTGGATCATTGCCTTGTGCCCAGATGAAAATTTCCATCTGGAGGCCCTGGTCGACCAAAACCCTAATTTGGTGACACTGTCGATCTTGAGACTTGATCCACCTAGAAGGGAGCAGCCTTTTGCTTAATCCTTGAAGTGGGAGTCCTTTTTGATCCATTGTGGATATTTAAGAGATTAGACAAGTTGAAGATCATGTCATTTCTTGATTGATCCTTTGTCTAAGCACTCAGAGAGGGCTTGAAACCCTAATTTTGATTGTATTGGATGCTCACCCATCTTTGGGGAGACTGATTAAGCATGATGGTTCATCCATATTGTGATGATGATTTTCCCAATGATGGGAAATCTAAGTGGTCAAAATTTGGGGTATTACACCATACCCTGTAAATTTGGCCCCCTAACCAATATCTGTCACTTTTGGAAAGTTACGAACAGCTTCCCACACATCTTCCCCTGTGAACATGTAAGGTGGACCATCTTTCTCGTCCTTATTTTTTCTAATGCTTCTTTTACTTCTTCTGAAAGAATGATCAGTCGGTAGAAAACAACGATGACAATCAAACCATGAGCTTTTTCCACCAAATCTTAAGGTGAAAGCTTTTGTTTCATCCATACAATAAGGGCATGCTAATTTACCCTGTGTTCCCCATCCAGATAGCATACCATAGGCTGGAAAATCATTTATTGTCCACATTACACATGCCCTCATTAAAAAGTTTTGTTTCATAGATACATCGTCTGTCCAAACACCATCATTCCACAAGTGTTGTAAATCATTAATCAATGGTTGCAAATAAACATCTATCTTTGATTTAGGGTTATATGGTCCAGGCACTAGATAAGTCAAAAACATATAAGGTCTTGTCATGCACATTTCTGGTGGAAGTTTGTATGGTGTAACTATTATTGGCCAACATGAGTATGGAGAACTAGAAGCTTGAATGTATGGTGTAAATCCATCAGAACATAGACTTAATCGCACGTTTCTTGGATCTATAGCAAAATCAGGATAAACATTATCGAAGTGTTTCCATGCTTTTCCATCGGATGGATGGCTTAAAATATTCGGAGGCTTTACATTCTCATGATGCCATCTCATTTGAGCTGCAGATTCTATTGACGCGTACAACCTTTGTAATCTTGGAATTATTGGCAAATAAAACATTCTCTTCACAGGAACATCTTTGAAATTTCCCATACCACTCTTACGAGGAAGATACCTATCAGCTTGACAAATTCTACACACGGTTAAAGTGATATCATCTTTGTAGTATAACATACAGCCGTTCACACAACAATCAATTTTTATAGCTTTCAACCCTAACTTGGACACCAACTTCATTGCTTGGTAATTATTTTCTGGTAAACATTGTTTTGTTGGACAAACATTAGCAAGCATTAGTGCAAAAAAATCAATACACTTTTGAGGAACTTTCCAATTAGATCTTGCAGCCAAAAGCTTAACGGAAATCGATAATTTGGATTCAGTAGCTCCCTCATAGATGGGTTGATTTGCAGAGATCAAAGAATCATAAAAAGCTTTAGCTTCTGGATTGGGCTCTTCATCCTCCCTGTATGTCTCATTTCCTATATTAGCATTCATATGCAAATCTTCGGTAAACGGCCTAATAACATCATGTACCATATGATTCATTGCAGCAAATTGATCTTCGTAACCCACGCTCCCTCCACTTCTAGATTGTCCACCGAGGTTTGAATTAGGGTTAACTTCTCCATGCTCAGTCCAAACATAATAGTTTGGCTGAAACCCATTCCTATATAAGTGATACTTGACTTCTCTAGGAGTCATTAAGTTTATACACTTGCAATTTGCACAGGGACATCTTATGCCCCCTTCCGTTAAAAAATTAGGACGTGTCATAGCCATTTCTACAAACTCGGCAACTCCACTAATGAAATTGTCTTTCAAACCATACCTATCAGGATTAACTGCATCATACATCCATGTACGGTCCATTTTCTACATGGAAAAAATGAAGCTATGTCGCTATAGTCAATATGTAATAGTAAAAGTAATATGCATATATGCATCATACATCCATGTACGGTCCATTTTAAATGTTTTATAGTTGAGAAAACATACCAAGAAATGTAGAACGGAATGATGGACCAAGCTTTATAAAGTAGGGTGAAACTATTGAAGTCCTACAACCAAGTCAAGGTAAAAAGAATTATTAGAGAATGAAAAGAGTGATATAAAAGAATTATTACTATTATATGATGTTGTTACATCTTATAATCTAAATTAAAAAGATTGATGAGAATTCTGGTATTAATTGATAACAATAGCAATTCAATAACAATAGCAATTCAATAACAATGCAACCTCATCTTCTTTACTTGATGCTTGTTGAATATAGACACTTGTTAGCACATTGTTTCTCTACCAAATGACCATGTTGACTTAGCTGAATGATATTATAATGTGAATCTGATTGCCAACGCCAAACCAAACAAATCTAGTGTTTTCAAATTACCAACAAAACCTGTTTCTACTTTCTGTTTCTAGCTGCATATTACTGTACACCAGAACAGATAAGAGTCCAACTGCTATATGTTTATACTTTATGTTTATATAGATATGTCTAACGGTTATTTTAATATGCAGACATGAAAACTCCAACACATGCACTCCCCTGCCACTATAGAAAAAAATACTGCTGTAGAAAAATTGAGATTTTAACTGACCTGTAAGTGGTGAAGGCGTTCCTTAAATGAAGAAAATACTTCAGCAGCATCCTAGCATAGAACAAGATTAGATCTAAGAGAGTTTTCGATCAAAAAACAAAAAATTTGAAGTGGTACATTCATAGCTCAGAGCACCAAAACCAGAAGATTACCGTGATGCGGTTCAATTGAGTTATTGCACTTAAAGAATGAATGTCTGGCCCCCCAAGCAAGTGAATTATTGGTGCACCATCCTTCTGGCATATAGGAGAAATTGTAATTGAACAAGACCAAATTTAAGAGATTAGAAAATAATCTACTACATAGTTTTTGATGCAGCAAAAAACCCCAAGTGTCTGTGCATGATTTCAAAGCAGAAGCCTAGAGAAGTTGATAACTTAATATAAAATTATGGTCAGAATAGTATGTGTTAAATTTGTATTTATAAAATTTGTACCTTATTGATGAAATAAGATTTGATCCTCCAATGCGTCCCTTGTGATTTTGAAGCGAAGTTCTTGGAGAGATTGCCCTTGGGGGTGGATACACAAACACTACTGAATCTGGATTTGGGACCCTAAAATGAAATTAAAATATAAAAACCGTTTTCCAAAAGAAAACATGGAAAATATAATAGTGATGTCTTTTGAAATGTAAATATAAAGTTTTAATTTTGTTTGTCAATTTCCTGTTTTGAACAACCGATTTCATATCCATCTAAATTGCTGAACAATTACTCAATTTAGCATCATTTGAATTGCTAATAGTTTCAAAATGAAAATCTAACAAACACCAACACCGACATCGCAGACCAGCTTTAGAGGACAGTTTGGTGCCAACATACTCACTTTCTCTACCAACTTGCGCCCGACAAATGATTTTATTTTTTAAACAACTGAAAAACACTACACAACTCAAAATTCAAGCACAAGACGTACCCAAAAAAGAGCAGAAAATAAATGCAAAGCCATTGCACTAGCATAGAAGACAAACCAAAGAATAAGCCCATTCTGACCATACACACAGCAAGTCAGCATGAACATAGACAACGAGAGACAGTCCAGTCCTTAAAGAGAAGGAACCACACCCCTGCTAAAGGCAAACAGCCAGGCAAAACCACGACCGAGCCCAATCAAAACCCAACCACCGAAAACCACTTTAGACCTACGATAAAATTGACAATGCAAGACTATTCCATAAAGAAGAAGACTTTGACCATCAGACATGCAAACTACAACACATATGCACTCCCCTGCCACTATAGAGAAAAATACTGCTATACCGAATTACCTAAAAGAAACTGCACATATCCTAACCCGGACAACGACGAAGACTCATCGAAATGCTGAAAAACATCACACTTCCAATTGCCAAAAAGAATTTCTAAATGACAGTAAAAAGACAGCTCTGCCTAAACTGTTACCTAAATATTATAACATAGATTCTGCATCAATTTTAATACTAACAAACTAACTGTCAAGCCACAAGAGGCCAGAAATAACCAATTCTCTAAAGGCACAAATATTGGTGAATCCTTTCACTTTAGCCATTTCCAAGCATGGCACACATTCTATAAGGGGTAGAGAAATAAAGCAAGAGGACATTGTATCTAAAGCAGAACCACTTATAAGAAAGGTGTCTCAAACACTTTCTTCATGGACCTAAAATACACGGATTCCCTATAACACGGATTTAGTTATTTCAATAATAACATAATAGTATAAGAGAAATATGTATAGCTCATTATACTATCAGATTTTCTCAAGTATTAGTTATGTCAATGTAAAATTGGAGGTTCCCCCGTAAAGACATAAGATCATTCATACAGTCGAAATACAAATCATATCAATTTGCAAATATATAAAACTCAAATTCCAATAGTATGCTAATTTAATGATCAGTATATAGAACTCAAATTCTTCTCATTTTCCAAACACATTAATTCTTCCAATTAAAAACCATAAACTACTAACTATCCATTAATTTAGTAAAATGAGTACTGTAATACCCCAAAATTTGCTCTCCCCTTTTGGCATCATAGCATGGCATTATCATTTATCATATCATATCCACCTCATTAACATTGCATTGCATTTAACATAGAAAAATGAAGCATGGCATCCTTCTTACCATCAGGGCATGTGGTCAGGTGGGAGATAGACAATCAAGAGATCATTCAAAGCACAAAAGGTCAATCAAGTTGGCTCTAGGCAAGCCAAGAGGTCTCTCATGTCTCATACTATCTCAATTGATCTTCCAAAACCTCAAGGAAGTGAGATTCAATGGGAGATTGAAGCATTACATCTTTCACTATGCAAGATGTTCAAAATTGAAGGAAAACCCTCAAAAGAGATAGCTCATTGATCCAAAATCATCCTCAAATGGCATATATCATCATCCTTTAAGAGGATACACAACATGCTCTGAGGAGTTTGAAATTGAAGACTGCACTTTTTCCTCCTAACCAGAAGGGGCTGAAATTAGGGTTTCCAATTAAATCAGGGTATCTCTGATTTTTTGGACAAAACTTGTTGTCATGGTATTCCATATGTCCCTAAGTGTATGTATGTGGAAAATTGCATCTCAATTGGTTTTAGAAGTGGTTCAATTGGAAGAAAGATCAAGAATCAGAGAAATTGGGGCAAAGTCAAATAATCAGAGGAAAAAGTCAACTCTTGACTTTTTGAGCCCAAAATCATGAAATTCATGTTGCATATGTCCAATGTACAAAATTTGGTCAAGAAACTCCAAAGGAATCATGAAAAAATCAAGATGTGGAAAGTTGCCATTTTTGGATGAAGTAGGGTTACTAAAAATAGCAAGTTTTGGCCATTTTGCATCAGAATTTGAACCAAGGCCATTTAAATTTGGAGCACCAAATGAAAAATCCACTCTGCCTCAATGAAAGATCTTGTTTTAAGCTTCAAATCCATGTGTGGAACATCTCCATTGGATAAAAATTGAGTGAGATATGATTGATCAAAGTTTGAGCAAAGTAGGTTCAAAACTAGGTCATGACCAAGATTTTCAGGGCACGCGCGCAGTCATTTTAACAAACATGTGGTGGGCCTAATGTCCACTCATTTTTCTCATGGTTAAAGGCCTCAAATGGAAAACTTTTCAACATGAAAGTTGTTCATTGCATTGTCATCTTCAATATTCATGTTGGACAATTTTTGGTTTGATCAAGTTATGAGATAGTTTTAAGGGTTCAAAGTCATGTTGGTTATGCTGAAAACCCAGGCGCCATGTTGCCTTGCCAACCAACCCCATTACTACGCCATACACCAGTTTTGATTCCTTTTGTTTCAAGCAATTTTTCATCACCTTGTACACTTCCATTTGACTTGTTTTCAACATCAATATTGTTCCATGATAGCTCCTCTTTTCCATGACTCCAAAACCTTGCCAAACCATTCCATGAGGAGAGAGAAAAACCTCCACGAACTACCCTATGTTGGAATGGATGCATTGATAGCATGTTGCAGGATTCTGGTTCACACACACCCCAAACACTTCCACACTTTATTTCCACATTTGGCCAAACATATCACCTACACAATGCACACTATCACGTGCCACACATGGGAATAGAAAGAACAAACTTGCTTACCAAGTTTTTGATGCGCAAGCCCCTGCTACACGACAGTGCCAATTCACTTTCTCCTTGCTCCCACCATATCTCACCATGAGCCATCTTCACCATAGCACTGCTCTCCCTAACTAACTTGACTCAGTTAGTTAGGGATGACTCAGTTTAACCCACTCAACTCAATTAACCAACTCACTAAACCATGGTTAATTCATGATATAAATTCAAACTTCACTTCACAATTCAGTTTTCAACTTCATTTTCACACTCTCACTCAACTACACTTCATTCTCATTTTTCCTCTGAAATTCGCAAGCTCTCTCTCTGAAGCTTCTCTTCCTCTCACACGACTTCATCATCATCTACATCTGAATCCATCTTCAAGCTTCAACATCACACAGCATTGGAACACATTGAAGCTTGGTAGCATTGAAGAGATTGAAGAGTCTTCCACTGCATATTGAATTTCATCAACATTTGCAAGGATTTGTGAGCCTTTATTTGGCCAGTTGAAGATCAAAGAGGAAGCACATTTCTCTGGTTCTCTTTCAACTACAGTTTCCTACATTTTCAGGTTTCAATATCCTAAACTTTCTTGGCACGATTTGCATTCTGTCTAGCTCGTGTTGTGATGATTTGAGCTCACTAAGAGCACTCCTCCATCTGGCTAGTTGATAGAGCTTCTTAGAAGCTTAGATCCAAAACCTAGGGCTAATTTCATTGCTTCTATTCTCTCTGTTTGTGTGTTGTTTGTGAAAACTAATCCTAGATTCATGCTCTACGTGACTTCCTGAATATTTTGATGTGCATTGCATAAATTTCTGGATTGTTTGGTTGATTGCAGCGCCGGAGAGTGGCCGGAGAAGGTGACCGGAGGTCCCTCTCCGGCCGGTGAGTTGATGTTAGGGTTTAGCATGTTCTAATCTTATGCGTCCATTTTGGCATGATCGTGTGGTGATAATGGTGCCAGCGCATTAAAAAACTCGTGCAAGTCATGTGCACATTTCTGATGGACTCAGCCAAATTGATATTCACACCTCCATTTTCTAAAGCCCAAACGTATTGAACTGAATAGTTACTAGGCATGCACCCCCATTCACATTTACATTCCATTTTATTTTTTCCATTTTGCTACACGTTTCATAATTAATTTTTAAAAATACCAAAACATATTGGAAAATTCTACAAAAATTCATGTGTATTCTTAAAACATTTAGGAAATTTTCTATGATTTTATTTTCTGATTTTATGACCATTTTGCCCCTGTTCCATTATTTCTTTTGAATTTCCATTTGTATGCATACTTAATGTGACATATGATTT
Source organism: Lathyrus tuberosus (assembly GCA_022829125.1). Classification (NCBI taxonomy): domain Eukaryota; kingdom Viridiplantae; phylum Streptophyta; class Magnoliopsida; order Fabales; family Fabaceae; genus Lathyrus; species Lathyrus tuberosus. The sequence goes on from JALAZF010000494.1 coordinate 3,167,969, forward strand.
TGTGCATTTTTGTTCTTGATCATAAAAAATGATTTTGATGCCTTTCTTTTTGCATTGTGGTCACAATATGTTGAGGTATGTTTGAGATTTATGAGATGATTTTTAAGTTTTTTTTGGATGACTTTTGATGTGTTGCTTTGAGCATGAATGCATGAAACTTCCATGAGACTTTGACCTAATTGTTGAGTGACTTTGGTTCTGATTCATTGCTTGTGGACTTGATATGTTAATGGCATGTGTTTAAGGTGTTTGATTGGTGAAAGTCATAATTTTTGAAGCATGTTTGCTATTTGTTTGAAGCATGAAGTTTAACTTGTTCATTTTGTGAATGCATGCCTCATGTTTGGTTTGCTTGATCATGAAGGCACTTGTGCCATGAGTTGTGGTTTTGTTTGAGGATGTATAGCATGTTAATTGACTTCTGATTGTGACATTTGGGTTTCATCTTTGCATGTTTGATGTTTATCTTGCACCTTAAGTCACTTGTTTCACAAGTATGAACCACATTCACATCACTTCACCTTTTCTTCTTTGCTTCTTGTTGGATTGAGATTTTGTTTGCATGATTTGGTATGCTCATTTAGGATAACATTAGGTTGTGCAAATATGAGTTACATTCTGACTTGGAAGCATGTATAGCATTCAATCTCATTTTACTTTGTTTGTCAACTTGTTTGAATTTGATTTGTTCATTATATTTTCTTACTTTACTTGTAAGTGATTGTGCTAACCATGTAGGGGCTTTGGTAAGTTTCAATTGAGTGTGGATAAGGAATCCACATTCAACTTCTATCCTTTCTCTTTTACAATTCCATTTTGTGTTTTGTTAAGCACTTATGTGCTTTCTTTTAATAACTCATTACTTTCCCTTTTGAATTACAATTCATCTTCTACTTTGGAAGTGAATTGTTTAATTCTTTCTTTCTTTAGATTTTAAGTTGAAACCTCACAAACCTTTAGGATCACTCCCTTTAATCTTCAATTAGGATTGAGTCTTAGTCCATATAGGTTTTACCTTTTCTCCTCTCTTGAGTCTCTTTTCTCATCTCAAAGAAAATTCAAAACATATAATAAAGGTAGGCATTTATTGCATTTAGGCCTTTCATATAAAGAAAAGATTATAAGGGGTCTTCTCTTATAATCTTAAAATGTATAGCATATAACCCATCTTGGGTCGATGTGTTAAACATTTGATCTTGTATGAGGGACTTAAATGCAATATTTGTTGAAGGTGCAAATAATAAAAAACACTTCTTCATTTCTTAATCAACAAAAACACTTAATAAACACAAGTATGCTAGTGTGTTTGAACCTTGACAATTGGAACTAAGTGTGGGGGTCTTCTTCACTCTTAGTATGCTTTCTTACCCATTCCATCTTGGAATGTGAGAATGTACACATTCCAATGACTAAGATTCAGATACACTGTCATATGCAAATAAATGGAAAAAACTTCTAAAAGGCAAAAACAAACAATAACGTCTTTCCTTCGGGAATTCGTTTCTCACCTCATTCACTCTCAACGTACGAACGTGCTCCTACTCGTTCTCTTGCAAGATGGTAACGCACTCGGACCAGCGAGCCTGCAACACCTGAGCTAGAACGTTAGCCGTTCCTTAAAAAACACCAACAATCCATCCCTAGTGAGGGGAACTACGTCGCTCTGATTCTCATGCTCCCGATGAGATACGTAGGCAGTGGGGTAGGGCCCATGCGAGCACTTCTTTTATTTTCCCTACATTTGTTTCCCGTTCCTTTTCTTTTCTTTCTCCTTTCTTTCTTTCAGTTCCTTTTCCAGTATCCTTTCTTTACACCCTTTGATCGAGACAAGCAAGCGTGGATCCCATCGGGTACGATGGACGTGAGGGGGTGCTAATACCTTCCTCTCGCGTAACCGACTCCCGAACCCAGTTCTCTTGGTCGTAAGACCATGCTTTTCCTTTCTCTCAGGTTTATGCGGTGTTTCCTTTCCCTCTCATGGGATAAATACACATTGCTGGCGACTCTGTTTCGGTGCCACTTTCGCGTTTGTACTAGGATGAAAATCCCGGGAGCGACAAGTACTACCACTACTGTCCATTATTTTCAAACTTCAGAAATTGCAAACATGAACAAGTTCAGAAGCTCAGGAGGATCAAGACCACTTCCCAAGAGAGGGCAGATAAAATCTAAGATAGCAGCCAATGTTTGTCATTCTAGTTCAAAGGTAAGTACATAGTTCCAGCTGATTGTCGTATCCGGATACTCCTTTCAAGCTAGGATGGAACATGAACATGTGAGGGGGAAGTGGTTTATAGATTTGATGTTTGTGGTTTTGATTCGGAGTTTCTTTCGGTTCAGCATTGGTCCAAGTTATGGTTCAGAATGTGTTTGGTTCCAGTTTCGACTTCGAGTTACGATTCTAATGTGCCTACTGAATTATTTAACCAAAAGTATATGTTTTCTAAGTAACTAAAAGCTGACTACTGCACTAGGAAAAAAATTAGAAACGAAGTTACAGTATGTGGTATTCTACAGATGTCTTCGGCTAGTGCATCAGTACAAGACAGAAATTAAAAACAGACATAAACCCACCCAAAAATACAAGAAAAAACCAAATACATTGAGTTAACACAGCACAACAAACAACAAAATTCAACTCAAAAAACAAATTAAAAACAACAAGCCCTAAAATATGAAGAAGAAATAGAAAACCCAAAATATAAATACAAGAAATATGAGAAGAAAGACAATAGTTACCCTCTTCGTCGAAGAAAGTCAAGAAATATATGAAGAAGAAATATAAATACATTGAGATAACGATGATGAACGAAAGAAGAAATACGAAAAGAAAAAGGATTACTTACCCTCTTCGTCGAAAATACTGATGAACGGAGGTCGGTGGATCGATGAATGGAGTTCGTCGGAAATTATTGGTGAACGGAGGTCGGATATTGGTCTTGAACTGTGGTCGGAATCGGGATGAACAACATGAGAAATGACGCTTAATAGCAATTAGGTTACAGAAATATTTTGTCTAAAAAAATAAAAAAGAGGGAAATATTTCACTATAACAAAAAGAGAGGGAAATGAAAAAAAAACGTGGGAAATTTTTTAATATACTTTTTTTTTTTTTTTTAATATTGGTATCCAACCACGTAGTGGGAAATTTTTTAATCTATTTTGTTTTAGCTTCAAACCTAGTAAACACTAATTATAAAATTAAAATTTAATAATACATTAGCATCAGAAATTGTTGATACTATTTTAAAATTAAATTATAAAATAATTAGTGTCAACCAATATATTGGATAATGTCTAATTCTATTGACTCAAATTTATGTAAAAAAAATTAGTTAAAAAAAAGCATTTGCGTTTGAATATTTGGATACTAAATAGATGCTATTAACATCCAAAATTGGTTGATGCTAAATTTTTTGAAGCTAAATCACACTTTTCTTGTAGTGAAATTACAAACCGTTCTAACTATCTCCTCTATATAAGTATGACTTTGAGTAATTCGTTTATAAAATTTCATCTCATTCAAACACTAACTTAAATGTTAGAGTGTTAATCCTTTACAAATACATTATTTTTTAACATTGAAGACCTATAACCACTGTGCTAGAAGCTTTACCTTTCATCTATTGATGTTCTCTTTCACTATAAAAATAACAACAAATCCACGAGGGGAGCAAAGCAAATTTTTAATCCATATTGTGTTGAATGACATCAGAACCGACCAACTGAAGTAGGATACTCAGTGCATCTGTATAAGCTTAATAATCCATTACTATATTCAAAGCTATAAGGAAAAATTAGACAAATAAGTAATTACATAGTGGAGTATTAATAGAGAAGAAATGCATGCCATGAAAAGTATAATGGTACAATATGATATTAGTAAAAGCACCTCACGTGCAAGAGATCCAAGAACCTAATAAATAAAAAATGTAACCGTGTATTGATTTACATGATATATACTACTACCCTTTTCCTCATACACGTTACTATTATAAACTATAAAGTTAATTTAGAGTTATTGTTGTTGCAGTCAAAGGTCAAAAGAAAAATGATAATGATGAGATTAAAAGGACAAAGTGTGAGTCAGCGGGTGAGACGCACGAGGGGATCTATCTGCAGAACCCTCTGCAATTCTACTTCAACCTCATTTTGCCTCCTCTTAATTTAATCTTTTACCCACTTTCCTATTTATTATATTTCTCTATCCTTTATTATTTAATATCAGTATCATTTTTTAAGACTGTGTCACATGATGGAATGCCGTTTCCAAAAACTAGAACATGGATTATATCACGTTAATTGCTCTTATATTTCTCTCACCCCTTTAAGATGTCATACATAGCTAGCTGTCTTTCTAGTACTTTACCGCTTGACTTAAGTGTTTTTAATAAAAATAAACTCAAAATATTACCTTATCTGTCTCATAAATTTTTTTTCATTTCGACTTTTTGTCTATTTCAAAATAATTGTCTCTTTCCAATATTAATACTGCATTTATTATATCTTTTCACTATTATATTTCAATTTATTAAATTTTACATAATTTAATTACTCTATTAATATTTTACTAAATAATATTAATATTATTATTAACATTAATATATGCAACCATTTTCTTAAAATTTGCACATTATTAAAATATGACACCTTTTTAAAAACAGAGGAAGTACTTTATACGTTGATATTAAAAATAAAGGTTAATAGTCATTTACACTCCTGCAATATAGGCGATTTTTTATTTATCCCTCTTTAAAAAAATAATTTTGGATTACCCCCCTGAAATTTTGAGGTACCCCCCTAAGCGTGTAAAAACCAGAGGGGTAAATAAAAAAATATATTTTACAGGGGATAATTTTTCTACCTGGGGGACAAAAGACTTAGAATTTTAAAATTACAGGGAGGTAATCCAAAATTATTTTTTTAAAGGGGGATAAATCAAAAGTCGCCTATATTGCAGGGGGATAAATGACTATTAACCCTAAAAATAATAATATGCTATAAAGTGCTCGCAAGAAAACCCTGACAATGCAAGAATATTGTAATACCCCGTATTAATTAAGTGCTCATTTGGACATTAGAAGAGATCAATTATTTTATTAAGACAGAGTGATATTTATTAGTTTAAGGGAGTATTTTTAAGATAACTCTAACAATTGATCAATTGGGTTGAGATGACAAAATATCAATTGGAGTTATTCTACCCTAATGGATTTATTATATATAATATTGGTTTATATATATTTATATATTTGGAAAGAAGAAAAAGAGGATAGTAAGAGGAAGAAGAGAGAAAGGAAGAAAAAGAGAGAAGTGGAGAAAGTGGAAGAAGGAGAGCTTGGATCTTCATCATCTCTTCATCGATTCTTCATCTTCTTCGAACTCCTCTCCGTTTTCCAGTTGCTTTATTTCAGGTGTGGTTTATAGGTTTGATTTACAAGTGGAGCGATGCTTGGATGTTTCAAGAGAAGCTTGGCTTTAGTAATTTCCGCTGTGTATCATTTCGTTGTATACAATTGAGGATATTGTATATTATTCTTAGACTTTTATTTTTTTGGCTAGTTTCCATAGCTTGTGCCATATGTTGTATTTATGTTTTATAAATGGACAAGTATGTGAATTATGCCAATTGGCACTTTTGATGTGTCAGTACCAAATAAAAACACTTGTATGGTATTATTCTAGATAAATATTATACAGGGTGTTACAGTTGGTATCAGAGCAGGTCGTGTCCTCGACCTAGCCTTGAAACATCATAAGTAAATCTATTCCTGCCTCTTAAGTGTGTCTTGCCATCATGAAACTTAATATCATACTATGTAGTGTTGGGCCTGATCAACCTAATACTATGTATGTGATAGGTAGAATCATGGTTGAGCGACCACGAGGACTCCGTAGTGTTGTCGAAGCTTGTAGTGTGAGGGTAGGCTCAAGCCAAGAGTTAGTAGTGTGGAGTTTTGGTCAGCTCGGTGAGGTTTTAGTAGAAGTTGTGCTTGTGTAACATGAAATTTAAGAGTGTTGGGTTGTTAAGCAATCATTTGGAAAGGATGGAGTCTGAAAGTTAAGGATCGCTACCGGACGATTGGTTAAGGTATGGGGGAATATGTAAAAATCGCTAGTAGAACTGGATTGACCACTAGTACGAATAAGGATTTCAAGTAATCTCATTCCGTGGAAAAAGAAAGTTGTCTTGTGGAATGTGTGACGTAAGGTCCGGAGGTGAGATAAATTTTGGTTCTTCAATTTCTAAGGTCGTTAAGGTATCTTGAATGGACGAGAGTACCTTAAGGAGTGTGTTCGGAACAATGTCTTCCGACTGGTTAAAAGTTGAGAGTTAAGGAAGTTCGGCTTTCATGGGAACCTACAGTAATAGAGAAGTGTGAGAAGGAATACAAGCATGTGTTACATATTTCAAGTGAAACAAGTGTGCGTCGGACGAAGAGTAGGAGATGAATTGTGTATCTTCCGTTACGTAGAGAGACTAAGTTTGAAATGCTACATCAGGATTTTCGGTATTCAGTACGAAACCAATTTGGAAATCGAAATTTGTTAACTTGCCCAAGGAACAATATAAGGTTTTATGCCAGAGGAAGTGTGGACTTCAGTTAGTAATAGAAAGCATAGCGATACGGACCGGAAGAAGTTGTATTAAGACATAGAGTAAGTATCTTAGAATCTAAGGGAATCACAGTAAGATGGTTTTATATTTGGACCTAAGGGGAGTACCAAGGAAAACGAAAGTAAGCACGATGTAGAAAACGGTATCAATAGGATATATGAGGAAATGACAACAGAATGTATTTTTGGACGACTGTGCAATAGAGCTATTGGGTAGTTGTTGAGGCTTAAATTAAGGAAGTGTAACCAAGGATGGTTCGCCCGTGAGAACTCTAGTAAGTATGATGTGAAATGGAAAAGTTACACTTTGGTATTAAGAACGAGTGCGGTAGTAGCGCCGTGGTCACAAGTGTACGTGAGGGATTCTTATTCTTAAGACAAGTGTGACGGGACGTACCTTGTGAAGCAGTTAGTATAGTATCCTAAGAGATAAAATTGTGGTAAAACAACGAGAAGCAATTCAGGACTTATTACGGACTAAGAGTAAATTATGGAACGGTTTATACTGAAAGAGTTTTGTAAATGGTTGATGAGAATTATCGGATACAAGCATTTCATTAAGTGACTCAAGAGTAAGTGTAGGGTGCAAAGGGTAGGGGAAGGTAAGGAATTCCGGTTACTGTGTACGAAGCGATGGACAGGTCCTTCATGAGAATGCATTACCCCGAGTTATTTTCAAGTATAGAGAGAACTTTTGTATTTGTGGATAATCGAAATATTCGGAATCTACCTTTCGTCGGACTAAGAACGTTGTTGTTTTATTTCTCACCCAGGGAGTTAAGTGAGAGGGTAAGGTGGTATGCTTGACATGAGACGCCCATCATTTTTGTAGTATCGTATGATGGATGGGTGTTGGGTGTTGCTTATGGACGAATCAAGTATGAGTTGTGGCTAAAACCCTAGAATGTGGTCATTATTGACTTTTCACTGGTGTAGTTGTTGAGTAGGAAAATGGACTACCCCACTGAAGATTTGTAGGGTGACCGCGAGAGAATTTGAAATTTCGCCTGTCACTTGGTTGAAGTGTGTTGTCAAATTTGTTGGTTTTACCTTGAGGGGATCATGGTTGGTGAATGTAATACAAGTTAAGAAGCCGTGAGTTGAGAATGATATTCCAATTTAGAACAAGTTGGATCGATCGTTTGAGTGAGGAGGGATTTGAATTAAGAAGAAACTGGGTTTTGTCCTGCAGCGGTGTTAACCGACTAACACAATGGGGTTAACCGTTTAACACGTGCATGGAAGGTGCTTTACATAGAATTTTGGAGAAGTTAACCGATTAGCTCAGATGGTTAATCGATTAATGTGTGTGTAAATTATGAAATCCCTTAGGAACCATCATCTGCGTTTTGTTTCCTTGTGTTGCTCTGAGTGAAGGGTATTGTGTGAATGGAGAACGAGATTGCGAGTAAATGAAAGAAGGATTTGCGTTTTGGAATAGTGACTTCTGGGAAAGTGTGGCATAGTTGACCATTTGTTCAAGCATCAAGAGAGTTAACTTTAAGGAAGTGACCTTGTGAGAGAGTCTTAAGAGTATTGTTATCATTACCATTGAGAATCTTAAGAATCAAGTAGGAAAATACTCACAAAGTATTGATCTTGCAAGGAATATATTTCGGTGCGTAATTATGGCAATAGTAAGGTATGAACGGTTGGTCCGAGTTAGTAATTGTTACCTTCCGTGAGTTCACGACATTAGATCTAGACCGTGAAAGTGGTACTAGTTGTGTACAGGGGTGTTTTACCCAGAGGAGGAAATTTGAGAAGTTATCTTTCCAAGTACGAGTAAGATCTGGGTGATTCGAAGTTAAGTATGTGACTTGGAATCATATATGGAATGTAACAATTAAGAGAGGTGGATTCAACCGAGAAGCGCGGGATGGACTGCGACGAAGTATGTGCGTATGAAGTGTTGTATGAGAATTTGTGAGTGGTATGGAAACTCACAATTTCGAATTTAATGGTTCAAGTTTTGATAAGTGGTATCTTGCATGTGAATGAAGTTCTATATTGGTGTTACGCTGTTATTGGTTGAGATCTCGAATCAGCAAGAAACCCTGAGCAAGTAGGAAACTGTAAGAAGAATCGAATTGGAATGTGGTAACCAGAACCGGAAGTTGTTAAACTATTTTAGGTATATTAATTTCAATTTTAGAATGGAATTGGAGTTGTATATGTTATGGTTGTAACAGTATAACTCATGTATCTTTATCGTCTAGAGAGTGTGGAATTAAGACAATGATGCAAGTAGTGGTTATTATTGAACGAAGGAAATTCGGGGGCGAATTTCAATTTAAGGGGGGGAGAGTGTAATACCCCGTATTAATTAAGTGCTCATTTGGACATTAGAAGAGATCAATTATTTTATTAAGACAGCGTGATATTTATTAGTTTAAGGGAGTATTTTTAAGATAACTCTAACAATTGATCAATTGGGTTGAGATGACAAAATATCAATTGGAGATATTCTACCCTATTGGATTTATTATATATAATATTGGTTTATATATATTTATATATTTGGAAAGAAGAAAAAGAGGATAGTAAGAGGAAAAAGAGACAAAGCAAGAAAAACAGAGAAGTGGAGAAAGTGGAAGAAGGAGAGCTTGGATCTTCATCATCTCTTCATAGATTATTCATCTTCTTCGAACTCCTCTCCGTTTTCCAGTTGCTTTATTTCAGGTGTGGTTTGCAGGTTTGATTTACAAGTGGAGCGATGCTTGGATGTTTCAAGAGAAGCTTGGCTTTAGTAATTTCCGCTGTGTATCATTTCGTTGTATACAATTGAGGATATTGTATATTATTCTTAGACTTTTATTTTTTTGGCTAGTTTCCATAGCTTGTGCCATATGTTGTATTTATGTTTTATAAATGGACAAGTATGTGAATTATGCCATTAGGCACTTTTGATGTGTCAGTACCAAATAAAAACACTTGTATGGTATTATTCTAGATAAATATTATACAGGGTGTTACAGTTGGTATCAGAGCAGGTCGTGTCCTCGACCTAGCCTTGAAACATCATAAGTAAATCTATTCCTGCCTCTTAAGTGTGTCTTGCCATCCTGAAACTTAATATCATACTATGTAGTGTTGAGCCTGATCAACCTAATACTATGTATGTGATAGGTAGAATCATGGTTGAGCGACCACGAGGACTCCGTAGTGTTGTCGAAACTTGTACTGTGAGGGTAGGCTCAAGCCAAGAGTTAGTAGTGTGGAGTTTTGGCCAGCTCAGTGAGGTTTTAGTAGAAGTTGTGCTTGTGTAACATGGAATTTAAGAGTGTTGGGTTGTTAAGCAATCATTTGGAAAGGATGGAGTCTAAAAGTTAAGGATCGCTACCGGACGATTGGTTAAGGTATGGGGGAATATGTAAAAATCGCTAGTAGAACTAGATTGACTACTAGTACGAATAAGGATTTCAAGTAATCTCATTCCGTGGAAAAAGAAAGTTGTCTTGTGGAATGTGTGACGTAGGTCCGGAGGTGAGATAAATTTTGGTGCTTCAATTTCTAAGGTCGTTAAGGTATCTTGAATGGACGAGAGTACCTTAAGGAGTGTGTTCGGAACAATGTCTTCCAACTGGTTAAAAGTTGAGAGTTAAGGAAGTTCGGCTTTCATGGGAACCTACAGTAATAGAAAAGTGTGAGAAGGAATACAAGCATGTGTTACATATTTCAAGTGAAACAAGTGTGCGCCGGACGAAGATTAGGAGATGAATCGTGTATCTTCCGTTACGTAGAGAGACTAAGTTTGAAATGCTACATCAGGATTTTTGGTATTCAGTACGAAACCAATTTGGAAATCGAAATTTGTTAACTTGCCCAAGGAACAGTATAAGGTTTTATGCCAGAGGAAGTGTGGACTTCAGTTAGTAATAGAAAGCATAGCGATACGGACCGGAAGAAGTTGTATTAAGACATAGAGTAAGTATCTTAGAATCTAAGGGAATCGCAGTAAGATGGTTTTATATTTGGACCTAAGGGGAGTACCAAGGAAAACGAAAGTAAGCACGATGTAGAAAACGGTATCAATAGGATATATGAGGAAATGACAACGGAATGTATTTTTGGACGACTGTGCAATAGAGCTATTGGGTAGTTGTTAAGGCTTAAGTTAAGGAAGTGTAACCAAGGATGGTTCGCCCGTGAGAACTCTAGTAAGTATGATGTGAAATGGAAAAGTTACACTTTGGTATTAAGAACGAGTGCGGTAGTAGCGCCGTGGTCACAAGTGTACGTGAGGGATTCTTATTCTTGAGACAAGTGTGACAGGACGTACCTTGTGAAGCAGTTAGTATTGTATCCTAAGAGATAAAATTGTGGTAAAACAACGAGAAGCAATTCAGGACTTATTACGGACTAAGAGTAAATTATGGAACGGTTTATACCGAAAGAGTTTTGTAAATGGTTGATGAGAATTATCGGATACAAGCATTTCTTTAAGTGACTTAAGAGTAAGTGTAGGGTGCAATGGATAGGGGAAGGTAAGGAATTCCGGTTACTGTGTACGAAGCGATGGACAGGTCCTTCAGGAGAACGCATTACCCCGAGTTATTTTCAATTATAGAGAGAACTTCTGTATTTGTGGATAATCGAAATATTCAGAATCTACCTTTCGTCGGACTAAGAACATTGTTGTTTTATTTCTCACCCAGGGAGTTAAGTGAGAGGGTAAGGTGGTATGCTTGACATGAGACGCCCATCATTTTTGTAGTATCGTATGATGGATGGGTGTTGGGTGTTGCTTATGGACGAATCAAGTATGAGTTATGGCTAAAACCCTAGAATGTGGTCATTATTGACTTTTTACTGGTGTAGTTGTTGAGTAGGAAAATGGACTACCCCACTGAAGATTTGTAGGGTGACCGCGAGAGAATTTGGAATTTCGCCTGTCACTTGGTTGGAGTGTGTTGTCAAATTTGTTGGTTTTACCTTGAGGGGATCATTGTTGGTGAATGTAATACAAGTTAAAAAGCCGTGAGTTGAGAATGATATTCCAATTTAGAACAAGTTGGATCGATCGTTTGAGTGGGGAGGGCTTTGAATTAAGAAGAAACTGGGTTTTGTCCTGCAACACTGTTAACCGACTAACACAATAGGGTTAACCGTTTAACACGTGCATGGAAGGTGCTTTACATAGAATTTTGGAGAAGTTAACCGATTAGCTCAGATGGATAATAGATTAACGTGTGTGTAAATTGTGAAATCCCTTAGGAACCATCATCTGCGTTTTGTTTCCTTGTGTTGCTCTGAGTGAAGAGTATTGTGTGAATGGAGAACAAGATTGCGAGTAAATGAAAGAAGGATTTGCGTTTTGGAATAGTGACTTCTGGGAAAGTGTGGCATAGTTAACCATTTGTTCAAGCATCAAGAGAGTTAACTTTAAGGAAGTGACCTTGTGAGAGAGTCTTAAGAGGATTGTTATCATTACCATTGAGAATCTTAAGAATGAAGTAGGAAAATACTCACAAAGTATTGATCTTGCAAGGAATATATTTCGGTGCGTAATTATGGCAATAGTAAGGTATGAACGGTTGGTCCGAGTTAGTAATTGTTACCTTCCGTGAGTTCACGACATTAGATCTAGACCGTGAAAGTGGTACTAGTTGTGTACAGGGGTGTTTTACCCAGAGGAGGAAATTTGAGAAGTTATCTTTCCAAGTACGAGTAAGATCTGGGTGATTCGAAGTTAAGTATGTGACTTGGAATCATATATGGAATGTAACAATTAAGAGAGGTGGATTCAACCGAGAAGCGCGGGATGGACTGCGACGAAGTATGTGCGTATGGAGTGTTGTATGAGAATTTGTGAGTGGTATGGAAACTCACAATTTCGAATTTAATGGTTCAAGTTTTGATAAGTGGTATCTTGCGTGTGAATGAAGTTCTATATTGGTGTTACGCTGTTATTGGTTGAGATCTCGAATCAGCAAGAAACCCTGAGCAAGTAGGAAACTGTAAGAAGAATCGAATTGGAATGTGGTAACCAGAACCGGAAGTTGTTAAACTATTTTAGGTATATTAATTTCAATTTTAGAATGGAATTGGAGTTGTATATGTTATGGTTGTAACAGTATAACTCATGTATCTTTATCGTCTAGAGAGTGTGGAATTAAGACAATGATGCAAGTAGTGGTTATTATTGAACGAAGGAAATTCGGGGGCGAATTTCAATTTAAGGGGGGGAGAGTGTAATACCCCGTATTAATTAAGTGCTCATTTGGACATTAGAAGAGATCAATTATTTTATTAAGACAGCGTGATATTTATTAGTTTAAGGGAGTATTTTTAAGATAACTCTAACAATTGATCAATTGGGTTGAGATGACAAAATATCAATTGGAGATATTCTACCCTATTGGATTTATTATATATAATATTGGTTTATATATATTTATATATTTGGAAAGAAGAAAAAGAGGATAGTAAGAGGAAAAAGAGACAAAGCAAGAAAAACAGAGAAGTGGAGAAAGTGGAAGAAGGAGAGCTTGGATCTTCATCATCTCTTCATAGATTATTCATCTTCTTCGAACTCCTCTCCGTTTTCCAGTTGCTTTATTTCAGGTGTGGTTTGCAGGTTTGATTTACAAGTGGAGCGATGCTTGGATGTTTCAAGAGAAGCTTGGCTTTAGTAATTTCCGCTGTGTATCATTTCGTTGTATACAATTGAGGATATTGTATATTATTCTTAGACTTTTATTTTTTTGGCTAGTTTCCATAGCTTGTGCCATATGTTGTATTTATGTTTTATAAATGGACAAGTATGTGAATTATGCCATTAGGCACTTTTGATGTGTCAGTACCAAATAAAAACACTTGTATGGTATTATTCTAGATAAATATTATACAGGGTGTTACAGTTGGTATCAGAGCAGGTCGTGTCCTCGACCTAGCCTTGAAACATCATAAGTAAATCTATTCCTGCCTCTTAAGTGTGTCTTGCCATCCTGAAACTTAATATCATACTATGTAGTGTTGAGCCTGATCAACCTAATACTATGTATGTGATAGGTAGAATCATGGTTGAGCGACCACGAGGACTCCGTAGTGTTGTCGAAACTTGTACTGTGAGTTAGGCTCAAGCCAAGAGTTAGTAGTGTGGAGTTTTGGTCAGCTCAGTGAGGTTTTAGTAGAAGTTGTGCTTGTGTAACATGGAATTTAAGAGTGTTGGGTTGTTAAGCAATCATTTGGAAAGGATGGAGTCTAAAAGTTAAGGATCGCTACCGGACGATTGGTTAAGGTATGGGGGAATATGTAAAAATCGCTAGTAGAACTAGATTGACTACTAGTACGAATAAGGATTTCAAGTAATCTCATTCCGTGGAAAAAGAAAGTTGTCTTGTGGAATGTGTGACGTAGGTCCGGAGGTGAGATAAATTTTGGTGCTTCAATTTCTAAGGTCGTTAAGGTATCTTGAATGGACGAGAGTACCTTAAGGAGTGTGTTCGGAACAATGTCTTCCAACTGGTTAAAAGTTGAGAGTTAAGGAAGTTCGGCTTTCATGGGAACCTACAGTAATAGAGAAGTGTGAGAAGGAATACAAGCATGTGTTACATATTTCAAGTGAAACAAGTGTGCGCCGGACGAAGATTAGGAGATGAATCGTGTATCTTCCGTTACGTAGAGAGACTAAGTTTGAAATGCTACATTAGGATTTTTGGTATTCAGTACGAAACCAATTTGGAAATCGAAATTTGTTAACTTGCCCAAGGAACAGTATAAGGTTTTATGCCAGAGGAAGTGTGGACTTCAGTTAGTAATAGAAAGCATAGCGATACGGACCGGAAGAAGTTGTATTAAGACATAGAGTAAGTATCTTAGAATCTATGGGAATCGCAGTAAGATGGTTTTATATTTGGACCTAAGGGGAGTACCAAGGAAAACGAAAGTAAGCACGATGTAGAAAACGGTATCAATAGGATATATGAGGAAATGACAACGGAATGTATTTTTGGACGACTGTGCAATAGAGCTATTGGGTAGTTGTTAAGGCTTAAGTTAAGGAAGTGTAACCAAGGATGGTTCGCCCGTGAGAACTCTAGTAAGTATGATGTGAAATGGAAAAGTTACACTTTGGTATTAAGAACGAGTGCGGTAGTAGCGCCGTGGTCACAAGTGTACGTGAGGGATTCTTATTCTTGAGACAAGTGTGACGGGACGTACCTTGTGAAGCAGTTAGTATTGTATCCTAAGAGATAAAATTGTGGTAAAACAACGAGAAGCAATTTAGGACTTATTACGGACTAAGAGTAAATTATGGAACGGTTTATACCGAAAGAGTTTTGTAAATGGTTGATGAGAATTATCGGATACAAGCATTTCTTTAAGTGACTTAAGAGTAAGTGTAGGGTGCAATGGATAGGGGAAGGTAAGGAATTCCGGTTACTGTGTACGAAGCGATGGACAGGTCCTTCAGGAGAACGCATTACCCCGAGTTATTTTCAATTATAGAGAGAACTTCTGTATTTGTGGATAATCAAAATATTCAGAATCTACCTTTCGTCGGACTAAGAACATTGTTGTTTTATTTCTCACCCAGGGAGTTAAGTGAGAGGGTAAGGTGGTATGCTTGACATGAGACGCCCATCATTTTCGTAGTATCGTATGATGGATGGGTGTTGGGTGTTGCTTATGGACGAATCAAGTATGAGTTATGGCTAAAACCCTAGAATGTGGTCATTATTGACTTTTCACTGGTGTAGTTGTTGAGTAGGAAAATGGACTACCCCACTGAAGATTTGTAGGGTGACCGCGAGAGAATTTGGAATTTTGCCTGTCACTTGGTTGGAGTGTGTTGTCAAATTTGTTGGTTTTACCTTGAGGGGATCATTGTTGGTGAATGTAATACAAGTTAAAAAGCCGTGAGTTGAGAATGATATTCCAATTTAGAACAAGTTGGATCGATCGTTTGAGTGGGGAGGGCTTTGAATTAAGAAGAAACTGGGTTTTGTCCTGCAACGATGTTAACTGACTAACACAATAGGGTTAACCGTTTAACACGTGCATGGAAGGTGCTTTACATAGAATTTTGGAGAAGTTAACCGATTAGCTCAGATGGATAATAGATTAACGTGTGTGTAAATTGTGAAATCCCTTAGGAACCATCATCTGCGTTTTGTTTCCTTGTGTTGCTCTGAGTGAAGAGTATTGTGTGAATGGAGAACGAGATTGCGAGTAAATGAAAGAAGGATTTGCGTTTTGGAATAGTGACTTCTGGGAAAGTGTGGCATAGTTAACCATTTTTTCAAGCATCAAGAGAGTTAACTTTAAGGAAGTGACCTTGTGAGAGAGTCTTAAGAGGATTGTTATCATTACCATTGAGAATCTTAAGAATGAAGTAGGAAAATACTCACAAAGTATTGATCTTGCAAGGAATATATTTCGGTGCGTAATTATGGCAATAGTAAGGTATGGACGGTTGGTCCGAGTTAGTAATTGTTACCTTCCGTGAGTTCACGACATTAGATCTAGACCGTGAGAGTGGTACCAGTTGTGTACAGGGGTGTTTTACCCAGAGGAGGAAATTTGAGAAGTTATCTTTCCAAGTACGAGTAAGATCTGGGCGATTCGAAGTTAAGTATGTGACTTGGAATCGTATATGGAACGTAACGATTAAGAGAGGTGGATTCAACCGAGAAGCGCGGGATGGACTGCGACGAAGTATGTGCGTATGGAGTGTTGTATGAGAATTTGTGAGTGGTATGGAAACTCACAATTTTGAATTTAATGGTTCAAGTTTTGATAACTGGTATCTTGCGTGTGAATGAAGTTCTATATTGGTGTTACACTGTTATTGGTTGAGATCTCGAATCAGCAAGAAACCCTGAGCAAGTAGGAAACCGTAAGAAGAATCAAATTTGAATGTGGTAACCAGAACCGGAAGTTGTTAAACTATTTTGGGTATATTGATTTCAATTTTAGAATGGAATTGGAGTTGTATATGTTATGGTTGTAATAGTATAACTCATGTATCTTTATCGTCTAGAGAGTGTGGAATTAAGACAATGATGCAAGTAATGGTTATTATTGAATGAAGGAAATTCGGGGGCGAATTTCAATTTAAGGGGGGGAGAGTGTAATACCCCGTATTAATTAAGTGCTCATTTGGACATTAGAAGAGATCAATTATTTTATTAAGACAGAATGATATTTATTAGTTTAAGGGAGTATTTTTAAGATTACTCTAACAATTGATCAATTGGGTTGAGATGACAAAATATCAATTGGAGATATTCTACCCTATTGGATTTATTATATATAATATTGGTTTATATATATTTATATATTTGGAAAGAAGAAAAAGAGAATAGTAAGAGGAAGAAGAGAAAAAGGAAGAAAAAGAGAGAAGTGGAGAAAGTGGAAGGAGAGCTTGGATCTTCATCATCTCTTCATCGATTCTTCATCTTCTTCGAACTCCTCTCCGTTTTCCAGTTGCTTTATTTCAGGTGTGGTTTGCAGGTTTGATTTACAAGTGGAGCGATGCTTGGATGTTTCAAGAGAAGCTTGGCTTTAGTAATTTCCGCTGTGTATCATTTCGTTGTATACAATTGAGGATATTGTATATTATTCTTAGACTTTTATTTTTTTGGCTAGTTTCCATAGCTTGTGCCATATGTTGTATTTATGTTTTATAAATGGACAAGTATGTGAATTATGCCATTAGGCACTTTTGATGTGTCAGTACCAAATAAAAACACTTGTATGGTATTATTCTAGATAAATATTATACAGGGTGTTACAAATATTTTACTATTATGAATAAGTAATTTAACTTTGGTTAAAAAAGAAACTCCACCTAAAGAAGGTAAGTTAAAGAAACATGTAAAAAAATGCATCACTTCGCCTATTAATCC
Organism: Lathyrus tuberosus; assembly: GCA_022829125.1. Classification (NCBI taxonomy): domain Eukaryota; kingdom Viridiplantae; phylum Streptophyta; class Magnoliopsida; order Fabales; family Fabaceae; genus Lathyrus; species Lathyrus tuberosus. Next base: position 3,185,443 of record JALAZF010000494.1, read on the forward strand.
TTCAAAATTCAATTGACTGCCTTTACCAATTTGTCCCTACACTAAATTTATTTCCACTACAATAAGGATATTTTCGTAACTAACAAATGACACAAATAATACATTGCAAATCCTCTCCTAAACTGACATGTGTCATTTATCCTTTGGCTATCCTCAAAAAATTGTTTTTTCCCCTTCCCACTACAACCACTAGACATGCAGGAACTCTATGAATTCAAACCTTTTTCATTTCTCTCTCTCTCTCTCTCTCTCTCTCTCTCTCTCTCTCTCTCTCCCTCCCTCCCGTTTTCTCTCACCTCTACTTCCCATCAAACCCTACTCCGCCGCCCTCGTCTCTGTTTCTCTCTTCTCCTCTCTTTTCTTTGAAACCCTAAACTGCCACCGTCCTGCAATGGTTTTGATGTATCCTCACGCTCGATCTGTGGTCCATGTTGACGGCTTGATCTGCATAAACAGAAAGAAACAGGTAAATTAAAAGAGAATACATCAAAACCATTACAGGACAGTGGCAGTTTAGGGTTTCAAAGAAAAGAGAGGAGAAGAGAGAAACAGAGACGAGGGTGGCGGAGTAGGGTTTGATGGGAAGTAGAGGTGAGAGAAAATGGGAGTCAGAGAGAGAGAGAGAGAGAAATGAAAGTGGTTTGAATTCGGAGAGTTCTTGCATGTCTAGTGGTTGTAGTGGAAGGGGAAAAAGCAATTTTTTGAGGATAGCCAAAGGATGAATGATACATGTCAGTTTAGGAGAGGGTTTACAATGTATTATTTGTGGCATTTGTTTGTTATGAAAATATCCTTATGATAGTGGAAATAAATTTTAGTGTAGGGACAAATTGGTAAAGGCAATCAATTAAATATTGAAGGATTGATAGTATATATATATATATATATATATATATATATATATATATATATATCATATAAAATACTTGATAGTTTTTTCATATTCCTTCTTGATGAGCATAACAATGAGCACACCTATTATTTGCATCATTTTTTTATATAGGATGTACATGTGTGTTGTGAAACAAGGGTCTCAAAAATATCAAGAGTTAAATCTTGATTTTTATCACTATCAAGAATATGTTTTCTTGGTAGAACAATTGACCTTTTATTGTTAGATGGTCCAGTGACATAAAAAACTTGTTTTAATTACTTGGGATTCCATGATGAATAGTTCGTTCATATAAGCTTCCTTGTGAATGTCAACCCATGTGAATGCTAATTCATCGATTTGTGCACCAGTGTTGCACTCAATCCACTTTCACTTAAATAAAGTTGTAAATATAATATAAGCAATCTTCCAAATCTACTTAATGACTCAAAGTACGTTCTATATTGCATTATAGGATTTTTATCTTTGTAGCCAAAGAAGTATATGGATAAACCTTAACCATAATTCAACTATTTTGCATGGTACTACCACTACAATAAAATATACCTCTACAACAGTTTAAACAACCATAGTAATAACTCATTTTTGCGCACCTGAATTTTTTGTTATTTTATTAATAGAAATTTCATCATGGTCCTTAATAATAACCGTTGTGATAGATGAAAGGTTACTTACTTCAATTCCCAACACCAACAATTTTTTTATTTTTTATTTTGTTACAAAAAGGGCATGTCTTTATAGTCTTATAAATATATTAATATTAAAATACTTATTACCACGATTATTACAAGAAACCTTTATGAATAGTACTTACATTTTATCATGGCTTTTGTTAACAGGCGTGGTGATAAGTTTTGCATATGTAAAAGTGCAGTTATAAGCTTCAAAGTTGAATAGTCGTCACTCTCAAAACAAAACCCTAACATTTCTCTCTTCCACATGCAGCGAACTCGTCCTCACAAGCTTCTTCATACTAAAAGGTAATAAAGTTCATACACTTTATTTTTCTATTTATAAGTTCTTCCATTTATCTTTGTTTTTCATAAGCTTTCTTCTTTATCGTTCTATTTTGTATTACAAAGAGTGTTCACTTGGACTGATTATCCCGTTTTTTGGATTATCTCAGTTACCATATTTGTTCAATGTATGACACTGTTTACATTTGGCATATGGTATATTTTGACTTGTAGAGTTCACAAATGGTTTGTGTTTCTATGGAGAAACAATACAAGAAAAATGTCTTCATTTTCCACAAATCTTTTCAATAAAGGTACGTTCTTGAAACATTTTATGAGTTGATATGTTGTTGTGGTTTTGTTGATAAATGTTAATGTATGTCGTTGTTGTTGTTGTTGTTGATATATGTTTCTCATATCAAGAACAGAACATTGCTAAGTAACAAAGTAAGGGTGTGGTTCGCAAATGGTTTGTATTGCAATGGAGAAACAATATAAGAAGAATGAAGATATTATGGAAGCTATTGTGGAAGCTTAACAAAGTTGTTTGCGCTGTTGGGTTTCAAACCCAAGGCCTAAATGTATATAATAATGGTTGTTTAAGATAACCATTGTGATAGTTAGCGCACTTTCGAGTTAATCACCACGGTCACGCACCCGTGGTTGAAAGCAACATACATACAATCAAACGCTACCTAACAACAGATGTATAACCATCATTATATGTATTTCACAGCCGTTTGTTATACCCCAAAATTTTCCCTTCTGTTTTCTAACCCTAACTGACTTATGTTCGCATCCATACGCATTTGTCATAACATTAATCATGCATTGCATTGGGTTTCTAAGACAAGGGATCAGAGTGTGTTTCTCGCAGTTTAGAGCTTTCTTCATTTCATAGAGTGTTTCAGTAGCATTCAGAGCTGAGCAGATAGTTGTCAAAGTCTTCGAGCATTTATTTTCACTACGCCAAAATTGGACAAAGACAACGCAAAAAAGACAGCGCTTTTTGGACAAAGCGCTGCTATAAGTCTTTAAAAAATTTCGCTTAAAAAAAGCGCTGTAAAAGACAGCCTTTAGAAAGCGCTTTTTAAAAGCGCTGTTAAATGCCCAAAATGGAAGCCACCTTAGAAAGCGCTTTATGAAAAGCGCTACTATAGGTATTACTTTAGAAAGCGCTTTAAAAAAGCGCTGTCTAAAGGTTAACCTTAGAAAGCGCTGCTTTAGGTTTTAAATTCTCCCCACCTTAGAAAGTGTTTTCTGAGGAAAACGCTCTTATAGGTAGCACTTAAGAAAGCGCTTTTTAAAAGCGCCCTCTAAGGTCATTTATGAATTAAAATATAAAACAATTTCTAATCATTTTCAGACACTTCTTTTCATTTTCTTCTCTCGACCGTTCTTCTCTACTGAAACCCTTGCTATCGTTCTTCTCTGCTAAAAACCATTGCCATTGCCGTCGTTCATTCGCCATTTCCGTCGTTCATTCGCCATTGCCGTCGTTCATTCGTCATTGTCGTCGTTCACTTTTTTCCGTCATTTTGGTTGTTCATTCGCCATTGCTTTCGTGAAGAAGAAGAGGAAACGAAGAAGAGGTACGATTTTCATCCTTTTTTTCATTTTGTTTTCATTCTTGTTTTCATTCTTGTTTTCATTCTTGTTTTCATTTCAGACCCTTTATAAGAGATACTTACACATTCACTTATTTTTGTCACCTCCATCTGAACTTGAAATTTCATTTCAGACCCTTTATAAGAATTTACAAGGACACTAATTGCTTTTTCAGTATCAACTCCTTTACGAATGCGTTCTTCAATATCCTGAAAACAAAGTAGATTAATCCATTATGTTTCAGTTTTTCAACTGTTTTGACTTTTGTGCCTCATAGTCTAGAAGATTTTGTATACAAATTAAATTAGCGATGAAATAGAGAGGGCGAAAATGAAATCCATCTCTAATTCTGCTCTAGTCGGGTGACAGAAATTAGAGATGGATTTTATTTTTTCGATCTCTAAAATTCCTAATGCTTTCAAATAAATACTATTTAGAATTAAGTGTTTGCATAAATACCTGATCAAAATCTTTGTTTATGATCCTTAAGTAGTGATCAGAAGGATTGTGTGTAGTATTGATATGGGTAATGACCATAGTTATAAAGTTTTGAATATGTTTACATACTTCTGACTTATTTTTGAGAAGAATGATCCATACATAGAATGACTTATTTCTGACTTATTTTTGAACATGTTTAGAATGACTAATATTGAACATGTTGTTTCTATTTTCATTAGTTGTTGTTTCTATATTCTAGATTAAAGAAAGTATGATAGTTATTGTAATATTGATAGTTATTGTATTAATGGAGTTATGATATATAGAGCCATGAAAGTGGAGTTATGATAGTTATTGTATTGTATGGTCAAAGAAAGTATGATATTTGTCTTTGCATGAGATGTTTATCTTGCTCAATAATTGCTTTGATGGTTATCTTTGTGATATGATGATTACTTGTTTAAGTATGATTTAAACTTGATTCTTGATAGATTTAGGTTATCGTATGAATGTTTCTTGTTTAAGTTGATGCATGTTTACTTGTTTAGGTATTTCTTAGATTTGAATCTTGTTAGGTTTAGGATGAATTGCTCTAATGCTTGGTTACTTGTTTAAGTATGCTTGCTCTTAAGTATGTTGCTTGTTTGTGATTACATGTTGCCACTTATCAAGTTATGACTCATAATTGGTCAATTAATGATATTTCATTTTATGATACGTGTACATAGGGATCTTGGTAATTCTAACCTATCTCGACACTGTGTGGGTCTAGAAGTTGTTAACATCTCTACAGGTAAATATTTTTTATTTTTGTTTTTGTTTAGTTTAATTAGTATAACTATGGATAAGAAATGGATGTCTTCAAGTCGATTGTCGAAAGAGTACGAGAATGGGGTATCGGAATTCGTTAAGTTTGCTGTTGCACACGCCAAAGACCCCAGTCGAATGAGATGTCCTTGCTTGGGTTATTGTTTTGGGAGTCGGGTTGACGCGGTTCAGTTGACATCGCATTTAATGAGGAGTGGAATTGATAGAAGTTATACATGTTGGAATTTGCATGGTGAGAAAATTAACAGGAATGTTGAACCGAGAGATAATACGACCTATGCTTCAAACGACAATGGCACAGATACATACGATTCTAATCGAGTCGAGGAGATTGCAGAAGCACTTGAAGAAGATCTTAAGGATTGTCCCAAAATGTTTGAGAGGTTGGTAAGCGATGCAGAGAAACCGTTATATAATGGTTGCACCAAATTCACAAGATTGTCTGCGGTATTAAAGTTGTACAACTTAAAGGCGGGCAATGGATGGTCGGATAAAAGTTTCACAGAGTTATTGGCCCTTATGAAAGATATTCTTCCAGAGGATAATGTTCTTCCCAATCGAACATATGAGGCCAAAAAGATGTTGTGCTCTATTGGCATGAGCTATGATAAGATACATGCCTGTCCAAACGATTGCGTTTTGTTTCGAAATAAGTATGCATCGTTAAATGAGTGTCCTAAATTCGATGTCTCTCGATATAAGGAAAAGTTGTCTCCAGCAAAAGTCTTATGGTATTTTCCTATAATTCTGAGATTTAGACGCATGTTTCGTAGTGAGACCGATTCAAAACACTTGACTTGGCATGGAGATGAAAGAATTATTGATGGAAAGTTTCGACATCCGGCAGATTCACCACAGTGGATGAAAATTGATGATGATTATCCTGAATTTGGAAAAGAAGCAAGAAACCTTCGCTTGGCATTATCTACTGATGGAATGAACGCACACGGTCTTCAAAGTATCTCACATAGCACTTGGCCTGTGATCATAATGATTTATAACCTACCTCCATGGCTATGTATAAAGCGTAAGTACATGATGTTATCTATGTTAATTTCTAGGCCTAGACAACTAGGGAATGACATAGAGGTATACTTGGCACCCTTAATCGAAGATTTAAAGTTTTCGTGGGAGAACGGTGTGGAGGTTTATGATGGGTATAGGAAAGAAAGTTTCAACTTGAGGGCGATGTTGTTTGGCACAATTAATGATTTTCCAGCATACGGAAATCTATCAGGGTACAGCATAAAAGGTCAATGTGCGTGTCCTATTTGTGAAGATAAAACAGATTGGACGCGATTGGAGTTTGGTCAGAAGAATGTATTTCTCGGTCATCGTAGATTCTTAAATTCTAATCATCACTATCGTGGGTGGAGAAAAGCATTCAATGGAGAGGCAGAACATGGTAGAGCTCCAACCATATTGACAGGTGATCAAATTTTTGAAAAGGTGAAAGATGTGAGTACTCAGTTTGGAAAGCCTTTTGCGCATACACTTGTCAAGAGTGGGTGGAAGAAGAGGTCAATTTTTTTTGAATTGCCATATTGGAAGTCGTTGTATGTAAGACATTTTCTCGATGTTATGCATATTGAAAAAAATGTATTTGACAGTGTTATTGGTACGTTACTCAATATACAAGGAAAGTCTAAGGATGGCCTTAAAGCAAGAAAGGACCTGGTAGCGATGGGAATAAGAAATGAATTAGGACCCATGAAGAAAGGAACACGAACATATCTACCACCTGCTGCTTATACTCTATCTAGAAAAGAGAAAAAGGTATTGTGTAAGTTTCTAAGTGAAGTTAAAGTTCCAGAAGGATACTCTTCAGATATTAGAAGACTTGTGTCTATGAAAGACCTCAAGTTAAAGAGTTTAAAGACGCATAACTGCCATGTTATAATGGAACATTTTCTACCAATAGGTATACGTTCTATTCTGCCAGAAAAAGTAAGAAGCGCAATAACTAAATTGTGTTTTTTCTTCAAGTCAATTTGCAGTAAGGTGATCGATCCTGCGATCTTACCAACATTGCAAAAAGAAATAGTTATTACTTTGTGTGATCTTGAAATGATTTTTGCTCCCTCGTTTTTTGACATAATGGTTCATCCAATTGTTCATCTGGTGAAAGAGACAGAATTGTGTGGACCGGCTTATATGAGATGGATGTACCCTGCTGAACGTTATATGAAAATATTAAAAGGGTATGTTAAAAACCGAAGTCGACCAGAGGGTTATATTGCCGAACGATACATTGTTGAAGAAGCGATTGAGTTTTGTACTGAATATCTGTCCAATGTACAATCAATTGGACTCCCCAAATCTCATATTGTCGAAAAAAAAAGAAGGAAAAAAGTTAATTGGAAATGAAGTTGTGACAGTATCAAGGGTCGAACGGGATCAAGTGCATTTGTATGTTCTGCACAATGAGAATGAGGTTGAGCCGTATGTTGAAATGCACAAGGATGTTCTCTGAGGTTTAAATCCAAATAGAAATGAGAATTAGATAGTACGAGAGCACAATCGAAGTTTCATACCTTGGTTTAAGGATGATATTTATTCAAAGTATTATTCAGATCCCGCTTCAATAACAGAAAGGTTGAGATGTTTATCATATGGTCCAAGTTTGGTTGTGTTTTCTTATAGCGCATACGCAATTAATGGATACACATTTTATACCAAAGAACAAGATGATAAAAGTACTATGCAAAATAGTGGTGTCACCGTGGTAGCTGAAGCAATGCACATTTCAAGTATGAAAGATTTAAACCCCAAATTTGCAAATCTGTCATATTTTGGGGTTATCGAGTGCATGTGGGTGTTTGATTATGAGAAGTTTCAGATTCCTATATTTCGTTGCAAGTGGGTTGAAAATAATAATGGCGTACGAATGGATAAGTCAGGATTTTTGCAAGTAGATCTTAATAGGGCGGGGTACAAAGATGAGCCTTTTATTCTAGCCTCTCAAGCTAAACAAGTGTTCTATGTCACTGATCCGACAAGTACAAAATGGTCTATAGTGCTTTTATCTAACAAAGTAATTGATGAAAACATTGGAGATCAAGGTGATATTGATGTTGATATTGAATCATTTACTAGAAATGATCAAGATGAAAATATTATAGGGAATGAATCATATACAATAAATGATCATAATGAGGGTATTTGGATCAATCCAACCGTCCGTGTTGTTAAGAGACGGGTAGAACATATTCCAACCAAGAAAAGAAAGAGACATTAGTGAAAAAGGTACTAGTTATAAAATTATAGCTTATATCATTCAATAATATTAATTAGTTGTCATGTTATATATAGCTTATATCATTCAATGGATTATGGATTATGGATTTTTATATTTTTCATTTAATTTTTATTTTTTTCTTTCTTACAAGTGAAATGGCTAGTGACCATGACGACACACACGAGACACATGATGAAAATGAAGCTCAGAAGGTATATTAATTTTCACAATGTTGCTTATTAGTGATGCTACTTGATAACACAAAACAACTATATATTAATTCTTATTTGTTTGTCTATGTGTAGTGCCCTCGTCAGCGTAATGGCATAGACAGCGGGTATTTCGTTTTGAGATTTATGAGAGAAATCCTTCAAATGGATCGATTAGAGATTCCTATTACAATATGCATGGATTTATAACTTAGGATTTATTTTAATATTTATCGGATATGTCATATAATTTATTATTTTTAACTAAATCATGCATATTTTGTTTTGTTATGTAGTACTTTGATGAATACGCGTGTTCTCATTAAACGAAGGATAAATTGCAAGAAATTAAGGAGGAATTGTGCGAATACCTTATTGGAAAAAAAGTCATATAAGGTATAGGATAATGGGATTATGTGAATGTATAGTTTTGTGAATGGTTTATTTTATGGGATTGTATAGTTTTGTGAATGGTTTATGTTATTTATGTGATTTTGGAATGTAATTGTATAGTTTTGTGAATGGTTAATGTAAATGACTTGAATTATAATGGAAATGGTTTATGTGGTTTATGTGATTTATGGGATTAGTGGAAATGGTTAATGAACCATACTTGAAATTGTTAATGGAAATGTGAAATATACAGGTTTATTGAAATGGCTTGAATTATACAGGTTTCTGCATAAAATAATGGTTAAAATGGGATTTTTTAAAAAAATCATTAAAAATATACGTAGAGAAAAGACAACGCTTTCTAGAAAAAGCGCTGTCTATAGTTCACAACAGAAAGCGTTTTTCCTAAAAAGCGCCCTCTAAAGGTATAGAAAAATTCATAACTAAAATTATAGGCATACATTAGACAGCGCTTTTAACAGGGCTGTCTAAAGGGGGCCTTTAGAAAGCGCTTTTCCTAAAAAGCGCCCTCTAAAGGTATAGAAAAAATTACATTAGACAGCGCTTTTTAAAGCGCTGTCTAAAGGGGGCCTTTAGACATCGTTTTTTCTTGAGAAAGCACCCTCTAAAAGTATAGAAAAATTGATAAGTAAAATTATAGGCATACTTTAGACAGCGCTTTAAAAAGCGTTGTCTAAAGGGGGCCTTTAGACAACGCTTTTTATTGAAAAAGCGCCCTCTAATGTATACTTTAGAGAGCGCTTTTTCGTAAATAAAAAGTGCTGTCTTTAGTGTTTGATCAGCAGATGGTTTGATTATTTCAGAATCAAAAACAGAAAGCCAGCATAAAGATCATGTGATCTTGTTCCAGACAAGTTATCTATCATGTTTCAGGCATTACTCAAGGGCTTTATCAGTGGCTAAGGTTCACATGCGAAGCCAGGCTCAGAACAGGTTGCAATAGGGTGATTTCTGCAGTTTTGCTTTGATGTAATCGATTAACATACAGGTGTTAATCGATTACGCCCCTCTAAATGGTGTCAGGTTCAAATTTTTGGACGTGTAATCATTTAACCATATCATGTTAATAGATTATAGCAGGTGATTTTTTCCTAGAACAATAGATTGTCAGCACTATAGCAGTTTGCAATTCATTTCAAGCACTTGGATTCAATTTTACATCAATAAAAGGATCTAGAATGCTTCCAAAATATCATATATTTTCCAAATTAATTTCATTTCCCTCCTTAATTCAAATAACTTCCACTCCTAATTCCAAACCAAAAAACTCAATCCTCGTTCAAAACCCAATTCCAAACCTCATTTTCACTCCATACCTAAACCATATTTAAACTAATTTCTCCCATTCCAAGAGGATCATGAATCATTTTCTACATAATTTTTGAATTTGCTCTCAAATTGTCTCTCACTTTTCACTCTCAATTTTAATATTCATCCTTAACCTCACCAAAGCTCTTCCATTAGAGTTAATAAATTCTTCATTGGAATTTGTTAATCCTTGAGCTATCAAATTCTTTATTGGATCTCTAGTTTTCTTTGCTTGATCTATCAAATTCTATTTGCAACAATTACCAAAGCAAATCTCTGCTTTGTAGGTTGGTGATTCTTAGATCCAAACTCATTTTAGCTTATTTATAACTTTCACAATGTATATCCTTGTGGTTTTTGTGTGGATTGATCCATTGATTCAATTGCTTGATGTTATTGATTGTTTGATTGATTCTTAAGTGATTATTTGATCATAATTGATGTGATTTTCATGTACAATTGCATGCTATTACATGTTGCATTTGATCATTGAATTGATGCTGGAAAAGTGCTTTTGAAAACTAATTTTTTGCTGTTTCTACAGGTGTAATCGATTAAGACTTGTATGTTAATCTATTACACCCTTTAACAACCCTGTTTTTCTGTTGTTTCTACAGGTTTATTCGATTAACACATGTATGTTAATCTATTACACCCTTTATCAGCCCTGTTTTTCAACTTTTGAACAGCTGTAATCGATTAACAGACATGTGTTAATCGATTACACTTGCTGCATAAGGTGTTTTTTTGATTTTTTTGAGCTTATCTTGATTCCTTTCCACATTTAACTTCCATGGCTTGATATATTTGATATTTGTGGAATTTTCTTGAGTTGTTTAGCCTCCATTTGCACTATGTATGTGAATCTTTGATGCACGATTTGTTGATTATCCGTTGCTTGCATTCTTGAAGCATGTTCATGGTGCTTACTTATTTATATGTTGACACTTGCTTGTTGATGCTTGCATATTCATGATGCTTAAGATTGATACATGTTCATATGCATTGTCAAGTGTTGAACTCCATGAAGCACATTCATTCGTTCCGTTGTTGACGCATGTTCATAATGAATGATTGATCTTTTGTCACATGTTCACATACTTTCCTTGACCTTGCACAACACATGTTCATGTTGCTTGAATTCTTGATGTGTGTTCATGATACTTGCTTAGTCTTGTGGAATACATGATGCACGTTCATGTTAATGTTTCTTTGCATACACTATTGTCTTGAGCCATGTGTGTTGTTAAATGCTGCCATTTTGTTGCTACTGCATACATGCCTGTCTTGAAAATATGTGATGTTAAATGTTGTTGTGCTATTGCTGGAAGTACACTACTTTTCTGATTGAGGCGCTGTCGTATGCTACTATTGTGCTTTCTCTTAGCTTTTTCCTTGCTCTTGCATGTTCCCTTAGCGCTTCCTAGTCCAACTTAGTTTTTTATTAAGATTTGAGTAGGATAGACATTAGGTTGTTAATCCAAGCATGACAACATTATGGTAGTTTCTCCCTAAACTCAACCATAGGGCCATCTTGCATAACTACATTAGGATATAATCGTTTTCTAATCCTAACCTTAGGATGACTTTGCATAATAACATCTAGGGCCAAGTCTCCCTTAGATTCTTGCGTTGTGCCTTTCTCTTCTCTCCCTTAACACAAATAAAACACTTAATAAATGCAATGTGTATAGTGCGTTACAAGCCTTAAGTACATGGGAAAAGATGAGCGGGAGTCTTTCCTTACCTCTTCTTAGAGTATTTTGTATGCGAGACGTTTGGATCATTTGTATAATGTACTTGCTTCTATTGTCATAGACTTTAGCACAATACGCGTCATAAACTGATTCAACTCATTTCTTTAAAACACTCTAACAAATGCAAACCATTTTGTCCTTCAGGATTTTCTTTGCAAACCATTTTCAGAAAGGGCATGTTATTTCCGTTCTACCGCAATTAGGTAACGCGTAAGACTCCAGACAACGAGCGACAAACACTTAAACTGTTAGAGCGTGAACGTTAGCATTGTCCATAAAAAACACTAAGCAACTTGTGATCCCACGAACTACGGATGATTCCTCATTAACAAGGATAGCTATCCTTGGCAAGCTCACTAACAACTAATTCCTCTTTTCTCTCACCCCCGTGTGATCGAGACCAACCAACCATAGTCCCATGAACTACAGACGCTTTAATTTTCTCATCCCTGTTAAGAATACGTAGGCATAAGGCCCAAATCCTTGGCGAGCAACCTCCCATTTCTCATCCCTGCTAATACCTTCCTCTTGCGTAATCGACTCCTGAACCCTGAATTTGGTGGCGAGACCATGTTCTTTTCCTTCTGAGGTTTTTTCGATGTTTTCTTTTGCTCGTTGGGATAAATAATGTTCGATGGAAAATCTGTGTCTTCACCAGTTATTTTTCGCGATATCGACAACTGGCATCTCTGCTGGGGACTCTAGTTTCTTATGTTTGTCAGTCTTAGCTCTTGTTTGTTTTCTTTTTCTTTGGGTGTTCATCTATATGCTTCCCTTGCTTATTATGTTGCATGCATTACATTTTGTTTCGCTTACCCTATTATTCTAGATATTGTTGTGCTATGGGGAGGGGTTGTTACTAAGAGATAAGCCCATTACCCATGCTTGAGCATACATAGGATTAGAGTGGACTTATGTTGGCATGCATAGCATTTGATACGTATAGCCGACATGAGATCCAAATTCAGATGAGGTTTTCTTAGAGATGCTCTGTCCTACATGTTTACGCAATAGCCATGGTTCTTTCCTTGAAAGCTTATGACTCTGGAGACTATTTATAGGAAATCAGTGGAGGCCTCCTTAAGAATTAATGATACCAAAACAGAAATAGTGAACGTATTATTACTTCTCGACCTGAGAGCCAGAGAAGCTGAGGACATGTTAGGAGCCTTATCCAAGACTAGAATCCACATGTGAGAGGGGAAAAGTTTTTTTTTTGCAGGAAGCCTTGACCCTCATCCTACCCGGTTTTCTGGTTTTCTTGTAAAGGAGAACTTTTGAACCTGTTATGTTCAGCCTGTTCCGTATCAGTGAAGTCGTTATCCAAAATTCGTGGAAGCTTTGATCCCATGTCTTTTGCATTCATAACATGGCATAACATAAGCATTTATGCATCATTTTTACATATTATTCTTCAACCAAAAAATAACAGAGCTCATCCATCTTTTTCCCTTGAACCATAGTTGATTTCCCGACTCTCATATTGGACTTGAATCAGCTTTTGGAAAGATCATGAACTCAAGAGAGTAAAACCAGTTTGTGACAAGGGCGAATGTTGAATTGATGACCATTTGGACCAATTTGTGGAAGCAATGACAACCTTGGCAAAGAGAGATGACAATATTAAAAGGACTTCTGTCACTGGGAATGTCATTCCACCTCAAGTGAACAATGTTTCTCAAACTCAGCCTGTCTGGATCCTTGTTGAGAATCCTACTATACAAGAGCGTCCCATTGTCTGAGGTGAACATTCCTCTTCTATTGATGCCACTGACTATTAGAGTTTTGCATTCTCTATGCCATATTTCCAAGGGGCGGTCCCTATGATGAAAACCAAGGATCCACGAGCTCTTGAGATTATGGAAAGATATCGTGCGTTGGAAGAGAAGCTTAAAGCCATGGAAGGGCACGATGCTTTTGATCTGAATGTTTTGAACATGTGTTTGGTACCCGACCTTGTAATACCTCCAAAGTTCAAGACTCCAAAGTTTGAGAAGTACAAAGCGGATAGCTGTCCAAAGCAACATTTAGTGATATTTTTCAGAAGAATGACCTCATATGTCCGCAAAGAAAAACTTATGATTCACTGTTTCTAAGACAGTCTGAGTGGGGCATCATTGAGTTAGTACATACAGCTAGAGATTAGCCACATCCAATCATGGTCGGACCTAGCTAACACCTTTGTGAAGCAATACAAATACAATCTTGACATGGCTCCCAGCCGCATACAGTTGCAAGGTTTATCTCTAGTGGACAACGAATCTTTTAGAGGGTGTGCTTAGAGATGGAGATAGTTAGCTACTCGCGTTCAACCACCACTCTTAGGGAGAGAATTGGTTGACCTGTTCATGGATACTTTGCAAGGCCCCTACCTGGATAAGATGATTGGTATTGAGACATCAAACTTCTATGACTTGGCATCAGTTGGAAAACGCATAGAGAGCGGCCTCAAGAGTTGAAAGATCCAAGACGCCTTGAACATCCCAGCTAGTGAAAGTGAATCAGTTGTCAGTTCCCATGAAGAAGGGGAGGAGGAAAATAATTCCAAATGGGAACCTCCACAATTTCCACCTCCGCTACCTCATCCTCAATACCCATGCATTTCAACTGTTCAGAGTCAGTAAATTTTAGGGTCTCCATGCAGATACCATTCTCTCCACAAGGACAATATCCTCCTACAAATCAAGGACCTCCTCAACATCAACGGTCATACCGACGTCAACAAGTTCCGCATATGCCGTGTTAGATGCCCGACAAAGGCCAAGAAAGCCAGAGAGACATTTCACTCTGCTACCAAGGTTGTATAGTCAAGTATTACCATATTTAATCTAAGGGGGATTGATAGTGCCAAAGGAATTGAACCCAGTGCCTTTTCCATACCCACCAGGTTTTGATGCCAACGTTCGATGTGACTACCATACTGGGGCACAGGGGCATTCAATTGAAGACTGTAAGGTGCTCAAGAGCAAGGTTCAGACTCTACTTGACTCCAAGATGTTCTCATTCATGCCTCAAGGCATTCAAATCAACAATCCTTCACTTGGTCACGTGGGTCCATCAGTCCATGTTATGGAAGAAATTATCGAGAATGGATGTGAAGTTGATTATCAAACTGATCTCGATGAGTAACTTTGAAGATGGCTTGCTCAGTAACAAATCAAGATTGGAAAGCCCAGTTCATCGAAGCAGGAAAGTTTTTAGATCATATCATTACTTTGTATTTGTAGTGTCTTTTCTGTTAAGTGCAAACTCATTTGTAAAACTCGTATGTTTTCAATTGATAATGATGATTAATTAAATATGCATGCTTTAAATAAATCCATTCGTGTTCACTCATACTTTTTTATCGAAGGGAGGATGATAAAATTGAAATACACAAAACTTTCGATTGTATTCTTTTGAGTAAAACCTTGTTGGTGATGTACAGGCATTGTTTCAAATTCCAAAACACCAGAGATATAAGAAAGATAATCCTTTGTCAACCCCATTGAGCCTTGAAGTAGGAGTTTCTTTCTATACACAAAAAAACATCAATCTTAACCTAGGGAAAGGTAGTTGTCATTTAATTTGACCATGCGTTCAGATTTCAAAAAGGGAAAAAGAAGAGTGTCCCATTTGAGGATGAATCACATCTTATCCCTCTCAAGAGGTCGTGCCTCATAAACTCACAGTTGTTGTCCCTCACTAACCAAGAAACAAGACAGTCATAACCCTTGTAGTCAAACGAACAAGTGCCACACGATTTGTTCCAAAAAGGAAAAGAAAGGTAGTCCGCTAAGTCAATAACTTGAAAACAAGTGAGTTTGCCAATAAATAAGGCATCCCGCTGGACATTAAATAAAAAAGAGTCGCTCCAGGAAAAAATTAAGGAACAAAAGAAAGCAAAAGAATGAAAAAGCGAAAAAGCGAAAAGGATTACAAAAGAAAAATCCTCAAGCAAGAACAAGTCGTGTGACTACAAACATAAAGACAAAAGGGGTGAGTGTCACTCCGAAAACGTCGTTGGTTCCTTTACCATCAATTCCTTCTACCATTCAATAAATTTTTGAAAGGCGAGCGCTTGGGCCAAATTAGCTGAACGTGGGACTGGAGAACACCAAGGCGAATGGGTGGGTTTAAACAAAACTTTGAGCCTTATATCCTTTTTTTCCCAAACCGTGAACCAGGCCACGTTACAACCCTCAAAAGACCTAATAGAAGCAGGGCTGTTTCGAAAGCATACTTCGGTAAGATCACGTCAAAGCTGACTCCCAAAAGGATTTGCTTACCAATCATGTTGGTATCGATGTGACATTCTAATCAGTGATTCATTCACTATATGTCACAATATTATTCCAGTGAACAAACTTGGATTTCAAAACTGTCATATGCATTGCATTAAAATTATCATTTAAAAAAAAATAGTTTTAGTTGAAAGTAAGCACTTTACATCAAGAGAGTTTGTGCAATGGAAGGATTGGTCAAATTACGATGCAAAACGACTGAGTACTCCATTGAGCAGGAAGCCTTGACCTTCATCCTACCCGGTTTTCTGGTTTTATTGTAAAGGAGAACTTTTGAACCTGTTATGTTCAGCCTGTTCCGTATCAGTGCAGTCGTTATCCAAAATTCGTGGAAGCTTTGATCCCATGTCTTTTGCATTCATAACATGGCATAACATAGGCATCTATGCATCATTTTTACATATTATTCTTCAATCGAAAAATAACAGAGCTCATCCATCTTTTTCCCTTAAACCATAGTTGATTTACCGACTCTCATATTGGACTTGAATCAGCTTTTGGAAAGATCATGAACTCAAGAGAGTAAAACTAGTTTGTGACAAGGGAGAATGTTGAATTGATGACCATTTGGACCAATTTGTGGAAGCAATGACAACCTTGGCAAAGAGAGATGACAATATTAAAAGGACTTCAGTCACTGGGAATGTAATTCCACCACAAGTGAACAATGTTTCTCAAACTCAGTCTGTCCGGATCCTTGTTGAGAATCCTACTATACAAGAGCGTCACATTGTCTGAGGTGAACATTCCTCTTCTATTGATACCACTGACTATTAGAGTTTTGAATTCTCTATGCCATATTTCCAAGGGGCGGTCCCTGTGATGAAAACCAAGGATCCACGAGCTCTTGAGATTATGGAAAGATATCGTGCGTTGGAAGAGAAGCTTAAAGCCATGGAAGGGCACAATGCTTTTGATCTGAATGTTTTGAACATGTGTTTGGTACCCGACCTTGTAATACCTCCAAAGTTCAAGACTCCAAAGTTTGAGAAGTACAAAGCGGATAACTGTCCAAAGCAACATTTAGTGATATTTTTCAGAAGAATGACCTCATATGTCCGCAAAGATAAACTAATAATTCACTGTTTCTAAGACAGTCTGAGTGGGGCATCATTGAGTTAGTACATACAGCTAGAGATTAGCCACATCCAATCATGGTCGGACCTAGCTAACACCTTTGTGAAGCAATACAAATACAATCTTGACATGGCTCCCAGCCGCATACAGTTGCAAGGTTTATCTCTAGAGGACAACGAATCCTTTAGAGGGTGTGCTTAGAGATGGAGATAGTTAGCTACTCGTGTTCAACCACCACTCTTAGATAGAGAATTAGTTGACCTGTTCATGGATACTTTGCAAGGCCCCTACCTGGATAAGATGATTGGTATTGAGACATCCAACTTCTATGACTTGGCATCAGTTGGAGAACGCATCGAGAGCGGCCTCAAGAGTGGAAAGATCCAAGACGCCTTGAACATCCCAGCTAGTGAAAGTGAATCAGTTGTCAGTTCCCAAGAAGAAGGGGAGGAGGAAAATAATTCCATCTGGGAAACTCCACAATTTACACCTTCGCTACCTCATCCTCAATACCCATGCATTTTAACTGTTCAGAGTCAGAAAATTTTAGGGTCTCCATGCAGATACCATTCTCTCCACAAGGACAATATCCTCCTACAAATCAAGGACCTCCTCAATATCAGCGGTCATACCGACGTCAACAAGTTCCGCATATGCCGTGTTAGCATGCCTGACAAAGGCCAAGAAAGCCAGAGAGACATTTCACTCTGCTACCAAGGTTGTACAGTTAGGTATTACCATATTTAATCTAAGGTGGATTGATAGTGCCAAAGGAATTGAACCCAGTGCCTTTTCCATACCCACCAGGTTTTGATGCCAACGCTCGATGTGACTACCATGCTGGGGCACAGGGGCATTCAACTGAAGACTGTAAGGTGCTCAAGAGCAAGGTTCAGACACTACTTGACTCCAAGATGTTCTCATTCATGCCTCAAGGCATTCAAATCAACAATCCTTCACTTGTTCATGTGGGTCCATCAGTCCATGTTATGGAAGAAATTGTCGAGAATGGATGTGAAGTTGATTATCAAACTGATCTCGACGAGTAACTTTGAAGATGGATAGCTCAGTAACAAATCAAGATTGGAAAGCCCAGTTCATCGAAGCTGGAAAGTTTTTAGATCATATCATTACTTTGTATTTGTAGTGTCTTTTCTGTTAAGTGCAAACTCATTTGTAAAACTCGTATGTTATCAATTGATAATGATAATTAATTAAATATGCATGCTTTAAATAAATCCATTCGTGTTCACTCATACTTTTTTATCGAAGGGAGGATGATAAAATTGAAATACACAAAACTTTCGATTGTATTCTTTTGAGTAAAACCTTGCTGGTGATGTACATGCATTGTTTCAAATCCCAAAACACCGGAGATATAAGAAAGATAATCCTTTGTCAACCCCATTGAGCCTAGAAGTAGGAGTTTCTTTCTATACACAAAAAACATCAATCTTAACCTAGGGCAAGGTAGTTGTCATTTAATTTGACCATGCGTTCAGATTTCAAAAAGGGAAAAAGAAGAGTGTCCCATTCGAGGATGAATCACATCTTATCCCTCTCAAGAGGTCGTGCCTCATAAACTCACAGTTGTTGTCCCTCACTAACCAAGAAACAAGACAGTCATAACCCTTGTAAGTCAAACGAACAAGTTCCACACGATTTGTTCCAAAAAGGAAAATAAAGGTAGTCCGCTAAGTCAATAACTTGAAAACAAGTGAGTTAGCCAAAAAATAAGGCATCCCGCTGGACATTAAATAAAAAAGAGTCGCTCTAGGAAAAAATTAGGGAACAAAAGAAAACAAAAGAATGAAAAAGCGAAAAAGCGAAAAGGATTACAAAAGAAAAATCCTCAAGCAAGAACAAGTCATGTGACTACAAACATAAAGACAAAAAGGGTGAGTGTCACTCCGAAAACCTCGTTGGTTCCTTTACCATCAATTCCTTCTACCATTTAATAACTTTTTGAAAGGTGAGCGCTTGGGCCAAATTAGCTGAACGCGGGACTGGAGAACACCAAGGCGAATGGGTGGGTTAAAACAAAACTTTGAGCCTTATATCTTTTTTTTCCCAAACCGTGAACCAGGCCACGTTACAACCCTCAAAAGACCTAATAGAAGCAGGGCTGTTTCGAATGCGTACTTCGGTAAGAACACGTCAAAGCTGACTCCTAAAAGGTTTGCTTACCAATCATGTTGGTATCGATGTGACATTCTAATCAGTGATTCATTCACTATATGTCACAATATTATTCCAGTGAACAAACTTGGATTTCAAAACTGTCATATGCATTGCATTAAAATTATCATTTAAAAAAAATTGTTTTACTTGTAAGTAAGCACTTTACATTAAGAGAGTTTGTGCAATGGAAGGATTGGTCAAACTACGATGCAAAACCCCTGAGTACTCCATTGAGCAGGGGCAGGTCATATCAAATGATCACACCAGGAGGGCAAGCCACTCCAAGATTCAGCTAATCTTGGGGAAATCAGGTCGAGATTCGACAAATCTCTCGAAGATCAGTTAGTCAGAGGCACTCCTTCACAGATTATCCAGTTAGGGGCAAAATCAGTTCAAGGCTGGGGCAGGCCACCCCAAGAGCTCAAGTAGTTAATCTTGTCGAGAAGGCGATTAATCCGAAGCACTTCTTCAAGGTTCAGAATACTGAGGCAGTCCATCTCAAACCATCAGGGTACAGACGTCTCAGGCTTCCTTTCGAGGCAGATTCCTTTAGAGATCTCGTAGTCTAGGGAAAGGCCGGCTGTAGAGGAGCATTATTCCCGTACCTCCAAGTCTACTCAAGCAAGTTCAGCCAACCTTCAAGTTCAAGATGGATGTTGGGAAGGCACGCTAAACACATTCCCATAACCTTTCAACCATAAATCTTGTAGCCAGACGAGACACTTTCTAGCATCAACCGTACCTGGCCTACCTCAAAGCCACCGGTCGAGCCATCAAATCATTAGTCACGTCGTTTCACTCATGCATATCATTCTTCTAGCATAACATAACATGAAGCCTTGTAAAACCGAACGAGAAAATTCAAAGTCCAATCCGTATTGGCACCTCAACCAAAGTCTAATCCATATTGGCATCTCCAAAAACCACAAGTCCAATCCCTATTGGCATCCTAAAATCCAAAGACCAGTCTAAAAATCAATCACTATCAGGTTTAACAAGGCCTTCCCAACAAAGTCCAGCCATACTTGACACATCTTTCTTTCCCCAGCTGCCCGAGCATACATCGACATTATGCATATAGTAATCATCTTTACATTGCATACTCAAAATGCGTAGCATTTCCATTTTGAAATGGAGAATAACGCCATGGAAAATTCAAACATGCATGTGAAGCATAAGCCAGTTTTGGTACCTTGTGTAACACCCCAAATTTGTAAGAATATTTATTTAAATATAATATTCGTGAATTTTGGTAAATTTTGGTGGTTTGTATTGATGTTGGTATTTTATTGAGTTTTGGTTATTTACTTAAATAATAGTATATAATATGGAATATATTGTATTGTTATTTATTTAAATAATATTAAATGAATTAAGGGTAAGACAGACTTTTGAGGAGGATTAGTGAGGGTAAATTGGGGAAAGCCCAATTTAGAGGTCCAAGGGTTAGGTTTAACAAAAAGGAGAATTTGAGAGGAATAGGATTCATTTTGTTAGATCTTGAAAAGAAGGAAAAAGGCCAGAGCTCTGGGGAAAGAGGGAAAAACTTAGGATTCGAGAAAGTTTCTAAGAACTCACGAGAGAAAGGCTTGGAATCGTCAATCTAAGGTATGGGGAGTATTGCCTTTCATTGTTTTCAATATATGGATTCGATGTATTTAAAGTGGATTTTGAGGTATATGTGATTTTGTGGGTTTATGAGTAAACTAAGGAAATTATGATGTATTATTGAGGTTTATGTGATTTTGTGGGTTTATGGGTAAACTGAGGAAGTTATGATGTATTAGTGAGGTTTATGTGATTCTTGTGGGTTTATGAGTAAACTGAGGAAATTGTGATGTATTCGTGGGTTGATGACGAAGGTGAAGGGGTTGTGAGGACTCTGGGGGTATTGGGGTATTTTGAGGGTTTATGTGATTTTGAGGTTTAGGATGGTGTAATGAATTGACCTAATAGTCGTAGGCTTTTGTGCCCTTGATGCTATGATAGTGTATGATGGATAATAGCATATTTAGGATAAAAATCCCTAATTTCCATGGTGGTTGTTATATGATGATTATATGATGAATTTGTGTGCCTTATATGTGTATTATTTTTCTTTTGAGGATTGAACTTATTTTCATCAATTTCAAAGGTTTTAGGCATAATCTTAAAATAATGATTAGATGGTTTAATTGTGTTAAACTTGTAAATTTACTTGTGATAATTACAGTATTGGATGGGTTGTAATTTTATGAGAGTTTGGGTTTTTATGGAATTGAAATCGGAGGTCCGGAAGGCCTCCAACGGTGAAAAACGCAGAAAATTCTGCATGCTGCCCGTCACGACTTTTCATGTTTTCGGTCGAAATCGTTTTGGTCGTAACTTTTTATCCATAAGTCCACTTTGATCCCCGTTCGAACATAGTAAAGATAAGAGAACTGGTTGCCTAATATTTTTATATCGAATATGTTTAGGAAGTCAATTGTGTATATGTTCTATTAATGAATTGTTGTGATGTTTGCTGCCGGTTGTGAAATTGTTTGTGGCTAATTTATCGAATACTTGTGTGTGTGTGTGTTTTGATGTATGAATTACCACGAGTATATTGATGATTATGAGATGTTTATACGTGATGTTTGATGATTAGATGATGATATGAATTACCACGAATATGTTGATGATTATGAGATGTTTATACAGGATGTTTGATGATTAAATGATGATGTGAATGACCATTAGTTATATTGATGATTATGAGATGATGATAGATGACTATTTTGACGTGAATTACCATGAGCTATATTGATTATTATGAGATGACGATTCATGATGTTTTGATGATTAAATGATGATATGGATTAACATAAGATTTTGATGAATGATGATGCACGTAATGACTTTTTGTTGATGATGATGATATTGACGTTGTGCATCATGCATTCATAGCATTATAGGACTTCGGTCCAGTGAGTTAGACTTCGGTCTATTGACGATTATAGGACTTTGGTTAAGTGGGTTAGACTTCGGTCTATTGTGGCTTCAATCCCATTGTGTGGATGTGAGGTATTTTGACGTGCTCCGGTTCTTGTGTGGAATCGATCCTATTGACGGGGATCTTTGGAGGGTGATGGCCTAGTGTCCATCGACTTTGATGAATTGGTACCACATGCATAAGTCTTGTTGTGCATTGCATTTATGTGGCATCTTGATTTGATTTATGATGTTGTGACTTTTGATACTTTTTGATGACCCTGATGATGTTATATATGATAATGACGCCATTTTACGCATATCCTATTTTTATATTGATTATAATGAATTGTGATTACTCACCCTGCCTGTTTGAATGTTGCCTCCATGTGGGTAACGTGTAGATGATCAGGCTTAGTGGTGGATGCCTTCGAGGACCTTTTGGAGTTTTTAGTGCTTTTGGTCGACGTAGAGGGTCTTGCTCTGATAGTGTAACATCAGGTTGGGTCGTTGAGTCGAAACATGTTATGTTGACATTTTGTTGTTAGTTGATTATTATGGTTTTTATTTTAAAACCTTTTGATTTTGGATTATTGTGGTTATGGTGGTTCCGCTGCTAATTTTGATGGCTTTTGAATATTTTGAGGAAAACCCGTGTTTACGGAGAAAATGTTTTATTTTGAGTTTATTGAGAAAATGTGCACCCTTCTGAGGTGATTTTTACTCTGATAATTTGTGTATTTTTCCGTGTATATTTGTGGGGTAGAAAAGGGTGTTACATTAGTGGTATCAAAGCAGGTCGGTCCGTCCGGCCAAGTTGTCTAATGTTGTCTATTCCCTAGTGTGCGATATGTGTGTGAAAACACTGTCGATGCTTGTTTTGTTTTCCATTTACAGGTTGGGAATGAAACAAGTGGGGGAGAAGATGGTGCTTCTCTAAGATGCTTCAAGTGTGGAGCGATGACTGAGTGTGGTGTTGGACACTACGATAGTTTGGTAAAGATAGTTTGTACCGCCTCATAATAGTCGGATGTTATTGACAAATTAAGGAAGTGATCACCCTTAATCTCTTGTTGATAATAAACGGGATCATGTTGGATGGGATAGACGTGTCTTGCGAGCTTAAGTGGTGTGCGCATTGAATTGTTTGGAGTTAAGCCAAGTGCTTACAGATTGTTTTGATGAGTCGATGCAGGATGGTGCTAAGATGTTTATGTTAAGGGCAACTTTGAGTATTAGTGAAGGTGGAGAAGTTGGTGTTTTGACTTTTGTTTGTGAAATTTTGGAAGTGTTTCCTGATGACGTAAGTGATTTGCCTCCAGAGCGTGAGGTAGAGGTTGCGGCGGATTTGATACCAGGTATGAGTCCGGTGTCAATGGATCCTTACCGAATGTTGGCATCTGAGTTAGGAGAATTGTAGAAACAATTGGAAGACTTGCTTGGGATGAAGTTTGTTCGACCGAGTGTTTCTCTGTGGAGTGCTCCTGTGTTGTCGGTGAAGAAGAAAGATGGTACTATGAGATTGTGTGTGGATTATAGACAGTTGAATAAAGTGATGATCAAGAATGAGTATCCGCTCCCGAGAATTGACGATTTGATGGATCAGCTAGTAGGCGCTTGTGTGTTTAGTAAGATTGATCTGAGGTCTGGTTATCATCAGATTCGTGTTAAGCCTGATGATATTCCGAAGACGGCTTTCAGGATGAGGTATGGTCACTATGAATACATTGTGATGTCGTTTATTGTATCTAATGCACCTGGTGTTCATGGAGTATATGAATCGGATTTTTCATGAGTATTTGGATAAGTTTGTGGTGGTGTTTATCGATGATATCTTGATATATTCTAGATCTGAAGAAGAACATGTTGAGCATTTGAGAACTGCGTTGCAAGTATTGAAGGAGAAGAAGTTGTATGCAAAGCTGTCCAAGTGTGAGTTTTGGTTGAAGGAAGTGAGTTTTCTTGGCCATGTGATTTTAAGTGGCGGAATTGTTGTTGATCCTTCTAAAATTGATGTTGTGTTACAGTGGGAGACTCTGAAGTCTGCTACCGAGATAAGAAGTTTTCTGGGATTAGCGGGCTATTACTGCAAGTTTATCGAAGGCTTTTTTAAGTTGGCATAACCTTTGACTCAGTTGACTCGAAAGGGTCAAGCTTTTGTGTGGGATGTAGCTTGCGAAGAGAGTTTTATGGATTTGAAGAAGAGGTTGACGACCGCTCCAGTGATGATTTTGCCTAATCCGAGCGAATCTTTTGTGGTGTATTTTGATGCGTCGAAGATGGGTCTTGGTGGAGTATTGATGCAGAATGGACAAGTTGTTGCCTATGCTTCGAGACATTTGAGAGTTCACGAAAGGAATTATCCTACGCATGACTTAGAGTTGGCCACTGTGGTGTTTGTGTTGAAGATTTAAAGACTTATCTTTTTGGCTCTAAAGTTGAAGTGTTCAGTGATCATAAGAATCTGAAGTACTTGTTCGATGAGAAAGAATTGAATATGAGGCAAAGAAGGTGGTTGGAATTACTGAAGGATTATGACTTTGATTTGAGTTACCATCCGGGCAAAGCAAATGTAGTGGCTGACGCGTTGAGCAGAAAGTCATTGCATTAGTTGATGCTTATAGTGAGAGAATTGAAATTAATCAAACAGTTTCAAGATTTAAGTTTGGTGTGTGAAGAGACTCCTGACAGTGTGAAGCTAGGAATGTTGAAGATGACAAGTAGTATTTTGGAGGAAATCAGAGTGGGTCAGCAAGTGGATTTGAAGTTGGTGGACCAATTGACGTTAATTAACCTAGGTAACAGAGGTGAATTCTGAATTGATGAGAATGGTGTGATGAGGTTTTGAGATAGAGTGTGTGTTCCAGATGTTCCAGAAATCGAGAAAAGTATTCTATGAAGAAGGATGTTGCTGAGTTCGTTTATGCTTGTTTGACTTGTCAGAAGTCGAAGATCGAACATCAGAAGTCGTTGGGTATGATGCAACCGTTGAATATTCTAGAATGGAAATAGGATAGTATTTCCATGGATTTTGTGTCGGGATTGTCGAAGACTGAGAAAGGGAATGATTATATTTGGGTGATTGTGAATAAATTAACTAAATCGGCTAATTTCTTACCGGTGAAGATTAATCATTCTATGCAGAAGCTAGCTGAGATGTATATTGAGGAAATTGTGAAGTTGAATGGGATACCGTCTAGTATTGTGTCGGATAGAGACCCGAGATTTACGTCGAGGTTTTGGAAGAGTTTGTAAGATGCTTTGGGTACTAAGTTGAGGTTGAGTTCAGCCTATCATCCGCAGACAGATGGATAGACATAGAGTATTATCCGGTCTTTAGAGGATTTGCTGAGAGTTTGTGTGTTGGATCAAGGTGGTTGTGGGATAGTCATTTGTCGTTGATCGAGTTTACCTACGACAACAGTTTTCATTCTAGTATTGGGATGGCGCTGTATGAAGCTTTGTGTGGAAGGAGGTGTAGGACTCCATTGTGTTGGAATGAATAGGGCAAAAGTGTTGTACTCGGACCTAAAATTGTGTAAGAGACGATTGAAAAGATTAAGATGATCTAAGAAGGAGGAAAGTTGGACTTGAGATGTGAAGATCAGATGAGGAAGTCGTATCCGACTCTATTTCCTTGAGGTAATTTTCGAGGGCGAAAATTCTTTAAGTGGGGGAGAGTTGTAACACCCCAAATTTGTAAGAATATATATTTAAATATAATATTCGTGAATTTTGGTAAATTTTGATGGTTTGTATTGATGTTGGTATTTTGTTGAGTTTTGGTTATTTATTTAAATAATAGTATATAATATGGAATATATTGTATTATTATTTATTTAAATAATATTAGATGAAGTAAGGGTAAGACGGACTTTTGAGGATGATTAGTGAGGGTAAATTGGGGAAATCCCAATTTAGAGGCCCAAGGGTTAGGTTTACCAAAAAGGAGAATTTGAGAGGAATAGGATTCATTTTGTTAGATCGTGAAAGAAGGGAAAAGGCCAGAGCTCTGAGGAAAGAGGGAAAAGCTTAGGATTCGAGAATGTTTCCAAGAACTCAAGAGAGAAAGGCTTGGAATCGACAATCTAAGGTATGAGGAGTATTGTCTTTCATTGTTTTCAATATAGGGATTCGATGTATTTAAAGTGGATTTTGAGGTTTATGTGATTTTGTGGTTTTATGAGTAAACTGAGGAAATTATGAAGTATTAGTGAGGTTTATGTGATTTTGTGGGTTTATAAGTACACTGAGGAAGTTATGATGTATTAATGTGGTTTATGTGATTCTTGTAGGTTTATGAGTAAACTGAGGAAATTATGATGTATTCATGGGTTGATGACGAAGGTGAAGGGGTTGTGAGGACTTTGGGGGTATTGGGGTATTTTGAGGGTTTATATGATTTTGAGGCTTAGGATAGTGTAATGAATTGGCCTAATAGTCGTAGGCTTTTGTGCCCTTGATGCTATGATAGTGTATGATGGGTAATAGCATATTTAGGATAAAAATCCCTAATTTCCATGGTGGTTGTTATATGATGATTATATGATGAATTTGTGTGCCTTATATGTGTATTCTTTTTCTTTTGAGGACTGAACTTATATCCATCATATTCAAAGGTTTTAGGTATAATCTTAAAATAATGATTAGATGGTTTAATTGTGTTAAAATTGTCAATTTACTTGAGATAATTACAGTATTGGATGGGTTGTAATTTTCTGAGAGTTTGGGTTTTTACGGAATTGAAATCGGAGGTCCGGAAGGCCTCCAACGGTGAAAAATGCAGAAAATTCTGCATGCTGTCAGTCACGACTGTTCATGTTTTCGGTCGAAATCGTTTTGGTCATCACTCTTGATCCGTAAGTCCGTTTTGATCCCCGTTCAAAGCGTCAGAAAGCTAATGAATAGATATATAACATACTATCGATAAGAGAACTGGTTGGCCAATATTTTTATATCGAATATGTTTGGGAAGTCAATTGTGTATATGTTCTATTAATTAATTGTTGTGCTGTATGTTGCCGGTTGTGAAATTATTTGTGGATAATTTATCGAATACTTGTGTGTGTGTGTTTTGATGTATGAATTACCACGAGTATATTGATGATTATGAGATGTTAATACATTATGTTTGATGATTAGATGATGATATGAATGACCATTAGTTATATTGATGATTATGAGATGATGATACATGACGATTTTGACGTGAATTACCATGAGCTATATTGATGATTATGAGATGACGATTCATGATGTTTTGATGATTAAATGATGATATGTATTAACACAAGATTTTGAAGAATGATGATGCACGTAATGACTTTTTGTTGATGATGATGATATTGACGTTGTGCATCATGCACTCGTAGCATTATAGGACTTCGGTCCAGTGAGTTAGACTTCGGTCTATTGACGATTATAGGACTTTGGTCCAGCGGGTTAGACTTCAGTCGATTGTGGCTTCAATCCCATTGTGTGGATGTGATGTATTTTGACGTTCTCCGGTTCTTGTGTAGAATCGATCCTATTGACGGG
Organism: Lathyrus tuberosus; assembly: GCA_022829125.1. NCBI lineage: Eukaryota > Viridiplantae > Streptophyta > Magnoliopsida > Fabales > Fabaceae > Lathyrus > Lathyrus tuberosus. The sequence goes on from JALAZF010000494.1 coordinate 3,213,125, forward strand.
GATCTTTGGAGGGTGATGGCCTAGTGTCCATCGACTTTGATGAATTGGTACCACATGCATGAGTCTTGTTGTGCATTGCATTTATGTGGCATATTGATGTGATTTATGATGTTGTGACTTTTGATGCTTTTTGATGACCCTGATGATGTTGTGTATGATAATGACGCAATTTTATGCATATCCTATTTTTATATTGATTATAATGAATTATGATTACTCATACAGCCTGTTTGAATGTTGCCTCCACGTGGGTAACATGCAGATGATTAGGCTTAGCGGTGGATGCCTTCGAGGACCTTTTGGAGTTTTTAGTGCTGTTGGTCGACGTAGAGGGTCTTGCTCTGATAGTGTAACATCGGGTTGGGTCGTTGAGTCGAAACATGTTATGTTGACATTTTGTTGTTAGTTGATTATTATGGTTTTTATTTTAAAACCTTTTGATTTTGGATTATTGTGGTTATGGTGGTTCCGCTGCTAATTTTGATGGCTTTTGAATATTTTGAGGAAAACCCGTGTTTACGGAGCAAATGTTTTATTTTGAGTTTATTGAGAAAATGTCCACCCTTCTAAGGTAATTTTTAATCTGATAGTTTGTGTTTTTTTCCATGTATATTTGTGGGGTAGTGTCATACCCCAAATTTTGACCACTAAGATTTCCCATCATTGTGTAAATTATCAGCACAATATGAATGTACCTTTGTACCTCATTAGTCTCCCCAAAGATGGGTGAGCATTCACTACAATCAAAATTAGGGTTTCAAGCCCTTTCAGAGCCTTAGACAAAGGATCAATCAAGGAATGACATGATCTTCAACTTGTCTAACCTCTCAAACATCCACAATGGATCAAAAGGACTCCCACTTCAAGGATCAAGCACAGGGCTGCTCCCTTCTAGGTGGATCAAGTCTCAAGATCGACAGTGTCACCCAAATTAGGGTTTTGGTCGACCAGGGCCTCCAAATGGAAAATTTTCATCTGGGCACAAGCCAATGATCCAAAACATAACCTAATATACTCCATGGAACCTCATGGACCCAATCATCAAGTCAATTTTGCCTCAGGGGGTGCATACAACAAAAATCAGGAATTAGGGTTTCTTGACCTAATTCACCCCTAAGTTGACTTTTAGGGCAAATCATGAGCCAAGACCTCAAGAGAGGGTTTGAGGGTCTCTAATGAACTATATTGATCCATTTGGAACCATGGATTAATCCAAGAAGCTTGAGCAACAAGTCTCAATTTCATCTGCACCACAATTAGGGTTTCGCGAGGAAAGTCAACTGTAACTTTGACTTTTGACCTGGACATGATCCCAAGCCCTAGGACATGAATCAATATATCCTATGACACCCATGGAACATGTCCATCAAGTTTGATTTAGGTCAAGGACATGATTTCCTGAAGAATTGCACAGTTTGGAATTCATCTGCTAAAAAGTCAACTGTGCACAAAAGTCAACTTTGACTTTTTGAGATTTTTAACCAAAATGGATTTTTAACCCTAAAATGATGTTAATGTATGATTTGAATCATCATTCATCAAGAAAAATCAAGAAAAGTGGGATAACTTGTAAAAGGGGTAACCATAAAAACTTAGAAATTTTTCTAAGTCATGAAAAAGTGCCACTAATGCACCAACTTTGGAGGACCATAACTCCTAAACCACAAGGCCATTGTGCCCCATTCAAAGCTTGATTTGTATATCTCATTGCCCTCTACAAAAGCTTCATACTGACCTATGTCCAAATTCCTCATGGATTTTGAGTTATGGAGTGATCGAAATCAAGAGAAAACACTTTGTTCCAACACTTGTGAAAATTTCACTAAGTCAGATTTTGCCTTACTTTTTGCCAAATGTAGGGGGATTTTTCACTTGGATTCAAAAGAGATCAAAACCAAACATGTTCAAACAGTTGTTGTATCATGTAAGGGCTTTCCAAAATGGTCAAGAACATTACCAAATTCAACTTACACCATGAGATATGACATTGGCAAGTTGCCTTGCTGAAATCTGTCAAAGGCAAGGCAGGATTTGCAATTTTGCTCGATTTGCCAAAATCAGCCAAATTCAAATGCTTCTGTCCACTTGGACACATCTGAGGATTAAATCTAAAGGGGGCAATCACTGATCCAAGCCTCCAAAGTCCATGGAGCAAGAAATAGCATGTTGAACCTAGAATGGCCAAAATAGGGACAAGATTCCAATTTTGGATTGGAGCATTCAATGGAAGCATCAAGGTGGCATGGACTGAGCCATTCTCATCTGAAATCAGTCAAGACTTAGCCAAGACCAAGGGAACCAAAGCTCTGTGCCCTAACCTCTAGTCAATGGCTAGAGGAGACTTGCATTTCCATTGGCCAACATTGGCCAAACCTACTTAGCAGTTGCCATTCACTATTCCTTGCAAAACAAACTTGCTCTACTATAAATAGAGCTCAATTGTGATCAGTTTAAGTACACCAAAGGCCTACAAAACTTGCCTTTCTCAAAATCTCTTTCTCTTGGCAAAAATGCCTTTCTTAGCAAGGTAACTATCGGGTTTTGAGCTAGAGGGCAATTCCACTCAAACAAATCACTCACACACCTCATATACATCACATATGAGCTGATCAAACACTTAAACAACAACTGGAACATTGATTTCTCATAATCACCAGTCAATTGCTCAAGGTTTTAACCAAAGTGCAGTTGAGATGCCATGAAGTGATCCAGCCAATTTCCATCAAGTCCAAGCATTCAAACACACTCCATAGAACCTAGGGAAGCTGTTCAGATCATCACAACAAAACTGTAACACCTCCTACACAAATCACGATCACCAGCTGCAAGTGGTAAGCATGAGCTCTTCTAACTCTATGATCCTTGCAAATTTTGCTGCACAATAATTTGGCCATATGTTCATAATCATGCATGGAATGTTTTCCCTCAATTAATTGCTTTGTTTGAATCGTGTATCAAAAATCCTAGCCTTCATGCAGAAATTAGGGTTCTTGAGGTTTCTTCGTGATTTCATATTTTATGTTTAATTTAAATGAAATTAAATGTTATAGACATGATCGTGAGGTTGAAACGAGTTGATTGGTATGTGGATTGCATGATATGGTTAAGTATTCAGTGAGATTGGATGGAAAACACAAATCTAGGAAACTCAGAACACGCGCGTGTTCTTGGTGTGTTTTTGGCGCCATTTTCAGAAATTTGAATATTTGAATTTTGTGATTTTTGATTAATTGATTCAAAAATTAATTTCTCTCTGAGTTTTAATGATTTTGAGTTGATTATTCTTTTAATAATTCACAAAAATGTTAAAATATTTTATTTTATCAAAAAATCCCAAAAAATATTATTTATTTCATATAATTGATATTTTTGCAAAGAATTAATATTTTAATTGTTTTTGACATTTTAAATATTTTTTCCACATTGATTTTGCAACTTTTAATGCTTTCTAATTATTTTGTAGGTCAATACTTAATTTTTGAAGCATTAATCCAAGATCACAATTTTTTTTTCATATGTTAAACAATTTTGATCATTTTAATTGAATTTTTATTCAATTAAATACATTTTTGAAAACAAGTTAGGGTTTTTGGATTAATTCAACCCTCATAAATCATTTTTAAAACTCTTGGGCCTCTAATAGAGTGTCAGACCCAATCCTTTTTTGACCAAATCATTTTTGGGCCTCAGTGTATTGTATAAGTCCCGATACCGTCAAAAACAAACGGCGCGATCGTCGCCCTTTTTGAAAAATAACCTTTTGGGCCTCTCCTTGAGCTATAAGACCCATTCAAAACTCTTGGGCCTCTATTAGAGTGTAAGACCCAACCCCCTTTTAACCAAAAACAATTTTGGGCCTCACTTATTGTATAAGTCCCTCTGCGTTAAAAGAAAACCTCGGCACGATCGCCATTTTTAACGGAAAAATCAATTGGGCCTACCCTCGTGTTATAAGCCCCACTCTTTTTATTTAAAACCTTTTGGGCCTCTTGAGAGAGTGTAAGACCCATCCCTTTGTACAAAAAACCTTTTTGGGCCTTAGTCACTTGTATAAGTCCCTCTGTACAAATTAACACAGTGCAATCACTGATAAAACCCTGGGCCTCTCCTTGAGTTGTAAGCCCCAAATCTTTCTTTTTCAAAGCACTTTCTCCTTTGATTTTGAATATATTTTTGTTTTCAATCTTTCTTTGTTGAACAACTAACCAAACAACATGGAAGCTCTACAACCGAGTAAGTGTTTATTACTTTCATTTACCGCTTTCATATACATATAACTGTATTGTGGGGCTGTTTCACTGTAAGTCTTCTTTCATAAACTCATATCAACTGTGTAATAATAGTATACATATTTAGAGTTTCCCCGACAACTACGTCTAGAACTAGATGACGCTGTTTCGTTTATTCGTAGAAATAGACAACTAGATCCCCAAATAGGATCACCAGATACAGTCTTCTCTTCGGCTGTCCTCATTAGGAATTGTCAAGAAACTCTATTCCCAGAGATGAATGTATTCTCCGTGAATGGCATCTTTGGGTTTCTTCCAAATTCTCGAACTTTCCTGACTTGATCTATTCCTTGTGAATAGCTTGCCTTGAATTTCTCGGGGTTTGGGGACCCACGGGCTTCTTAAAAGCATCGGCCTCCTCTTGGGCATCGTACAAGGACCCACAGGCTTCCTAAAAGCAACCCCGCCTCCTCTTAGGCTTAGTACAAGGACCCTACGGCTTCTTAGAAGTATTCACAGGCTCCTCTTAGGCTTTGTATAATGATCTCTTCCTCCGGGAATGATAGCCTCCTCTTAGGCATCGTACAAGGACCCGTCGGCTTCTTAAAAGTTTCCAGCCTCCTCTTGGGCTTCGTACAAATTATCCCGACGGCCTCTTAGAGGTATAGTAATAGAACTTAGTCATCTGCATAGAACAGTCCTTTCCAAAAGTCTACTACTGTTTCTCAAAGCATAGTACAAAAGATAAAACTCTAGACTCGGACAGTCTAATCTCCTTGAATCTCAGAGACATTCTCAAGTGACCCCTTCGTTAAAATAGGAAGGAAACTCGTAGACTCGGACAGTCTCGATACCCTTTGGATTTCCCGTTTCCTCAAAGACAGGAATAATCTAGATCCTTGAATCAAATCCTTGAGTACAGTGTTGCTCATATAAGAACTGATTTTCTCTGTAAAGATCAGCATACTGGACCTGTCACTTAACTGAAACAGTTACCATAGCCTCCTCTTAGGCTTTGTATAATGACCCTTCTCCATTGAAGTTAGCCTCTCTCTCGGGCTTTGTACGAGACACATAAGAGACTCCCTCGTTGAGTCAATCACCTCTTTCGCCTCCATCTCGGGCTTTATATGAGATACAAAAAGGTTCATATTGAGCCAAACAAATGTTAGCCTCCATCTCGGGCTTTATACGAGATACCAAAAGATTCCCTCGTTGAGTCAAAACCTTTTAGCCTCTCTCTCGGGCTTTTTACGAGACACATACTAGCCTCCTCTTAGGCTTTGTATAAGAAAACCACTGGTTGATCCAATCAACCTTTTAGCATCAAAGTTGTGCCTCGTTCACAGTACAGAAACATCAACAACTCTTTCCCCTTCATCTAATCGCTGTAAGCGGCAAGCCTCTGGATCATCTACATCCCTGCCACTGTCCCTCTTTTAGCATGAGAAATTCCTAAGGAAAGATGGCATTGCTCTACACTGAGTTAAAGTCTTCTCCTTCAGGTTAAAATCCCCTATAAAGGAAATTATGGCATTGCCGGATTCACACATCCCGGTTAAAGTAATCCTTCTTTACAGTCAGTCACCCAACAGTTGTGACATACAACCCCCTCTTTAGAGATGACAAATTCTCTCTAAAAGTCAAAACCTTTTAGCTTTACATCTTGGGCTTCGAACAAGATACAAATAAACCCTTCAGCTTCACATCTTGGGCTTTGAACAAGATACAAATCACCCTTCGCTTCACGTCTTGGGCTTTGAACAAGACACCAAAACAACCATTTCCTCCCATAGAATAGGAGGAACTACGAACGCTCTGATTTCCCTGTTTCGGTAAACGGGAATACGTAGGCATAAGATTGAAAGAAAAATCTTAGCGAGAACACTAAACAAAAACCCAAAATCCCATACTCTCATGTATCTATCAAAAGCATCAGTCCTAACATCCTAATCCTTGTTCCCCGCCAGAAAATCCAAGAAAGAAAGAAAACCGTATTGGCGAAAATACAAATAACCAGTATAAGGGCCCCCCACATTGATAGCATTTGTAACCTAACAGACCGTTGTTTAAACTCAGTATGCAAGCAGGGTTAATTGGAGACATCTATTTCCCTTCCTTATTCAGCTTTAATAGGATAAAAAATGAATCGACCTGTAGTAAACTCAACCGCAGAGAGCGACCAGCGCTTAAGAACCGCGTCCAAAATCGCTCGTTGCAGGTAGAAAAGGGTGTTACACCTTGTACGAAAGCCCAAATCAACTTTCAATCAAAACATTGACATATCCCTAGAGAATTTCGATCCCATTCCCCTGTGGATATTTTAGTCAACCCTCTTTCAACCTCTTCTTTTGGGTTGTAGAGCATGCGTGGATCTTACCCTCGATCAGTCCTTTTCCATCAACCCTTTGACGATGTAAATTTCCTTCCCGTCAACCCTTTGACGAGGATAAATCCTTTCCCTATCAACCCCTTGATGAAGTTACTACCTAAGTTGTCCTTTTCCATCAACCATTTGCCGATGTTAGTGTTCTTTTCCGTCAACCCTTTGATGATGTCCGTTTTCTTGCCATCAACCCTTTGATGTCGACATTCCAGATATTTTCATTCCGTCAACCCCTTGAAGATGTCAATCCTTTGCCCGTCAACCTCTTGGTGATGTCAGTTTTATTTTCCGTCAACCCCTTGAAGATGTCCGTTCTTTTTCGTCAACCCTTTGTTGATGTCCGTTTTTCTTTTCGGTCAACCCTATGATGATTTCAGTTTCTTTTCCATCAATTCTTTGATGATGTCACTCTCTAGCTAAGTTTTCTTCACGTAAACTCTTTGATGACCTGTCTCTCTAGTAAAGTTTTCTTCCCGTCAACTCTTTGACGTTGTGTGTATTTAAGTGAAGTTTCCTTCCCACCAACTCTTTGATGATGTCACTGGTTAGTGAAGTCGTTTCTTTTCGTCAACTCTTTGATGTCGATTGTACCTCCTGGTAATCCCCAAGGTCCCAAATTATCCATCAATCTTACCCTCTTCCTGTCTTTTCCTCCCAGTGGAGTCATCTGTTTCTCCCCTACAGGGTCGTCCGTCTGGGATTTCTCTTCCCCTTGCGGAGACATCTTCTCTTTGCTTTAGGTCATAGGTCTGTTGATTCTACTCATTTGGATGTTAGATCTGATGATCTTATTTCTTGGATTCATAGATTGGTTGATCTTACTTCTTTTCCCTTGTTGTAAGTCCGCCTTCGGCCGACATTCTGTTCAAAATCCAGTTCCCGACTGGTATTCGGTTGCCGACCGACCCCTTTTTTCAAAATCCAGCTCCCGACTGGTATCAGTTTCCCGACCGACCCCTTTTGTTTCAAAATCCAGTTCTCGAATGGTATTCGGTTCTAGACCAACCTTTTTTCAAATTCTAGTTCCCGATTGGTATCCAATTCCCTTTTTTTCCCCACATAGTGAAAATTTTGGTTCTTTTGGTATTCAATCCCCTTATACCTAGAATTTCTGAAAAATCGTTACTCTTCATACCTTCAGGTCAAGTTGATTGAATAGGGGCATCTGTTGCACCCCAAGATTTGCCATTCTATTTTCTAACCCTAACTGGCTTATGTTCGCATCCATACCCATTTTTCATAACATTAATCATGCATTGCATTAGGTTTCTAAGATAAGGGATCACATTGTGTTTCTCACCGTTCAGAGCTTTCTTCATTTCATAATGTGTTTCAGTAGCATTCAGAACTGAGCAGACAGTCGTCAAAGTCTTCGAGCATTTATTTTGCTCAGTAGATGGTTTAATTATTTTAGAATTGGAAACAGAAAGCACAAAGTTCAGGTGATCTTGTTCCAGACAAGTTATCTATCATGTTTCCGGCAGTATTCAAGGGCTTTATTAGTGGCTAAGGTTCAGATGCGAATCCAGGCTCAGAATAGGTTGCAATAGGGTGATTTTTGCAGTTTTTCCTTGATGTAATCGATTAACATACATGTGTTATTCGATTACATCCCTCCAGAAGGCGTCATATTCAAAATTTTGGACATGTAATCGATTAACCATATCATGTTAATTGATTACATCAGGTGATTTTTGCCTAGAACAGCTGATTGTCAGCACTGTAGCAGTTTGCAATTCATTTCAAGCACTTGGATTCAATTATACATCAGTAGAAGGATCTAGAATGCTTCCAAAATATCAGATATTTTCCAAATTTATTTCATTTCCCTCCATAATCTAAATAATTTCCACTCCTAATTCCAAACCAAAAAACCCAATCCTCATTCAAAACCCAATTCCAAACCTCATTTTCATTGCATACCTAAACCATATTTAAACTAATTTCTCCCATTTCAAGAGGACCATTGTACCCGCGCGAAAGTCTCGCCCTTTTACATTTGAACTTTTAATTTATCCCAAAGAAGGGAAAAGGAAAAAATCTGAATAATCCCGTGAGTGTTGTGCAATGTAAAACAATGTACTTAAGAGATTGGGAATCGAGATTGGTTATACAAAGGGAAGGTACTAGCACCCTAAGTATCTATAGTATCCTATTGGAACCACTTGCTTATATTTATGTTACTGTTGTTTTAGTTGTTGTGTAATGGGAATTTGTTGATTTGGTTTTGAGTGTGTGATGATAAAATGTGTAAGGAACCTAATGGTTTTATGTGTTATTGTGCTCGCTAAGATCTCGCAATCTTATGCCTATGTATTCTCAAAAGGAAGTTGAGAAATCAGAGCGTTCTTAGTTCCACCTACTAATGGATGGAATGGGGTTTGTTGGGTTTGAGAGAAGAGACAAATTGTCATCTTAAGAGAGATATCTCACCTATTCACCACAAACATTTTGAGAAATAAGATAATAAGGGAAGAAGCTTTAAACTTCGATGTAAAAAATCCAGATTAATGCCACATCTTCCTTTAACTGGATCTTTTCATTTTTAAGAGAAAGGCCTTGACTTGGATATAGAATCAACAAGTATGCCACATACATCACTTTAAATGAAAGAAGTGTTTTGTATACCCTAATAAGAGAAGGACTCCAGCTTGGATTTTGAATCAATAAGTGTGCCACTAACATCACTTAGAATGGAAAAAATTTGAAATGTTTGATTTATGTTTGTGGAGAATAGAAGAGACATATCTTCCATAAAGGTGATTCATGTCTAATCTATGGGGAGTGTTGAATTTGAAGCCAAAGGTTGGCTAGGGTTTGACTTAAAGTCTGAGGTTTTGAAGCCACAAGGGGCTAAGGTTAACTTTAGGACTCCAAAAGGGAATTCTCATCTCTTTGTTGAAGATTTTTGAGTTTGAAGTCTAACTTCCTTGTACAAAGCCCAAGAGGAGGCTATGTTGATTTTTGAAGCCTTCTTGTACAAAGCCCAAAAGGAGGCTATGTCTAACTACTTTGTACAAAGCCCAAGAGGAGGCTATTGTTGAGTGTTGGAACTTCAACAATGGGAAACCTAATGTTTTAACAAAGTTGTAGTTTGAAGGGGATCCTAAAGTTTGAACCAAGTCTAAACTAGGGATGAGTATTGAAAAACAACAGTTATGCAAGTGTTGTAAATGTCAAGAGAAACTTAACAAGACAAGTTTGATTTAAGCTTTTAAACAAGTGTAGTCATCGAGGATGACATGGGCATGAAATGATTAAGCATGATATATCAACATATGAATGAGTATCAGATAAAGAGATATATTCATCATGGTAAGAGCTTATGAAGGAAATACTTGAACATGTGAGAAAAGATTTAATCCATAAGAGCAAGCACAATGGAGTTCAAGTAAGCAAATATTCAAGATGAATCGAGGATCAAATGAACATTTCAAAGGGTAAAGAAAACCCTAATGGAGATAAACATATGGACAAAGTTTTCAAACATGGTTGAATCAAAGGCTTTGGGGGGAATCCAAACTCAAGTGGAAGCCCTAACTATGTATAAAGATGTTTTAAAAGTTCAACCTAAGTAAAACCCTAATTAAACATTTAATCGGAGTATTTTTCAAAAGAGAATAATACTTAACCATGGTGTGTATAAGTCAAGAAAACATATTATGTACATCTACAAGACTTTTACAAAGTGTAATATGGACATACAAGTACAAAGTGGTCAATTAAGTTAAAAGAAAAATCAAAAGAAAGTCATTAAAGGTATGAAAATACCTTAAAATGGACTACTTTTCAACTTAATAAAAATGTGTGAAATAAATATTATTTTTGACATTTTTTAATATATTCACAAAATAGGATATGTGAACAAGAAGTGTGCAAAAATCAAATAAAAACAATGAATTTTGCTATGTGAAACAAATGTTTGAAGTTGTAATAAAAATGAAGAAAATAGGTGATTAAAAAAAAGGAATGGCCCTCCCAAGGTTTGAACTTGCACCCTTGGGGTGGAGGGTTTAAAATTTTACCAAGTGAGCCATTTGCTATAGTTGTTAGTATAACGCGTGATGAAAATAATATAGTGAGTCTTGTTTTGAAAATGATTGAAAAATAAAAGTGCAAAAGTGAAAATGATTCGAACCCTAGACTTTACACATGGGAAGACTTGAAACACACGCTCTAACCACTGGGGTGGTGATACAACCGTGTACTTATCCTTAGTAATTTAAGAATTACTCTAACACTATTATAATAGGTGACCATGCGAGCCCAAAGAAAGGAAGTGTGAAAGCTCTCCATGTCTCGTGTCTGAGTGGTCACTGCAAGGAAAATGTGTAAGGGTAATTGTCGAATTACTAAGGCAAATCACTCACACTTTAAAGCGAATTTAAAACTCTCTCTTTCCATCAAACACCAAAATACCTCAAGAAGAACTATATAGGATAATGTGCAATTGATCAAGTGTGTTCCCCTTCATTTAGGAAGCATTTGTACACTTCCTAATTGATTAGGGACTAAGTCCAATCGATTACTACTAGGAAAAAGACTTATCAACAGACTATCAATATTATTATTCTAATAAGACACGTGATTGTTGTTAGGATTCAATTTTAGGATCAAGGTTGTCAACATTTTGAAGCTCTTAATCAATTAACCCAGGTACTGAATTGATTAGGTAATTAAAAGGCCCATGGATTTCTTTCCTTTTAGAGAAAATTTTCGCCTATAAATAGAGAGTTAAGAGAAAGTGAATATATATTTTTTCTTATTATTTTAACTTTCATATACTTCATCATTTTTCTATTCCTTCACAAGGCTTTTGTTTTGGTATATCCGTAAAAAGGTTCATAAGGGGCAAGAAGCATATAAAGGACATTAGTTTAGTCTATAACACCTTGTTGGTCACCTATTTTCTAGTTCGGACGCCTATTTACTTCATGTGTCGCCCTTTTATTGAATGTGTCACCTCCATTTGGGAATTGTCGCTTGATATGGGGAAGTGTGAAAATGATGTGTCCCAATTCTGTAATGGTATAGAATGGGTCATTTGACCATGTTCTCTGAAATAAAGATGGATTAGCCATCCACTCCTGCAACATCGCATGGATAGTTTCTATTTCAAAATAACATAGAATCCAAGCCTAGCAAGGCTATGAATAGCTCAACACTAAATCTTAGGGGAATAATTTCATTCTCACACAGAAAACCTCATATATAAAGCATCTCACACCCCACGCAAGCTAGTTATCAACCATACAATATACCTTAAACTCTATGACAACCCTTAATCACTAGGGGTTATCACATATTTCTTTTTAGTAAGTACAATTGGCTCCCACCATGGGGTAATCACGAGGTTTCAATTCAGAAGGTTCTTTTCGTACCAAAAATCTTACTTAATTACTTCTCTACTCCCATAATGTATTCTAGGTCCAGGGTTATTAGAGTACGAAACTCATGAGGTGAAAGCAGTTTAAAATTTGGATCACCTCTCTCTCAAGGGGGAAAGGACGCTAGAGTTTATCCCTTTTATGATGCGAGGATTTGTTGTCCATGATAGAGGGAATCGAAAGGTACATGTCACCTCTGTGGTCACCATAAAGGCATCGTCTTGCCATGTGACTCACACGAATTTATCTTTCCAGTCCTCATAAGGATCCGTGTATGGTTCTAACAAGCGCCTACTGAATTTAGAGCATAAAGTTATCTAGCCACAAATTAGAAGAAAGGAATATCCTGATAGTATCGGAAACACCCTAATATCAATAGATGATCTCGAAGGCTCTTAAAATGCTCCAGACTTTGGTTGTGATATGAGAAGGGGTGACATTAACGATATCTAGGAAGTCTTACTCAAAAGAATAAGGGAATCAGAACCCCTAAATCAAGAATAACAGGAAGATGCAAGTAAAAATTAGGAGCATATGAACCACTCATGGTTACCATGTTGTCTCTTTTTGTTTCTGAATAGGGCTCCAGGATTAGATCCTTTTCATGCCATGTTGTGGAAAATAAAATACCTTGACGAACCTTGTGATCATGTCAGAGCTTAAATATAGATAAGAAATATCCCGAACATGAACATATTTGGCTTTCTTCTAAGCCATTAGTTTCTAACGAGAAGGAAGATGCTAAAAACTGTAGTGCTTGCATCCCTGAGAGAATAATGAACTCTGTAATCTTGGTTTCCCTATCCGAACTCAAAAAAAAACTTATGCGCCTAAAAAATTTCTTCGGTTAAACAAAATGGACGTTCTAATAGGGAGGGAAGAGGAAAAGGTTTTACTGAAAAGTAAGCCAGGGGCCTTTATATGGAAAATCAAATAGCATAAGCAATGTACCTGCCTACTAGAGTAACTTCTGTAGGGATTGATAGGGGTTCCACGCGTTAAGTACACTGGTAAGGAAAGACGCTAAACTGGATTTCCCTAGGAAAATCATCATGAGATACATTAAAAGCCACACACACTCCTTTACCACTAAGTGATCAAAGATTTCTTAACTGACTGCCATTTTGACATCTCTAAGGTCATTTGATTGATGCTTGACATTTGACACCCAAGCTACTCAGGAGACACCTAGTAGGGGGTGATGACTCACTATAATTAAGGGACTCACCTCTTTGCAAAGGGACTCGCTTATTAATTGAGGGACTCACTCTTAACAAATGAACTCGACCATGATTGAGGAACTCGCCCCTAACTATAGGGTTCAACTGAAGTAATTGATAAGCTTAAAACAATTTTCCATTTACAATCCCTCGTACTTGAAGGACTATATAGTGATATATTTGAGAGCCCAAAAATGGGGTGGTGCATGTCTTATCCTCACCAGGTGCACACTCATAACATGTCTGCTAAAGCATAACTACATGTGTGAAGTCATGCCCATGTCTCCTTTAGAAGTACGCATTCAACAACTTACATACTCAAGGTGGAGTGGTTACCACTTCTTATAATTACCCTAAATCTAGGCCCTTATGTCCATATAAATACCTCATTTATGAAATGAGGAAAGAGGATTCATAACGTACACAAAATATCTAAAGATATACAACTTCTCACCTCACATGAGCCTGCTCTCTCCTTAGTAAAAAACACCACCGAACAGGGTTTCTCACCATCGTGAGAAAACCCTAAGCTACCAAAACCACTATGGTCTATGGCCACCTTTACCAGTATAGGAGGTGCCAGGAGTCATGTACTTTTAGATAAGTACAATTTTCATCTTCTAAAATATTATGTGTGATCTTCTGCTGGGTTGTCTCATTTATTAATAGGATCCTTTATGTAATATAAAGTATGAATGTTGTCAAATTAATAAGGTTAAACACACACACACACACACACACACACACACACACACACACATACACGCACACCCGCAACCACATTTTTGCATCTCAAAAAACGCGATCCTTCGCAAAGCGTTCGCACACTCGCCAAAAATGATTCGAACAGAGTCACCATCAAACTTTATTTATTCTAAGAAGGAAAGGGAAAATATATGTAAAGCCCTAAAAATAAGATGGTTTTTGCAACCAAATTTGGGTTCGGGAGTCGATTACGCAAGGGGGAGGTATTATCACCTTGCACGTCCATTGTACTCAATGGGAACCTTTTAATTTAATTTTTGATTGAATGTTAGCTTATGTTATTTATTTTCTTCAAGTGATAAAAGATTAAAAGAAAAAGGAAAGCGATTGCAAAAAAGGTTTTTTATTAATGTGCATGACAGGATTGCATGTCTTGCACCTATGTATATCCATGTGCGATGGATTACTTAAGGCTATGTAGTTCTGGGTAACAAATGTTTGCATGTTAGTCGATTTTGGCGAAAGATTCTTAAGGTGCATTAGAACGGAAAACATTACTGCCCAAACATATGGATGATTGAAAATTTGCATAACTTCAAGAATGGATGACTTAAACTGGATCAACACAGATTTATGTCATCATCACATTCCAGCAAAAGACGTTTGATATTGTCATGGGGAAGTGCAATTTGCATTGTCGCAGAATGGACGAAGCTTATTTCATTTTTGAAAAGGTTTTGAATTGAAAGCCAAAAGGCAAAAGGTTTGAATGCGTTGAAATTTATTTTAGGCAAATGAAAAATGCTTGGTGAGAACGAATCGTAAGCCTCGGGACCAATTATTCAGGATTCATCTGGATTTCTAGACTCCAATGATTTTTTTTCATTCAAGAAAATTAAGAAATTTGTTTGATGGACAAACGAACGCTCCATGAGAATGGGACGTGTGCCTCGAAATTGATTATTCAAGGGTTCCACTAGAATGCAAGACTCCCACAATTCTTTTTGTTCACGTTTTAATATGTGTTTTAGAATAATGAAAGAAAGAATAAGTGGCTAGCCCAAAACATATTCCTTGGGACCGATCATTTGAGGGTTCCAATGGATTGCTAGACTCCAACATTCCTCTTCTTTCGCATTTGTTAGGAAAAATATTTTTAATGTTACACTTAACTAGGAAAAGGTTTGGATTTGTGTTTGAATAGTTTGTTAAAATAACTTGACTTTGGATCAAGCGTTTTTATTTTCGTTTGTAGAATGAATTAGGAAAATGGTTTTGAAATGGTTGTGAATCAATGGTGAAAAATGATGGGGGAGTGGAAAAATACTTAAAATTACTTGATGTTGATCACGCGTTTAATTTGAAGAGATTGGCAATCATGCATCAGCTAAAAAAAAATAAAAAAAACTAAAGCAACAAAAATAAAAGCAATAAAAATAAAGGGGAGAGAGACGCATTATCAATATAAGAGTCAATCAAAGCTAAAGAAAATAGAACCAATAAAGGAAATAAAAAAGTAAGATGGATACTTTATCAATACATAATGTGTGAGCAATTAAAGAAAATAAAATAAATAAAGCATAAAAGAAATAATAAAAGGGATGATAATGCACTATCAACACATGAGTAAAAATAAATGGCATAAAAATAGAGGGATATGCATTATCAATACAAGAGCAAAAATAAAACGAATAAAGTATAAAAGAAATAATAAAAGTGAAAAATATGCAATTAATTACATAATTAAATTAAAAAAATAAAATAAAACAATATCTTCTTAGGTTTTTAATATATGAGCAGCTGAAATTAACAATTGCTTGAAAACAAAATAATAAAACCAAGATAAAAAATAAAAAAATGCCAAAGGATTTAAGAAAAACAAGAAAAAAATAAAATGAAAAAGGGGTGTTAGGCCAAATAGGGTGCAAAGAGCACAAGAAAATGGAGGCATATGCCCAAATGGGCATTGGGCCCACCAGCCACCAAACAATTTTTTTTTAGGAAAAAGACAAAGAAGGAGCATGATGAAATAGATGACCAGGATTTAATCTAGGTTTGTCTTCAAGAACAACAATAACATTCAACCTTATTTTATCCTTAACTTGCTCAATTTTTCAAGAAGTTAAGTAAAATGAATAATGTAGATTCATACACTCGATCTCACAAACATCATGGAAAGCTCAGAATTAAAACATAATTCACAAAAAAATGAAAATTAATTCATATTTAATCACTTTTGCTCATAGAGGATCAAGAACACTTCACACTCTTGATTTTGAATCAATGAAGTTTTCATGCAAAACGGTGATGATTAAGATACTAATTAAGTGTAGCGAGAATAATAATGCAAAGAAAATTAAATATACAATAAACATTAAAAGCCTACCTAAATAAAGAAAAATAAAAAGTGACTTGAAAATTGAAGAGAAATTTGTGCAAAGTTTTGTCTTGTTCTTGTGAGTGTTTCTTCATGACATTTATGAATGAGAATGACTTTATTCATAGGCTCTAACAAGAGTAGTTTAGAAATTATGAAAAAGAGGTGAGAGTGATATGATTTCCTTCTATAAACTTAATTAATTAAATAGTGAATTATGATGTAATATTTGCATGGAATAATGATGTAATACATGATAGATATTTCTAATCTTCTAGAAACATTGATTTTTGTTTTGTTTTATGATGTATGAAAATGATTTAAAAAATTCAAATGAATATTATGATGATAAATCAAATGATCATGAATTTATTTTTTGTTTTTTTTATAAATGCATAATAAAAAACTTCAAATTTAGTCAAATTCTTCATCATGTGAAATGTTGACCCTTCTTTGACTTTTAATACGATGCATGGATTTTTAGTCAAATTTCACAATACATGAAATGTTGATTTTTGGTTGACATTATTTGATGATAGAAATGCATATGGATAAAAATGCAAAACTTGATAAATTGATATGTATCAGGCGAATTAAAAAAACAGGACAAAATTGGGGTACGACAGCTGCCCCTGTTTAAATTGATATGCATATATTGGACAACCTATTTAGTATATTTTTAATATATATGAAAATATAGGCCGGCCTATAAGGGTTCATAGGCTTTTTTAATAGCCTAAGCCTGACCTATTTAATTAAGTAGGCTTTTAAAAAAATCTAAGCCTGACCTTTTTATTAAAAAAGTCTGGCCTCGCCTAGCCTTAAGTAGGCTAGGCTATAGGCCCCTGTAGGCCGGCCAGGCCTATTCCCACCCGTATTTGTAATGAAAATAACTACTTCAAACACAATAATCAAAATGCAGAATATAATGTAATTGTTTATATTATACTATTATTATCTTGAGAAACATCAAATTAAATAATAATTTGGTCAGTGTCGTATAAATATTTTAATTGGGTGTAAATTTTAAATATTATACTCTATTTAAATCTAAATTTTATTGTAATTATTAATGAGATTAATGAGTTATTAATAGTAAATAATAAATGTTTAATTATATAATTAAAAGAAAATACAATCTTACCTAAAATAATTGAAAGATAAATATCAATATAAATTTTTGGTAATAATATTAATATTAATATACAATATTGCCTAAAATAATTGCCTAAAACAATGCAGAATATAGTACAGTTTAATAATAATAATAATAATAATAATAATAATAATAATAATAATAATAATAATAATAATAATAATATACAATTAACTTTTAAATGTCTATTATTAAAGATTAAAGAGAAATGAATATTTAAGTACAAAAGCCAACTACAACATCACTATTTATTAACATTATTATTAAAGTAAACACACTAACACATTTTGTTTTGGTACTTGATTTTTTCTTTAAAAAATGAATATACAAAGATGATTATGTTATCGATAGCATCATAATAGACTACATTATAGAGTTTAATTCATTATAGAAAAGTTGAATAACTAAGAGTTATATTGCAAATTATTTTACTCATATTACATTTTCTATAGCATAAATTCTTCTATAAGTTATTCTTTATATTTGAAGTGTTCACATCAAATAAATTGAAAGACAATATGCTTCTTCTAGGTGATTATTGAACTTTAGTGGAGCTATAAAGTATAATGATTGGCTTTTCTTTTATAATTTTGAAACTATACATGCTTAGGTCTACACCATCAACATGACTCATAGCATTAAGGAACATAAAAGATCAAGCTAACTTCATATATGTACTATTATCTATAAAAAATTAGAACTTTACATCGAGTGATCTTGACTTTTACTGTATGTAACTTATCTTCTATTTAATATATCGCGGAAAAGAAGTGTAATACTTAGAATTGTGTTTTCAAAGAAAGAGATATGTGTTATAAGTATTATTTATATATTGTATTTACATTACAAAAGTAAATCAATAAATATTATGTCTTTATTCACTGAAGGTACCAAACTTAAAGTTATTGAACCACCTTCGCCAAACTGCTTATATATACATTAAATTATTAATATTCTGATCAACTCTACAACACTACATGCAATATACTCATTTCTCATAAATATATACCTGCTAAAATAACTAAAATAAATTGCACGACAATGACTCTTCTTAATGGCATGGCAGTGACAAAATATTTTAGAAGTAATATATATATATATATATATATATATATATATATATATATATATATATATATATATATATATGTGTGTGTGTGTGTGTGTGTGTGTGTGTGTGTGTGTGTGGCTTCTTTGAGTCTGTCATTATTGCTTAATTTTAGAATTAGAAAATTGGTTGGATATGTTTTATGATCATAGGTGGTAGGAAGAATCCTGTTCCAAAAGATATTGTTTATGGTAAGCCAACAAACTAGGGAGTTATCCAATTGAAGTTTCAGAGAAGCAAGAGGCCACTTGCTGAGGAGCGTGTTGGACGTAAGCTTGGAGGCCTCAAGGTTCTCAATTCCTATTGGGAGGAGTCTTTATCCATTGACAATATATATGACTTTTTGAGGAGCACAATGTTTTGGAATACTTAGTTCTTGCTAGTGACCATTTGTTTCTAATGGATTATGAGAGATTCATATAAGTACACAGGAAAAGTGATGCTAATATCACAATTGCTGTATTTTCACTAAATATGTATACAAAATTACCTGTAGTAAAATATAAAATTATAATTTCAATAAGTCGTATTAAATTTGTATGACCTCTTGTGACAAAGTACTACAAGGACCATCTATGATTCTTATCTTTCTCCAATGACCATCTATAATTAAAATAAGTCACATTCTGATTAGTGGTTTAGGAGGATCTGATATTCATGATTTCATGTCAAGTTTCTTATCTTGGTTGTACTTCATTTGGTTTCTTACATATTATTTGTAAAATGGAGTGACACTGCCAAAAAGAAAAATAGAATAACTTTGTTTGGAGTTGGAACGAAATACATGACTTCACGAAGATCATGTCTGAGAACCTGTTAAATTCAGGAAATATGACATGTATAAGTATTATTTAGTCAGATATGAAATATTTTATGAAGTGATACGAGACACAACCTGTTAGATCAAGACAACAAAGCATGCATAAATATTACAATCCATATGCATTTCAGTGCAATTGTATAATACACAATTATTTATATCCCGTGTTCATAGATGGATCCTAACACAAAATTATTGCAACCCATATGTAATACCCCATTTTTTTATTTTGCTCTAGATAATATTAGTTGCGATCAACTGGGTTCCGGTGTGCTCTGAGAAATTATCTGTTAAGATAATTAGAGTAACTGCTGAGCTCAGAACAGATCAAATTAATATTATCTGACCCTGAGGTTTTATCAATTAATACTTTAGAGACAAATTGGACATTTAAGTTAGTGTTACTAACTTAATGATATCTCTACATATCATATTCATTCATTTCCTCTTCATTTTGGTGCCAAGTTAGAAAGAATAGTAAGAGGTAGAGAGAAGGAAGAGCAAAAGGAGAAAGAAGAGAAACCTAGAAGAAGAAGAGGAAAGCTTGGATTCTTCTCCATTCTTCATCAAATCATCTCCCAATCTTCTTCATCTTGTTCATAGGTGAGTTCTAGTTAGAACCCTAAGTGTAGAAACTTAGGTTAGAACTTTGAATAAAAATGGTGGATTTGGATTAATTATGTTAAATGTTGTTTCTATGGTTGATATATGAAATAGAATGCATAACATGATTGGGTTGTGTGAGAAATTGATGTATAATACTTGTTATTGTATTGGATCATGATTTGATTGGTTTTGGTTTGAGTTTGCACCATTAAAAATAAGTCTTTGTGCTTCTAGTTCAGTGATAACCGGTTACTCAGTTTGAGGTAACCGGCTACTTGCAGGAAAATTTGGGGTTTTATGTGAAAAATCGACGACGTAACCGGTTACACACTTTGAGGTAACCGGTTACCAAAATGTGTCTTTAACTATGATTTTGATTTTGTTTTGAACAGTGGAACTTGAGTAACCGGTTACTCATTTTGAGGTAACTGGTTACCACTATTGTGATTTGAAAAATGTTTAAAAATTCATATCTTCTGAATCGTGATTCCGATCGAGGCATGATAATAGTCGTTGGAAAGCTATGAAAATATCCTACGTGATAAAAGGGATAAATATTGAAGTCGATACCCGATTAAATAAATCGGAGGGAACCCAAGATTTGTGTTAATTTTATGGGTTGAGTTATTATATGCATTTGGTTATTCTATTGTATTGTGTTACATCTAATCCCTTATTGTAAAAGGAAATTGAGTGATAACATGTTTAAAATATGGAATAGGAAGAGTGAGGAAACTTTACCATAAATCTATAAGTAAAACCTAGTAAGGTGACTAGGAATTGATAGATAATCTAGATGGCGATACTCGTGCGTTCGATGGCAAGGTGTGTATCTTCGACGAGTAATGGTCTAGAGGAGAGTGAAACACTAGTATTGAACATGTGTGAACCTTGTGTTTTGTGAAAAGGCAAATGTAGCCTTGCGATTGTCGAATACAATCACGTTTGTGTGTGAGATCACGTAATCGTAACCGTTTCCCTTGAGTTGTCGTTTCATGAGGTTCAGGCTCTTCTGGAATATATGCATGATTACTTGGCAGGTTTGATTCCTGCGTGTAGTACGAAGGGAACCTACGGGTAGAAACTTGTGACAGTTTATGGCTCGTGTGAAGTGACGGTTCATAACGGTTAATGACCCGTAGAACCCAAATCCATTTCGTATGTCAAATAAGTTACAAGGATCCATGACTCGGGTCGACTTCTAGACGTAGAAGCGGACGAGAAAAAGGGGATGCCTTGGTAAGGTTATTGATTAGTGATATTTTGAGTTAGTGAACTCATGAACATGTTTCCATATAGTGTGAGATTGTGAACTCAAGGTCACTTATCTTCCTTTTGACTTGAGTTAGGATGATATAACCTTGTAAAGCCGAGAGAATCTATAAGATAGGGAACTCACTGAGATTTAATATCTCACCCCATGTTGTTGATTATATTACAGGTAATTCAGGTTCCGCGAAGGGTAAGGATAAAGTCGTTTGATTATCCTTACGTGTCTTGGCTTTTGGGATGGTATGGCTTCCGTTGTCGAGATTTATTTTGAGATCATTGTTTTGATCTAGTTCTTATTACTTTGGAACATCTTGTATATATTATGCCATATATTTTTAGTATATTGTATTTTGGGCATGCAATGTATATAATGTGTTAACAGGAACTTATGGTATTTCAATACCAAAACTTGGATTCATGCATAATATATATGCTTTGATGTATGTTGTTATATGTGGGTGTTATAGTTGGTATCAGAGCAGGTCGTATCCTGGACCTAGCCATGAAATAGTATAAGTGTTTCTTTCCGTCATATGCGGTGTCGCCATTGGTGTTAAGTGTTATATTTATGGCATTGAGCCTGATCAACTTAATCCTATCTGTATGACCTTTAGGAACATGGCTGACGGACGCAGAACCCGTGGTAGGCCGAAAACTACTCCTACTGAGACGAATCCGCCAGGCGATGACGAGTATGTCCCATGACCCCAGTTTTTACAACAGATGCAACAGCAGCAGAACCTATTTATGCAGTAGATGGTACAACAGATGAATGGGAATCTTCATCCTCCAGTAGTTGTTCCATATGTTGTAGGTGGAAGTTTTTTGGGATTTCATCCTCATGAATCCTCCAAAATTTCATGGAGGATTAGATCCTGTGAAAGCTCATGAATGAGTGGCTGGTATGGAGAGAATCTTTCTGATAGTTCAGTGTAGTGAAGAGAACAAAGTGGAGCTTGCTTCTCACTCATTGAAATGTCCTGCTTTGAGGTGGTGGGAGAGTGCCTAAGCTTTAATGACTATCCAAGATGTGCCTAAGGTCTGGGAGCAATTTAAGATTACTTTTATGGAGAATTATTTCCCTAGTTTTTTGGGGACCCAAAACGAGTTCGATTTCCAACAGTTGAGGCAAGGTACTTTGACTGTGGCTGCTTATGCTGAGAAGTTTGAGATCATGGCTACTTACTCTAGGCAGGCCGTGTATGCTCCGGATGAAAAATGGAAGATTGACCAATTCCTCTTTGGATTGAAAGCTGAGATTTCTCACAGTGTGTCTCAAAGAGAGTTCACTACTTATGCTGAGTTGCTAAGGCAATGTTATGTGGCTGAGAATAGTTTGAAGAAAGTCCAAGTAGAGGGAGATCTGAGTAGGTTGAATAAGAATGATCGTGGGAGATCTAACCAACAGTTTATGCCTAGATAACAAGCTTTCAAAGGGAAACAAGTTCAGAATTCTAGGACTAGTGCACCTCCTGTGTGTCGTACTTGTGGTAGGAATCATCATGGAAGGTGTGGTATCAAAAGTGTGAGATGCTTTCAGTGTTAGAAGATGGGTCATCTGAAGAGGGATTGTCCTCAGAATGGGAATCAGACGCAAGGAAAGAGTACCGGTCGAGTTTATTAGTTGGATGCAAAGAAGACAAAGGGTGATAACTCTTTGATTGCTAGAACGTGTTTCGTTAATGGGAATCCTTGTTTTGTATTATTTGATTGTGGAGCAACACACTCTTTCGTGTCAATGCAATGTATGAAGCGACTTGGGTTGCAAGCTATTCCGTTGTCTCCACCCTTGGTGGTTACTACTGCCCTGGATGAGATGGTTGAAACACCTTTAATGTGTGAAAACTGTGTATTATCTATGGATGAGAGAGTTTTTCAGATTGATCTTATTTGTTTGCCGCTTAAGAAAGTGGATGTCCTTTTGGGGATGGATTGAATTTCTGCTAATTCGGTATTTATTGGTTGTGAAGTAAAGCTAATCATCATTCCATCAGTTGAAGCTACTCCGAAAGATGTGTTAACTACTATTTTAGAAGGTACAGTTGGAATGATAAATTTATTGTTTGAGATGTAAAAATCTATCCTATTGGTTCTCACTAAGGAGGAGAGTAGCGAGCTTCAAGCTCTGCATATTCCTGTAGTTTGTGAGTTTTCCGAAGTTTTCCCCGAGGATGTCACTTCTCTTCCTCCAGAAAGGGAAGTGGAAGTCTCTAATGACCTGATACCGGGAACGACTCCTATATCCGTTTCTCCGTATCGGATGGTACCACTTAAATTAAGAGAATTAAAGGACCAATTGGAAGAGTTAATGGCTAAGCATTTTGTTCGACCCAGTGTCTCGCCCTGGGGAGCTTCCGTATTATTAGTAAAGAAGAAGGAAGGTGGAATGCGGTTATGTATTGATTACCGGTAATTGAATAAAGTCACCATCAAGAACAAGTACCCATTACCTAGGATAGACGACCTGTTAGATCAATTGAAAGGAGCATGTGTTTTCTCGAAAATTAATTTACGGTTGGGTTATCATCAGATTCGGGTGAAGAGCTCAGATGTACCAAAGACCGCATTTAGAACCCGTTATGGCCATTATGAATTCTTAGTAATGCCATTCGGTGTGACGAATGCTCCAACTGTTTTCATGGATTATATAAATCGGATATTTCAAGCCTACTTGGACCAATTTGTAGTAATTTTTATTTATGACATTCTTATTTATTCTCGTACCTCTCAAGAGCACGAAGAACATCTAAGAATCGTTTTATTGATATTAGAAGAGAGACAACTTTTTGCCAAGCTAAGCAAGTGTGAGTTTTGGATGTTGGAGGTTAGTTTTCTCAGTCATGTCATATCTCAAGGAGGTGTGGCGGTTGATCCATCAAAAGTTAAAGCGGTAGTTAATTGGGAGTGACCAAAGAATGTTTCTGAAGTTAGAAGTTTCTTGGGGACTTGCAGGTTATTATAGAAGGTTTATCAAAGGCTTTTCTCATTTGGCTTTACCAATGACCAAACATACTCGAAAGGGTTGTCCTTATGAGTGGGATTCAGCTTGTGAACAAAGTTTGATGAGTTTGAAGGAAATATTGACGAATGCTCCTGTTTTGATCATTCTTGATCCTAGCATGTCGTATGAGGTATTTTGTGATGCATCAAAGATGGGATTAGGAGGTGTCTTAATGTAGGATAGTCACGTGGTAGCTTATGCTTCTCGACAATTAAAGGTTCACGAGAAGAATTATCCAACGCATGATTTGGAATTGGTGGCGGTTGTTTTTACACTAAAAGTGTGGCGTCCTTATTTGTATGGGGTAAGTTTTGAAATATTTAGCGACCACAAGAGTTTAAAGTATCTATTTGACCAGAAAGAGTTGAACATGCGTCAAAGGAGATGGATGGAGTATTTAAAGTATTATGACTTGGATCTAAAGTACCATCCGGGTAAGCGAATAAAGTGGCGGATGCATTAAGCCGAAAAGTGTTGCATAATGCCGAGTTGATGATGTTAGAGTATGCGTTATTGGAAAAGTTTCGAGATCTTAATCTTCAATTTGTTTGGACTCCAAAGGGTGTGATTATGGGAAACTTGAATGTTAATTCTACTCTTAGAGAGGAAATTCAACAAGGGCAAGAGTTGGATGAGAAGTTACAAGAAGTGTTAGTTCAACCGGGTTTCGTGCGAGCTACCGACAGAATCATTTTGTTTAACCAAAGGATTTGTGTTCCGGATGATGCGGTGTTGAAAAGAAGAATTTTGGAGGAAGCACATAAAGGTACTTTTAATATACATCGTGGTTCTTAAAAAATGTATCAAGACTTAAAGAGGGACTATTGGTGGTCCGGTATGAAAAGATATATCGCGGTATATATCGGAGTATGTGGTATGCCAACAAGTAAAGATTGAACACCAAAGACCGGGTGGCTTATTGCAACCTTTAGAAATTCCGGTATGTAAGTGGGATAGTATTTCTATGGACTTTGCAGTTAGATTGCCCCGTGCACAAGGTGGTTACGATTCTATTTGGGTGATTGTGGATCGGTTGATGAAATTTGCTCATTTCTTTGCCGTAAAGACTACTTATAAGGCAAGTCATCTTGCAAAGTTGTTCATTTCAGAAATTGTGAGGTTACATGGCATTCTCTTTAGTATTGTTTTCGATAGAGATCCAAAGTTTACTTCAAGATTATGGAGAGCTTTTCAACAAGCTATGGGAACGAAGTTGTGTTTAAGTATGTCGAATCATCCTCAAATGGATGGTCAGACGGAACGGACGATACAAAGTATGGAAGATATGTTAAGGGTTTGTTTACTTGGAAGTGGAGGAATTTGGACAGAACTTCTACCGTTGATTGAGTTTTCGTATAACAATAGTTATCATGCGAGTATTGGTATGGCTCCTTATGAGGCATTATATGGAAGGAACTGTAGGACGCCTTTGTGTTAGGCGAAAGTTGGTGAAGATAGAATTTTGGGACCCGAGATTATTTAAGAGACCACGGAAAAGATTAGAATGATCCGTGACAAAGTTAAACAAGCGCAAGACCGTCAGAAGAGTTATGCGGATAACCGTAGGAGATATTTAGAGTTCAATGAAGGTGATCACGTGTTTTTGAAGGTTACCCCGAGATTGAGGTTGAATGGACCGTTTAAGTCGCGGAAGTTAAGTCTGAGATACGTGGGACCGTATCAAATTTTAGAAAGGATTGGTGAAGTAGCTTACAGGTTAACCTTACCGCCTTCTCTATCAGAGATGCACGACGTCTTTCATTTGTCTCAACTTAGTTTGTTCCAGACCCTCTTCAGCCAATTCTACCAGATACAATTGAGATAGAAGCAGATTTGACGTTTGAACCTCAACCAAGCCGTATCACAGGAAGAGAAACTAAGGTACTAAGGAATAAAGAGATTCCTCTTATGAAGGTTCAGTGGGATGAGACACATCTGGGTGATGCAATTTAGGAACTCGAATCGGAAATTCGGGATGCTTACCCTCATCTTTTTAGGTAATCTTTAAATTCGTGGACGAATTTCTATTTAAGGAGGGGAAGGTGTAATACCCCGTATTTTTATTTTTCTCTGGATAATATTAGTTGTGATCAACTGGGTTCCGCTGTGCTTTGAGAAATTATCTGTTAAGATAATTAGAGTAACTGCTGAGCTCAATCAAATTAATATTATCTGACCCTGAGGTTTTATCAATTGATACTTAGAGTCAAATTGGACATTTAAGTTAGTGTTACTAACTTAATGATATCTCTACATATCATATTCATTCCTTTCCTCTTCATTTTGGTGCCAAGTTAGAAAGAAAAGTAATAAGAGGTAGAGAGAAGGAAGAGCAAAGAGAGAAAGAAGAGAAACCTAGAAGAAGAAGAGGAAAGCATGGATTCTTCTCCATTCTTCATCAAATCATCTCCCAATATTCTTCATCTTGTTCATAGGTGAGTTCTAGTTAGAACCCTAAGTGTAGAAACTTAGGTTAGAACTTTGGATAAAAATGGTGGATTTGGATTAATTATGTTAAATGTTGTTTCTATGGTTGATATATGAAATAGAATGCATAACATGATTGGGTTGTGTGAGAAATTGATGTATAATACTTGTTATTGTGATGGATAATGTTTTGATTGGTTTTGGTTTGAGTTTACACTATTAAAATAGGTTTTTGTGCTTCTAGTTCAGTGGTAACCAGTTACTCACTTTGAGGTAACCGGTTACTTGTAGGAAAATTTGGGGTTTTACGTGAAAAATGGACGAAGTAACCGGTTACTCACTTTGAGGTAACCGGTTACCAAAATGTGTCTCTAACTAAGATTTTGATTCAGTTTTGAACAGTGGAACTTGCGTAACCGGTTGCTCATTTTGAAGTAACCGGTTACCACTGTTGTGATTTGAAAAATGTTTAAAAATTCATATCTTCTTGTTTGTGATTCCGATCGAGGCATGGTAATAGTCGTTGGAAAGCTATGAAAATATCCTACGTGATAAAAGGGAAAAATAGGATTTCGATGCCCGATTAAATAAATCGGAACGAACCCAAGATTTGTGTTAATTTTATGGGTTGTGTTATATCTAATCCCTTATTGTAAAAGGAAATTGAGTGATAACATGTTTAAAATATGGAATAGGAAGAGTGAGGAAACTTTACCATAAATCTATAAGTAGAACCTTGTAAGGTGACTAGGAGTTGATAGATAATCTAGATGGCGATGCTTGTGCGTTCGATGCCAAGGTGTGTATCTTCGACGGGTAATGGTCTAGAGGAGATTGAAACACTAGTATGGAACATGTGTGAACCTTGTGTTTTATGAAAAAGCAAATTTAGCCTTGTGATTGTCGAATACAATCACGTTTGTGTGTGAGATCACGTAATCGTAACCGCTTCCCTTGAGTTGTTGTATCATGAGCTTCGGGCTCCTCTGGAATGTACGCATAATTACTTGGTAGGTATGATTCGCGCGTGTAGTATGAATGGAACCTACGGGTAGAGAGTTACGACGGTTTATCTCCCGTGTGAAGTGACGGTTCATAACGGTTAATGGCCCGTAGAACCCGAATCCATTTTGTATGTCAAGTAAGTTACAAGGATCCATGACTCGGGTCGACTTCTAGACGTAGAATCGGACGAGAAAAGTGGGATTCCTTGGTAAGGTTATCGATGAGTGATATTTTCAGTTGGTGAACTCATGAACATGTTTCCATATAGTGTGAGACTATGAACTCAAGGTCACTTCCCTTCCTTTTGACTTGAGCTAGGATAATAGAACCTTGTAAAGCCGAGAGAATCTATAAGATAGGGAACTCACTATAACACCCCAAAATTTTCCCTCGTGTTTCTAACTCTAATCGGTTTAGGTTTCGTTTCGGTCGCATCGTCATTTTGCATTTGCATGTTTCCTTTGAGCATGGGATCGAGGTATCTGTTAGCAGCGCATAGCGTCATCAGTCCTGGTATCATTTTCAGTAGTATTTAGAGTTTAACACTTGGCTTTTATAGTCTTTTCGAGCATTTATTTTGCTCGTCAGATGACCTCATGATCAGATGCTCCGGCAGCATTCGTTTTGATCAGTAATTCGGCGCCAGACATATTAATTCAACAGAACATTTTGAGGTCTCAAGAAGAGTTTGTGTTTTATTTCAGGTGTTATTCAGTAGCAATATCAAGTTTTGAGTTTTAGAGGTTTATCGGGTTCAAAACAATTGGCAGAAGTTACTTTTCCAAGTTTCCCTCCAAAAGGCGCCAAAATTCAAAATTTGAACTGAGTAACCGGTTACTCAACATGCGTTAACCGGTTACTCCCTTGTTTTTCTGCGTATCCTCAACAAATTTGAACTAAGTAACCGGTTACTCACCACATGTTAACCGGTTACTCTGAGCACAGTTTGAAAAAATTAAATTTGCATCATGTGCTTGGCTTGTGCATGTATGGGAAGGATCTAGAATTGATTTATTTTCATCATTTTCCACCCAAAATTCAATTTCCCTCCATCACTTTCCACTCTAATTCCCCACTCTTTTTTCCAAATTTCATTCCTAATCTCCATTCCACTCATTAACCCACACTCCAAACCACATTTGAATTCCTAACCTAGCTTCTATTTAAATCAATTCATTCCAAACCTCACATAACCTTGATCCATTTTTTTAATTTTCTACACATCTCACTCCAATTTTCTCTCAACTTTTCCCTCATTTCAAAACCCTCACTCAAAGTTCCTTCATCAAAGTTCAACAAATTTTGCGTTGAAATTTGTTGATCTTGGAACTAAACCTTCATCCATTCACCAATTCTTGAAAGGATCTTGAATTTGCTGCTGTTTCACTCTTGGATTTGAGCTTTTGGAACTGATTTTGGAGGAAGCTTGAAGCAAAACCACCACATTGTTTGGATCTTGAAGATTCTTGCTAGGATCTTGAAGTTTCTTGCATAGATCTTGGATTTCATGCTTGGATTCATCAATTTTTGTTTGCAACAATCACCAAAGCAAATCTCAGCTTTGTAGGTTGGTTTTCCTTAGATCTATACTTGTTTTAGCTTATTTACAACTTCTTCAATGTAGATCTTTGGTGGTTTTAAATTTGAATCCATTTTGCTTGAATTCGATTCTTGATGTTGATGATTACTGGATTTAATTGATGTTTGATTGCTGTTGTTTGATGTGAATTTCATGATTAATTGATTGGATGATCATTTGGATGTTTGGAGAAGTGATTTGCTGCTGAAAAGTGCTTTTGAAACAGGTTTTTTTGGATACTGTCCCAAAGTAACCGGTTACTCACCATGCGTTAACCGGTTACTCCTTTGTATTTTTGCGCAATCTGGATGATTTTGAACTAAGTAACCGGTTACTCACCACACGTTAACCGGTTACTCTGGGACAGAATGTGATTTTCTTGCATTTTCTTGTTTGTTTGAGATCCTTTGCATGTCTAAACTTCATGGATTAATATATTGAGGATTTGCGGATCATTCTTAAGCTGTTTCACCTCACACCATTGCATGAACATGATTCTTCGACACGCGATTCTTGGTTTTCATCGATGAATGTTTGTTTGCGTTGTCAATTACTTGATGCGATGAACACGTTGCACACACATTCGAATCATCTTAATCCTCGGTTAATGCTTAACTTGCTGGACATATGATGCATGATTGTTGTTTGTCTCCATGGTTGCTTGTGCATGATGTTTTTGATCAATGTTGGAATTGTGCAATTTTGTTGAGCATACTTGTTCTTGAGTTGTTAACGTGATCATGTTTGTTCATTCTTGACATTTGTAACCTATATGCTTGGTTGGCCTTGCTATGCGTGTTCGTTTGTAATCATTTCTTGTATAATTACTTGTTTGGATGCATGCTGCCCTGCACTTTTACTGCTGTTGTTCTGAATTGTTTACGTGCTGTTAATTGCATACACTTGCTGTCTGCTGCCTTTTACACCTATTTTGTGTTGTGAATGTGTGCTGTTAAATGTTGTCTTGCTTGTATGCTGGATTTTACCGCTGTGTAGGGGCTGGAGCGGTGTTGTAGCTGTTGTTTTTTAGTTTCGTTTCTGGTTTTCGATTCGCTTTTGCATGATAAGATTAGGTTAGCTCCCTCCTAATCCTCGACCTTAGGGCCATCTTTTGCATGACAACATTAGGATATAATTCCCGTAGAGTTTTCTTTTCGACTTGAGTCTTCTCTTCTCATCTCATAACAATTGTGAAACACTTAGTAAAGGTAACGTGTATTGCGCATGAGCCTTGTATGTGGGAAATTAGGAATGAGGGGTTTCCTCTCATTTTTCTAGAATGTTTGGTGGACGTTCCATCTTGGAATGATTTACTATGCATTCGTTCCTACGTCATAGACTTCTGCGCAATGCAAGTTACAAACTAACTTCAATCCACTTCTGTCTAAATAGTACAAATCAAATTCAAACCTTTTTTATCCTTCGGGATTGTTGAGTTTCAAACCGTTTTTCAGAAAAGAGCTCGTCGCTCAAGTAAAAAACACAAAGACCTTGTTAGGTCGAACTACGTTTGCTCTGATTCCTCTTTCCCGTCCGATTAAGGATACGTAGGCACGAGATGCGATATCTCGACGAGCAACTTTCCCCCTTTTGTGTAGTCCTTCGAACTACGTTGACTCTGATTCTTCGTTCGTACACAAAGATACGTAGGCATTGGATTGCGATAATCCTTGCGAGTCCGTCTTAGTCTCCCCCACCCTCGTTTTTTTGTTTAGCCGTAGACTTTAGGATAACTCACATTTTGATTAGAAAACAAGTGTGGATTCCATCGAGTACGATGGACGCGTGGGGGTGCTAATACCTTCCCCTCGCGTAACCGACTCCCGAACCCAGACAATGGTTGCGATGACCATATCTTTCCCTCTGTTTATGTTTTCTTTAATCGTATCCTTTCCCTGCGTCGAGATAAATAATGTTCGGTGGCGCCTCTTCTGTTCCAGTCTCTCGCCGGTTGTTTTTTCGCGGTTGTGACACTCACTATGATTTAATATCTCACCCCATGTTGTTGATTATATTACAGGTACTTCAGATTCTGTGAAGGGTAAGGATAAAGTCGTTTGAATATCCTTACGTGTCTTGGCTTTTGGGATGACATGAATTCCATTGTGGAGATTTATTTTAAGATCATTGTTTTGATCTAGTTCTTAGTACTTTGGAACATCTTGTATATATTATGTCATAGATTTTTAGTATATTGTATTTTGGGCATGTAATGTATACAATGTGTTAACTTGGAATTTATGGTATTTCAATACCAAAACTTGGATTCGTGTATAATATATATGCTTTGATGTATGTTGTTATATGTGAGTGTTAAACTATATGAAACACCAAATTAATATGAAGGTCGTCTTCATAGATGGCTCTTAAACTTTAGAATTAAACCTCTCTATTTTATCACTCTATAAGAATGTTTACTATAGATTACAAACAAGTTACACAAAAATAGTATTTCAAGTTTTCAACAAAAAATCATACTTTATACCAAAATATTTTTCAATCGCTCAAATTCTCAATACATGAATCACACAATCTATAGTGTTTATAATAGTTTTTCAATCCCCTAAAATAACTCCAAGGGTTTTTCAATTCTAATAATCCTTCTATTTACCTTTTTAAGTTTTTTCTTACAAAAGATTTTGCCACACGTTTTTAAGTTTCTCTTACCAAGAATACAATGATTTCCACTATGGAGCACTAGTGTCTATAATACAAAAATCAATTATTAGCGACGTGATTTTCATGTTACAAAGGTGAAAATCTCTTCACAAACGTTAATTAGCGATGTGGAGAAACACGAGGCAGGAGCACTTGTCGAAACTTTTTTGCCACGTGAAAATCATACTACAACTTTGCCACGTGATTTTCACATCTCAACACTTTACCACATGAAAATCACCCCATAAAATTATGTTCTATAGCAGATATGCACAATAACAATTTACAAGCGCAGGTTAGGTTGGCCGGTTTTCCATGTCATTTTCATAAATCAGAAATGAGTTTTGCGTTGTGTTTTCCATGACACTAATTTGAAAATATTGTCATTAATGAGCATCATGTTGGCCACGAGGCAAATTAATTTTTTATTAAAAAAATATGATATAATTAATTTCAATTATTAATTAAAAATATCATTTTTTTTGATAAATTTTAAAATAATTAGAAATATTAATTCTTTTACAATTAAAATTATTAATTTAAATCAATAATTAAAAATACTAATATTTTCAAATATTAATTTGAAATATGAATTTCAATTAAAAATAATTAAATTCAAAATAATTAAGAATATTATACAAATATTAATATATAAAAGTAAAATAACAATAAAAAAAGCAATCAACATCATCATCCTCGTCATCATCTATAGCTTTATCCACATCATCATCATCCATATCACCACCCATTGAATTATTTGTTTGGTTCTCTTGTGAGAGCAATTGTCGCATTATTTCCTCCATCTCAATTTGTCTCTTCTTCATTACCTCAATTTGGGCATTCATTATCGCCTTATGTTCTGCCGCCTGCACCTCACGTTCTGCTGCCTCGGGTCTCTCCTCAATTAATGCCAATTTTCACAGTGTTTTCATCATTTGGGGTGTCAATTGTGGTGGACGTGACGTTCCTTCCCCATCACAATTCTTTCAAATAAAAATTGATCCCCTAATGTGTAGTTCCCAGCCAAATATTAAGAACCAAAAAAACACATGTTAGGTCCTCTCCCGCCATTTACTAAACTCCAAATATTAAGATCCACAAGATCATGAATCAAATTTTAACTTATCAGAGTATATTGAGAATTTTGAAATAAAAATTCTACGAGCAATGTCTGATAGTCCTCCTACACATACAAAAAAGAATCTAAATTAAATATAGTTTAAATAATTTAGTTATATACAAGAATTAAATAAAATAAAATAATGAAATATAGCCATGTGACTTTCACACCACATACAATATTAAATTAGTTGCCATGTGAAAATCACGCCAAAAATTTTCCATTAAATATTCAAATACTTGTAACAATTTATTCATATACGAGAATTATTTTAAATAAAATAATACAACATAAACAACTTACCAAAGCTAATCTGGTACGTTCGTCAACTAAATCCCCCGGTTTTTTGGTACGAGTCTTTACAACCAGCTTATTTGTTCGTGGTGTCTCCGTAAATTCTTAGACTAATTAATAAAATTGATTTTAATTACAAATATATAGTAAATCAAAATATAACTTAAAAATTAGTTATAATTACAATGTGTCGAGCATGTTCAACGATATGAATGCTTCCAACTGCATTGAGGTGACCTCAATTTTCAAATGCCCTAATTTTCTTTGCAATTTCAGATCTTACCTTAAAACCAGGTGAATCCAAAGAGACAAAAAGTTCATCAAAAACTTCCTTTCTTATTTAGTTAGGACAAACACCTAGTTCTTTCCAAACATGTATATCACGTCGTAACATGTCAGAAAGTCGTGCTGTTGTTCTGCCCCGCCAATTTTTTCAATCATAGCCTTGTTAATTACTGCCCACGTACAATTTTCCTGCAATGTTGAATGACATTCAAATATATTGTTAGTAATTATAATTAAAAAAAAAAGTAATTAAAATAAAATTAACTTAAAATAAATACATTATACCTTAAATTTGGTAAACCAAGCATCTTGTTAACCCTTGGAAACTTCTCGAAATCTGTTCCAAGATTTTTTATACATTTGTAGAATAACATAACTTATACATTTTCCAGCAACCCGACTCGGGTCAAACTAAACAACAACAATTTGAATAAGTATTTATAAATCTAAATAATGACAAAATGTTTACTTTAATTAAAATTTTATAAATTAGAAACTGACGATTTTTCACTAGGACAAATATATTATCTTCCATTAATCATCTCATACTCACCACTCGAATATGCAGCGCCATTCCGCTCTT
Organism: Lathyrus tuberosus; assembly: GCA_022829125.1. NCBI lineage: Eukaryota > Viridiplantae > Streptophyta > Magnoliopsida > Fabales > Fabaceae > Lathyrus > Lathyrus tuberosus. The sequence continues at coordinate 3,247,343 of JALAZF010000494.1, forward strand.
CATGGATGATGAGGGTATGTACGAAGGATTTGGGGTACGGGGTCCCATAGGATCCGTGGATGGTGAGGGTACATTTGAGGGATGTGCGGTTTGGGATCCCCCAGGATACATTGACAATGAGGGTATGTGTGAGAGATGTGGGTGCGAGATCTCCCATGATACATGGATGGTGAGGGTATATATGAGTGATGATAAGGGTATGGATGCATGAAGGATGAGGGTACCGGTGCAGGATCTGGATAGCTAGATCCCTTAGTCTGCAAATATGGAAAGATATATCCATGAGTCTATTGGTATGGAAATTTAGATCCCCGTATGGGCTAATGAAAGTTAGATTCCCATAATGGAACATATGATATTCATGAGGGGAGAGTAGTGCCATAAGAGGTTAAGAACAAGCCATAGACATGGAGTCTACCTGACTCGATAGGGGAGGACACATGGCCAATTGAGGTGCCTCACATACCGTTACCCTCAGACGTTGATGATGGGTCTTCTTACCCTTATCCTTCTTAGCTCGGAGTTAAATTTTATCTATTTTCTGAGAATACACATATAATAAATTAACATAGCATATACAATTCATAGTAGGTAAGGTTTTAGTTTTTTGTAAATTAAATTTGTGTTTAAGTTGGTGTATTTGATTATTTTTTGTAAGATTGATAAATTACCGAAAGTGTGAGCTCGGTGTTTCTTGCCTCTAGTGCGGGATAGTAAGGTTAAGATTGAAGAGAAATGTGAATTTGCGCCTAATGTTTTGAGCATCATGGATACTATCACTTTGTCAATCAGGTACATGCTCATTGCAAAAAAAATCTTGGCTTGACACACTATGAGGATGATGCTTACTTTCTCTGTTCATATAATTGAAATCCACCATGAATGAATTTCATTTTTGAATTATTTTAAATTTTTTATATCAATCACGGTGTCTCCAGGATAAAAATAAATTCTTTTGTTTATAAATATTCTACTGATATTGTGTTTATTTTCTTATGTTGAACATATTAACTTTTACTTTGGTCACTATTTACTTTGGGGTAAAATTTTGAATTTCACCCTCTTTTTACATTTTTAACATGAAAATGTTATATATTATGTAAGTGACCTGGTTCTCAATTTTTTCACTTTCAGCTTGGGTCATGTTTTTCAATTTATGGATGCTTATTGAAGCAGAATGAGTTTAGGGGAAGAACAACTAATGGTGCTTCTTTAGATGCAGTAAGCAATTCTATGGTTCTAACTCTTGATGGAGTTTTAGATATTCCTGAACTGACTAAGAATCATAATCAGGAATTTCATGGGGCTGCATTTTTCAAATACTTTATCAGGTAATTTAGTTCGTGATTCATTCGGTCTATATATTAATCTACGCGATTTGGATAGTAAAATATTGGTTTTGTTCTGGTACACTAAAATAGTCTTATATTATCTGCGAATCGAGGCTAAAGATAGTTTATTTACGACAACTTTCTTTATAGATTTGTGCAGGTGCGGTGTTTCTCACTGACTTTGTATTCTGGTTCATCCTTTATCCATTAATAACATCCAATCATTACAATTTTGATTTCGTAAGTATCATTCACATTGAAATTTCTAATTAACGTGAGATTAATTGTATTGAATCATCTTTGCATTTTTCATTCTTGCAGTTGGTTATTTGTATGCACACCATTAATATTATTTTCCTCATTGGTGACACATCATTGAATTGCAGAAGATGTTTCACTGGCATCAGCAGCGAATGGATAATGTGTATTCCTCTCTTCTGTTGATTTTGTATTTTTTGCGTGGGTATGTTCTGTTAACACTATTGTACAGTAAAATTGAGATTCTGTTACGAAATGAGCAACCCAGGATGGAAGTCCTAAAAATCCATGCTGTTGGAATTGCAAAGCATGGTAAAATTGACTATGTAGTTGTTGTTAGCTTGATGAGATACAATAAAAGAAAACTTGATGCAAAATATTAAGGATACTTATGTCTGTCGAAATATATTTCACAATCTTTTCCTTATGGTTTTATGTATTTTATTGACTCCAGGGGTTCAATACTGTTGATCTTCAAAATGTTTGCACTAAAGCTGGTGTAGTACCCTAAATTTTGACCATTGGTTTTGGGGATTTTTTTTAGGGAGTGTCAATTGGGTATTGAGGGGGTTTGTTAAGTAATTCCTGGGCCCATTTTTTATGTGGGTCTATTTGAGGTTTCTTAGTAAGATTTTTATAATATTTTTGAGCTAATACTATTGCATTTTGAATTTTCTTTTTTTATTTTAGATAATTGGGTTTTTATTCTTTTAGAAAATACTATTAAAATTAATGTCATAGAAATTAGATTTTTTTTGGAATTATGGGTTTTGTTAATTAAGGTTATTAGAGTCCCTTTTTTTAGATAGTTATTCAGGTTTTTAGATCAATTAGGATAATTAGATTTATTTAGACTAATAGTCCTATTTTTCGGTTTTAGATTTTTAGGAGTATTTCTGTTAAAAAGGATGTTGTGAGTTTTTTTTCTTTCTATTATCTCAGATTTTTATTAGTTGGTAAATTAACTAGAAAAGGATTATTTTTTAATTTATTAATATCATTTATTAATTAGTTTTATTCTTATTAATTTAGATTTTATGGTTTAACTAGGGGATTAGCTCTGATAATTAGGTTTTTTTATAGATTTTTAGACTTGTTACTAAAAAGGACCTTTTGGATCTTTATTAATTGTTTTATTTTATTTAAGGATTAAAAGATGATTAGGCTAATTTAGTAGGTTTCTTTGCTTGTTTTAATTTTTAAATATATATACATAATGTTAATTTTAATTTAATATATATTTCATTTATTAAGAGTTATTATTATTTTATTTTGTTTTGGGTTTATTAATCAGGTTGTCGTTATGTTAATATTTAGGATTATTAGTTTTATTATTGGTTACTTATTAAAATGGTTGTTGTTATTATTAATATTATTTTTTTATTTCATTTATTTTATTTTTGGTCAAGATTGTTGACCCAAAGAGTGGGATTTCTCCTTCCCCAACTCTAACCCTAGCCGTGCGCGCAGAGATTGGAGAATCAAATCAATTTCATTAAATTTTTTGAATCAAAATGTACACAAATCAATTACAAATCACAATCAAATCTTAAAATCTAAAATTACATCAATTGAATCAAATCCTAAATTTCTAAACTGAATCTAATCTAACTAAAACATAAGACCTAATTTCTAACTATAAAAGAAAAAGAATCAGAAATTGAAAAGGAGGACCCTAGACAAAATTCCTTGCAGCTGCGCAAACCCCACCCTTTCACCAAAGCTCCAAAAGATTTGTAGAAAGTTAGGGTTCAAAACTTGAACCCTAACTCTTCTGAGCTTAGCCTTCAAGCGCCCTTACCTGCAGAACAAAGAAAGGAAGGGATTAAAGACTAAATCGGAAAAGAAAAGGAAAATTATACGAAAAGAATCACTGCACGGACGGTAACCCCACTTAGCTTTGATTTTTATGCTTGATTGAATTATTTGTATGTTTAGGGTTTGTTGTAATTTTCTGGAAATTTGAGGGTTAGGGTTTTTTTGGGGTTAGGGTTCCTCATCCTAGGGTTAGGGTTATGAACCCTAAGGTTCTTGGGTTTAGATGGTTAGGGTTCATAGGGTTAGGGTTTATGTTGGTCAGGGTTCTTACGAACCATAGAGAATTGATGAAGGTTTCTGGGATTTTAGTTAGGGTTCATGTGTTGTTGGCTAGGGTTCTTAGGGTTCTTACGAACCCTAAAGAACTTGAATGGTTTCTGGGTTTGATGGTAGTTTAAGGTTGTATAAGGGGTGGTCAGAAGTGTTTGGATGGTGGCCGGAAGGTGGTTGTGGTGGTGGCCGGAAAAGAGAAAGAGGAGAGAGGCGAGAGCGGAAGAGAGAAGGGAGAGAGTAGAGTGAGAGAAAGAAAGGATAGAGAGAGAAAGAAATGGAACAAATGAGTTTTTTCTGAAGGGTTTGACCTTAAATACTCCCTCGCGTGCGGTCTAGATCTCCAACACGTGGCTCTATACGGGCCATGGGATTGGGTGACCGTTGTGATCCTGTAGAGGTAACAGCACCATGCTCCCTCGTTGACTGAAGCCTTGGAACCGTCGGATTGAGGTACCCGAACAGGTATTCAAAATCAACGGTCTATGAATACGAAACTTTGCAACCGTCTGATCTCCATCAGACGTCTCAGGCGAGTCAACCGATTGACTCAACTTAGGATTTTTTTTTTATTCTTTTGGACTCAGAGCAACTGGGCCTAGCGCCCAATTCACTATTGACACCCCTGAGTTGAGCCCAATTGCTAACTCAGAATAACATGCACCCCTTGGAATTTAATTAATTAAATTATTTATATAATTTAATTTAATTATTTTTAATTAGGTTTTATGGTTAATTAGGAGACTTAAAAATAGGATTTTAGGATAAATGTAGGTAAGGGTTTAGGGATTATTTTGGGATTTTGGGTTTTTTTTTGGATTTTTATTTTGTTAGATTTATTTTTATTTTTTTAAATCACAATTAAATTAATTCTTTGATTTAAGTTGTGAAAAATAGTTTTTTTTATTCTTTTTGTTAAATTAGGTTTTCTTGGTCTTTTTTATTATTTAATTTAATTGGTTAATCTTCACTTAAATTCTGTTTTAATATCCACTTGTATAAACAAATTATTTTTTCTTAAGTTTTTAGAGGATTTATATTTTTTTCTTGGAAAATTATAAAAAGGATAAATATGAGGATGGGATAAAAAAAATATTTAACTTTGTTTTGGGATATAAATTTTTTTTTTTTGGAATTATTTGGAATGTAGACATTATTTGGATTAATATGGATGAATTTTGTATTTTTGTCATAATGAGTTATTTAACTTTTGATTTGTATTTTTTTTTTTTAAATTAGAAATTGTTTTTTTTAAGGGTATTTAAGGGTTTTTAAGGGATTTACAAAAGGGATAAAGCTCTTGGTCCGAGAGCCTAAATAAAGGATGGGATATGGGATAAGGGATATGGATTTTTTGGGATTAAACTCTTCCTCCGAGAGTATAAACAATGGACAAAGGGATTTAAGGGATAGAACTCCTCATCTAGGAGTATAAACACTAGATTTAAGGGATATAACTCTTTATCCAAGAGTATAAATAGTGGATGGGATTTAGGAATAGGATTAGGGGGTAGGAATAGGGGAGGTGAACTACGGTTACTCTGATCCCTCAAATTGAGGGTACGTAGGCATAGGGTTGCAAACCAACCCTAGCGAGTATAATTAGAAAAAAACTTAGGTTTTCTTTTCATTTAGACGAACAAACATGCCCTAAACTCAAAGGTGGATCACATTGAGTACAATGGAAGTAAGGGGTGCCTAACACCTTCCCTTTACTTAACCGACTCCTGAACCGTAGGAATCTCTACCTTAGGATAGGATATTTAGGTTTATCATTATTTTCCTTAAAAAATATGGTGGCGACTCGAATATTTTTGTCGGCCGCGTCAGCTGGCGACTCTGCTGGGGATTCCTTCCTAGCGAGAGTCAATCCTAGCCTTAGGATTTAGGGTTTTGTTTTTCTTGGATGTTTATTTTTTTTGGTTTTTTATTTTATTGTTATTTATTTATTTTTATTTCATATATTTATTTATTTAACATTTTGTTTTATTTTGTTATCATGCAAGGGATTGGGGCAATAAAGAAAAAGGAGTGAAGCTAAAACCCAAAGCTTGGAGGATAACCCTAGAACCTAAAGTGGAACGGAAATGTTTTTGCGGGGGACGCAACGTCCCCTAAAATGCATTGATGCCACACTCAGAGTAGATCCCTCCAAAGTCGTCCTCACGAAAGGGCTAGCCCCTCTCGTAGTGGAATGATTTGGATGTGGTCCGAGACTCTGAGAACCTTAACCTACCCCACACCAATCATGGACCTTATGTATTCAACCCTCAAAGGTTGTTACTAGGCTCCTATCCCAAATGAGACTTATCCCGAAGGATTACCGTAGGAAGGCTTGCTCCTTCTCATGGTAAAACAAGGGTATAGTCTAAACATTTTGGGGTCATTATGCTGGCCAAATTTAGGTAACCTACCTGTGAGGGGATTGGGTAGTCTTAACTTAGATCCAGCCTGTTCTAGGGAAGCCCACCTTACTAGGGGTATGCTTACACTTTACCTTTACCCTAATTAAGACATCATGTGCATTCATCATCCTCATAAATTTTTCTTTTTTTGCATTCACAGGAATCTTAAAATTTTACAAAAAAGGATTAAATCAAAGGACAATGGAAGTTGGAAAAAAGAGAACTCTCCCCATTAGAGTAAGGATATCAGATATAAAAAGCCTAAAGACTTATGCTGCTGAATTACCCAAGGAAAGAAGGAAACCTATACTTCGTAGGTATGGAGATATATTGGATTTGGTTATATTTCCTATGGAAGAGGAGGGTCTAACTGCCTTGGCCCAATTTTATGATCCCGAGTTAAGGTGTTTCCAATTCAAGGACTTCCAAATAACACCTACTTTAGAAGAGGTTCGAAAGATACTGGATTTCCCCAAAAACAATAAAGGTTCATTCAAAGCATTGGGGTATAGACCTTCGTTAAAAGAGAAGGCAAGCTGTTTGTATATTCGTGAAGAGGACCTACAAGCTCATTGGAAAACTAAAGATGACTTCGAAGGGTTCCCTAAATGGTTCTTAGAGAGTAAAGCTAGTCACTTTGCGGATTGCAAGAATTGGGTAGCCCTAGACGCCATCATGGTATTACTTATCTTTGGGTTGGTCCTATTCCCAAGTGTTCCAAACTTCATAGACATCACCGCTGTCAATCTATTTCTGGCTGTTACCCTTGGAGAAGAAGACTATTCAACAGCTCTCCTTGCAGACATATACTTCACTCTCCATTGTAGGTTTGAGAAGAAGGGAGGAACTATGCTATGTGTTCCTCAGCTATTATACAAGTGGTTGTGTTCCCATCTAGTGAAGGACATAAGGGACATGAGACAAATGAAGGCCTATGAGTGGTCCCAATATCTGGTATCCTGTGTTGGTAAGGACATCCTATGGTTTCCTCAAATAATCCAAAGGGATGACGTGATCTTAAGTTGTGGGAACTTTCCTAATGTAACTTTGATTGGCTCAAGAGGGTGCATAAGCTATAATCCTATTTTGGCGATGAGGTAGCTAGGACACCCTTTGTCCTACAAGCCAAAAGACAAGTTACTAAAAGGCTTCATCGTACAAGGTGTGAAAGGAGATCATCCTGACGTCCTAAGGATTTCTGAAGCATGGAAGCAAAGTATAAAAGGGGAGAGCAGTCTGAAAAGGCCAAGAGAGGAATCAAGGGTCCCATATTCACAATGGATGGAGGAAAGGATAAGGAAGGTGAAGCTTCCCTTTACTTTAGATCGTCCCGTTGATCCCATGGTTCCTCCACCTACCGCAATCTCCATGGAAGAAAGTGAAAAGCTTAAGGAGATCATTGCCAGATTGACAAAAGAGAAAGGTGAATGGGAGGCTAAATTCTACCAAGCTACTGGAGAAAGTAGTCAGCTGAGGTTGAGCCTTAAGGAAGCCATGGAACAATCGAAGGTCAATGAAGGATTAGCTCGAATGGAGGAGGAAAAGAAGGAGCGTGCCCATGCTGATCTTCAAGCTTTGAGCTCATTCCTTCAAACTCAACAAGCGGACCTAGATAGGGCTTGGAGGCAAAGGGACGAATGGAGAAACTTATGGATGTCCTCAACACAAAGGGAGGTCATAGAAGGGTATGACAGGCGAATCTTTGACTTAGAATCTGAGGTTCAAAGTTTGGCAGATGCTCTCCTCAAGAGTAAAAGGCAAGCATTGGATGCGATCGTGCGGATGAGAACAACTGAAGAACTTCTTGCCCAACGACCTGAAGGGTGGTTACAAGCTCAAGAGGAAAACCAGGCACTTAAGAGAACCTATGAGCAATTGGAAGCATCCTATGAAGAGCTTAGAGAGTGGGGCCACTATGCTGAAGTCCACAATAGCCAATTGGAGCACACCGTTGCAGAACACTTGGTGATCATGGATAATCTACAAAGGGAAAAGGCATACTTTGAAGACAGATATGATAAGTTGGTCTTTCTGACCAATGACCTTTTACATGAGATCCCTCGGAAATTAAGGGAAGCTGAGGAAATAGCCATCATTTTCAAGCCAGCGAAGGAGATTTCTGATTTCCTTACACTTTGTCGTGGGATGGTGGAAGACTTCAGAGCCAGAATTAGGAGAAGGATTTAGGCTTTTTATGTTTGGTTTCTTACTCTTGGGATTTTGTTATGAATATTTTAAGGGTTATCCCCAATTTGGTTTTGCTTATGTAATAAATAGGGCTTCGACCCTAAGTACTCTCTTTCATTAATAAAGATGTTTGAATTTCCATTATCTTTGGTTTAACTCTTAATTGGTTGAAAATTTAAGATTCCTGAAAAAAAAAACGTTTTGCATACTCATACATTCATTCATGCATAACATATAAAAGAAAGGGCATTAAACGGAAATCATTTTGTTTCTCAGAATCTTCGCAACAATCTGACTTCTCGACCGAACACCCGTGCTTAGCAGAGGAAAGCTATGGAACAAATGGAACAGAATCACGCTGCTCTAAAGGGAGATGTGGATATTGTCAAGGGAAATGTGGAGGAGATGAAGGACAAAATCGACCAGCTGACTCGAGCTATCCAGAATATGATAGCAAGAGACACCGAGGCTAGTAACCGTAGGAATGCTCCTACCCCTCCTCCCCAATATGAAGATAGCAATCCTCTTTTGGGATTTGTGGCTGACTTGGAGCGTGAGGCTTTAGAGGCTAGTAAAGGGAAGGCTAACACTCAACATCCTGTAGGGTCTGTTCCTCCACCCGAGCACAATGGAGAATCACGACCCATACAGATACCTGTCACTCGTGAGGTCTCTAATGACTGGCACCTCCAATATGGAGAAGAAGACTCAAGGCAAGTAGTTCGTGAAACCAAACCAGCTGCCGTGGAAGGAAGAAAGGAGGATGAAAAGTATAAGGTAATTGAGGAACAGTTAAGGGCTGTGGAAGGATCCAAGATCCTTGGGATTGATGCCTTGGAAATGTGCTTGGTACCCGACATGGTCGTGCCTCCTAAGTTTAAGGCGCCTACCTTCGAGATGTACAAAGGGGTTAGTTGTCCCAAAAACCACATTCGGATGTTTTCCCGAAAGATGGGAGCACACCCTAAGAACGAAAAGTTGATGATGCATGTTTTCCAAGACAGCCTTAGTGGGGCATCCTTGGACTGGTACATGTAGCTGGAAAAGACCTACATCAAGAACTGGGATGATTTGGCAAGTGCCTTCATAAGGCAATACCAATATAATGTAGACATGGCCCCTAATCGAATGCAATTGCAAAACATGTCTCAGAAAATAGATGAATCTTTTAAGGAGTATGCCCAAAGATGGAGGGAGCTAGCATCTCGTGTGCAACCTCCATTGCGGGAAAATGAGCTAGTGGATACATTCATGGGAACTCTGCAAGGATTGTACTATGAAAAGATGATTGGATCGGTCTCAACAGGATTTGCGGATTTGGTTATCATTGGGGAAAGGATCGAGAATGGATTGAAAAGTGGAAAGATTGGAACACTGTCTTCTAATCAACATAACGACAAAAGGTACTCCAGAAATCGTTCGAGGAAGGAGGCCAATTCCATTTCAGCTGCACCTAATGTGGCTGCTATGGCTCCCAATCAAGCAACTCCTACACTACAAGTGCAACAACCAAGGGCACTACCTCAGCAAAATCAACAACAACAGAGGTATCACCGAAGGGAGCAGAAGAGACCATGGAAGGACTTTGACCCTATACCCACTACATATACTCAAATCCTGCCAATGTTAATCCAAAAGGGATTGGTAGAAATCAAGCCGTTAGGGCCCCCTCCTACGCCTACTCCTCGAGGGTATGACGCTAATGCTAGATGTGATTACCATGCTGGATCGCCAGGGCACACGACTGAAAAATGTTTGGCTCTCAAATTTAAGGTGCAAGATTTACTGGATCAGAAGGTTATTAACTTCAGTTATGACACTCCAAATGTAGGAGATAACCCGTTCCCAGGGCATGTTGGACCAACTGTTAACTCCGTTGAGGGACTAGGAGAGGACGTCATATTTAGAGGGGTGGAGCAAGTAAAGACCCCTATGACGAAAGTGAGGGAAACATTAATTGGGTACGAGGAGTTTGAAAGGCTGCACGGTGACTGTGAGAACTGGGTGATTAATCCCAATAGCTGCAAGAAGATGAAGGAGGTTCTCCAACAACTAATGGACCAAGGGATAGTACAGATTGGGTACTTAAGGAATATGAATGAGGTAGCTGCCTTAGACTCCCAGGGGCAAGCACCTTCTGAGGTTCCATACCAAAAATGAGGAGTCACGAATCCCATTCAAATACCAGTTCCAAGGCCTACACAAGTGCCTATTCAAATACAAGTTCCCAGGCAGGCACAGGCGCCCATCCAAATACCAGTTGCAAGGCCTACACAGGTTCTTATTCAGATAACAATTCCAGTGCCTGCACGAACACCAATTCAGATACCTGTTCCTACGCCAGTCAAAGCCCCGGTGCCTACAGCGTCAGAAGGTCCTATCACGTTCCATGTACCGACGCCATTTCCATATGAAAGCTCCAAGACTGTACCATGGAAATATGACGTCATGACATCAGTGGGAGGAAAGACTATAGTGCCGTCACCAGCAGTTACTAACATAGCTGGTATTGGAGGAATGACACGTAGTGGAAGAGTATACTCATCTGAACTACCTAAGAAAGATACTCCTAAAAGCTCAAAAGGGAAAGATACCACCAACACAGGAGAAGGATCTTCCAAAAAGAACATATCTCCAGAAGACGCTGAGGATTTTTTAAGGATTATAGAGAGGAGTGATTATAGGGTGGTGGACCAACTAAATCAAACACCGTCCAAGATCTCTATTATGTCCTTGTTATTAAGCTCAGAAGCACACAGGGAATCCTTGCTGAGGGTCTTAAATGAGGCCCACGTGACTAAAGATATCTCAGTGATACAGTTTGACGAAGTGGTCTCCAATATCTCCGCCAGTACTTGTCTGGGTTTCAGTAGCGAGGAATTACCTCCTAAGGGGCAAAAGCATAACAAGGCCTTACACATATCAATTAAATGCCACGACACTGTCCTTTCAAGAGTGTTGGTGGATACAGGGTATGCTCTGAATGTCATGCCTAAGGATGCCCTAATGAAGTTAACATCGGTGAGAACTTTTATGAAGACTAGTTCTTGGTTGTCAGGGCTTTCGACGGTTCAAAGAGAATGGTAATTGGAGAGGTGGATATACCCACAGTGATAGGATCTCATACCTTCATGATCACTTTCCAAGTCATGGACATCAATCCTTCTTATACTTGTCTCTTAGGACGACCTTGGATTCATGCTGCCGGCGCAGTTACTTCAACACTTCATCAAAAGTTGAAGTTCATATCAGGAGATAGCTTAATAATTGTTGACGGAGAGGAGGACATGTTCGTCATTCACCTCGCATCTTTCAGATATATAGAGGTAGATGGGGAGACACTTGAAGTACCTTTTCAAGCTTTGGAGGTTGCAACGGTCAGTCGTAAACAGGTCGTTCGACAGGAAAGAAGGCCGAAAAGGATCACAGACTTGATTCAGAATGGGGATACTAGGGGTTGGGGCAAGGTGATAGAGATACATGAAAAGAAGGATCAATTCGGGCTGGGTTACAAACCGGCTAAAAATGAAGAGCACAAGACTGGTCCAATGATATTTCCTCCACTTGAAGAAACTTTCCATAGTGTTGGGTTCAAAGACGAAGACCAAGTGACCGCAATTGAAGAGGAAGATAAGGGGATACCAGGTTGGATATGCCAGTGCTCTCTAGATACAATTCTCAATAACTGGAGAGCCATCGATATTCCCGAGATAATTTCCGTTTCAAAGTAATTTACTTTTTCTTAAAAAAAATAATAATAATAAGTCCTTTGCTATGCCTAAGGCAAATGGACAAGCTTTGTAGGGCCACCTTTTGTTTCTTTGAATTGTTTAATAATAAAGTTGCATTTTGTCTTCAATTAAGATCCTTTTTGTTTTTTCCTTAGTTATTCCTTTTTTTCAAATGGCAATACACCTTTTTTCTTTTCAGTACTTTCATTTTTCTCAAATTCAAAAAATAATAAGCATAAAAATATTCCTCATGCAGATTTAAAAATGAACCTATTGAAAATGACACTGCTATAATCCCTTACAACTTCGAGTTCCCGATTTACCAAGTGGAAGAGGGTGATGAGAATGATTGTGAACTTCCCGAAGAGCTAGCCAGAATGTTAAAGCAAGAGGATAAAGTGATACAACCTTATCATCAGGAACCAGTGGATGTGATCAATCTGGGGACTGATGAGGATAAAAAGGAAGTCAAAGTGGGTGCTTCTTTGGACGAGGATGTAAAGGAGAGGTTGATCAAGTTACTACGTGAATATGTGGATGTGTTTGCTTGGTCCTACCAAGATATGCCCGGTTTGGACACAGATATTGCCGAACATAAGCTACCGCTTAAACCCGAATGTCCTCCGGTCCAACAAAAATTAAGGCGCACTAGACCAGATATGACTCTCAAGATCAAGGAAGAGGTTAAAAAGTAGTTTGAAGCAGGGTTCTTAGCCGCAGTAAAGTATCCAGAGTGGGAAGCCAATATAGTGTCTGTACCAAAGAAGGATGGGAAAGTCAAAATGTGCGTAGATTACCAAGATCTCAATAGAGCAAGTCCTAAAGACGATTTCCCATTACCTCACATTGATGTATTGGTGGATAACACGGCTCAATTTTCGGTATTCTCATTTATGGATGGGTTTTCCGGATATAACCAGATCAAGATGGCTCCCTCCGACATGGAAAAGACTACCTTTAATACCCCTTGGGGCACCTTCAGTTACATGGTGATGCCCTTCGGATTAAAGAATGCAGGGGCAACTTATCAAAGGGCTATGGTCACTCTCTTTCACGACATGATGCACAAGGAAATAGAGGTTTATGTGGATGATATGATCGCTAAATCACAAACTGAGGAAGAACACATAGTCAATCTGCAAAAACTGTTTGAGCAGTTGAGGAAGTTTAAGCTACGGTTAAATCCTGCGAAGTGTACTTTTGGAGTCAGATCTGGGAAACTGTTGGGGTTCATCGTCAGTCAAAGAGGTATAGAGGTTGATCCTGATAAAGTGAAGGCCATTCGAGAAATGCCAGCACCGAGGACTGAAAAAGAGGTACGAGGGTTCTTAGGGAGGATGAATTACATTGCTAGGTTCATCTCACATATTACTGCTACTTGTGAGCCGATCTTCAAGTTATTGAGGAAAGGCCAAAGCCTTGAATGGGATGAACATTGTCAAAAGGCCTTTGATCGAATCAAAGGGTATTTACAAGAGCCACCCATATTGGTACCACCTGTACCTGGAAGACCGCTCATAATGTATCTGACGGTGCTTAACAATTCGATGGGTTGTGTACTCGGACAACAAGACGAAACAGGGAGAAAGGAGCATGCAATTTATTACTTGAGTAAGAAATTCACAGATTGTGAATCCAGATACTCGCTCTTAGAGAAGACCTGTTGTGCTCTTGTATGGGCTGCCCGGCGATTAAGACAATATATGGTGTGCCATACTACTTTACTAATATCAAGGATGGACCCTATCAAGTATATATTTGAGAAGTCTGGAATGACTGGGAGAGTGGCTCGGTGGCAGATGTTACTTACTGAATATAACATCCAGTATGTCACCCAGAAGGCCATAAAAGGAAGTGTGTTAGCCGATCATCTCGCTCATCAACCGTTGGATGATTATCAGCCTATGCAATTTGACTTTCCAGATGAAGACGTAATGGCTGTAAGAGATGATGATATCCCAAGTTGTTACGAAGGACCTGAACCCGGATCTCGGTGGAAGCTTATATTTGATGGAGCCTCAAATGCAGAAGGACATGGTGTGGGGGCTGTCATAACTTCTCCCGCAGGATTTCACATACCTTTTACCGCCAGGATATGCTTCTCATGTACTAACAATATGGCGGAATATGAGGCGTGTATCTTGGGAATTAATGAAGCCATCAAGCTAGGAATCAAGATCTTAGAAGTATATGGAGATTCATCTCTCGTCATCAATCAAGTCAAAGGGGAATATAGGACACTTAATACCAAATTAACTCGGTATCGAGATTGTGTCTAGAGAAGGATAATGTACTTTGATGAGATCACCTTCCATCATATTCCTAGAGATCAGAATCAACCGGTAGATGCATTGGCAACTTTGGCATCTATATTCAAAGTCAAATGGTATAATGAAGCACCAGCCATCAGAATTGCTCGCCTTGATGAACCATCTTATTGTGGGGCAGTAGAGGCAGAAGTGGATGATAAACCGTGGTTTTATGATATCAAACAGTTCCTCTAGAAGCAAGAATATCCTGCAAATGCTTCCAGTGTGGATAAGAAAACACTCAGAAGACTGGCTGCTCAGTTTTTCCTAGATGGAGAGGTACTTTACAAAAGAAATCATGACATGGTGTTGCTCTGTTGTTTGGCTGGACATGAACAGGACTTGCTTATCAAGGAAATACATGAAGGATCCTTTGGAACCCATGCAAATGGGCATGCAATGGCTAAGATGATTCTCCGAGCAGGGTATTATTGGTTGACTATGGAATCAGACTGTTTCAAATATGTCAAGAAGTGCCATAAATGTCAGATCTATGCGGATAAAATTTACGTGCCACCAACTCCTTTGAATGTCTTAATTGCGCCTTGGCCTTTCTCTATGTGGGGGATAGACATAACGGGATGATCAAACCTAAGGCATCAAATGGACATCAGTTCATTCTAGTTGCTATTGATTACTTCACCAAATGGGTCAAAGCTGCTTCCTACACCAATGTGACAAGACAAGTCATTGCGCGATTCATCAAGAAAGAGATAATTTGTCGCTATGGGGTTCCAAACAAGATCATTACAGACAATAGGCTCAATCTGAATAACAAAGTGATGGATGAGTTATGTGAAAGTTTCAAAATCGATCACCATAATTCATCACCTTATCGCCAAAAAATGAATGGATTGGTAGAAGCTGCTAATAAGAACATCAAGAAGATCATCCAGAAAATGGTGAAGACCTACAAAGATTGGCATGAAATGCTCCCTTTCGCACTACATGGCTACAGAACCTCAGTTCGAACTTTGACAGAAGCTACCCCTTTTTCTTTGGTATATAGCATTGAAGCGGTCCTCCCTGTTGAAGTAGAAATTCCTTCACTAAGGGTCATAATGGAGGCTAAGCTGGACGAAGCAGAGTGGGTACAGAATAGACTTGATCAACTGAATCTCATAGAGGAAAAGCGCATGGCTGCTATATGTCATGGTCAACTGTATCAGCGGAGACTCAAGAAAGCATTCGATAAGAAAGTTCGTCCTCGCCTATTTGAAGAAGGGGACCTGGTATTAAGGAAAGTGCTACCTATCCATAAAGATCCTCGTGGCAAATGGACTCCAAATTATGAAGGACCATATGTCGTAAAAAGCACATTTTCAGGAGGAGCTTTAATATTGACTACTATGGATGGAGTGGATTTACCACGACCGGTAAATTCCGATTCCCGCTAAGTCGAAAACCTTAAAAGGCGACTTAGGCAAAAGTTAGGGCGTCCCGATGAATTGAAAACTCGAAAGAGCAATTCAGGCAAAAATTAGGGACTTAAAAAAAAAATAATACCCAACAAGTCAAAAACCCTAAAGTGTGGCTTAGTTGAAAAAAATGGTATAGCATCCTGGTGGACTTAGATTTTAAAAGAACGGTCCAGGCAAAATTAAGGATATCCAAAAGGCAAAGGACTGATAGCACTCATGGAATTCAGAAAGGAATGATCAGTCCAGTCATCATCTTCAGAAGCGAAGTGTCAAGACCTCGGAGATTTAGGGATGGTAGCCAGTGTTAAATTTAATAGCGACATGGATAAATTTGTTTTTCATATTGCCATTTCTTTTCTGTTTTGTAGTACTTCCTCCTTTTGAGGATTTGCTTTCCTTATGTACTACTGCCTATTTATGGGCCTTTCTTTAATAAATAAAATTCTCTTTGCTTTTCAATTTTTTCCGCTTGATTACAAAATGCCGATTTTATTTATAATAATGCATTGAAACATTGGGTATAATCGAAAAAAAGGAAACAGGAAAAGGTACTTTATTTTGATTCAGAAACAACAAAAGGATCATTGTTTCTCTCAAAGATAAAAATAAAGGATACACAAATTGACGGTCAGAATTCAATCACTATGGGAGTCTCTCTACGCATCTCCAGATGTCTAGAGCAAATAACTTGTCACAAGGAGTTAAGGGTTCAAGGGTCGGGAAGTTGGAATGTTACAGGAGGATATGGTCTCCGTAAAAACACGCACTGCATATCATAAAAGAGGCATTAGCCCAAACCAATGCATGGTACATAAGAGCATACATGCTTTCATACCTGCATGCATGGAATAGGATCATTTTCTTCCAGGGTAAAGGGTTTTAACCGGATATCTCGTCACGGGTTTGTTATCAGGGATCTTAGGACAGTCAGCGTGTTGCATGTCTGACCTGGCGTTCAAAATTAGGGTCCTTCTTATATTTAATCGTCTCCTCCTCAAAGGAGAAAGACACATCGTCTTCATCTTTCTGATCCGGAGACAATTAAATAGGGGCAGCTGTAGTACCCTAAATTTTGACCATTGGTTTTGGGGATTTTTTTTTAGGGAGTGTCATTTGGGTATTGAGGGGGTTTGTTAAGTAATTCCTGGGCCCATTTTTTATGTGGGTCTATTTGAGGTTTCTTAGTAAGATTTTTATAATATTTTTGAGCTAATACTATTGCATTTTGAATTTTCTTTTTTTATTTTTGATAATTGGGTTTTTATTCTTTTAGAAAATACTATTAAAATTAATGTCATAGAAATTAGTTTTTTTTTTTGGAATTATGGGTTTTGTTAATTAAGGTTATTAGAGTCCCTTTTTTTAGATAGTTATTCAGGTTTTTAGATCAATTAGGATAATTAGATTTATTTAGACTAATAGTCCTATTTTTCGGTTTTAGATTTTTAGGAGTATTTCTGTTAAAAAGGATGTTGTGAGTTTTTTTTCTTTCTATTATCTCAGATTTTTATTAGTTGGTAAATTAACTAGAAAAGAATTATTTTTAATTTAATAATATCTTTTATTAATTAGTTTTATTCTTATTAATTTAGATTTTATGGTTTAACTAGGGGATTAGCTCTGATAATTAGGTTTTTTTATAGATTTTTAGACTTGTTACTAAAAAGGACCTTTTGGATCTTTATTAATTGTTTTATTTTATTTAAGGATTAAAAGATGATTAGGCTAATTTAGTAGGTTTCTTTGCTTGTTTTAATTTTTAAATATATATACATAATGTTAATTTTAATTTAATATATATTTCATTTATTAAGGGTTATATTATTTTATTTTGTTTTGGGTTTATTAATCAGGTTGACGTTATGTTAATATTTAGGATTATTAGTTTTATTATTGGTTACTTATTAAAATGGTTGTTGTTGTTATTATTATTTTTTTTTTTTTTATTTCATTTATTTTATTTTTGGTCAAGATTGTTGACCCAAAGAGTGGGCTTTCTCCTTCCCCAACTCTAACCTTAGCCGTGCGCGCAGAGATTGGAGAATCAAATCAATTTTATTAAATTTTTTGAATCAAAATGTACACAAATCAATTACAAATAACAATCAAATCTTAAAATCTAAAATTACATCAATTGAATCAAATCCTAAATTTCTAAACTGAATCTAATCTAATTAAAACCTAAGATCTAATTTCTAACTATAAAAGAAAAAGAATCAGAAATTGAAAAGGAAGACCCTAGACAAAATTCCTTGCAGCTGCGCAAACCCCACCCTTTCACCAAGGCTCCAAAAGATTTGTAGAAAGTTAGGGTTCAAAACTCGAACCCTAACTCTTTTGAGCTTAGCCTTCAACCGCCCTTACCTGCAGAACAAAGAAAGGAAGGGATTAAAGACTAAATCGGAAAAGAAAAGGAAAATTATATGAAAAGAATCACTGCACGGAAGGTAACCCCACTTAGCTTTGATTTTTATGCTTGATTGAATTGTTTGTATGTTTCAGGTTTGTTGTAATTTTTGGAAATTTGAGGGTTAGGGTTTTTTTGGGGTTAGGGTTCCTCATCCTAGGGTTAGGGTTTCGAACCCTAAGGTTCCTGGGTTTAGATGGTTAGGGTTCATAGGGTTAGGGTTTATGTTGGTTAGGGTTCTTACGAACCATAGAGAATTAATGAAGGTTTCTGGGTTTTTAGTTAGGGTTCATGTGTTGTTGGCTAGGGTTCTTAGGGTTCTTACGAACCCTAAAGAACTTGAACGGTTTCTGGGTTTGATGGTAGTTTAAGGTTGTATAAGGGGTGGTCGGAAGTGTTTGGATGGTGGCCGAAAGGTGGTTGTGGTGGTGGCCGGAAAAGAGAAAGAGGAGAGAGGTGAGAGCGGAAGAGAGAAGGGTGAGAGTAGAGTGAGAGAAAGAAAGGATATAGAGAGAAAGAAATGGAACAAATGAGCTTTTTCTGAAGGGTTTAGCCTTAAATACTCCCTCGCGTGCGGTCTAGATCTCCAACACGTGGCTCTATACGGGCCATGGGATTGGGTGACCGTTGTGATCCTGTAGAGGTAAGAGCACCATGTTCCCTCGTTGACTAAAGCCTTGGAACCGTCGGATTGAGGTGCCTGAACAGGTATTCTATGAATACGAAACTTTGGAACCGTCTGATCTCCATCACACGTCTCAGGCGAGTCAACCGATTGACTCAACTTAGGATTTTTTTTTGTTCTTTTGGACTCAGAGCAACTGGGCCTAGCGCCCAATTCACTATTGACACCCCTGAGTTGAGCCCAATTGCTAACTCAGAATAACATGCACCCCCTGGAATTTAATTAATTAAATTATTTACATAATTTAATTTAATTATTTTTAATTAGGTTTTATGGTTAATTAGGAGACTTAAAAATAGGATTTTAGGATAAAGGTAGTTAAGGGTTTAGGGATTATTTTGGGATTTTGGGTTTTTTTTTGGATTTTTATTTTTTTAGATTTATTTTTATTTTTTAAATCACAATTAAATTAATTCTTTGATTTAAGTTGTGAAAAATAGTTTTTTTTATTCTTTATGTTAAATTAGGTTTTCTTGGTCTTTTTTATTATTTAATTTAATTGGTTAATTTTCACTTAAATTCTGTTTTAATATCCACTTGTATAAACAAATTATTTTTTCTTAAGTTTTTAGAGGATTTATGTTTTTTTCTTGGAAAATTATAAAAAGGATAAATATGAGGATGGGATAAAAAAAATATTTAACTTTGTTTTGGGATATAAATTTTTTTTTTGGGGAATTATTTGGAATGTAGACATTATTTTGATTAATATGGATGAATTTTGTATTTTTGTCATAATGAGTTATTTAACTTTTGATTTGTATTTTTTTTAAAAAAATTAGAAATTGTTTATTTTAAGGGTATTTAAGGGATTTTAAGGGATTTACAAAAGGGATAAAGCTCTTGGTCCGAGAGCCTAAATAAAAGATGGGATATGGGATAAGTGTTGCTCCCCAAATTTTACCCTCATTTTTCTGCTAATTGTTATTTTATTATCTTTCTCATTATTCTAATTTAATAATTATCTTAGCTTTTATTTGTTTTGTGATTAGGTTTATTTCAATTTGGCCCGTTTTATTTTATTTATATTTGAGTTGTTTTAGTTTTATTTAATTTAAATTAATCCTAATTTAAGTCAAATTTTAATTAACTAGGTTAATTATCCATTTAGTTTCTTTTAAATTAATTCTTAATCTAAATATTAAGTAGCTTGTTTATTGTTTTCAACAACCATTTTATTCAACTAAGAGAATGTGCCCAAATAAGCTTACCATGACCAATTTCACGTTGCAATATATTATTTTTGGTTTCTCATTTCATTGCCATCAACCAATGAGAAGCAAGCTTGGTATGTGTTTGACTTTTCAACCATCCCCTCAACCAATGAGAGCATGACACGTGACATCAAAGAAACCAAAAGAGAACCAAGTTTATTCTCCTCTTTCGTTCTTGCTGAAGAGTTATGGATGAGGAAGAGAGATTCAACGTATTTTGTATCCACTCAATTCATTGAATCCACTTCAATCACAATGCCGTTGGCGCGAGTTCCCCATTTTGAACTCTCCACACCCTTTCCTTTCCAAGTTCGACTGTGTGTTGCGCAAAAAGCGGTTCAAAGAAGATTACCAATTCCAGCATACGACCTGCTCCATCTGCGAATCTGTCCACGCTACCTCCAACCTTTGCTCCATTTGGTACCCCTCTCAATAGCATCAATGGCAGAGCTCTGAATTCATTCACAAAGTGATGAGTATGACCCTGCACATCTGAAATGCCACAGCGTGTTTATCTCCTAGGATTGGATCAAGTTTAAATTTCAAACGAAAATTCTAGTTGCTTAGCTTATGCCCACCAGATGTTTGAGCAATTGACCCGGCCCATGATGCCTCTCATCAACCCAATGCCTTGCCTATTTAAAGAAGTTCATTTCAGTTCTGAGAACGCCAACAATTTCTACGAAAACACACTAAATATTGGAGTTCAAAAGAGAAGGGAGTGAGGGCTAGCATCAAGAAATTGTGGTCAATCCAGAGAGAAGCAAGTTCAGTTGGTAACTCTCATTTCCTTTAACTTTAATCTATTCATGTGTTCATGGTTTAATTGTTTTAATTTTGTTTTGATGGCTGTTAGATGTTTGTCATGATATGCTTTTCATCTCTTTGAGTCTGTAATGTAGGTATGAACTTTAGTGTCCAAGTTGTTCATGTTACTAACCTTAAAATGATGTTGCGCATTTTGTTTTGATGTTAATACATAAGTTCTTGTTTCCCTTGAATATATGTGATGGTATGCTTGGTGGCCTTTTGGAAATGTTTGTGGTACCTTGATGTTTGTATCAACAGTCATTTTGAATTTGTGATTTTGTTTCCTCTTGATTCTGTTTGATTTTGTAAGGTTTCTCTGTGTATCATGTCAACTGTCTATGAGAGTGAAATGACTGTTTTTATGCTAGCCCTATGAACCTATGCTTTAAATTACTTGAGTGTTGTATTTACTTTGGATGTTATCATTTGTTTCGTGCTCCTGAACATGTAAGTTTACAGTGCCATGTGGTGGTTATGATGTCAAAATACGAATGCCTCTATGTGTTTGATCACTGATATATTTGGACTCTCATGAGTTTGTGTGAGTTTACTGTGTAGAGGTCTACCATGCTGACTAAAAAATATGAAGCTTTGATGTGTTTTTTAGCTTATCGATGTATATGGATCCGTGACTGTCTTTGAATGTTTGAGATATTGGAACTAGATGTTTAAGTGAGTTTTGCATCTTGTTTGAAATTGTTATTCCATCTCTGCCCTATATATATGTTTGTACTGATCATGCCTTGTTGCACATTTCTAGTCATATGCACCTTGCTATAACTCTACACTTGCATCATGTTGTTGTCCTAAATGTGTGGGTCAGACTAGTAAGTATCTCAATAAGTTGTTCACATGTTCGTCGTTTGATTTCATGATGTTGTCCATTGGTATGATACCTATGTTGTTTTTTTGTTAAGTCTTAATGTCCCTGATTTCTGTTTGTAAAATGATTACAATCTCATTGTGGTATAAACTGTCAAGATTAATACTTGTTTTTGTTGACATATTTTAATGATGTATGTACCTGAATGTAATATGACCAACATGTGAACCTTTGCGCCCTCTTGAAATGCTGGTGTACCTTTAAATTGTAGAACATTTGAATTTGTTTATTTGCTGTTGTAATGATGGTTGAGGTTAACAAGTGATTCTTGGCATGTTTATCTTTTATACTAATGTTGGAGCATGTTTGTATACACGGTTTAGTCTTAACCTTGCTTATAGATGATTGAAGTTTGATAGTCTGGTTCACAACTGTTGCTTTACCTGTCTATATTGTTGTTTAAAAGTATGATTAGGGCTGGTTTATATGAATTGGCAGCCATGGACTTATGTTACCTTTTTGTGGATTGATTATGTGGCATCTTATGGATAGAGGATGAATGTTAATCTTGTTTGTATGGCCTTAGTATCACTCATGTTTGGTGTCTCAATGTTCTGCACATTTACACTACAATTAAAGATTAGGTTATCATGCCACGAACCTATGTTTAGTTTTGTTTCTTACTCTCTGCCAGTTCCTTGTGAATGATTTTTGAGACCCTTTGTCTTTTTTTTCTTAGCACCTGTTTTGAATGAACTTATGTCTATGCCAAGTTTGCTGAATTTATGTTGGCATAAACCTGTCTGTATGCCATCTATTGGTCATCTACATGTTGTACCTATATTTGAATGTATGTTTGCATAAACACTGTGTTCATGAAGTGTATGTTAACTTTGATATGCTTTAACATGATTCCTAAGCTATGCCATTGTCTGTCAAATGATAACACTTGAGTAAATGTTGATATGCCCTAATTCACATCTCCCTAT
The DNA here is from genome assembly GCA_022829125.1 of Lathyrus tuberosus. Classification (NCBI taxonomy): domain Eukaryota; kingdom Viridiplantae; phylum Streptophyta; class Magnoliopsida; order Fabales; family Fabaceae; genus Lathyrus; species Lathyrus tuberosus. The sequence continues at coordinate 3,270,001 of JALAZF010000494.1, forward strand.
AATATGTGTTGATCTGTTAAGTGCTTAGCTACTCATGCTCTGTTTTCGCATAGTTTTTTAGTTCAAATGTTATTTGATCCTCAAATATAAGCATGTTGTTGTTGTTGTATGTTTCCTATTTGAAATGCTCTTAATCACACAATCACACACCAATCACAAAGGTGTTCTCAGGCAGCTACTTTTCTGGTTCAAATTAGGCATGTTCATGTTGTTTTTCTTTAGTTTTTTAGTAATGATGCTCTGTTCTGTCAGACCTGAGGTATGCTATAGGTGTGCCAATTTGATTTGAATGTTGTCAGTAAGTGTTTTATGTTTGGCTGCCTGGTTGAAACTTTCTCATTGATTGATCATTATCCAAGTTGCCATTCATGCTAAAGTTAGGTCTTTTCTCCTATCTATGTTTTAGTATGTATGTTCTATATGCTTTTGGGCTTCTCATTGTAAATAGTACTTAGTCTAGCTGCTTTGCACATTAACTGTCTGTTTGCTATGTCATTTACTCTTGGTGTGTTGATCATGAATAACTATGCATTGGATTTGAGTTTGGTCATTACTGATTAATGCTTCTGGCTGCTATTATGTTATTCTGTTGCATGCAAATTACGTGTATCCATGCTCATATGCTTTGTCTCTAAATTCTCACATGAACTTGAGGTAGCATGAAAGTTTTGGTGTGACATCTCCTCTCTTTTCTCAGCTTTCTTCTACAGACTATTATCAGGTTATATGACAACCATATCATAATAATTTTGCTGTCGTGATGAATGTTTAGTTTCCAATAATCCCATGCTCATTGCTTTTTCCTGTAATGCCTCTTTGCTGCAAAACAAATTCTTCTGATCCCTCTTACTTTGTGGCTATTTTGGTGTGTCGTTTAATAGGGTTTGGTGTAAACACATTACATGTTTGAAATCTTGCTTCCCTACTGTTTAATTTGGTTCTTATTTTGTTTGATTTGGATGTGTATTGTTTGAGTTACACTTGCTTGAACATGGCTGTGCAAACGCTTAAGAACCTGAACCTTGGTAGAAGTTTAGGGCACGCGTGTTTGGTTTATTTGGGGACATTAACTTGTTTTGCTTTATATATTTATCAAGCTGTATAATGTTTGGATGTACACGCCGTCCCAACGGTCACACACTATGCACTCCTTCGCCTTTCACTTGCCTTGCACGGGTTCGATCCTGCGGATCAACCCTTTTTGTTTTTCTGTTTTTTATTTTCACCTTGTTATTTTATGCATTGCTTGCGTCTTGTGTTCACCGTGCGCGCGCAGCTCAGATGGTTGGGGTTTTGGCCATTTGAATCCTAGGGTGTGGGTTCAAACCACGCATGTGCCATTTCCTTTTTTTACTTAAGATCTTTTCTTTTATTTTGGTATTAATGCAAAAACATTTTCTTTTAGAAAATCTGAATTTTATTTTAAAACTCCATATTTATTTCACTTTGTAATTTATTTTCATAATGTGCCATCTAAAAAGATTTATTCTTTTAATGTGAATTTTTCCACTCTCATTATTTTGTTTAAATGGTTGAATCTTCTTTATAACCTTATTGATCTTTTAATGTTTAACTCTTTTTTGATTTATCCTATTATTTGATTGTTGATTTAATTTGTGATTGGTATTGTCTAAACTTGGAATATCACCTTAATTAATCTTTTATTCATGATTACATGTTGCTTTATGATTTGTGTTATATTTTCTCAAGATTAATATCTTTGGTTTGCCTTTGTCTAATTGAGGTCTTGATATTTATCTCATGTCTACTCATCATGAAGCATGCTGCCATCTTCATGCTTATGTTGTTGTTTCATTCTTCTATGACTATTATTCTTGATTTCAACTGTTTTTCCCCTATTCCAAAGGAAGGTGAAATATGTTGACTCTTAAAGTCATAGCCCCCATCTTAACCTAAGAAACCTCTCAAGAGAAACCTTATTTCTTAGCCTCATCAGAGCCATAGAAATTACAACTAGCTTTAGGAGAGAGTTCCTCAACTCTTAGTGATATTCATCATAATGAATTTATCACTTCCCCTGCTAACTAACCTCTAGCATAGAACCCTTTAGAAAACATAACATAACATTAACAAGAGGCTCCCGTAGAGTACTACGGACGTTTAGGGTGCTAATACCTTCCCTACCAATCCCCGAACCTTAGATCTTTCCCTTTAGGTTTTTCTAACGATCTTGAACCTTTCCTTTGGATAAATCAAAGTCGGTTATAAAAGAAAATGATGCAAATTAATTAATAATTTGTTATCCAATTTTCACCGCAACAGAAATGGCGACTTCACTGGGGACAGTTAGACCTATTGCTGGTCCTTTCCTAAGAGGGTTAAGCCTACCTTTGTTTTCTGTTATTCATGTTTGCTTATCTACTTGTATGATTGCTTGTATGTCATATCTACTTATATGCTTGTATATCTGTTCTATGTTGAATATTATCCTATTTGGTTTGGGTTGACATGATATCAATGAGTGAGATAAGTCCTAACCCGGACTTGAGAGAACACATATGCTTAGGAACCGTGGACATAGTCAAGGGAACATCGAGGGAGAAATCTCAAAGGAGGGAACTTGAAGTCCACACTCAGTTGAGGCCCTCTCAAAAGTGGTATATGTTGAACGAGCAATCGTGAATGCGTTACTACTTTCGACATAGGAGCCAGAGATACTGATAACTTTTAGTTACCCTTTACCCCCACTTGGCCTGTTTAGGATGTAGTGCGAGGACTGTGATGGAGCAATCCCAAATGGTTGCTACGCGATGCTACACTCAGATGAGACTCTCTTGAGAATTTTATTGATCACCAAGCAATTGGAAAGTCGATAAAATCCAAAAGATGGGTTGTCGACTCTGGGAACTCTTTTAGAACCTTGTCTTGCAGGTGAAAACCATAGTACATACCTTTGGGACGGGTAGACCTTTGACTTCATGCTCGTGACTTTTAACCTAGATTGCTTTGTATTCTTTGTACTTACCTGTCTATGTGTGTTTGTTGCATTCATCCTTGCATCATGTGCATTGTGTATTCAAGAAACTCAGTGCTGTTTTGCAAACTCTAAAGGATGGATTTTGAAAAAAGGAAAACGAAGAAGTACACCTTCATTAGTCCAAAATTAGAAGATCTAAAGAATCTGGGTAGGCCAATCAATGAATCATCAACATTCCAAGACAAGTACGGGAAGATTTTCTCTCTGATGAAGACCAAGATGGTAGACGGATTTCTCCCTACTCTCATACAGTTTTATGACCCCGTGTATCATTGTTTCACTTTTCTGGATTATCAATTAATGCCTACGCTCGAGGAGTACGCCATTCTAGTTGGTATTCCCATCACTCCAAGCCTACGTTACTCTGGTCTGGAAAGGACGCCTAAAGAAAAGGAAATTGCAGAAGCGGCTCATCTCAAATTGTCAGAAGTTAAGGCAAACTTGGTTGCCAAGGGAGGACTTTTTGGGTTACCTGCCAAGTTTTTAATGGAGAAGGCCCGTCAGTATGCTAGCATGAAGAATATGGTGGACTTTGAAGCTGTTATGGCCCTACTAATTTATGGTTTGTTCTTGTTTCCCAACATCGAGAACTTTGTTGATATGAATGCGATAAAGATCTTCATCATTGGAAATCCAGTTCCAACCCTACTTGCAGACGCCTACCACTCAGTGCACTTGAGGACTGCTCATAAGGGAGGGATGGTAACAAGCTGTGCCACACTGTTGTATAGATGGTATATCTCCCATTTACCCCGTTCTAAGACCTTTTGGGATCTCCAAGATGGACTTCTTTGGTCAGAGAAGATCATGTCTCTCACCAACACTGACCTTGAGTGGTACCACCCATCGCTTAAAGGCAAGGATATGATTGCTAGCTGTAGAGGATTTGCTAATGTACCACTTCTTAGCACAAAAGGAGGCATAAGCTACAATCCTACTTTGGCTTGTCGTCAACATGGTTATTCTACGGGAGCTAAGTCAAATAACATTTACTTGGAAGGTTTGTTCTTCGAAGAGGATAAGGACCATGTACTTAAGGAAAAGATGGCTCATGCTTGGCGATATGTTCACACCAGAGGTATATCTGCTTTGGGTTTACCCGAGTGTTTGGCTTCAGAATCTTACACTCAATGGGTGCAAAAGAGGGTTGTTGAGTTGAAGATACCATATGATCGTCATGATCCTATCCCATAAGCTCCCAGAGATCCTGTTCTTTATTTCACTAGCAATGAAGATGAATTAAAGATCCGATTGGCTCAAGCAGAGCGAGAAAGGAATGCTTGGATGAACAAGTATCAGATCCTTAACTTTGAAATGAATGAATCGCAGAAGAGTCTTAGGAGGAAGGAAGAAGAATCTGTCAAAAGAAGGAAGACGCAAGAGGACTTATTTTCTAGCACGTCATCTCCGCCCGAACCATGGAAGTCACGGTTGGTTGAGCTTATTGACGAAAATGAAAGGCTACAGAAGGAGAACCAGAAACTCATCATGAGATTAAGGGGAGAAGATTGATTGATGGCTTGGGACCTAGTGTTCTTTATTTCATATTCTGTTTTGGTCTTTTTTTGAAGATGTATTTGTCTCATTTTGTAATTCAAAACTTTATTATCAATGAAATGAGTTTTCCTCTGAGAAAAATGTCCCTTAAAATTTGCAAGGATACAATGCTGAGTTCTCTTGAATCACACCCATCATTTTGCATTGCATCAGCATTTTTTTTGCTAACTATCAAGAAACCAATGAAATTTTTGCAGACTTTGTTGATATGGAATATAAAAAGCAAGTTTGGCCTTATTACTTCAAGCTCCTGGAGCTTCAACAACTGATCTGGATGTGCGACATGATTGAGGATCCTTCAGGCTTTGTTGACAAATATGGAAACCTCTCACAGCTGCTAAGGGTTCCAGTGACTGAGGGACCATTAGAGGTGCTGGTGCAATTGTTTCACCCCAATTACCGTTGCTTCTTATTCCCTGAGTTCCAATTAGTTCCAACCTTAGAGGAATTTTCTGCTATAATTGGGATCCCCGTCAACTATGCCCCAATTTTCTCTGGTCCAGAATCAATGCCATCAGCTAGAGATATTACAACGACTACCAGAATCAGATTTGCTGATATCCAGGTAAATTTAGTTGTTAAAGAAGGACGACTTGGATTACCTTCACTATTCTTGTTTGAGAAAGCAATGTACTTCAAGAATAGAGGAAATGAGGAACTGTATGAGGCAACACTTGCCTTAATGATCTATGGGCTGGTGCTATTTCCAGGCGCGAAGCAGTTTGTCGATACTCAGGCAATACAAATTTTCAAGATCCATAACCCAGTCCCTACCTTGCTGGTTGATATGTATCACGCGGTTCAAACCAAATATAACAAAGGATGTGGAGAAATTGTGTGTTGTGTACCTCTTTTCTATAAGTGGTTCACAGCCTACTTGCCAAAGACCCCTGCTTTCTGGGAAGTAGAACATTGTCAAGTATGGATCGAAAAACTGATGATTTTGAAGCACACGGATGTCAAAAGGCATAAACCCAATAGAAGAAGGGATTGTCATAGTTACCAGCTGCGGGGATTGCCCTAATGTACCCCTGATGGGGAGAAACGGCTGCATCAACTACAATCCCGTGCTCTCCCGTCGACAGCTGGGTCATATGGGGAAGGGACCCGTAATCAAGGAAGATTTACACATGATGTATTATGGGGAAAGAGATGGCTACGAAATGAAAATGCTTCTTGAGCAAGCGTGGTGTCAAATCAATAGGCAGTTGTGGAAGGCGTAGTGCTCCGTCAATGAGACGCATCTGGAATGGTCTCGTGAGATAGCCAGTGTGATGAGGAGACCCTATTCCTGTCACATGCCGCTCAGAACTAGACAAGGACTGGAGGAAACATTGACAGGGTTGTTACTCGAGAAGAAAAGGATTAAGGGACGCATTGAGAAACTGATGAGGGAGATGGATGAGGAAGGGGAGACATCCACCAGCGGATCTAACTTCTAAAGATCTTGCTGCTGGTTCCCATGTTATTTATTTTCATTATTGTTGTTATCTTTTCAGTTATGGGAACAACCCACTTTTGTACTAAGAGCATGAAGACACTCTGCTCCGAATGTAATGAATGCCAAATTTTCTTAATGAAGAAGAATTTTTGAAATACCATCGTCAAAAGCCTTGCAATTTTCTGTGTTTCTTGATAGATTAGCTTTGCATCTGCATATCATATTGCATCTTTTTGCATTGTTTTGCTAAACTATCGAGATACTAAATGTTGCTTTGTAGACTTTGTGGAAAATGGACGCTGCTAAGAACATGAACTTGCCCGTCACTTTCCTGATCCCTGATGTTGAACATTTGATAGAGATTGGAGGGAGAATTGAAGATCCGCCAAGCTTTATTGACAAGTATGGGGACCTGCTATCATTAATGAAATTGCAAGTAAAAGAAGGACTGCTAGAAACCTTGGTACAGAGGTATCATCCAGCATACCGATGTTTCATCTTTCCAAACTTCCAATTAGTCCCAACTATAGAAGAATATTCACATATGCTAGGATTACCCGTTCAGCATCATCCCCCTTTTTCCGGTGTGGAAGAAGAATTCATTAATCAAGAGATTGCTGTAGGATTGGGGATCCGAAAGAGACACATCCAAGAACATATGACCACCAGGGAGGGGTATAGGGGGCTACCTGCCCAATTTCTAATTGATACAGCTCTCCACTTTCAAGAAAGCGAAAACTCTGAAATGTTTGAGTCAATGTTACTTTGCTAGTGTACGGGTTATTCCTATTTCCCAATGTTAAAGATTTTGTCGACGTCCAAGCAATCAGAATATTTATGGGTCAGAACCCTGGTCCCACTTTACTGGCTGACATGTACTTCTCGGTCACCACGCAGACTATAAGGAGTAAAGGTGTGATTGTTTGCTGTGCTCCATTACTATACAAGTGGTTCATTTCATACTTACCTATGACACCAACGTTTTGGGAAGTGAGTGACAGCGCTCTTTGGGTCAGAAAACTAATGGAACTAAGGCATTCTGACATCAAGTGGTACGATACAAACCCTGAAGGAACCATAATAATAATTAGTTGTGGAGACTATCCCAATGTGCCGCTCATGGGTCGACTTAGTTGTATAAACTATAACCCTGTGCTCGCACGTTTCCAGTTGGGTCCTCCAATTGAAGAGGAGCCTAGACCAGAAGAATTGGAGCTAATGTACTATGGGCACGAAGAAGGATTTGAAGAAAAACTTAAGATGGGGGAAGCATGGCTCTTCATTAATTATAAAAAATGGATCACCAATGGTCCTGTCACTGAAGCTCATGTAAAATGGGCATGAGGGATTTCACTCAGCATGAGAAAGCCCACTCCATATTATGAGGTGTCCATCAGTGCTGAACAGAGAACGATGGAGCTATTAGGGGAGCTGACTTTGGAGAAAGCCAAAACCAAGCGACTTATCAAAGAAATAATGGAAGGGATCAGGGAAGGCGAAGGGCTTCCCTATTTTCCATAGTTGTAATCTATTATTGTAATCCTATTTTAAAAGTTGTATTTATTTTTAATGTGATCCGAACAATGATTGTAACACTTCCTTTCTGTAAGCACTTATCTTATTTTCAATGGAAAGTTATGTTATTAGTAATCCTGATATTTACACTATTTACAAACTCTTTTTAGTTCTTGATGGTTTAGCCTGCATGCGCATCTCATCTGCATTTTCGCTTGTGCATGTGCATTTCTTCTGTGTCTCATTGTCCTTTTATCTTCTTCAGTTGTTGTTGTTGTTAAACCATCACCTTGAGTTCCCTACATCGTTACAACATTAGGGTGCAAATTTGAAGAGGAAGAATGTCTGAGAATTGTGAGAATTTGGATCAGGTTAACGACGAGCTCAGTGAATTGAGAGTAGGAATGTGACAGATTATGGAAGCCTTGAGTATTATACGAGCAAAGATGGATACACAAGCCACTGTAGTCTTAGAAGTCATCGCTATAACTGTTGAGCCTCCAGCCATACCTATTGTGAACCCTACTCTAGGGATGCCATTTGAGTTTATACGAGCCATGGCTCCTCAGTCCACACAACAAGTTGCACCATTGTTTGGTGAGAATCAACAAGCTATCCCAACTTATACTCCGCTTGTGGTTTAGACCCAATTCCAACCGGTTTTCCAGAACCAGCACCATTTTGATAATGACAACATATCCGTAGAAGAGGATGACAGTAATGAGAAATTAAGAGCCAATATGGAGATTATGCAAAGAAAGCTAAAAGCCATGGAGGGAGACAATGTCTTCAGTTCTGACCTTAAGGATATGTGTCTAGTCACTGATCTAGTAATTCCACCGAAATTCAAGTTACCAAGTTTTGAATTATACTCTGGTGCTACATGTTCTAAGGCACACTTAGTCATGTATCTCCGAAGAATGGCGGCATACATGGATAACGATAAGTTAATGATCCATTGTTTCCAGGACTGCCTGAAGGGCGCTGCCGCAAAGTGGTATTTATGCTTAGACCAGTCTCAGATTAAATGTTTCCAAGATGTTATGGATGTTTTCATAAAGCACTATAAGTATAACTTGGATTTAGCTCCTGATCGTAGACAGCTATTGACCATGACTCAGAAGAACACAAAGTCGTTCAAAGAATATGCTCAAAGGTGGAGAGAGACTGCATCACAAGTTGAACCACCATTGACTGAGAAGGAACTAGCTGATTGGTCTGTAGACACTGTAAAACCTTAATTCTATGAGAAAATGATCAGTAATATTGGCACTAATTTTTCTGATATCATTGCAATTGGCATAAAAGTAGAGGCGGGTCTGAAAAGTTGAAAGGTGGCCAGTTCACCAAACAGTTCCACTAGCACCGGTGTCAAGAGGTCTCCAGGCAATTTTCATAAGAAGAAGGAAGGCGAGACTAACGCTATTATGACAGGGAAGAGGCAGAATCCTAAACGATCTCTATTCCAACCACCACCAGGTCCTAGTTTTCCTCAACAGCCAGTTTACCCTGTGCAGTTCGCACAACAACCATATGTGGCGTCTGTTATGCCCACTTTTAATCATCAGATGATGCAGCAAGTTCCTGTGTCCCAGCCACAAAATCAGCAGCAGTGGCCGAAGAACCAAAATCAGAATTACCAGCAGCAACGACGGCCAACGCCACAGCAAAATACCCCTCCAAGAAGACAGGCAGTAACACCAAACTTTCCACCCATACCGATGACGTATACAGCATTGTATCCTTCGCTGGTGGAGCAAGGATTAATTGTTACTAGGCCATTGGGGCCACCATATGAAAAATCTATGCAGTTCTTCAATCCTAATGCAACATGTACTTTCCATCAAGGGGGAGTGGGCCATGATTTAGAAGAGTGTTTGGCATTAAAGAATTTGGTGAAAAGTTTGATAGAAAAGAACATTCTGTCTTTTGCTAATAACCAACCAAATGTAAAGAGTAACCCCTTGCCAACTCATGGGTCAACTAATGCTGTTGAAGACGAGGATGAGGAAGTATTGATCTCAGAAGCAGCAAAGATTAAAACTCCCTTGAGAACATTTCATGCCAAGCTGTTCAGCGCCGGATTGGTCAAAGTTCACCACGATGTTTGTGGAGAATGTGATGGTAGTAGTAAAGGGTGTCGGTTGATTCAAGATGATATTCAGCAACTGATTGATGAAGGTTTCTTACAAATTTTCAGAGAAGAAAGCAGAATAGCAGTGATTGAACCAGTGTTCAATCTGCCAAAGCAAGTGCCAGTGCTTGATGAAGAAGAAAGCGCATCAGTAGTCCCTGTGTTCAACAATCCTGGGGCAAATACCGTGAGCCCAGTGTTTAGGCGATCAGTTCCAAGATTCAACAAATCTGAAGTTGTTTCCCCTGTTGATCACGCCAGGCGAAATAATTCCACCAGGCCAGTCCCGTTCAGGTTCAGAGGAACCAAAGCATTACCATTTATCTACGAAGACATTACAGGTGGTAAGAAGAGGGAGGAATTGATCCCAAGGAAAGAGGCGGGGGTCGTTATAGAAGAACCGATCCCAAGGAAAGAGGTGGGGGCTGATGAGAAGAACGTCTCTAATATAGTAGGAACAGGAAGGATGACGAAGAGTGGGAGGATTTTTACCCCTATGAATAAAGAAGTGTCTGGTAAAGAAGGTGAAGTGAGTATACCTACCAGTGACAAGGGCAAAGAAGTGAGCTCCAAGGAGGATGATGAAGAGTTTCTCAGGATAATAAAAGGAAGTGACTACAGGGTCGTGGATCAGCTTTACCAGACTCCGGCTAAAATTTATATTTTATCCCTGTTGATTAATTCACCAATCCACCGATCAGCATTACAGAAAGTATTGGCTCAGGCTCATGTAGCCCAGGACATTACCGCCAGACAATTTGATCATGTTATCGCTAACATTACTGCATGCAATACGCTCAGCTTCAGCGATGAAGAACTGACTCAATCAGGTCGGAAACACAATCTTGCTCTGCATATATCAATGAAGTGTCAAGAGGACACATTGGCTAGAGTTCTTGTAGACACAAGATCCTCTCTGAATGTCTTACCAAAGAGGGCCCTCGATAAGCTGGCATACAAAGGAGGGATCATGAGACCCACATCGTTAATCGTCAAAGCTTTTGATGGTTCACGAAGATTCGTGATGGGGGAAATTGAACTGCCGGTTCTGATTGGACCCCGGGAATTCAATGTTCTGTTTCAAGTCTTGGACATTAACCCTGCCTATAGCTGCCTACTTGGAAGACCCTGGATCCACGAGGCAGGCACTGTTACTTCAACCTTACATCAGAAGATGAAATTTGTGGTCGATGACAAGCTGGTCATTGTCCATGGGGAAGAAGACTTGATGGTTAGTAACTTGTCATCCTTCCGTTATATTGAGGCTGATAAAGATGCGTTGGAGTCTTCTTTCCAAGCTTTGGAAATAGCTAACGCAGTTATGATTGACAATGAGAATCCGGTGGCACCGGAATATCCATCTTTTGTTTCATATAAGAGTATCCAGTCTGCCCTTCAAGACGGCGTGCCCGTAGCTTGGGGCGAAGTGATTGAGGTTGAGAAGAGGATCTGACACCAAGGGTTGGGTTACAGACCAACTCTAGAGGAGGAGGCTGCTTCTGGTATAAGAGAAAGAAGAATGAAGATAAAAACCGTGCAAGAGACATTTATCAGAGGTGGACATGAAGTCCATGCAATCATAGGAAGTACTGAAGAAGACGAAGACATTGATCATTTGATTTTTCGCCAAGAAGGCGCATTAGGCAATTGGGAGTCTGTTGAGATCCCAATTCTGTACCCGGAACCAGAGTAACTTGTCTAGATTTGTTGTTTTCATCTCCCTAGTCTTGCCCAAAGCTAGTGGATTGTTTTGTACGGGCCTCCATTTTCAAACTTTAAATCAATGAAATGACTCTTTTGCTAAATTTTTGTTGTTTTACTTTATTGCATTCTGTTTCTAAAAATGGCAATCTTTTCAAACAAAAGCATCTTCATCCCGCATGTTCTTGAACTTTTGTGCGTTTTAATAATATAAGTCATTCTACTATGCAGAATGAATCATAAACCTATTGTATTCAATGACCTTGCTCTTACCGTTGACTTCGACTCCCCTGTCTATCAAGCTGAGGAAGAGGAAGATTATGAGGTGCCCAAGGATCTAGCGGATATATATGACTACCAGTATACGGATATCCAGCCTCATGAAGAGCAGGTGGATGTCATCAATCTTGGCACTGAGGATGAGAAGAAAGAGGTCAAGATTGGGGCATCACTGAAACCAGAAATTAGACAGCGGTTGATTTCGCTCCTTAAAGAGTATGTGGACGTGTTTGCTTGGTCCTACCAAGACATGCCTGGTTTAAATACGGATATTGTGGCCCACAAATTACCCCTCAAGCCTGAGTGCCCGCCAGTAAAACAAAAGCTTCGCAGAAGTCATCCTGACATGGCTCTCAAGATTCGAGATGAAGTTAAGAGACAGTTGGACGCCGGATTTCTGGCAGTTTCCAAGTACCCAGAGTGGGTAGCCAATATTGTCCCTGTTATGAAGAAGAACGGAAAGGTACGAATGTGTGTGGACTACAGGGATCTTAACAAAGCTAGTCCCAAGGATGATTTCCCTCTACCCCATATTGACACACTAGTAGATAACACGGCCCGTTTCGCCATGTTTTCATTTATGGATGGTTTTTCAGGCTACAATCAGATTAAAATGGATCCAGCTGATATGGATAAAACCACTTTCATTACCCCGTGGGGCACTTATTGCTACAAGGTTATGCCTTTTGGATTAAAGAATGCCGGGGCAACATACCAAAGGGCTATGGTGACTTTGTTTCACGATATGATCCACAAAGAGATAGAGGTGTATGTGGACGATATGATAGCCAAATCTCGAAATGAAGAGGAACATATAGATCACTTGCTGAAATTGTGTAAGAGACTTCGAAAATATCAGTTGAGGTTAAACCCCGCAAAATGTATTTTCGGAGTTAGGTCAGGGAAGTTATTGGGTTTCATTGTTAGCCAGAAGGGCATTGAAGTAGATCCTGATAAAGTGCGAGCAATTTCAGAAATGCCAGCTCCTCAAACCGACTCCCAGGTCAGAGGATTTTTGGGCCGTTTGAATTACATCTCCAGGTTCATCTCCAACATGACTCCAATATGTGCGCCAATTTTCTTTCAAGTTACTCCATAAGGATCAACCAGTAGAATGGAATGCTGACTGTCAACAAGCTTTCGAGAAACTCAAAAGTTATCTCCAAGAACCTCCTATTCTAATTCCTCCGTGTAGCGAGCGATTTTGGACGCGGTTCTTAAGCGCTGGTCGCTCTCTGCGGTTTGAGCTTAAACTACAGGTCGATTCATTTTTTATCCTATTGTGAGCTGAATAAGGAAGGGAAATAGATGTCTCCAATTAACACTGCTTGCATACTGAGTTTAAACAGCGGTCTGTTAGGTTACGGATGCTATCAATGTGGGGGGGCCTTTGTACTGGTTATTTGTATTTTCGCCAATACAGTTTTCTTTCTTTTTATCTAGGCAGAAGGTTTCTGGCGGGGAACAAGGATTAGGATGTTAGGACTGATGCTTTTGAATTACTGATTTTTGATTGATGGAGATATGGGATTTGGGTTTTTTGTTGATTGTGCTCGCTAAGATCTTTTCTTTCGATCTTATGCCTACGTATTCCCGTTTACCGAAACAGGGAAATCAGAGCGTTCGTAGTTCCTCCTATTCTATGGGAGGAAATGGGTGTTTTTGGTGTTTTGGTGTCTTGTTCAAAGCCCAAGACGTGGAGCGAAAGGTGGTTTGTATCTTGTTCAAAGCCCAAGATGTGAAGCTGAAAGGTCTATTTGTGTCTTGTTCAAAGCCCAAAATGTGAAGCTGAAAGACCTCGACTTTAGAGAATTTGTCATCTCTAAAGAGGGGGAAGGAGAATTACTTTAACTGGGATACGCGGATCCGAGCAATGCCATAATTTCCGAAGAAAGGGTTTTAACCTGAAGGAGAAGACTTTAACTCAGTGTAGAGCAATGCCATCTTTCTTTAGGAATTTCTCATGCTAAAAGAGGGACAGTGGCATGGATATAGATGATCCAGAGGCTTGCCGCTTACAGCGATTAGATGAAAGGAGTTGTTGATGTTTGTGTACTGTGAACGAGGCACAGCTTTGATGCTAAAAGGTTGATTGGATCAACCAGTGGTTTTCTTATACAAAGCCTAAGAGGAGACTAATTTCCGCTAGGAAAATCATTATACAAAGCCTAAGAGGAGGCTATTTTGTGTCTCGTACAAAGCCCGAGAGAGAGGCTAAAAGTTTTTGACTCGACGATAGAGTCTTTGTGTCTCGTACGAAGCCCGAGATAGAGGCTATTGTTTGTTTTACTCTACGAGGGAGTCTTTGTGTCTCGTACGAAGCCCGAGATAGAGGCTAAAAGTTTGACTCAACAAGAGAGTGTTTTTGTATCTCGTACGAAGCCCGAGATGGAGGCTAAAGGTTTGTTTCAGTTGAGTGACAGATCCAATATACTGATTTTAAAAAGAGAAAATCAGTTCTTATATGAGCAACACTGTACTCAGGGATTTGATCTGAGGATCAGGGATATTTCCTTCTCTTTGAGGAAACGGGAAATCCAAAGGGTATTGAGACTGTCCGAGTCTGCGGGTTTCCTTCCTATTTAACGAAGGGGTCACTTGAGAATGTCTTTGAGACTCACGGAAGTTAGACTGTCCAAGTCTAGAGTTTTTTTTTCTTTTGTACTATGCTTTGAGAAACAGTAGTAGACTCTATGAAAGGACTGTTCTATGAGGATGACTATGTTCTGTTCCTCTACCTCTAGGAGGTCGTCGGGACAATTTGTACGAAGCCCAAGAGGAGGCTGGAAACTTTTAAGAAGCCGACGGGTCCTTGTACGAAGCCCAAGAGGAGGCTCTCATTCCCGAAGGAATAGATCATTATACGAAGCCTAAGAGGAGGCTGTGAATACTTCTAAGAAGCTGTAGTGTCCTTGAATAATGCCCAAGAGGAGGCCGATGCTTTTAAGAAGCCCGTGGGTCTATCATCTCCTTTCCATTAGGAGAGATGACTCTTTTAAAGATAAAAACCACTGGTAAACGTGCGAGGTTTACTATCCAGCGACTTTTAGCTTTTAAAGAGGGTTCCTTAGTTAAGGTCCAAGATTATGACCGTAGTGGGTACCCAAACCCCGAGACATTCAAGGCAAGCTATCCACAAGGAATAGATCAACTCAGGAAAGTTCGAGAATTTGGAAGAAACTCAAAGATGCCATTCACGGAGAATACATTCATCTTGGGGAGTAGAGCTTCTTGACGATTCCTAAGGAGGACAGTCGAAGAGAAGACTGTATCTGGTGCTCCTATTGGGGATCTAGGCGTCTATTTCTACGAATAAATGAAACGGTGTCACCTAGTTCTAGACGTAATTGCTAGGGAAACTCGAAATATCTATACTATTATTACACAGTAGATATGAGTTTATGAAAGGAGACTTACAGTGAGCAGCCCCACAATACAGTTTATAAAATGAAAGCAGTAAATGAAAGCGATAACCACTTACTCGATTGTAGTGCTTCCATGCTGTTTGGTTAGTTGTTCAACAAAGAAAGATTGAAAACAACAGTATATTCAAAATCAAAGGAGAAAGTGCTTTGAAAAAGAAAGATTTGGGGCTTACAGCTCAAGGAGAGGCCCAGAGTTTTATTAGTGAGCAAACTGTTTGACTTTGTACAGCGGGACTTATACAAGTGACTGGGGCCCAAAAAAGGTTTTCTGTACAAAGGGATGTGTCTTACACTCTCTCAAGAGGCCCAAAAAAGGTTTAAAGAAAAGAGAGGGGCTTATAACACGAGGGTAGGCCCAAATGATTTTTCGTTTAAAAATGGCGATCGCGCCGAGGTTTTCTTTTAACGCAGAGGGACTTATACAATAAGTGAGGCCCAAAATGTTTTGGTTAAAAGGGGGATTGGGTCTTACACTCTAATAGAGGCCCAAAGTGTTTTGAATGGGTCTTATAGCTCAAGGAGAGGCCCAGATGATTTTTTTTATTTTTAAACGGGCGACGATCGCGCCGTTTACTTGTACAGAGGGACTTATACAATGAGTGAGGCCCAAAAAGTTTTTGTACAAGGGGGGATGGGTCTTACACTCTCTCAAGAGGCCCAAAGAGTTTTGAAAATGATTTATGAGGGTTGAATTAATCCAAAACCCTAATTTGTTTTCAAAATGTATTTAATTGAATAAAAATTCAATTAAAATGATCAAAAATTGTTTAACACATGGAAAAAAAATTGTGATCTTGGATTAATGCTTCAAAAATTAAGTATTGACCTACAAAATAATTAGAAAGCATTAAAAGTTGCAAAATCAATGTAGAAAAAATATTTAAAATGTCAAAAACAATTAAAATATTAATTCTTTGCAAAAATATCAATTATATGAAATAAATAATATTTTTGGGATTTTTTGTGAAAATAAAATATTTTAACATTTTTGTGAATTATTAAAAAAAGAATCAACTCAAAATCATTAAAACTCAGAGAGAAATTAATTTTTGAATCAATTAAACAAAATCACAAAATTCAAATATTTGAATTTCTAAAAATGGCGCCAGGAACAAGCTGAAGAACACGCGCGTGTTCTTGGTTTCTCAGATTTGCATTTTCTATCCAATCTCCATGAATACGTAATCATATCATGCAATCCACATATCATTATGCTCGCCTCAACCTCACGATCATGTCTATGTACTTTAATTTCATTTAAATTAAACATACAACAAGAAATCACGAAGAGACCTCAAGAACCCTAATTTCTACATGAAGGCTAGGATTTTTGATACACGATTCAAACAATGCAATTAATTGAGGGAAAACATTCCATGCATGATTATGAACATATGGCCAAATTATTGTGCGAGGAAATATGCATAGATTGAGAGATGACCAAGTATGTGCTTACCTCCAAGTCGTGACAGCAAGTTCAAAGTGATTTTTGATTTGGAGGTGTTACAGATGAGTGGTGATGATTTGAACAGCTTCCCTACACCCTATGGATTGTGTTTGGATGGTTGGACTTGATTGAAATTGGCTGGATCATTTTGTGGTCTCAGCTGCACTTTGGTTAAAACCTTGAGCAACCAGCTGGTGATTTTGTGAAATTGATGTTTTAGAAGTAATCTAAGTGTTTGATCAGCTCATATGTGATGTATGTGAGGTGTGTGAGTGATTGGTTTGATTGGAATTGCTCTCAAACTCAAAACCCGATAGTGACTTGCCTTAGAAGGCAAAATTGGAGTGAAAGAAGAGATTTTGAGGAAAGCATCTGTTAGATGGTTTTGGTGTACTCAAACTGACCACAATTGAGCTCTATTTATAGTAGAGCAAGTTTGTTTTGCAAGAAATAGTGCATGGCAGCTGGTAAGTAGGTTTGGCCAATGTTGGCAAATGAAAATCCAAGTCTCCTCTAGCCATTGACTAGAGGTTAGGGCACAGAGCTTTGGTTCCCTTGGTCTTGGATAAGTCTTGACTGATTTCAGATGAGAATGGCTCAGTCCATGCCACCTTGATGGTTCCATTGAATGCCTCATTCCAAATTTGAAGTCTTGTCCCTATTTTGGCCATTCTAGGTTCAACATGCTATTTCTTGTTCCATGGACTTTGGAGGCTTGGCTCAGTGATTGTCCCCTTTAGATTCAATCCTATGAGGTGTCCAAGTGGATAGGAGCAATTGAATTTGGCTGATTTTGGCAAATCGACCAAAGTTGCAAATTCTGCCTTGCCTTGACAGATTTCAGCAAGGCAACTTGGCAATGTTGTATCTCATGGTGTAGGTTGAATTTGGCAATGTTCTTGGCCATTTTGGAAAGCTCTTACATGATACAACAACTGTTTGAACAAGTTTTGTTTTGATCTCTTTTGATTCCAAGTGAAAAATCCCCCTACATTTGGCAAAAAGTGAGGCAGAATCTGACTTAGTGAAAATTTCACTAAGTGTTGGAAAAAGTGACATTTTCACTTTTCAGCCACTTTGATCACTCCATAACTCAAAATCCTTAATGAATTGGAATGACTTGTAGTTGAAGTTTTTGTAGGTGATAATGAGGGCTACAAATCCATCTTTGGATGAGAAAAAATGGCCTTGTGGTTTAGGAGTTATGGTCCTCCAAAGTTGGTACCTTTGCCACTTTATTTTTAACTTAGAAAATTTCTAAGTTTTATGGTTACCCCTTTTACAAGTTATCTCACTTTTCTTGATTTTTCTTGATGAATGATGATTCAAATCATACATTAACATCATTTTAGGGTTAAAAATCCATTTTGGTGAAAAATCTCAAAAAGTCAAAGTTGACTTTTGTGCACAGTTGACTTTTTATCAGATGAATTCCAAACTGTGCAATTCTTCAGGAAATCATGTCCTTGACCTAAATTAACCTTGATGGACATGTTCCATGGGTGTTATAGGGTATATTCAATCATGTATTAGGGTTTGGGAGCATGTCCAGGTCAAAAGTCAAAGTTACAGTTGACTTTTCCCTTAAAACCCTAATTGTGGTGCAGATGAAATTGAGACTTGTTGCTCAAACTTCTTGGATCAATCCATTGTTCCAAATGGATCAATATGGTATATTAGAGACCCTCAAATCATGTCTTGAGGTCTTGGCTCATGGTTTGCCCCAAAAGTCAACTTAGGGGTGAATTAGGTCAAGAAACCCTAATTCCTGATTTTTGATGAATGCATCCCCTGAATTGACTTGATGCATGGGTTCATGAGGTTCCATGAAGTATATTAGGTCATGTTTTGGATCATTGCCTTGTGCCCAGATGAAAATTTCCATCTGGAGGCCCTGGTCGACCAAAACCCTAATTTGGTGACACTGTCGATCTTGAGACTTGATCCACCTAGAAGGGAGTAGCCTTATGCTTAATCCTTGAAGTGGGAGTCCTTTTTGATCCATTTTGGATATTTAAGAGATTAGACAAGTTGAAGATCATGTCATTTCTTGATTGATCCTTTGTCTAAGAGCTCTGAGAGGGCTTGAAACCCTAATTTTGATTGTATTGGATGCTCACCCATCTTTGGGGAGACTGATGAAGCATGATGGTTCATCCATATTCTGATGATGATTTTCACATTGATGGGAAATCTAAGTGGTCAAAATTTGGGGTATTACAAATGCCCCTATTTAATCTTCTTGGACCCGAAGGTGTGAATGACGAAGGGATTCGGGCATTCGGGGTGCAAGAGGATTAAATATCGGAATACCCGAAATTTTGATGGTGATTATGAATGGTAGGTTACGCATTCATCTTCTTTAGCTAAGCAATGATGCTTAGAAAAGGTAAACTTCCCCTCGATCCTGGTTTCCTACCAAGAACTGGTCTCAGTCTCTTTTGAAATAAACTTCCCCTCGATCCTGGTTTCCTACCAAGGAACTGGTCTTAGTTTCTTTTGAACTTCCCCTAGTTCTTGGTTTCCTACCAAGGAACTGGTCTCAGTCTCTGAAATGAACTTCCCCTCGTTCCTGGTTTCCTACCAAGGAACTGGTCTTAGTTTCTTTTGTCAATAAACTTTATTGACAAGGGACGCTATGTGTAGCGGTTTTCCTTCAAACTTCTCGACGAATTTTCCTGGGGAGATGCCATTTGAGTAGAAAATGTTTTGTTGTCAGACTTGCTGGGGATCCCATTCGTCTGAGTTGTAGAGGTACACAAAATTCTCTGTTTTGGAGACGCCGTTTGTCGATTCTACTGGGGAAAGCGAGTCTCTTGAGAGACTGTTTTCGTTTGGGGTTACATCATACTTTTCTCGGGATCTTCCCGGAGAAATGCCATATGATGGGATCCAATTTTGAGGTGCCGATGACCTTCTCATCAGTGGTTTTTCGGAGCAAAACTGGCGTGCTGCCGAATCTCTGATCACGAGGCTTTCTCTGTGGATTTTCCTTAATCCGGGAAAGCAAGGATATCATCTCCAATGGCGAAGAGTGATGCTTATTGAAAGTTTTCTCTGGCTTTTCAGAGGTTCAAGTTATCAAAGTGGTCAAGGACCAACTTCTTTCCAGAATTAAACTGGAAGCGAGGTTGTTCAGACACAGTATTTCCTGACGAGGCAAGAACTGACAACTCGATTGAGAGGACTTCTACCACTAGGGGACAGGACCGACTAGAGTGATAGTGATGCAATATGAAATGTGAATGCAAATAAAAAATGAATGATGTATGTATGTATGTGCTGACAAAACAAACGCAACATACAGACTAAGAGATGAACACAATTGGATACTCGGCCATCGCGGGGCGAAGAAGTACCGTTGATTCAAAATAGCAATTCCACCTTGCTTAGGAGAGATAGTCCCATTGGGAGCTAAGTTGATCGGGCTTAGGAGATGAGAACTCGGCCGAGGATGTCAGACGAAACATGGTCTCTGACATTATTGATCCCTTCATTCAGGCGAACTGGTTTAGAAGGAGTACTTTGATTCTGCACTTTAAAGTTCGCTTACTTCGGGAGAAGCGATCGATGTTCTTCTGATGTTCAACAGTAAAAAGAAATGCCATCTTTAATTTAAAAGCAGAAAAAGTTTAACAAGTAAATTTATTTTTGTTTTATTTCAAGAATCGTTGATTAAGTTTAAACAACGTCGTTCTGTAAAGCTAAAACAAGTAAAGAATTACAAACAAAAGCACAAGGGCTTCAATTTTATTGATAAGATGGAGATCAGTCAAACGCGTGATTCCAAAGAGTATATACAAAGTTAGAAAATGGTAATTTACAGGGAAAAGGGCTACGTTGAAACATAACGACCACTATCCTTCTACCAACTTTGAGTTTGGGACATCCTGAGCTTCCGTCAAAGATGACCTTTGACTGGAGATTTCCTCCGATAGATGATGCTGTAACTGCTGCTGAGGGACTTGCCTCTGTTGAACATAGTTACTTGCCATTATCCCTAATTTTTGCCTGGATTGTACTATGAGATTTCCAATCCATCGGGATGATTTTTTTTCATGTCTCTAACTTTTGCCTGGACCGCCCTTTCGGGTTTTCAATCCACCAAGACGTTTTTTTTAGGCGAAGTATTTCTTGACTACATCAACATTCGTGGGGTAGGCAAATTCCTCTCCGTCCATGGTTGCAAGTCTCAAGGCGCCGCCTGAGAAAGCTTTCGTGACCACATAGGGGCCATCATAATTTGGGGTCCATTTGCCCCGAGAGTTAGTGAGAAATGATTGTATCTTCTTGAGCACAAGGTCTCCTTTTCTGAAAATACGAGGTCGGACCTTTTTGTCGAACGCCCTTTTCATTCTCTGTTGATATAACTGACCGTGGCATAGTGTCGTGATTCTCTTTTCTTCGATCAGGTTTAGTTTGTCATGTCGACTTTGACACCATTCAGCTTCGGTGAGCTGAGCTTCCATCAATACCCGGATTGATGGGATCTCTACTTCTATGGGGAGCACTGCTTCTATGCCATATACTAGAGAGAAAGGGGTTGCCCCTGTTGAAGTACGGATAGATGTTCGATAACTGTGAAGAGCAAAGGGTAGCATTTCGTGCCAATCTTTATAGGTTACAACCATCTTTTGAACGATCTTCTTGATGTTCTTGTTAGCCGCTTCTATCGCTCCGTTCATCTTGGGTCGGTAGGGAGATGAGTTATGGTGTTCGATCTTGAACTCTGCACACAACTTTTTCATCATCTTATTGTTCAAGTTAGATCCATTATTAGTAATGATCTCGCTTGGAACACCATAACGGCAGATGATATTGTTTTTGATAAATCGGACCACCACTTGTCGGGTTACATTGGCGAATGACGCTGCTTCGACCCACTTGGTGAAATAATCAATGGCTACCAGGATGAACCGATGTCCGTTTGAAGCCTTGGTCTCAATCATACCAATCATGTCGATTCCCCATATGGAAAAAGGCCACGGGGAAGAAAGAACTTTGAGATGTGATGGCGGTACATGAATTTTGTCGGAGTATATCTGACACTTGTGACACCTCCTCATGTACTTGTAGCAGTCGGATTCCATGGTCAACCAATAATACCCGGCCCTGAGAATTTTTCTCGCCATTGTGTGTCCGTTGGCATGAGTGCCAAAGGATCCTTCATGAATTTCTTTCATGAGCATGTCTGCTTCTGGTCTGTCGACGCATCGGAGCAAGACCATTTCAAAATTTCTCTTATAAAGAGTGTCACCGCTCAGGAAGAAGTTTCCAGCCAATCTTCTGAGGGTTTTCCTGTCTTTTCTGAGTGCCCCGGATGGGTACTCTTGTTCCTGAAGGAAGCATTTGATATCGTGATACCAAGGTCTGTCGTCTATGACTGCTTCAATCACGAAGATGTAAGCAGGCAGTTCAAGGCGCATGATGTCGATCTTAGGTATGTCATTCCATCGACCTACACTAATCATGGAAGAGAGAGTGGCTAATGCATCAGCCATGTGATTCTCATCATGAGGGATGTGATGAAAGTCAACTCTATTGAAGAAGGGTAGCAACCTTCTTGCATAGTCTTTGTAAGGAATCAATCCTGATTGGTATGTGTTCCAATCTCCTTTTATCTGGTTAATAACCAAGGCTGAGTCACCGTATACGTCCAAATTTTTGATCCTTAAATCAATCGCTTCTTCAAGACCCATGATACATGCTTCGTATTCGGCCTCGTTGTTCGTACATTTGAACGTAAGTCTGGCAGTGAAAGGAATGTGGGAACCCTGAGGGGTAACAATGATTGCCCCAATTCCGTTTCCATAATGATTGACTGCTCCATCAAAGATAAGTCCCCACTGGGAACCTGGTTCTGGCCCTTCACTGGGTAGCGGTTCATCGCAGTCTTTCATCTTTAGATACATGACATCTTCGTCTGGGAAGTCAAACCCGATTGATTCTTGATCTTCAATCGGTTGATGAGCCAAATGATCGGCTAAAATACTTCCTTTAACGGCTTTCTGAGCATGGTGCTCTATGTCATATTCTGATAGTAACATCTGCCAACGGGCAATTCTTCCCGTGAGAGCAGGTTTTTCGAAGACGTACTTGATTGGATCCATTTCGGAGATCAACCAAGTAGTATGACGAATCATGTACTGGTGAAGATGTTTGGCTGCCCAAGCCAAAGCGCAACAAGTTTTCTCAAGCATTGTGTACCGAGTCTCGCAGTCGGTGAATTTCTTGCTTAGATAGTAAATGGCAGACTCTTTCCTTTTAGTTTCGTCTTGTTGGCCAAGTACACATCCCATTGAGTCCTCTAGGACTGTGAGGTAAATGATCAGTGGTCTTCCTTCCAATGGAGGTGATAGGATCGCAGGATTCAACAGATATTCCTTGATATTGTCGAAGGCGGTCTGGCAATCTTCTAACCAAACGCAATCCTGGTTCTTTTTGAGTAATTTGAAAATCGGCGCACATGTCGCGGTCATATGGAATATGAATCTGGAGATGTAGTTCAAACGTCCCAGGAATCCTCTGACTTGTTTTTCAGTTTTCGGAGAAGGCATTTCTTGAATGGCCTTGACCTTGCCAGGATCAACTTCAATTCCTTTCTGGCTGACGATGAACCCTAGTAATTTCCCCGAACGGACACCGAAGGTGCACTTGTTGGGATTCAAGCGGAGCTTGAATTTTCTTAGACGTTCGAACAATTTTGACAAATGTTCAACGTGCTCATCCTCTGTTCTTGATTTTGCAATCAAATCATCGACATATACCTCGATTTCTTTGTGTATCATGTCATGAAATAGAGTAGTCATGGCCCTTTGATAGGTTGTCCCGACATTCTTCAAACCGAACGACATTATCTTGTAACAAAAGGTACCCCATGGGGTAATGAACGAAGTTTACTTCATGTCTTTCGGCGCCATTTTGATCTGGTTATAGCCCGAGAATCCATCCATGAATGAGAATACTTTGAACTTTGCTGTGCTGTCAACCAGCATGTCAATGTGTGGTAAAGGAAAGTCGTCCTTTGGACTTGCCTTGTTTAGATCTCTGTAATCAACACACATTCTAACCTTTCCATCCTTTTTGGGAACGGGTACGATGTTGGCTAACCATTGAGGATATTCAGATGTAGCGAGGAAACCCGCGTCGATCTGTTTTTGTACCTCCTCTTTGATTTTGATGGCCATGTCCAGGTGAGTCCGTCTCAACCTTTGCTTTACTGGCGGACATTCCGATCTTAGCGGTAAATGATGTTCCACGATGCTGGTATCCAACCCTGGCATATCCTGATAGGACCAAGCGAATACATCGGGGAATTCTTTGAGAAGCTTTATCAAAATTTCTTTGACAGTTGGACTGAGCAGTGCTCTGATCCTGATTTCTTTTTTCTCTTTTTCTGAACCCAAGTTTACCGTTTCCAACGGCTCTTTGTGAGGTTCAATGGACATTTCCTCTTGTCTGAGTAGTCGGAAGATCTCTTCTGGAATTTCGTCGTCATTTTCTTCTTCAGCCTCGAATACCGGGAACTCAAAGTTGGAAGAAGGCATCGGATCGTATGTTTCAACGAGGTATAAAACAAGCAATCTGCATGACGTGATGATTCGTGTTTAGAAGAGATAGAGAAAATGTAAGTGTGTGCAGTGTATTTATCTTACTGCTTGTTTTTATTTTTGAATTGTTTTTTTTAGGATTACCATTTTCTGAAAAACGAAAAGAGAAAACAACAATTAATGCAGAAATTACAGAACGACGTTATTTTATTAATGAACAAGTCAAATCTTGAAACTACAGCCCTATAAAACAAAACTCACTCGCTCTGGGCAAAGCGAAGAGGGAAATTCACAAAAAGCGAGCCCTATCAAAACATCCGTTTCACCTGGGCAGGGTGAAAGGTTAAAGATGGCAATTACTTTGACTGATGAACGACCTTCGGAACCTCGACGGCAACCCATTGGCGGCGAACTCCTTGGTGAATCACAAAGTCTGGCACCTTCCTTGATTTGTCTTCAGAAATGACGCTGATTTCTGGTGGAGCAGGATCATTGGAATCTGTCTCCCAAGCAGAATTGTCGTAGGAGGATTCCTCTGTTGCATTTTGCATAGCATTTGTGCTCTCAGCTGTATCTCCCCATCCAGTTGACTGGATATCTTCGAGCCTGATACGAGAGCTTTCGGGAGCGGTGTACTTGACCATAAAGTCGTATTTTCCACTTGGTTGTCCCAAAGTGTCCCAAACTTCTTTGGAACTGGAGAAGTCATCCCTCTCGATGAAGTTGACCTCAGGAAAAGCATAGTTGATGAATTCTAGTCCTGCAAACGTTGCGAATTCATCTTCATGTTGAGTAGTTTCCGAATGACCTAAGTGTTGATCCCATGACATGGCGGGGACACAGGTATTCTGTTCAATGACGCTCAGCTGAGTTTCATTACTCGGCTGACTTTCTTGCCCCAAGTTTCCTGGGTAAGGCTGCCACATTGGCAGACCATCCATCGGGCCATAGTAATTGTGATCAAAGTTTTCTTTCATCAGAGTGTCTTCCTCTAATGAATTTGGCGGAGAACGGCATCCTTCCAGATCACAATCTCCGTAGATCATTTCGACATCTGATCTTGGTATAAATCTCGGACTTTCTGTAGGAAAGCAAAAAGGCATAGGCACCTCTTCTTGAGACATATAGCCGTCCTTATTAAGGTAGGACTTCCATTCTTCATTTGTGTCAGAGGGATCTTCCTCATTGATAGCATGAACTGTCTGAGACACTGGGTGAAGAAAACCTCCACTGTGGAAGAAGTTTTGAAGGGGATGAAGACTTTTATCGTTGGCGGCTGTCTGAGTACAGGTCGCAGAAAAACCAAGACCCTTCTTTATTTTATTGTCAGTGGGAATGACAAGCTGTCCCCATCCTCCTCGGGTTCTACACAAGAAGATGATGATAGGTTACTCACAAGCAAGGCTTGTTCCCCACAAACCGTGACAAGTTGATCGTTCTTGACGAACTTTAGCTTTTGGTGGAGGGTTGAAGTAACCGCTCCAGCCTGATGTATCCAAGGTCTTCCTAATAAATAACTGTATGTTGCTCGGATGTCCATGACTTGGAAAGTGATTTGGAAAGTGTGAGGACCAATAGTTATGGGAAGATCAACTTCACCGATAACTGTTTTTCTGGATCCGTCGAATGCTTTGACGACGACCTCGCTGACTCTCATCGGAGGGCCCTTAAATGATAATTGCATCAAAGTGGACTTCGGCATAACATTCAGGGCTGACCCTGTGTCTACCAGTACGTTGGCTAAAGCATCGCCCTGGCAGTTAACTGTAATGTTGAGCGCCATGTTATGACGGCGACCCTCTTCGGGTAATTCCTCATCACTAAATCCCAAATTATTGCAGGAAGTGATGTTAGAGACAATGCTATCGAATTGTCTGATTGTTACATCCTGTTCCACAAAGGCTTGCTCCAAGACTTTCTGTAGAGCCTCTCTGTGTGCTTCTGAACTGAGTAACAGTGATAATACTGAGATCTTTGAAGGAGTCTGTAACAGTTGATCAACAATGTTATATTCACTCCTTTGGATGAGCTTTAGCATCTCATCTTTGTCTTTTGAAAAGTCGGGATTACTAGATTGACCGACTGGTGGATCAGGAATTTTTGCCTGAAGTTCCTTTTCTTTGTTGGATTCTCCAACCCCTCGGTTGAAGATTCGACCGCTCCGTGTTACACGACTGATGTCTGCAATATTCACGACGGAGGGTAATGGAATTTCCTTTCCATTTTCAATGGTTGTTGCACCGTATTTGTAAGGGATAGCCTTAGTTGATTCATACGGTAGTGGCCCCGGTAGATAGATGACTATGGGAACCTTCTGATTTTTCTGACCATCGTAAGTAATCTCGATCTGTTCCTGGTTGGGAACTCTAGATTTGTCAAGTAGAGGGATGATGGCAAAAACATCCCTGGTCCTGTGATGACCAGAGATCGTGACAACATCCTCAACTTGCTCGGCAAGGTAGTTTGGCGACCAAATGATGGGTCCTGAACCTGGATATGGACGAATTTCTCCATGATCGACCTGACCCTGAAGAGCTGCTCTCACAAGGTAACACCCTTGGTTACTTTCCGAACAGACGCTACAACTGTCATAGTTGTGTGGTGGCACCTGGTCATGCCCACTTTGAATACAATGTAACCTCACTAGGTTACCTTCCACTGATCGGACATCCTGACTTTGACGACGAGTAGGATTCCTGTGACTGATACTAATTTGCTGAGTATCTTCGTCCATATAGATTGGCATCCACCAGTGATTTAACAAGTGCTGAAGTGCCTCCTAGACAAGGGTACAACCTCGATCGTTTTTGCAACCCGCTTTACAGCTTTGGTAATCATGTGATATTAAGAATCCGAGTCGGACCTGCTCAGCATGTAACTCTACCAGGTTGGTATTCATTACGCAGATGTCGAAGATCTGAACCATATTGATTTGATAGGGATTCCTATCATGGTAGTCTTGGATCCATCCAAGATCCATCTGACGCTGGAGGGCCTCTTGTATGAAAGAGCATCCCTGTTTGTTTTTAGAGCAGATATCACACTGGTGATAATTGTGAGGTGGCACATGGCCATATCCACTCTGTCTACAATGCATCTTGACCAGATTGGTCCCCAATAAGAGTACATCGTGAATTTGATAGACATTGTTAGTCTCTTTCTCAATCAGATTGACTGCAGCTTTCTCATGTTGAGGCAGCGGGTTCATGAGAACATTGGGATTCGTATCTTTGAAAGATAAGAGCCCGCTCCTAATAAGCTTTTGCACGTCAGATTTGAAATTGAGACAAGTCTCAATGTTATGCCCTGAACCTCCTTGATGATAAGGGCATGTTTGATCCGCTTTAAACCAAAAAGGAGGATTTTCCGGTACTGTAAGAGGAGACTTAATCTGGATGTGCCCCTTAGCCAGTAGTAACGGAAACAGCTCTGCGTACGTTACGGGTATAGGATCAAATCCTGGTGGCCGTATTGTATGGTTGTTGTTATATGGAGGACGAGCCTGCTGAAGAGGTTGTTGTGTCCTTTGTTGGTCAGGTTGGCTCTGCGTAACCTGAGGTTGATACATAGGAACAGGCGCGGGGCCGATAGCAGGAGTAACAGCTGCTATTGGCTGATAACGTCGCCTTTGCTTTCCGAGAGAGATATTCCCAATATCTTGCTCTTTTTTCTTAGGGAGAGCACTACCGTATTTTTTAGTACCGCTCGTTGATCCAGTGTCTTTTACCAAACGTCCTTCTCGGACGGCTTCCTCAAGACGTACACCCATGCCGACCATTTTGGTGAAATCACTGGGTGCACTGGCAATCATTCGGTCATAGTAAAATGAGCTTAAGGTCTTTAAGAAGATTTTTGTCATCTCTTTTTCCTCAAGAGGTGGACAAATTTGAGCGACAATTTCACGCCACCTTTGAGCATACTCCTTAAAGGTTTCCTTTTCCTTTTGCGACATTGATCGGAGTTGATCTCTGTCGGGTGCCATGTCCAAATTGTACTTGTATTGTTGGACGAAGGTAGTACCAAGATCTCTGAATGTACTGATCGTAGTACGGTTTAAACCCATGTACCATTTGAGTGCGGCACCGGTTAAACTATCCTGGAAGTAGTGAATCAGCAGGTTCTGATTCTCCGTCTGAGCTGACATCCGCCGAGCGTACATCACCAGATGGCTCTGAGGGCAAGAGTTACCCTTGTATTTTTCAAAGTCGGGCACTTGGAACTTGTGCGGGACTTTCACATTTGGGACCAAGCAGAGGTTTGCGGCGTCCTTTCCAAATAGATCCTGACCACGAATGGCTTGCAGCTCTTTCTACATTTCCAAGAACTGCTCCTGGAATTCATCCATTATGTCAAACATAGTTTCCTTCTTACCAGAAGGTGTCTGTGGAATCTGTCCTTCCGGGACAGTATGCACCACAGGGGGTGGTACCGTGACTACGGCAGTAAGTCCTGGGGCCTCCCGAAGTTTGTAACCTTCAGGAGTCTTGAATATGCCCCTGGCATCTTCGCTTTCCCGAAGTTTGTAACCTTCAGGCCCAGCGGCTTCTGTTGCGATTCCCTGATCTTCAGTGATCGGCGGAACATATCCTTCCAGGATATAGTTAACAGGCATGCCCCAAGGACGATCTTTCGACATCTGATACCTAGGATCATACTTTTCTATGATGGGCGTTGAGGTGATCTCTGAGATCACAGTTCTTTGTAGCTGAGCTTCTGCCATGGCTTGCATGTCGTTACAAAGCTTTCTCATATCCTCTCTTAGAGCGTCGATCTCTTCTTTCAACTCTCTGTTTTCTTCCTCAAGATCATCCATCTTTTTTTGACGATTGGCCCGAGTATTATACGAATGAGACAGTTTGACTCTAGAATCGACACACAAATGTGAGATTCGTAGGGAAGAAGAATACGCGATGTGAGAATGATGAATGCAATGATTATATTAATTGTTGTTTTTTGGTTTAATCAAAATAAACTTCGACAATTAGATTGCAAATATCAAACAGTGGGGAAACCCCTTTTTATTGAATTCTAAAGGATTACAGAAATGGAAATACAGTAGATTACAAAGTGCAGAAACAGAAACCTAAACTAATGGGTCCCGAGTCCTCTCTGAGGAGAAACCGGGTGCTGATTCTGGTATCTTCCTTTTCTTTGACCGGGGCGCTTGGGCCGTTGTCGGGTTGTCATTCCTTTGCCAAGTGAAAGGAGTGAGAAAATTCCTTTGGTCATCTTGATTATCTACAGCATGTTGCTCCAAAATTTCAATCAGAGCATCTTTTTCTTTCACTAATTGCTGTATTTTGATGCACTCTATGTCGAGGGTGCGGTACTTGTTCTTCCAAGATCTTCTTTCCTTTTGAACTTTGTTGAGAGTAACCTGAAGCTTTTCAGTTTCCGTCATAAAGTATATGACAGATTCTCTCGGCGGAAGAATTCCGTAACGAGGATAAGGCATTTTTAGCTTGAGAGCTCTGGTTTGTACCCAATGGAGATAAGGCTCCACCGAGACACAGTCCAGTTTTCCCAGAGACTCTCGTCCTTTCTTATGAACCTGTTTCCAAGCTTGCACTATTTCCATCTTTAGTGCTCTGTCATTTTCTCCTTCTTTGAAGAAAAGACCTTCCAGATGAACACCCAGTGGGATGTGTCGCATCGAGTATCCAAATTGACGAAGAACCAATATCGGATGATAGTTGATTCCTCCTTTAGTTCCTATGAGGGGTACGCTGGGGAAGTTTCCACAACGGTCAATGATTCTGATTCCCTCATAAATCCTATTACACCAATCTATATCGGAATTGGTGAGAGACATGATCTTCTGCGACCAACGTAAGACACTCTTGCAATCCCAAAAAGCAGCGGACTTGGGCAAGTGAGAGATAAACCATTTGTAGAGCAAAGGTACACAGCATGTGATCTCCCCTCCGCTGTACAAATTTTCCAGGTGTACAGAATGATATGCATCTGCGAGCAAAGTCGGCACAGGGTTTCCAATGAGAAAAACCTTAATAGCGTTGATATCGACGAAGTTATTGATGTTGGGAAACAAAAATAATCCGTAGGTGAGCAAGACAAAGCTGCTTTCAAAAGCAGTCCCGTTCCCTATACTAGCGAAGTATAGAGCCTTTTTTGTCAAGAACTGGGCTGGCAAACCTTGGATGCCACCCTTAGTAATCATGTGAGTCTTGACCTCAGACTCGTCCAAATGAATTGCTCTTGCAATAGTCTGTTTCTTTGGAATTTCTTCTAGTCCGGAAAATGGAGCTCGATCTGTAATGTGTAGATCAATCAAATGAGAATACTCCTCCAGCGTTGGTGATAGCTGGTAATCCGGGAATGTGAAACAGTGATAAACCGGATCGTAGAACTGAATGAGCGCGTCCATGATCCCCTCAATCACATGGACTCTTAACAGTGGTAGCAAACCACCGTGCTTGGCTCTGAAAGCCTCTGGTTTAACGATCATCCTTGCTAACCTTCTCAAATCCCCTAGTTTTGGAACCTTGAAGGTATACTGGCGAGTTCTCCTTCTACCGAAATCCATTAGCGTAATCTTTTTCTCTGATATTTGCAATCACAGTCTTAGTTTAATTTGAAAAACAAAGAGACTAGAAGAGAAAGTTTTTTGAATGTTTTAATGTTTTATTAAATGGATGCATGAATGCAGCACACAAAAACATAGGAAAAACATGGGGTCAGAGGGTCGTTGTCATAAAGTCAAGGCTCTACCCATCCCCAAAGGTTTATACTAGGGTGATTTTTGTACCTGTACTCATTATCATCACCTCCTCCCAGGAAGGCAGACAACAAGCGGATCGCCAGCGAGTTGTGTGCAATCTTAGAGTAAGTGCCATTCACCGAGAATAGATCACCAGCCTCAAATGAGGGTAGTATCGCGTAACAACAATTTCCGATAGTTTCCGCACTACGAAAGGGTTGGCTTTTCTAGGTGTATACTCAATCTTTGCACATACGGCATCACCCGCATTCCCATTAGCAGAAAAATAAACACGTATAGCATTTAGGAAAAGCAGTATATATATTTGTCCTAACCATCCTAGACCTTTAAAGCTATGAATCCTAAGTTCCTGACAGAAAATGGGTTCCCGGGCGGAAGCCCCAATCTGTGGTATTCACACAAGTGAAGAGAAGGAAGACCGAGTTTGACAAAGACCGGCCCCACGGTGGGCGCCATTTTTTCTGTAGCGAGCGATTTTGGACGCGGTTCTTAAACGCTGGTCGCTCTCTGCGGTTTGAGCTTAAACTACAGGTCGATTCATTTTTTATCCTATTGTGAGCTGAATAAGGAAGGGAAATAGATGTCTCCAATTAACCCTGCCTGCATACTGAGTTTAAACAGCGGTCTGTTAGGTTACGGATGCTATCAATGTGGGGGGGCCTTTGTACTGGTTATTTGTATTTTCGCCAATACGGTTTTCTTTCTTTTTATCTAGGCAGAAGGTTTCTGGCGGGGAACAAGGATTAGGATGTTAGGACTGATGCTTTTGAATTACTGATTTTTGATTGATGGAGATATGGGATTTGGGTTTTTTGTTGATTGTGCTCGCTAAGATCTTTTCTTTCGATCTTATGCCTACGTATTCTCGTTTACCGAAACAGGGAAATCAGAGCGTTCGTAGTTCCTCCTATTCTATGGGAGGAAATGGGTGTTTTTGGTGTTTTGGTGTCTTGTTCAAAGCCCAAGACATGAAGCGAAAGGTGGTTTGTATCTTGTTCAAAGCCCAAGATGTGAAGCTGAAAGGTCTATTTGTGTCTTGTTCAAAGCCCAAGACGTGAAGCTGAAAGACCTCGACTTTAGAGAGAATTTGTCATCTCTAAAGAGGGGGAAGGAGAATTACTTTAAATGGGATACGCGGATCCGAGCAATGCCATAATTTCTGAAGAAAGGGTTTTAACCTGAAGGAGAAGACTTTAACTCAGTGTAGAGCAATACCATCTTTCCTTAGGAATTTCTCATGCTAAAAGAGGGACAGTGGCATGGATATAGATGATCCAGAGGCTTGTCGCTTACAGCGATTAGATGAAAGGAGTTGTTGATGTTTGTGTATTGTGAACGAGGCACAGCTTTGATGCTAAAAGGTTGATTGGATCAACCAGTGGTTTTCTTATACAAAGCCTAAGAGGAGGCTAATTTCCGCTAGGAAAATCATTATACAAAGCCTAAGAGGAGGCTATTTTGTGTCTCGTACAAAGCCCGAGAGAGAGGCTAAAAGTTTTTGACCCGACGATAGAGTCTTTGTGTCTCGTACGAAGCCCGAGATAGAGGCTATTGTTTGTTTGACTCTACGAGGGAGTCTTTGTGTCTCGTACGAAGCCCGAGATAGAGGCTAAAAGTTTGACTCAACAAGAGAGTGTTTTTGTATCTCGTACGAAGCCCGAGATGAAGGCTAAAGGTTTGTTTCAGTTGAGTGACAGATCCAATATACTGATTTTAAAAAGAGAAAATCAGTTCTTATATGAGCAACACTGTACTCAAGGATTTGATCTGAGGATCAGGGATATTTCCTTCTCTTTGAGGAAACGGGAAATCCAAAGGGTATTGAGACTGTCCGAGTCTGCGGGTTTCCTTCTTATTTAACAAAGGGGTCACTTGAGAATGTCTTTGAGACTCAAGGAAGTTAGACTGTCCAAGTCTAGAGTTTTTTTTTCTTTTGTACTATGCTTTGAGAAACAGTAGTAGACTCTATGAAAGGACTGTTCTATGAGGATGACTAGGTTCTGTTCCTATACCTCTAGGAGGTCGTCGGGACAATTTGTACGAAGCCCAAGAGGAGGCTGGAAAATTTTAAGAAGCCGACGGGTCCTTGTACGAAGCCCAAGAGGAGGCTATCATTCCCGAAGGAAGAGATCATTATACGAAGCCTAAGAGGAGGATGTGAATACTTCTAAGAAGCCGTAGTGTCCTTGAATAATGCCCAGGAGGAGGCCGATGCTTTTAAGAAGCCCGTGGGTCTATCATCTCCTTTCCATTAGGAGAGATAACTCTTTTAAAGATAAAAACCACTGGTAAACGTGCGAGGTTTACTATCCAACGAATTTTAGCTTTTAAAGAGGGTTCCTTAGTTAAGGTCCAAGATTATGACCGTAGTGGGTAACCAAACCCCGAGACATTCAAGGCAAGCTATCTACAAGGAATAGATCAAGTCAGGAAAGTTCGAGAATTTGGAAGAAACTCAAAGATGCCATTCACGGAGAATACATTCATCTTGGGGAGTAGAGCTTCTTGACGATTCCTAAGGAGGACAGCCGAAGAGAAGACTGTATCTGGTGCTCCTATTGGGGATCTAGGCGTCTATTTCTACGAATAAATGAAACGGTGTCACCTAGTTCTAGACGTACTTGCCGGGGAAACTCGAAATATCTATACTATTATTACACATTAGATATGAGTTTATGAAAGAAGACTTACAGTGAGCAGCCCCACAATACAGTTTATAATATGAAAGCAGTAAATGAAAGCGATAACCACTTACTCGGTTGTAGTGCTTCCATGCTGTTTGGTTAGTTGTTCAACAAAGAAAGATTGAAAACAACAGTGTATTCAAAATCAAAGGAGAAAGTGCTTTGAAAAATAAAGATTTGGGGCTTACAGCTCAAGGAGAGGCCCAGAGTTTTATCAGTGAGCACACTGTTTGACTTTGTACAGCGGGACTTATACAAGTGACTGGGGCCCAAAAAAGGTTTTCTGTACAAAGGGATGGGTCTTACACTCTCTCAAGAGGCCCAAAAAATGTTTAAAGAAAAGAGAGGGGCTTATAACACGAGGGTAGGCCCAAATGATTTTTTGTTTAAAAATGGCGATTGCGCTGAGGTTTTCTTTTAACGCAGAGGGACTTATACAATAAGTGAGGCCCAAAGTGTTTTGAATGGGTCCTATAGCTCAAGGAGAGGCCCAGATGATTTTTTTTATTTTTAAACGGGCGATGATCGCGCCGTTTACTTGTACAGAGGGACTTATACAATGAGTGAGGCCCAAAAAGTTTTTGTACAAGGGGGGATGGGTCTTACACTCTCTCAAGAGGCCCAAAGAGTTTTGAAAATGATTTATGAGGGTTGAATTAATCCAAAACCCTAATTTGTTTTCAAAATGTATTTAATTGAATAAAAATTCAATTAAAATGATCAAAAATTGTTTAACACATGGAAAACAAATCGTGATCTTGGATTAATGCTTCAAAAATTAAGTATTGACCTACAAAATAATTAGAAAGCATTAAAAGTTGCAAAATCAATGTAGAAAAAATATTTAAAATGTCAAAAACAATTAAAATATTAATTCTTTGCAAAAATATCAATTATATGAAATAAATAATATTTTTGGGTTTTTTAGTGAAAATAAAATATTTTAACATTTTTGTGAATTATTAAAAAAAGAATCAACTCAAAATTATTAAAACTCAGAGAGAAATTAATTTTTGAATCAATTAAACAAAATCACAAAATTCAAATATTTGAATTTCTAAAATTGGCGCCAAGAACAAGCTGAAGAACACGCGCGTGTTCTTGGTTTCTCAGATTTGCATTTTCTATCCAATCTCCATGAATACATAATCATATCATGCAATCCACATATCATTATGCTCGCCTAAACCTCACGATCATGTCTATGTACTTTAATTTCATTTAAATTAAACATACAACAAGAAATCACGAAGAGACCTCAAGAACCCTAATTTCTGCATGAAGGCTAGGATTTTTGATACACGATTCAAACAATGCAATTAATTGAGGGAAAACATTCCATGCATGATTATGAACATATGGCCAAATTATTATGCGAGGAAATATGCATAGATTGAGAGATGACCAAGTATGTGCTTACCTCCAAGTCGTGACAACAAGTTCAAAGTGATTTTTAATTTGGAGGTGTTACAGATGAGTGGTGATGATCTGAACAGCTTCCCTACACCCTATGGATTGTGTTTGGATGGTTGGACTTGATTGAAATTGGCTGGATCATTTTGTGGTACCTGAGCTGCACTTTGGTTAAAACCTTGAGCAACCAGCTAGTGATTTTGTGAAATTGATGTTTCAGAAGTAATCTAAGTGTTTGATCAACTCATATGTGATGTATGTGAGGTGTGTGAGTGATTGGTTTGATTGGAATTGCTCTCAAACTCAAAACCCGATAGTGACTTGCCTTAGAAGGCAAAATTCGAGTGAAAGAAGAGATTTTGAGGAAAGCATCTGTTAGATGGCTTTGGTGTACTCAAACTGACCACAATTGAGCTCTATTTATAGTAGAGCAAGTTTGTTTTGCAAGGAATAGTGCATGGCAGCTGGTAAGTAGGTTTGGCCAATGTTGACAAATGAAAATCCAAGTCTCCTCTAGCCATTGACTAGAGGTTAGGGCACAGAGCTTTGGTTCCCTTGGTCTTGGATAAGTCTTGACTGATTTCAGATGAGAATGGCTCAGTCCATGCCACCTTGATGGTTCCATTGAATGCCTTATTCCAAATTTGAAGTCTTGTCCCTATTTTGGCCATTCTAGGTTCAACATGCTATTTCTTGTTCCATGGACTTTGGAGGCTTGGCTCAGTGATTGTCCCCTTTAGATTCAATCCTCTGAGGAGTCCAAGTGGATAGGAGCAATTGAATTTGGCTGATTTTGGCAAATCGACCAAAGTTGCAAATTATGCCTTGCCTTGACAGATTTCAGCAAGGCAACTTGGCAATGTTGTATCTCATGGTGTAGGTTGAATTTGGCAATGTTCTTGGCCATTTTGGAAAGCTCTTACATGATACAACAACTGTTTGAACAAGTTTGGTTTTGATCCCTTTTGATTCCAAGTGAAAAATCCCCCTACATTTGGCAAAAAGTGAGGCAGAATCTGACTTAGTGAAAATTTCACTAAGTGTTGGAAAAAGTGACATTTTCACTTTTTAGCCACTTTGATCAGTCCATAACTCAAAATCCTTAATGAATTGGAATGACTTGTAGTTGAAGTTTTTGTAGGTGATAATGAGGGCTACAAATCCATCTTTGGATGAGAAAAAATGGCCTTGTGGTTTAGGAGTTATGGTCCTCCAAAGTTGGTACCTTTGCCACTTTATTTTTAACTTAGAAAAATTTCTAAGTTTTATGGTTACCCCTTTTACAAGTTATCTCACTTTTCTTGATTTTTCATGATGAATGATGATTCAAATCATACATTAACATCATTTTAGGGTTAAAAATCCATTTTGGTGAAAAATCTCAAAAAGTCAAAGTTGACTTTTGTGCACAGTTGACTTTTTATCAGATGAATTCCAAACTGTGCAATTCTTCAGGAAATCATGTCCTTGACCTAAATCGAACTTGATGGACATGTTCCATGTGTGTCATAGGGTATATTCAATCATGTATTAGGGTTTGGGAGCATGTCTAGGTCAAAAGTCAAAGTTACAGTTGACTTTTCCCTTAAAACCCTAATTGTGGTGCATATGAAATTGAGACTTGTTGCTCAAACTTCTTGGATCAATCCATTGTTGCAAATGGATCAATATGGTATATTAGAGACCCTCAAATCATGTCTTGAGGTCTTGGCTCATGGTTTGCCCCAAAAGTCAACTTAGGGGTGAATTAGGTCAAGAAACCCTAATTCCTGATTTTTGATGAATGCATCCCCTAAATTGACTTGATGCATGGGTTCATGAGGTTCCATGAAGTATATTAGGTCATGTTTTGGATCATTGCCTTGTGCCCAGATGAAAATTTCCATCTGGAGGCCCTGGTCGACCAAAACCCTAATTTGGTGACACTGTCGATCTTGAGACTTGATCCACCTAGAAGGGAGCAGCCTTGTGCTTAATCCTTGAAGTGGGAGTCCTTTTTGATCCATTGTGGATATTTAAGAGATTAGACAAGTTGAAGATCATGTCATTTCTTGATTGATCCTTTGTCTAAGAGCTCTGAGAGGGATTGAAACCCTAATTTTGATTGTATTGGATGCTCACCCATCTTTGGGGAGACTGATGAAGCATGATGGTTCATCCATATTGTGATGATGATTTTCACAATGATGGGAAATCTATGTGGTCAAAATTTGGGGTATTACACTCCGGTTCCCGGAAGACCTCTCTTTATGTACTTGACTGTTTTGGAAGAGTCAATGGGCTGTGTTTTGGGACAGCATGACGAGACTGGCCGGAAAGAACATGCAATTTATTATCTGAGTAAGAAGTTTGCAGACAGCGAAAGCCGTTACTCATTACTTGAAAAGACTTATTGCGCCCTGGCTTGGGCCGCCAAACGTCTAAGACAATACCTGATTTGTCATACTACCTTGTTGATCTCTAAGATGGATCCGATAAAGTACATTTTTGAGAAACCTGCCCAAACAGGTAGACTTGCCCGTTGGCACATGCTATTATCTGAATATGACATTCAGTATGTAACGCAAAAGGCCATTAAAGGAAGCATTCTGTCAGAATATCTTGCCGATCAACCAGTCGAAGACTATGAACCTCTCAAGTTTGATTTCCCTGACGAGGATATTATGGCAGTAAAAGATTGTGTAGAGTCAAGCTCTGAAGAAGACCCCAGGGCTGAGTATAGGTGGGAGATGATGTTCGACGGTTCGTCCAATTATAAGGGACATGGAGTAGGTGTTGTTATAATTAATCCTGAAGGCAGCTACACCCCTTTTATAGCCAGGCTGGATTTTGGATGTACAAATAATATTGCTAAGTATGAAGCGTGCATTCTGGGTCTGGAAGTTGCAATCGATCTTGGAATCTGTTTTCTCGAGGTTATGGGTGACTCTGCTCTAGTCATTTATCAAATCAGAGGCGAGTGTGAAACAAAATATGAGAAGCTTATCCCTTATCAGGCGTACGCTTTGGAGTTGATTAAGTGTTTTGAGGAGATAACATTTCGTCACGTGCCACGTAATGAGAATCATGTGGCTGATGCTTTAGCGACACTGGCTTCAATGTGGCAAGTTAGATTTATCAATGAAGATCCAATAATTAGTATTGAAAGGAGGACTGAGCCTGCCTATTGTCAGTCCATTAGAGAAGAATCAGACGGCAAACCTTGGTTCCATGATATTTTGAACTTTCTAAAGAAACGAGAATATCCAGCCAACGCCTCTGTTCTTGATAAGAAGACTCTACGAAGACTATCAGCTAAATTCTTCATCAGCAATGGTGTACTGTACAAAAGGAATCATGATATGGTTTTGCTAAGATGTGTCGATAAGAGAGAAGCAGACTTGTTAATCCATGATATCCATGAAGGAGCTTTTTACACCCACACCAATGGGCATGCCATGGTCAGAAAGATTTTGAGGGCTGGATATTGTTGGTTGACCATGGAAGCTGACTGCATTCAGTATGTTAGAAAATGTCATAAATGTCAGGTTTATGCGGACAAAATGCACGTTCCTCCTACTCTGTTAAACGTGTTATCATCACCCTGGTCGTTCTCTATGTGGGGCATTGATATGATTAGGGCAATCGAGCCTAAAGCATCTAACGAACATCGTTTTATTTTGGTGGCTATTGATTACTTCACTAAGTGGGTGGAAGCTGCTTCATACGCCAATGTGACTAAGCAGGTAGTTGCATGCTTCATCAAGAACAACATCATTTGTCATTATGGGATCCCCAATAGGATCATAACTGACAACGAGACCAATCTGAACAAAAAAACCATGAAGGAACTGTGCGACAGCTTCAAAATTGAACACCATAACTCTTCACCGTATCGTCCAAAGATGAACGGAACGGTCGAAGCTGCGAATAAGAACATCAAGAAAATTCTTCAGAAGATGGTCAAAACATAGGTGTTGCCATATGAACTACATGGGTACAGAACATCAGTTAGAACTTCAACAGGGGCAACCCCCTTTTCTCTGGTATATGGGATGGATGTTGTCCTCCCCATAGAAGTTGAGATACCTTCTTTAAGGATATTGATGGAAACCAAGCTGGATAAAGCGGAATGGGTTCAAGAAAGATATGATCAGTTGAACCTAATTGATGAGAAGCGTCTGACGGCCATGTGTCATGGTCAACTATACCAGAAAAAGATGAAAAGGGCATTTGATAAAAAGGTCCGCAATCGGGAATTCCGAGTAGGCAAATTGGTACTTAAAAAGATTCTGCCTTCACAAAGAGACGCCCGCGGAAAATGGGCACCCAATTATGAAGGACCATTTGTGGTCAAGACAGTCTTTTCAGTAGGGTCTTTATTTCTTACAACTATGGATGGTGAACAGCTTGCGCACCCTGTGAATGCAGATTCGGTACGGAAGTATTATGCTTGAAAGACGTCTCACCTATATCCGAGAGTCCCCAGAGAAGTCAGCTGTTAGAGTCTTAGTCCATAGAGTTTGTTACTGGTCATTGAATACAATGTAACCCTTGCCAAAATTGCCATTTTGTCGCATTTGTAATATTTCATGGGACTCTGCTATTTGGCAAGTCACATTTTTCAATGAATATCAGTTATGGAGCCATTTTTCTTGATTATTGTCATCTTTATTCTGCAAAACTTTGTCATTTTTCACTTGATTTTGAAAACGGAAATGTTGCAACTTCTAAGAAAACACAAAATAAACTAAGTTTTACTCTGGAATTAAGACGTTCTGGAATCAAGTTGGTGCAGGAAGAGTTAACAGTACAGTATTTCCTAGCATGGATCTACCATCTCCAGAGGAAAGAAGATTGCCCCGGTTATCCTGGATGTTTGGGTTCCAGGGTGTTGGCCTGTGTTATCCTTTCTTCTTTCTTGTTTTGCGTTGTTCGCGTCGTTTCTAGCATATAGCTAAGCATATGCATCATACCTTTGCCTCTTTGCATACTTGTGCTCTGTTTTGCTCGTGGGCATTTTGTTGGTGCCTGTCTTTATTTCCCCATGAAGTAAAGACATTCCCGATTTGCCTTGTGTCGTGCTTGTTCGGTCTTAACCTTTGTGCGCCGGATTGGAATCTTTAAACCTTTACTGTTCTCCGAGAAGTTTAACGTTAAATATCTTTAAAACTGTTCTCGTTTGAATCGTGTCAGACTTGAACTTGGAATTTGTTTGAATCGTGTCAAGCATCGTATTTTCGTTTTAAAACTGTTCTCGTTTGAATCGCGTCAGACTTGAACTTGGACTTTGTTTGAATCGTGTCAAGCATCGTCTCGTGTTTTAAAACTTGTTCTCGTTTGAATCGTGTCAAACTTGAACTTGGACTTTGTTTGAATCGTGTCAAGCATCGTCTCGTGTTTTAAAACTTGTTCTCGTTAGAATCGTGTCAAACTTGAACTTGGACTTTGTTTGAATCGTGTCAAGCATCGTCTCGTGTTTTAAAACTTGTTCTCGTTTGAATCGTGTCAGGCTTGAACTTGGACTTTGTTTGAATCGTGTCAAGCATCGTCTATTCGTTTTAAAAACTGTTCTCATTTGAATCGCATCAGACTTGAACTTGGACTTTGTTTGAATCGTGTCAAGCATCGTCTATTCGTTTTAAAACTGTTCTCGTTTGAATCGTGTCAAACTTGAACTTGGACTTTGTTTGAATCGTGTCAAGCACTGTCTTCTTGTTTTAAAACCATTCTTGTTCGAATCGTGTCAGACATTGAACCCTTACCTTGGATTTTTGAAAACTTGCTTTAAGCTAAGCTTTTCTTGGAACAAATTTCTTCAACCTTATAAGACACCTGTCTGGTGCGCAGGTTTTGTCTCTATCTTCTTGGCTTTTCTTGAAGATCCCATTTTGAACTCTTCAATTTAAGATCCCCAGGAAGTCTTTGCTTGTTTGTCTGTCGCTTTCAGGTTGATCCCCAACAATCAGTTTTTTCTTTCTGGTTTCGTTCCCAAGAAGAGCGTGGGTTTGTTTTGTTCCCAGAAGTCTATCTCCCCGGATCTTTCCCTAGTGGAGTTTGTCTGTGGTCTTTTCCCCAGTGTTTCTTTGGAGTCTCCCCGGTGGGTCTCTTTTGTCGGTTAGCTTGTATCCCTAGTGAGGTGTTTCTCATGGATACTAGCTTTCTTCCTTCCCCAGTGAAGCTCTGTGATCTTTTTGCTTCCTGTTTGCCCCTTGGTGTCTTGTTGTGTCTGCATTTTTCTTGCATCTTCTTGGCATCATGTTTGTTGCATTGCATGTGTGTGCATCTGCGGGCAAAATTTTCGGTTATCTGTATTTAAATATCTTTCACTATTGATTACATGAGGATCTTCATCTCTCATGTCATCAGGTGAAGATATTTTAATAGGGGCAACTGTTGCACCCCAAATTTTACCCTCATTTTTCTGCTAATTGTTATTTTATTATCTTTCTCATTATTCTAATTTAATAATTATCTTAGCTTTTATTTGTTTTGTGATTAGGTTAATTTCAATTTGGCCCATTTTATTTTATTTATATTTGAGTTGTTTTAGTTTTATTTAATTTAAATTAATCCTAATTTAAGTCAAAATTTAATTAACTAGGTTAATTATCCATTTAGTTTCTTATAAATTAATTCTTAATGTAAATATTAAGTAGCTTGTTTATTGTTTTCAACAACCATTTTATTCAACTAAGAGAATGTGCCCAAATAAGCTTACCATGACCAATTTCATGTTCCAATATATTATTTTTGGTTTCTCATTTCATTGCCATCAACCAATGAGAAGCAAGGTTGGTATGTGTTTGACTTTTCAACCATCCCCTCAACCAATGAGAGCATGACACGTGACATCAAAGAAACCAAAAGAGAACCAAGTTTATTCTCCTCTTTCTTTCTTGCTGAAGAGTTATGGATGAGAAAGAGAGATTCAACGTATTTTGTATCCACTCAATTCATTGAATCCACTTCAATCACAATGTCGTTGGCGCGAATTCCCCATTTTGAACTCTCCACACCCTTTCCTTTCCAAGCTCGACTGTGTGTTGTGCAAAAAGAGGTTCAGAGAAGATTACCAATTCCAGCATACGACCTGCTCCATCTGCGAATCTGTCCACGCTACCTCCAACCTTTGCTCCATTTGGTACCCCTCTCAATAGCATCAATGGAAGAGCTCTGAATTCATTCACAAAGTGATGAGTATGACCCTGCACTTCTGAAATGCCACAACGTGTTTATCTCCCAGGATTGGACCAAGTTTGAATTTCAAACGAAAACCCTAGTTACTTACCTTATGCCCACCAGATGTTTGAGGAATTGACCCGACCCATGATGCCTCTCATCAACCCAATGCCTTGCCTATTTAAAGAAGTTCATTTCAGTTTTGAGAACACCAACAATTTCTACGAAAACACACTAAATATTGGAGTTCAAAAGAGAAGGGAGCGAGGGCTAGCATCAAGAATTTGTGGTCAATCCAGAGAGAAGCAAGTTCAGTTGGTAACTCTCATTTCCTTTAACTTTAATCTATTCATGTGTTCATGGTTTGAATGTTTTAATTTTGTTTTGATGGCTGTTAGATGTTTGTCATGATATGCTTTTCATCTCTTTGAGCCTGTAATGTAGGTATGAACTTTAGTGTCCAAGTTGTTCATGTTACTAACCTTAAAATGATGTTGCGCATTTTGTTTTGATGTTAATACATAAGTTCTTGTTTCCATTGAATATATGTGATGGTATGCTTGGTGGCCTTTTGGAAATGTTTGTGGTACCTTGATGGTTGTATCAACAGTCGTTTTGAATTTGTGATTTTGTTTCCTCTTGATTCTGTTTAATTTTGTAAGGTTTCTCTGTGTATCATGTCAACTGTCTATGAGAGTGAAATGACTGTTTTTATGCTAGCCCTATGAACCTATGCTTTTAATTACTTGAGTGTTGTATTTACTTTGGATGTTATCATTTGTTTCGTGCTCCTGAACATGTAAGTTTACAGTGCCATGTGGTGGTTATGCTGTCAAAATATGAATGCCTCTATGTGTTTGATCACTGATATATTTGGACTCTCATGAGTTTGTGTGAGTTTACTGTGTAGAGGTATACCATGCTGATTAAAAAATATGAAGCTTTGATGTGTTTTTTAGCTTATCGATGTATATGGATCTGTGACTGTCTTTGGATGTTTGAGATATTGGAACTAGATGTTTAAGTGAGTTTTGCATCTTGTTTGAAATTATTATTCCATCTCTGCCCTATATATATGTTTGTATTGATCATGCCTTGTTGCACATTTCTGGTCATATGCACCTTGCTATAACTCTACACTTGCATCATGCTGTTGTCCTAAATGTGTGGGTCAGACTAGTAAGTATCTCAATATGTTGTTCACATGTTCGTCGTTTGATTTCATGATGTTGTCCATTGGTATATACCTATGTTGTTTTTTTGTTAAGTCTTAA
The DNA here is from genome assembly GCA_022829125.1 of Lathyrus tuberosus. Lineage (NCBI taxonomy): Eukaryota > Viridiplantae > Streptophyta > Magnoliopsida > Fabales > Fabaceae > Lathyrus > Lathyrus tuberosus. The sequence continues at coordinate 3,313,319 of JALAZF010000494.1, forward strand.
TGTCCCTGATTTCTGTTTGTAAAATGATTACAATCTCATTGTGGTATAAACTGTCAAGATTAATACTTGTTTCTGTTGACATATTTTAATGATGTATGTACCTGAACGTAATATGACCAACATGTGAACCTTTGCGCCCTCTTGAAATGCTGGTGTACCTTTAAATTATAGAACATTTGAATTTGTTTGTTTGCTGTTGTAATGATGGTTGAGGTTAAGAAGTGATTCTTGGCATGTTTATCTTTTATACTAATGTTGGAGCATGTTTGTATACACGGTTTAGTCTTAACCTTGCTTATGGATGATTGAAGTTTGATAGTCTGGTTCATAGCTATTGCTTTACCTGTCTATATTGTTGTTTAAAAGTATGATTAAGGCTGGTTTATATGAATTGGCAGCCATGGACTTATGTTACCTTTTTGTGGATTGATTATGTGGCATCTTGTGGATAGAGGATGAATGTTAATCTTGTTTGTATGGCCTTAGTATCACTCATGTTTGGTGTCTCAATGTTATGCACATTTACACTACAATTAGAGATTAGGTTATCATGCCACGAACCTATGTTTAGTTTTGTTTCTTACTCTCTGCCAGTTCCTTGTGAATGATTTTTGAGACCCTTTGTCTTTTTTTTCTTAGCACCTGTTTTGAATGAACTTATGTCTATGCCAAGTTTGCTGAATTTATGTTGGCATAAACCTGTCTGTATGCCATCTATTTGTCATCTACATGTTGTACCTATGTTTGAATGTATGTTTGCATAAACACTGTGTTCATGAAGTGTATGTTAACTTTGATATGCTTTAACATGATTCCTAAGCTATGCCATTGTCTGTCAAATGATAACACTTGAGTAAATGTTGATATGCCCTAATTCACATCTCCCTATAATATGTGTTGATCTGTTAAGTGCTTAGCTACTCATGCTTTGTTTCGCATAGTTTTTTAGTTCAAATGTTATTTGATCCTCAAATATAAGCATGTTGTTGTTGTTGTATGTTTCCTATTTGAAATGTTCTTAATCACACAATCACACACCAATCACAAAGTTGTTCTCAGGCTGCTACTTTTCTGGTTCAAATTAGGCATGTTCATGTTGTTTTTCTTTAGTTTTTTAGTAATGATGCTCTGTTCTGTCAGACCTGAGGTATGCTATAGGTGTGCCAATTTGATTTGAATGTTGTCAGTAAGTGTTTTATGTTTGGCTGCCTGGTTGAAACTTTCTCATTGATTGATCATTATCCAAGTTGCCATTCATGCTAAAGTTAGGTCTTTTCTCCTATCTATGTTTAAGTATGTATGTTCTATATGCTTTTGGGCTTCTCATTGTCAATAGTACTTAGTCTAGCTGCTTTGCACATTAACTGTCTGTTTGCTATATCATTTACTCTTGGTGTGTTGATCATGAATAACTATGCATTGGATTTAAGTTTGGTCATTACTGATTAATGCTTCTGGCTGCTATTATGTTATTCTGTTGCATGCAAATTACGTGTATCCATGCTCATATGCTTTGTCTCTAAATTCTCACATGACCTTGAGGTAGCATGAAAGTTTTGGTGTGACATCTCCTCTCTTTTCTCAGCTTTCTTCTACTGACTATTATCAGGTTATATGACAACCATATCATAATAATTTTGCTGTTGTGATGAATGTTTGGTTTCCAATAATCCCATGCTCATTTCTTTTGCCTGTAATGCCTCTTTGCTGCAAAACGAATTCTTCTGATCCCTCTTACTTGGTGGCTATTTTGGTGTGTCGTTTGATAGGGTTTGGTGTAAACACATTACATGTTTGAAATCTTGCTTCCCTACTGTTTAATTTGGTTCTTATTTTGTTTGATTTGGATGTGTATTGTTTTAGTTACACTTGCTTGAACATGGCTGTGCAAACGCTTAAGAACCTGAACCTTGGTAGAAGTTTAGGGCACGCATGTTTGGTTTATTTGGGGACATTAACTCATTTCGCTTTATATATTTATCAAGCTGTATAATGTTTGGATGTACACGTCGTCCCAACGGTCACACACTATGCACTCCTTCGTCTTTCACTTGCCTTGCACAGGTTCGATCCTGCGGATCAACCCTTTTTTGTTTTTCTATTTTTTAATTTCACCTTGTTATTTTATGCATTGCTTGCGTCTTGTATTCACCGTGCGCGCGCAGCTCAGATGGTTGGGGTTTTGGCCATTTGAATCCTAGGGTGTGGGTTCAAACCACGCATGTGCCATTTCCTTTTTTTACTTAAGATCTTTTCTTTTATTTTGGTATTAATGCAAAAACATTTTCTTTTAGAAAATCTGAATTTTATTTTAAAACTCCATATTTATTTCACTTAGTAATTTATTTTCATAATGTGCCATCGAAAAAGATTTATTCTTTTAATGTGAATTTTTCCACTTTCATTATTTTGTTTAAATGGTTGAATCTTCTTTATAACCTTATTGATCTTTTAATGTTTAACTCTTTTTTGATTTATCCTATTATTTGATTGTTGATTTAATTTGTGATTGGTATTGTCTAAACTTGGAATATCACCTTAATTAATCTTTTATTCATGATTACATGTTGCTTTATGATTTGTGTTATATTTTCTCAAGATTAATATCTTTGGTTTGCCTTTGTCTAATTGAGGTCTTGATATTTATCTCATGTCTACTCATCATGAAACATGTTGCCATCTTCATGCTTATGTTGTTGTTTCATTCTTCTATGACTATTATTCTTGATTTCAACTGTTTTTCCCCTATTCCAAAGGAAGGTGAAATATGTTGACTCTTAAAGTCATAGCCCCCATCTTAACCTAAGAAACCTCTTAGGAGAAACCTTATTTCTTAGCCTCATCAGAGCCATAGAAATTACAACTAGCTTTAGGAGAGAGTTCCTCAACTCTTAGTGATATTCATCATAATGAATTTATCACTTCCCCTGCTAACTAACCTTTAGCATAGAACCCTTTAGCAAACATAACATAACATTAACAAGAGGCTCCCGTAGAGTACTACGGACGTTTAGGGTGCTAATACCTTCCCTAGGCGTAACCAACCCCCGAACCTTAGATCTTTCCCTTTAGTTTTTTCTAACGATCTTGAACCTTTCCTTTGGATAAATCAAAGTCGGTTGTAAAAGAAAATGATGCAAATTAATTAATAATTTGTTATCCGATTTTCACCGCAACAATAAGGGATATGGATTTTTTGGGATAAAACTCTTCCTCCGAGAGTATAAACAATGGACAAAGGGATTTAAGGGATAGAACTCCTCATCTAGGAGTATAAACACTAGATTTAAGGGATATAACTCTTTATCCAAGAGTATAAATAGTGGATGGGATTTAGGAATAGGATTAGGGGGTAGGAATAGGGGCGGTTACTCTGATCCTTCAAATTGAGGGTACATAGGCATAGGGTTGCAAACCAACCCTAGCGAGTACAATTAGAAAAAAACTTAGGTTTTATTTTCATTTAGACGAACAAACATGCCCTAAACTCAAAGGTGGATCCCATTGAGTACAATGGAAGTAAGGGGTGCCTAACACCTTCCCTTTACTTAACCGACTCCCGAACCGTAGGAATCTCTACCTTAGGATAGGATATTTAGGTTTATCACTATTTTCCTTAAAAAATATGGTGGCGACTCGAATATTTTTGCCGGCCGCGACAGCTGGGATGGCTGCCATTCATCGGGTGACGTGATTATGTAATTCATGAAGATTTTATGAAGGTAAAGTGCTTCCATTTCATAACAATTAGTAGATAATTTTGCTGATTTCCCGTATTACATCTCCATGACAGTCCCATTAGTTTGACATATATGAATAACATCAATTCAGTTTAATTCCAACTAATGCTTTTGTCATGTAGGTTTCTATCCCAAATTCAAACAAATGCAAGACAATTCGAATCAAACGCATCCAATAAGGTTTTAAACTTATGTTTTGGTTATACATACACCCGTAATTGTTTAACTATGATTTATTATTGCTTTTGCATTTTCATTTAATTACAACATCGATGACATTTCAACATATTTGTAGTCTTTCATATTTAAACAATGTTGTGATATGACACAGAATTTACACGCAAAGCAAATATTTGTTGAAAGTGAGCTATTATTAGTAAAGAATAACTGAAACTAAGTATTGATGTAAATTTATGTGAAATGTATTATTTAAAAGTAATGTTTTTTTATCACAAAGAAGACTTTAATTTTTACTTAAACCTTTTTTAAGTTTTTATTGTTGATTTGATAAATATTTGTTAAATTTAATTAAAACTAAATTCAAAATAAAAGATATTAATGTAATTAAGTGAGAAATTATTAATAAAGAAATTTAATTAAAAATAAAATTCAATTTAAAAGATATTAATGTAATTAAAGTAAGATGTTATTAGTAAATAATAACTAAACCTAAATATTAATGTAAGTTTATGATATAAAATTAAACAATAAATGCAATAATAATATCGTAAAAGGAAGGAAAGATTGTTTTTGGTGGGGTCAATGCCAAAAAATGTTTCTTCTCATTATACGAAAATAGGAAGGAAAGGTAATACAAATTACTATAATAACTTTAATTCATTTTTATAATAATATTGCTACTTTGAGTTTCGTTTTATTTTATTTTTTACTTTAGCTATTTTGAATTTTTGTGATGAAAATAACTACTTTAAACACAATAATCAAAAGGCAGAATATAATTTTATTATTTATATTATACTATTATTGTCTTTAGAAACATCAAATAATAATTTGGTCAGTGTCGTAAAAATATTTTAATTGTGTGTAAATTATAAATATTATACTCTATTTAAATCTAAATTATATTGTAATTATTAATGAGATTAATAAGTTATTAATAGTAAATAATAAATGTTTAATTATATAATTAAAAGAAAATACAATCTTACCTAAAATAGTTGAAAGATAAATATCAATATAAATTTTTGGTAATAATATTAATATTAATATACAATGTTGTTTAAAATAATTGCCTAAAACAATGCAGAATATAGTCAAGTTTAATAATAATAATAATAATAATAATAATAATAATAATAATAATAATAATAATAATAATAAAATACAATTCACTTTTATAGGTCTATTATTAAAGATAAATGAATATTTAAGTACAAAAGCCAACTACAACAGCACTATTTATTAACATTATTATTAAAGTAAACACACTAACTCATTGTGTTTTGGTACTTGATTTTTTCTTTAAAAAATGAATATACAAAGATGATTATGTTATCGATAGCATCTTAATAGACTACATTATAGAGTTTAATTCATTATAGAAAGGTTGAATAACTAAGAGTTATATTGCAAATTATTTTACTCATATTACATTTTCTATAGCATAAATTCTTCTATAAGTTATTCTTTATATTTGAAGTGTTCACATCAAATAAATTGAAAGACAATATGCTTCTTCTAGTTGATTATTTAACTTTAGTGGAGCTATAAAGTATAATGATTGGCTTTTCTTTTATAATTTTGAAACTATAAAAGATCAATCTAACATCATATATGTACTATTGTCTATAAAAAATTAGAACTTTACATCGAGTGATCTTGACTTTTACTGTATGTAACTTGTCTTCTATTTAATATATTGCGAAAAAGAAGTGTAATACTTAGAATTGTGTTTTCAAAGAAAGAGATATGCGTTATAAGTATTATTTATATATTGTATTTACATTACAAAAGTAAATCAATAAATATTATGTCTTTATTCACTGAAGGTACCAAACTTAAAGGTATTGAACCACCTCCACCAAACTGCTTATATATACATTAAAGTTTTTTTTTTATAATTTTGATTTTTTTTTATAAGCAAAATTATATTATATATTAGGACACAAAATAATGCCCTAAACAATTACACAAAGACCGCTATCTAAAATCGGGCCTACAAAAATCAAGGGGTGCTTTTACCCACGTGTAATAGTTACAATTAGGAGCATTTGTACCCTTCTTTCCTATCCACCACCAAGAGAACAAAACGACTCGACTAGTAATAGAATCGATGTCCCAAAATTCGTCTCTAAACATAATGTTATTCCTAGACGTCCAAATAACCCAACATACCAATATCCATAGCTCTGCCGCGTTCCCTATATTAAGTTTTTTCTTCGCACACCCGTCCATCCAAAATGAAAAGTGATTAATGGCGTCCCCTAAAAGGAATTCCTCAATTCCTAGCCATCTAAAAACGAATTTCCACACCATCACAGATTTATGACAACAGAAGAAAATATGTTCAGAAACTTCCAGCTGTAAAAAACAGAACGAACATACCAATGCGTGTTGATCGTTTATAATACCTCTATGAGCAAGGTTCTCGTGAGTTGGAAGTTTATTGAGAAACATCCTCCAACCAAACACTCTGACTTTGTGAGGAGCTTGAGCTATCCAAACCAAGTTAAGCGTCGCTTTCAAATTCTCCCCACAACTCCAATGGTTCATACATTCGTAGTTCTGCAGTAGAGAATATAAAGAAGAAACCGAAAATTTCCCAGAATTTTCGTGCGACCAAACAACCTTATCCTTTTCACCTTCAATCACCATAACATCATTCAGCCCGGCCAGGATGGTGTTAACTTGGTTTTGTACAACAGCAGGGACGCTGTCTTGGAAAATACGCAGCTGCCACTTCCAAATTCCCTCTAAAAAAACACCATTTTCGGCAACCCAACTCTCTTAATTTGAAACTGTGTTCCATACATCAGGATATAAGGAAGCCAGTGTTGATGAGTCATTCCAACGAGCACTCCAGAACGGGACTATAGCACCATTGCCAACTTCATATGACATCAAATCAGAGAACTGTTGTCTGCTACAAAAACCTGCAATTGTAAATAAATCTTTCCACCATAAAGATGGTGGAATCTCATACTTAGATAACAAGCCAACATGAAAATCAAGAACAGAATGTTTATATCTTCGGCGAATAAAATCACTCCAAATGAATTCTTCTGCAGAAACAAATTTCCAAACCCATTTAAAAAGCAAAGCACTCCACCTGACCCAAGCCACACCTTTTTTGGCCATTAAACCATTCCAAAGAAAATGTTTTTGAATTGTCGAAAGAATACGGATTACTCGACTAGGGAGATTATAGAAGGACATATAATGTATTGGAAGATTTGCTAGAACGGAGTTGATTAGAGTGATTCTGCCACCGATGGAAACAAACCGACCATTCCAAGAATTTAGCCTGCCTCGCACCTTATCAATCAGTGGTTTCCAAAACGAGAGAAGTCTATGGTTACCACCAACGAGAATTCCGAGAAACTTAAAAGGGCCAGCTGAGATTTTACATGATAGATAATTTTCTGCTGCCAAAAGAAATGATTCATCCAAATTAACTCCATACAGAGAACACTTGCTGAAATTTATGTCATGTCTAGATACCAAATGAAATCCCTTCAAAATTGCCTTAATTGCCATAATATTCTTCCAAGATCCATCTCCCACCAGCATAGAATCGTCTGCGTACTGAAGAAGATGTAATGGTGTATCAAGATACGTCTTAAAACCAGAAAAGGTTCCATTCTTCACAGCCCGGTTCAGTAACACCGCAAGGCCCTTAGCAGCAATAGTAAAAAGCAACGGGGCCAACGGGTCGCCTTGTCTGAGACCACGAGAAACCTTGAAGTCCTTTGTGGGGCTCCCATTAACCAAAACCGAAGTGTAACAATTGAAGACTCCATTATTCATCCACATCATCCATTTGTCTCCAAAGCCCATAATCTTCATAACATCGCGCAAATAATTCCATTCGACACAATCGTATGCCTTAGTAAAGTCAACCTTAAGAAGCATTAACTCACTCTTAGATCTTCTGGCTAAATCGATAACTTCGTTTAACAATAAGACGCCGTCAAGGATATTTCTTCCTTTGATGAATGCCGATTGAGAATTTGATATGATACTACCAATTATGCCTTTGAGTATATTTGCAAGGATTTTCGCCACAACTTTGTAGACTACACCAACTAATGATATTGGTCTATAATCATCCAAGTTCTTCAAACTGTCGTTTTTCGGGATAAGAACCAAGAAAAAAGAGGCAAGAACTTTAGGGAGCTTCTCACCCTCAAAGAATTCAAGGATGCAATTGGAAAAATCATGTCCAACTAAGTCCCAACACCTTTTGATGAACTCAAAGGTAAAACCATCAGGCCTTGGGCTCCGGTCTCCACCACAGTCGAACACAACACGTCTAATCTCAATGAAGTCAACCTCTCTATCAAGCTCCACTCTGTCATGAACTGATAAACGTTTGAAACCGTTGCCTCCAATGTGTGGAAGAGGCCTATAGCAACTGCAACTACTGAGTCTCTTTATAAAATGATTTTTGACAGCTGTTTTAACCCCATCCACATCTTCGATCAGCCTATCGTCAATTGAAACAGAAGAGATTGCGTTCAGATTAAGACGAGTTTTCAAGGCAGCATGAAAATATTTAGTATTAAAGTCCCCGTCATGCATCCACTTCGAGTGAGATTTTTGCCTTAAAATGCTTTGCTTGATCCTCAGATTTTTCCATAAATCGTCTTCGGCTTCATTCCTCTTAAGAACCTCTTGGGTGGCTAACTGTTCTTTCTTCAACTCAAACAAATCCTCCACGTCGTTAATAATGCCTACATCCATCTTGATTCTAGTATCGATCCAGCCAAAAATGTTTACGTTCCACCATCTCAACTTCTCTCGCAGAAATTGGAATTTTCTGGAGGGAACAAAAGAGGCCTTCCCATTCACGACACAGGTTTCCCATTGCTCTTTCACAAAAGACATGAAACTAGGGTGATCAAACCAACACGACATGAATTTAAAGGGTTTAGGTCCCCAGTTCATAATTCTAGCTGTGAGCCAAACGGGCCTATGATCAGAGACGTCGCGCTCCCCAAACTTCTGAACTACCGAGTTCCAATCATTCAAAATTCTTGGTGACACAAGAAATCTATCGAGACGACAACACGACCTACCTTTTGATTTGAACCATGAAAACTTACCCCCAGAAACAGGAGGATCTACACAACCACTTAAACTTATGAATTCTGCAAATTCAGCCATATATCTTCTCTTATGACTCATGCAACCAACTTGTTCGTTCGGTTTCCTAATTGCAATAAAATCACCTCCTATGATCCACTCTCTAGCATCTGCTTTAGATTTTAATTCAAGAATCTTGGACCAAAGTTCCCTTTTTTTCTTTAATGCTACAAGGTGAGTACACGTTTAAGAGATAAACATTTCTATCGAGCCACTCAACCTGAATACCCAGATAACCTTTCCCATTGAAGCTACAAATTGGTTTGAACATTCCTTCTTTCCAAATAGTGAGCACCCCACCAGATAATCCAACAGAATCACAAGCCGACCATTGAAAATTCCTATTCCCCCATATGTTATACACCAATTCGTCAGTCATGGATGAACATTTAGTTTCCTGGATAAAACAGGCTTCACCGCCACCACTCTTAATACTATTGCTGATTCTTTTACGTTTAAAGTCGCCCCCACACCCTCTGATGTTGTATGAAACTATATTCATAAAAAAATCACTAGCTGCCGCCTTCTTACACTTCTTGGATTTTCTCTCTTGATATTCCATCCTACGTAAAATGGACTCAAATACTTCGTCATCTTCTTCCGCATCAATGCTCAATTTTTTAATAGAATCCCAAATTCTCGCAGGTAGATTTTCCAACTTTTTCTTAATACGAGAATTACTATTAAGAAAGCCAGACTCTCCAATTGAATTATCTATTGAAGGAGAATTGCAATGACCCTGAGACGAAACTTGGTTAGCAACGTCCCCTGCATTAATACCAGAATGACGTGAAGGGGGGATCCAACAGGGAAGGAGGTCTCGGCTTGAAGCAAGGTAGCATAATAAGATGGTTTGAAGGGAATTTTTATCTTCTGATAAATATCACCAATCAACAACTTCTTCTTCTTGGGAAAAACCTTCAAATTCGACTCAGCACCCAAACTTACAGGTCTGCCACCCACTGGTTCAGATTGTATATTCAGGATCTCCACATCAGGTGTGCTAACGAGACTAGATGTTTTATCCTTCTCTCTGCCCTTCGCAAGAACAACGGACCCAAGTTTTCGATTTATGACCTCTAAAGAACATGGCACATGGACTTCCTTGGAATACACATTATCACTACTCCCCATACTATCTTCAGACTCGATGGAAGAAGAGTCTCTGTCTTGAGTTGATTGATAAACAGCTTTAGTATTTTCTCTTTTATCTCTTCTGATCCTAGAGCCAACCCTACCACCAGGTCTCACTAACCCTTGAGAGTCGTTCACATCTTCACACGCTATTGAATAATCTCTGAGATTAATCCCACCCGAAGTGTCACCTTCAAGAATAGGTTCAGAATCCTTTGACTGGAAACTAGCAGAATTGAAAACGTCCAGAAGGGGATCCTCCTCCTCAGAAGTAGATTCAATTTCTTCATAACTATCCTCTTCGAATCGACTCTTTTGCATCATACGATGGTCCCTCAGAAAAGGTCCAAAGGAATCCTCGACGATTTTGATGTGAAAAGAAATATCATTGACATCAATTGCAATAAATTCATTGAGATTCAAAGCAAACTTCGTTCGAATTAAAATACGCGCAACATCCAATCTGGTTTGTTTCTGCGTATCCTCATCCATTTTGACGAAATCACCGATGGTACCAGCAAGAAAGTTAAAAAATATTTCGCCCCAAACGTGACACGGTAAACCAAAAATCTTCACCCAACTGAGCCTTTCCTGTTCAACATCAGATGGAGACCACGGATGAACATCAGAGAACCACTTACCAACCCACTCTTTGTCTTCTTCCACCAACTTTACGATATCACCCTGATTCTCTTCTTCCAGTAAGCAAAGATGAGTCCTCATAGGTGTGACTTTAATGTTGAAATAGCCCTCCATTTGGAAGGCATCTATGACATCAATGGCCGACCCTGGGCACTCCAGAACTCCCACGTCGGCTTGAGTGAATCTCTCCAAATCTTCGTCACTGACAGTGAAACTCAAATGGGAAAACTTGGGCTTATCCCCCATAAGGACAGGGTTCTGATTTCGTCTCTTCCATTCAACACCCCCTCTAACCTTTTGAGCATACGAATGACCTCCCTCACCTCTGGCATTGTTAACAGGTTTTGAAATAGGTTTAAAGACAGGATCATCGAGCAATTTCTTTGCCTCTTCTCCGTTCTGCAAATCCGTATAACCTCCAGCGGCGTGTACTACTCTGTGAAATCTGGGTAGGTTAACAAATATCTTATGGCCATTAAGGATAATACTATCCAGCTTAATGGCGAAAAGATGTTTGTCTTCAACCTTTTTAAACCTTACGAACCCAAATCTTTTCCCCCTCCTATCTGTTCTTCCCGGAATAAACACTTCTAAAACTAATCCATACTCCTTAAAAGTGTTGAACATGTGTCTTGCATCATAATAATCTAGGAATTCAGTGAAAAAGAATGTTGATGCATCCCGTAAATCAGTATCAATGCCTTTACCTGAGCTGTTCTTCCAGATAGACCTTCGGCCTAAAACAGCGAGACATCCCTTCTTCTTCGCAACCACCTCCTAAACCCCTTGCTTCTCACCGGCAATCTCTCTTTCGCCCATAGCGAACCAAAACCCAACACGAATCTGAAATATCAATCCCAACTCTGAGAAACACCACCGTAGGACACCGAAGAACGACTTAGAACCACAAAACCAAAGTTGGTGGGAATAGTACTATAGAGGAAGATCCACAGGGAGGAAGGTCCCTAACTCTAAGGTTAGGACTTTAAACCAAACCCTACAAATCTACAGAGACACTAAACCCAAGAACGATGGATGGGAACTAAGATTCGACCACGAAATGAATCACTAAGTTTAATGTACTTGATACATAATTTCTGTGGAAAAAACAGACAAGGGAATGAAGAAGGAAAGGAAGAAGGTAAAGAGACACAAATATTTTTAGAGAGAAGGGAGAGCTTCTCTCTCTAGATGTTCAGTTTGACTTTTTTGTGAATTGAAAAGTTACATTAAAGTATTTAATATTCTGATCAACTCTACAACACTACATGCAATATACTCATTTCTCATAAATATATACCTGCTAAAGTAACTTAAATAAATTACTCGACAATGACTCTTCTTAATGGCATGGCAGTGACAAAATATTTTAAAAGTAATATATATATATATATATATATATATATATATATGTGTGTGTGTGTGTGTGTGTGTGTGTAATGCCCTGTATAATATATATCTAGAATAATACAATACAAGCACTTTATTTGGTACTGACACATCAAAAGCGCCTAATGGCATAGTTCACATACTTGTCCATTTCTAAAACATAAAAACACTACATGGCACAAGTCATGGAAACTAGCCAAAATAATAAAAAAACTAAGAATAATATACAATCTCCTTAATTGTATACAACAAAAGAATACACAGCGGAATAAGCTTAACTAAGCTTCTCTTGAAGCATCCGAGCATCGCCCCACTTATAACCAAACCTGCACCTGAAATAAAGTAACTATAGTGGGATGAGATACATCAAATCTCAGTGAGTTCCCTATCCTATAGATTCTCTCGGCTGTACAAGGTTATATCAATCCTAACTCAAGTCAAAAGGGAAGGGAAGTGACTTTGAGTACACACACACTATATGGAAACATGCCATGAGTTCATCAACTCACAATATCACTAATCGGTAACCATGCCAAGGCATCCCCTATTCCCGTCCTCTTCTACGTCTAGAAGTCGACCCGGGTCATGGATCCTTGCAACCTACTTGACATACGAATGGATACGGGTTCTACGGGCCATTAACCGTTATGAACCGTCACTTTACACAGGCCTTATACCGTCAGAAGCATTCACCCAACGGGCGCCATTCGTACAGCACGAGGAATCAAACCTGCCAAGTAGCGGTGCACATGTTTCAGAGGAGCTTGAAACCCATGAAACGCACTCGCAAAAATAACTGGTTACGATTACGTGATAACACACAAACGTGATTGTATTCGACAATCACAAGGCCATAATGCCTTAAGGCCACAAACGCCTTTTCTCAAAGAACACAAAGGTTCACACACATGTTCCATACTAGTGTTTCATAGATCTATTCACAACCTAGAATTATAACAATCTTACTCTACCATTTGTTTTGGGGTAAAGTTTCCTCACTCTTCCTAATTCATATTTTAACATACATATATATACAAACATGTTTGACAATAAGAGCATAGGCAAAATAATCATCAATCGCATAATGGAAACAAATAATTTAACAACAATTACCCACCATTAAACGATAAAAGTCGACAAAACGACACTATTCCAAAAATCCCGACATAATTAAATCGGCCAACGATCTTAAAACCATTTTAATAAGAAAATACATTTTATTAGCTTTCCAAAGATATCAAGAATGTTAAAAATGGATAGCCGAGTCAAAAGTTATGGACATAACGAGAATTGGTATCGCGAAAAACATAATTCTGCACCCTCCTGACCGTACGCGTATTGTCCTAAGCCATACGTGTATTTCCCAAAGTGATATGCGTATGGGCAGAGACTGCTTTTCCTTCAAAATTCCATTTAAAACTCCAATACGCGTATTACCTCAACCCATACGCGTATGGCTCCCTCCCATACGCGTAACGCCTAAAATGCTTCATTGCCATACGCGTATTACCTCCTCCCATACGCGTAACGCCTAAAATGCTTCATTGCCATACGCGTATTGCCCAACTCAATACGCGTATTGCCTTGCGTGATACGCGTATGGGCCGAGGAAATCCAGAAAAATTTCCTGCATTGTTCCCGTTACGAATTTCTCCCCAAAACCCCTCCAATTCTCATCTAACCACTTCCAAATCACAATATATCAATCCAAATATGTTCCAACACAATTAACAAGTATTTTATGCAATTTATATCAAATTTTGTCCGTTAGAATTCATTTTTCTCAATCTAACTTAAGTTCAACTCTTATATTTCTAGACTTAGAGTGTTTAACTAGAACCCACCTGGTAACCGAAGAGGAGTTTGGAGAAGATGATGAAATGATCCACGTTTCCTTCCCTCTTTTCCCTTTTTCTCTTCTTCTCTTCTTTCTCCTTTCCTTCTTCTTCTTCTTAGTATGCTTCGTTTTCTAACAATATATATATACATAATCATTAATATATAATATAAATCCAACAGGGTAAAATATCTCCAATTGATATTTTGTCGTCTCAACCCAATTGATCAATTATTAGAATTTCCATAAAATTACTTTCTCGGGTTAATAAATATTAATCCGTCTCTTTAATAAAATAATTAATCTCTTCGGAGTTCACAAGTTGTTCTATTGATCCCAATTGATAATACTTAAAACACTTAGAATATTCCATTAATCCAATTTACCAAAAATAGAGCACATAGATACTCATCTGATCTCATCTGATATTCAATTGAGCATTTAGATAATACGGGGTATTACAGTGTGTGTGTGTGTGTGGCTTCTTTGAGTCTGTCATTATTGCTTAATTTTAGAATTAGAAAATTGGTTGGATATGTTTTATGATCATAGGTGGCAGGAAGAAGCCTGTTCCAAAAGGTATTGTTTAAGGTAACCCAACAAACCACAGAGTTATTCAATTGAAGTTTCAGAGAAGCAAGAGGTCACTTGCTGAGGAGCGTGCTGGACGTAAGCTTGGAGGCCTCAGGGTTCTCAATTCCTATTGGAAGGGGTCTTTATCCATTGACAATATTTATGACTTTTGAGGAGCACAATGTTTTGGAATACTTAGTTCTTGCTGGTGATCATTTGTATCTAATGGATTATGAGAGATTAATATAAGCACACAGGAAAAGTGATGCTAATATCACAATTGCTGAATTTTCACTAAATATGTATACAAAATTACCTGTAGTAAAATATAAAAATTATAATTTCAATAAGTCGTATTAAATTTGTATGACCTCTTGTGACAAAGTACTACAAGAACCATCTATGATTCTTATCTTTCTCCAATGACCATCTATAATTAAAATAAGTCATATTCTGATTAGTGGTTTAGGAGGATCTGATATTCATGATTTCATGTCAAGTTTCTTGTCTTGGTTGTACTTCATTTGGTTGCTTACATATTATTTCGAAAACGGAGTGACACTGCCAAAAAGAAAAATAGAATAACTTTGTTTGGAGTTGGAAAAGAATACATGACTTCACAAAGATCATGTCTGAGAACTTGTTAAATTCAGGAAATATAACATGTATAAGTATTATTTAGTCAGATATGAAATATTTTATGAAGTGATACGGGACACAACCTGTTAGATCAAGACAACAAAGCATGCATAAATACTGCAATCCATATGCATTTCAGTACAATTGTATAGTACACAATTATTTATATCCCGTGTTCATAGATGGCTCTTAACACAAAATTATTGCAATCCATATGAAACACCAAATTAATATGAAGGTCGTCTTCATAGATGGCTCTTAAACATTAGAATTATTTAGAGATAATGTTAAAAAATTTGTACCTAATAGATATCTTAGATTCAAGAATTGCGGACAAAAATATGATCCAATACATTATCCAAAAGATACTTGTTTTTTTGTAAAGTTTCAAGAAAAATCCAGGAAGAAGGAGATCATTGAAAAACTTAAAAAATTTATCCAGTTGTTAAAATTTATAGGAAATAATTCAATAATATTAGAATAGGGAGATATAACACATAATCTATAAGTGACGAGAACACACAAATAAGTTATTTACCCAATCAGATCAAACTCATCTAATATGGGGTAGATAGAAGCTCTCTATTTTATCACTCTATAAGAATGTTTACTATAGATTACAAATGAGTTACACAAAAACAGTATTTCAAGTTTTCAACAAAAAATCATACTTTCTACCAAAATATTTTTCAATCGCTTAAATTCTCAATACATGAATCACATAATCTATAGTGTTTATAAGTGTTTCTCAATCTCCTAAAATAACTCCAAGGGTCTTTCAATTCTAATAATCCTTCTATTTACATTTTTAAGTTTTTTCTTACAAAAGATTTCCCCACACGTTTTTAAGTTTCTCTTACCAAGAATACAATGATTTCCACTATGGCGCACTAGTGTCTAGAATACAAAACACAATTATTAGCGACGTGATTTTCATGTCACAAAGGTGAAAATCTCGTCACAGACGTTAATTAGCGATGTGGAGAAACACAAGGCAAAAGCACTTGAAACGTTTTTGCCACGTGAAAATCATACTACAACTTTGCCACGTGATTTTCACATCTCAACACTTTACCACATGAAAATCATGTCACAAAATTATGTTCTATAGCAGATATGCACAATAACAATTTAGAAGCGCAAGTTAGGTTGGTCGGTTTGCCATGTCATTTTCATAAATCAGAAATGAGTTTTGCGTCGTGTTTTCCAAAACACTCATTTGAAAATATTGTCATTAATTAGCATCATGTTGGCCACGACGCATATTAGTTTTTTTATTAAAAAAAAATGATATAATTAATTTCTATTATTAATTAAAAATATTAATTTTTTGATTAAATTCAAAATAAGAAATATAAATTTTTTTACAATTAAAATTATTATTTTAAATTAATAATGAAAAATACCAATATTTTCAAATATTAATTAGAAATATGAATTTCAATTAAAAATAATTAAATTCAAAATAATTAGGAATATTATACAAATATTAATATATAAAAGTAAAATAACAATAAAAAAATCAATCAACATCATCATCCTCGTCATCATCCATAGCTTCACCCACATCATCATCCATATCACCACCCATTGAATTATTTGTTTGGTTCCCTTGTGAGAGCAATTGTCGCATTATTTCCTCCATCTCAATTTGTCTCTTCTTCATTACCTCCATATGGGCATTTATTATCGCCTTATGTTCTGCCGCCTCGGGTCTCTCCTCTGTTAGCGCCATTTTCACAGTGTTTTCATCATTTGAGGTGTCAATTGTGGTGGACGTGACGTTCCTTCCCCACCACAACTCTTTCAAATAAAAATCGATCCCCTAATGTGTAGTTCCCAGCCAAATATTATGAACCAAAAAAACACATGTTAGGTCCTCTCCTGCCATTTACTAAACTCCAAATATTAAGATTCACAAGATCATGAATTGAATTTTAACTTATCAGAGTATACTGAGAATTTTGAAATAAAAATTCTACGAGCAATTTCTGATAGTCCTCCTACACATACAAAAAATAATCTAAATTAAATATAGTTTAAATAATTTAGTTAGATACAAGAATTAAATAAAATAAAATAATGAAATATAGCCATGTGACTTTCACACCACAGACAACATTAAATTAGTTGCCGCGTGAAAATCACGCCAAAATTTTGCCATTAAATATTCAAATACTTGTAACAATTTATTCATATACGAGAATTAATTTAAATAAAATAATACAACATAAACAACTTACCAAAGCTAATCTCGTACGTTCGTCAATTAAATCCCTCGATTTTTTGGTACGAGTCTTTATAACCTGATTATTTGTTCGTAGTGTCTCCCGAAAACCTTAGACTAATTAATAAAATTGATTTTAACTAAAAATATATAGTAAATCAAAATATAACTTACAAAATTAGTTATAATTACAATGTCTCGAGCATGTTCAACGATATGAATGCTTCCAACTGAATTGAGGTGACCCCTATTTTCAAATGCTCTCATTTTCTTTGCAATTTCAGATGTTGCCTTAAAACCAGGTGAATCCAAAGAGACAAAAAGTTCATCAAAAACTTCCTTTCCTATTTAGTTAGGACAAACACCTAGTTTTTTCCAACCATGTATAGCACGCCGTAACATGTCAGAAAGTCGTGTTGTTGTTCTGCCCCGCCAATTTTTTCAATCATAGCCTTGTTAATTACTTCCCACGTACAATTTTCCTGCAATGTTGAATGACATTCAAATATATTTTTAGTAATTATAATAAAAAATAAAGTAATTAAAATAAAATTAACTTAAAATAAATACATTATACCTTAAATTTGGTAAACCAAGCATCTTGTTAACCCTTGGAAAGTTCTTGAAATCTGTTCCAAGATCTTTTATACATTTGAAGAATAACATAACTTATACATTTTCCAGCAACCCGACTCGGGTCGAACTAAACAACAACAATTTGAATAAGTATTATTAAATCTAAATAATGACAAAATGTTTACTTTAATTAAAATTTTATAAACTAGAAACTGACGATTTTCCACTAGGCCAAATATATTATCTTCCATCAATCATCTCATACTCACCACTCGAATGTGAAGTGCCATCCTGCTCTTCATGGATGATGAGGGTATGTGTGAAGGATGTGGAGTATGGGGTCCCATAGGATCCGTGGATGGTGAGGGTACGTGTGAGGGATGTGCGAGCTGGGATCCCCCAAGATACATTGACAGTGAGGGTATGTGTGAGAGATGTGGGAGCGAGATCTCCCATGATACATGGATGGTGAGGGTATGTGTGAGTGATGATAAGGGTATCGATGCATGAAGGATGAGGGTACCGGTGTAGGATCTGGATAGCTAGATCCCATAGTCTGCAAGTATGGAAAGATATATCCATGAGTCTATTGGTATGGAAATGTAGATCCCCATATGGGCTAATGAAAGTTGGATTCCCATAATGGAACATATGATATTCATGAGGGGAGAGTAGTGCCATAAGAGGTTGAGAACAAGCCATAGACATGGAGTCTACCTGACTCTATAAGGGAGGACACATGGCCAATTGAGGTGCCTCACATACCGTTACCCTCAGACGTTGATGAAGGGTCTTCTTACCCTTATCCTTCTCAGCTCGGAGTGAAATTTTATCTATTTTGTGAGAATACACATATAATAAATTAACATAGCATATACAACTAAGATGCACAAGTAAACTTCATATTCAAGATGCACATGTAGATGTTCCATAGAGTCAAAAAAACCAGGCGCAAATAATTGTTTCAACTTATAGAGAATGACTAGATTATTTTGGTCCAACTTAATGATGTCATCCACTCTTAAAGTTGACGCACAAGTATCTTTAAAAATTGACTAGTTTTAGTTAGTGGGTTAAGCACAAGTTTTGGTAGTGAATCGAATGCAATTGTAAGCAATCGTTCCGTGAAAACATGGCAATCATGACTTTTAATTTCATGCAACTTCCCAGTGTTAGAGTTGGCACACCTTTCTATGTTTGTAGCATAACCATCATGTATTCTCAATTCGTGTAACCATCGACAAATTGCTTTAGCTTCTTGGAAAGTTAGACTATAAGTAGCCTTGGGTTTTAATAATTTTCCATTCGATTGAGGCTTCAACTCCAAATCTATTCGATTACACCAAATTTCCATGTTTTTTGTAGCCTTCTCATTATCTTTTGTTTTGCCTTGAACATCAATCAGTGTGTTAAATACATTATCAAAAAAAATCTTTTCAATATGCATAACATTAAGATTATTTCACAATAAATTATCTTTCCAATATGGAAGGTCCCAAAATATACTTCTTATTGTCCAATTGTGTGTAACCCCATATCCTTGAATTATTCATGCTTTACCATTATCTGTGAATTTTGGTAGTTCACAAACATGGTTCCATACTTCACTTGGTAACAATTGAGGGGGAGGAAAATTTGTTACTCGCTCGTCTTTTTTGAAATCATTCTTGTTTCTTCTAAAGACATGATGTTCTGGTATGAATCTGCGATGACAGTAAAACCACGAAATTTCCCCCTTTTTTCCAACGTAAACGCCTTGGTGTATCCCATGCAATGCGGACAACCCATTTTGCCATGTATACCCCAACCAGACAACATGCCATATATAGGAAAGTCGTTAATACTCCACATCAAGGTAGCTCACAAAGCAAATTTTTATTTAAAGGATATATCATAAGTCAATTCTCTAATCCACAAAATCTTCAAATCATTAATTAAAGGTTGTAAATATACATCGATTTCGGCCTTTGGATGCGCCGATCCTGGAATGAGGCAAGTAAAAAACATGTATGGCTTTGTCATGCATATCTCAAGAGGGAGGATGTAAGGGGCTACAATAAATGGCCAACAAGAATATCCATTTCCCGACGCTTGTATGATGCCATGTCATTTGACTTGCACTGTGAATTGAAGCAAACATTCTTTTTAACCTTGGTATGATCGAAAGATAAAATATGGACGTCACTGCTACGTGTTTTTGCTTACGGTACTGTGAACTTTATATCTTGGACTCTTACAAAACTTACATTCCTCCAACACTCCATCATTAGTACCAAACTCATTGTCATAAAACAGCATGCAACCACTAATGTAACAATCAATCTTTCTTACTTCTACACTCAACTTCGACACCAACCTTTTTGCATCAAAAAAATTGTATGCAAGTTGTCTTTTGTAAAAGTCGCGTCAAGCATCATTTTTGCGAAGAATTCCAAACACTAATCAGGAAAATTCCACTTTGACTTGGCGGCGAAAAATCTCACACACGTTGATAATTTCACTACAAAAAAAAATTGTTGTTTGCCACGTGAATTTCACGTCACAACATTGAAATTCACTTCACAACACAGTTTTTGTGACGTGACCATTCACGTCGCAGGAGGCTGTGTGGCAACTTTTTTGCCACGTGAAATTCACGTCGCAACTTTTCCACGTGAATTTCACTTCACAACATTCTGCACATATGTCAGCCATGGTTCAGTAGTAGCAGAAGGCGCAGACGCCCATTAAATGTGTTGTGAAGTGAAATTCACGTGGCAAAGTTGTGAAGTGAATTTCACTTCACAAAGTTGCGACGTGAATTTCACTTCACAACTTATTTTTATTTTTATTTTTTAAATTAAAAACCTTTTTACGTTTTAATTAATAAATATATTTTAATTTTAATATAAATTTAATAATTAATATATACTATTCCAAATATATATTATTCTTAAACATACTGCTAATAAACATATATTATTCTTAAACATACTACTAATAAACATAAACACATATTAAACATAATATTAAACATGTACTACATATACTTTAATATTAATTTAAAATAATTTATCTTAATTTATACTAATTTATATTAAAAAAATTTATAATTTAATATACTTTAATTAGAAATTTTGTTTTTATAATTTAATATACTAAAAATGAGTAATTAATAAGTTTAATAAATATTTTGTTTTAAATCTGAAGAAAAAAATTGGTTAAATAATAACAACCCAATATATATATATATATATATATTTAAATTTGAAAAAAATAATAATAAACTGCTTAAATACCTCAATGAAGATAAAACAAATGCTTGAATCTTGAACTTTGATGCTTGAATCTTGATATATCTTGAAGAAAAAAAATTAACAATTTTTATTATACAATAAAAAAATCAACACAATATTTAACAAATATAAAACTAAAAATTAAACTATGTTAAAATACCTTTTGAGATAGATTCTATTGGAGGAAGAATAATAATATTTGAAGATGGAAGCTGAAATTTGAAGAGGAAAGGAATTGAGAGAAGGAAATGAAGAAGAGGAAAGGAATTGAGAGAAGAAAATGAATAAGATGAAATTACTAAAGTCTTAATAGTCTGGGCGAGAGAGAGAAAAATGTGGAAATAATATAGACCATTTTGCCACATGAATTTCACGTCGCAACTTTACCACGTGAAATTCAAGTCACAACAACATCCCAACATTCAAAAAATTATATAGTCTGGACGAGAGTGAGGAATGTGGAAATTATATAGACCATTTTGCCACGTGAATTTCACGTCGCAACTTTGCCACGTGAAATTCATGTCACAACATCCCAACATTCAAAAAATTATATAGTCTGGACGAGAGAGAGAAATGTAGAAATTATATATGTAACACCCCCAATCTATACCCCCCAATTAACAAAAGCAGTAAAAGAAAATTCAAAATTTCATCAGAGTATATTTAGAAATTCACAGCATAGACCGAGGGGCCACATCAAATTGAAACAAACATACAACACCTACCCATAAAGATATGCAACACTCGCAGGTAGCAAATAAACAGAGGAACTTAGTTCCTACTACCCACAATTCAAATACAGAATAAAGCGGAAAATCTATACTGAATCTCATATATATATGTATATATATATATATCATAAAAAGTTTGCCATACATCAAGTCTTACATGCACAAGCCAAAAGATATATATACATATACACATCAAACTACAAAACGATCCCCCGGACTACCCGGTGCCACATATCAGAGCCGACCGACAAAAGAATGAAGTTCTAAGCTTCACAAAAAGACCTCCAGCATCTAATCTGCAATGCCTCATAGAGCATTATAAAACAGCGGAAGGGTGAGAAAAACAATCATAATATAATTGCATACAATTATATATAACACACAAAAAATACACATATATACTGTTCTCGCCACAACGCACACCAGAATTCAAACACAAAACAACACAATGTGTATTTCATATTTCCATCATCAAAGTATACCAACCATGCACAATACAAGTATCACCAACACATATACATATATCAATTTTATCCACAATTCCACACATAAACACACCATTAATGATTTATGCAAATGCAAGAGACCGACACAACGACTCTATGCATATGCACATGCGGTACCGACTTCCATCATGTTCTCAACACCAGTTCACTCAGGACCTATTGGAACCATCGCTCGTTACTTAGTGTAACTCCCCGTCGGGCATACGATGTTCCCCGTCGCTTTCGGTCCTCTTTGTATAAGGCTCACGACGTTTATGGATCGCTTTCGGTCCTCTTTGTATAAGGCTCACGATCCGATCGCTCACACCCCACATGGGCACACGATCGTCTATAACCATCGCTTTCGGTCCTCTTATTTTTAAGGATCACGATCCAATCAGATCGCTTTCAATCCTCTTATTTTTAAGGCTCACGATGTTATAGCAGATTCCCTCTGGAATCAATCCGTCACTCAGGACGTCACAAGAATGCATATCATAATGCTCAGCATACAATGACACATGACATTCAAATGCACACATATATGCAACCATCTCACTTAACATAAATCATGCTTTGCAATTCAAGCCCAAAACAATGCCTTTATTTTCCATACGGCCAAAAACCATCATCATGCCATCTAAACACGTGCATTTATATCATATAATCCGCACACAAGTCATACAACTATATCTCAAGCCTGTTGCGTAATAACGCCTCAAATACACACAGTTAAAACGGTAAAAGTCGACACACAACACATTTCCAGATTCTCGACATAATTAAATCGGCTAACAATCTCAAAACCATTACAATAATAAAGAACATTTCACAAGCTTTCTAACGCATCAAACCACACCTCAAACCGACTCACGGATCAAAAGTTATAAGGAAAACAAATTGGGAAAAACTGTCATGTTCGCAGAGCGAAGCTCCTAGTGAGTCCTTCGCTTCTCCATTCGCTGTGCGAATGTCCTAGCGAACAGTGGAAGAATGAAAAATAGCCTAGAAAATTCCCAATGTTCGCAGTGCGAACCATCCAGCGAATGCTCGCTATCCCATTCGCAATGCGAATCCTCCAGCGAACAGTGGCAGAATGAAAAATAATACAACGTTCGCAGTGCGAACCTCACGCGAACGCTCGCCACTCCTTCGCTGGCCATTCGCAGTGCGAACCTGCGATTTCAGCAAAACCCAGCAGCGCACCAGTTCATCCAAAAATGATGTTTTCTCAACCAAAACATTTCCAAACCAACCTATAACAATTAGAACATAACTCCATCATGGTAACAAGTATTCTACTACGTTTACACCGATTTTCGACCGTGAAACCATCGATATCACATTATATTTCTCATTTCAACCTAGAATCCAAAACTAGGGAAAGACAATAGCATATGCAAACACATACATACATAATCATACACAAGCATAAGATAATTGAGTTTCACACCCTTACCCGATTTAATCGTGTTCTAGAAAGTCAGTTGATTGATTTCCAAGTTTTCTCAAATTCTCTCTTTTTCTTCTCTTCTCCTCTTCTTTTCTCCTTCTCTTCTTTTTCTTACTATTTTTCTCTCTTTCTATTTTCTATTATATTCTAACTTAACAAAATAAATCAAAATGCCCAAAATACCCCTACACTCAAACATCTCGCAAATGTTCCCAAAACGCGATAAAATATATTCACGATGAAAAATAACATATTTTCACATAAAAGTCAGAAATAAAATAATATAATAATAAAATAATCAAAAACGACTCAATTAAATAAAAACTGACAAAACTGGGGCATTACAACTCTCCCCCACTTAGAAATTTTCGTCCTCGAAAATATACCTGAGATGAACAACTCTGGATACGACTCCCGCATCCGACTCTCCAACTCCCAAGTCAAATTGCCCTCAGCAGCGCCTCCCCACGCCGCTTTCACAAGTGGAATATCCTTGCCTCTCAACCGCTTCACCTCGCGATCCAAAACCCTAACTGGTAATGCCTCCACCGTAAGGTTCTCCCTTACCTCAACCTCGTCCATCGGAATCACATGTGACGGATCTGGAACATACTTCCGAAGCTATGAAACATGGAACACATTGTGCAAATTTGACAGATTCGGCGGCAACGCCACTCTATAAGCCACAGCACCCACTCTCGCGGATATCTGGTAAGGACCAATAAACCGAGAAGTAAGTTTCTTCGATTTCAATGCACGACCAACACCCGTTACCGGCGTAACTCTCAAAAATACATGATCGCCCTCTTGAAACTCAAGATCTTTTCTTCTCCAATCATGATAACTCTTTTGCCTACTCTGGAAAGCCTTCATTTTCTCACGAATAATCTTCACTTTTTCCGTAGTCTGTTGCACCAGCTCTGGTCCAACTACTGAACTCTCACCTGATTCGTGCCAACACAACGGTGTTCGACATCTTCGTCCATACAGTGCTTCAAACGGTGCCATTCCAATACTCGAATGGAAACTGTTATTATACGTGAATTCAATCAATGCAAGATAACTATCCCACGCACCACCTTGTTCAAGAACACAAGCTCTCAACAAATCTTCCAAAGACTGAATCGTTCTCTCCGTCTGTCCATCCGTCTGCGGATGATAAGCCGAACTCAATCTCAATTTAGAACCCAACGCCTTCTGTAAACTTTCCCAAAATATCGAGGTAAACCTCGGATCTCGATCAGAAACAATACTCAATGGAACCCCATGCAACTTCACAATCACACTGATGTAAACCTCAGCCAACCTCTCCAAAGTAAAACTGATGTCAATCGGAATAAAATGAGCCGATTTAGTCAGCCTATCAACAACCACCCAAATAGCATTATGCCCTCGCTGTGTATTCGCCAACCCTGTCACAAAATCCATGGAGATGCTATCCCACTTCCACTCAGGAATATCCAACGGTTGCAACAAACCACTAGGCCTCAGATGTTCCACCTTTGATTTCTAACAAGTCAAACACGCATACACAAACTGAGCCACTTCTCTTTTCAATCCAAACCACCAGAAAATCTTCTTCAAATCTTGGTACATCTTATTAGCTCCCGGATGTATACTCAAATTACTCCGGTGTCCCTCCTCCAAAATCATCTTTTTCAACTCCACATCATCCGGAATACAAATTCAACCTCGGAATCTCAAAACACCATTAATATCCACTTTAAAATCACTATTCGCCTCTTTTTCTCCAACCAACATCAAATCCACAAATTTCACATCTAGCTTCTGTTTCTCACTAACAGTCATCAGAAAATCATTAGTAATCGTTAGCATTCCAAGCCTTACGCTAACCGACGTCACTTCACATACCAAACTCAAATCTCTAAACGATTCCAAAAGTTCCCACTCCTTAACCATTAAAGCGGACATATGCAACGATTTCCGGCTCAATGCGTTGGCTACCACATTAGCTTTACCAGGATGGTAATTCAAGCCAAAGTCGTAGTCCTTAAAAAATTCCAACCATCTACGCTGCCTCATATTTAACTCCTTCTGATCAAACAAATATTTCAAACTTTTATGATCACTAAAGACTTCAAACCTTGCACCGTAGAGATAATGCCTCCAAATCATCAACACAAAAACCACAGCCGCTAATTCAAGATCATGAGTAGGATAAATCTTTTCATGCACTCTTAACTGCCTCGAAGCATACGCTACGACCTTACCGTCTTGCATCAGAACACCACCTAGACCAATCAAAGACGCATCACAATACACCACGAACGGTTCATTAGGATTCGATAAAATCAAAATCGGAGCTATCGTCAATCTTCTCTTCAGCTCATTAAAACTTTCCTCACACCGAATATCCCAAATGAACGCTTGTCCTTTACAAGTCAACTGGGTCAAAGGAAGTGCTAGCTTAGAAAATCCTTCAATAAACCTTCGATAATATCCGGCCAAACCCAAAAAGCTTCGAATTTCAGTAACAGATCTCGGAGCCTCCCGTTGTAGAGCTGCTTCTACTTTAGATGGGTCCACAAAAATACCATTACCTGAAATCACGTGCCCAAAAAAAATCACCGCCGACAACCAGAACTCACACTTGGACAATTTGGCAAAAAACTTTCTTTCTTTCAAAACCTGCAAAACAATACGCAAATGCTCCGCGTGCTCCTCCCGAGACATAGAATAAATCAAAATGTCATCAATAAACACAACAACAAATCGATCCAAATGCTCGTGAAAAATACGATTCATGTACTCCATAAACACACCTGGCGCATTAGAAACCCCGAACGGCATCACAGAATATTCATAATGACCGTAACGTGTCCTAAAAGCCGTCTTCCGAATATCTTCCTCTTTCACCCTAATCTGATGATATCCCGACCTTAAGTCAATCTTACTGAACACACAAGCACCAACCAACTGATCCATCAAATCATCAATTCTCGGAAGAGGATACTTATTCTTAATCGTCACCTTGTTCAACTGGCGATAATCAATACACAATCGCATACTTCCGTCTTTCTTTTTCACCAATAAAACTGGAGCACCCTAAGGCGACACACTTGGTCTCACAAACCTCTTCTCCAATAATTCATTCAACTGTTTCTTTAACTCAACTAACTCAGATGCCGACATACGATATGGTGCCATAGAAACAGGTCTAGTACCAGGAACTAGATCTATAGAAAACTCCACTTCTCTCTCTGGCAGCAAGTCTGAAATATCCTCGGGATACACTTCTGGAAAATCACACACAACAGGAAACACCTCAAGCGACACTTGACCATCCACCGCCAACGACGCAAACAACCCAAACAACTGAGCTTCATCCGCCAAAAGTCTCTTCAACTCTTTGGTAGATAAGAAACTCGAGTCTTCGTCTTCCTCAAGAGAAGGAAACCTTACCAGCTTATGATAACAATTAATATGAACCCTATTGAACTGCAACCAATTCATTCCCAGAACCACATCTAAACCCTCCAACGGTAACCATGCCAAATCCATATCATAGTCTTTACCATAAATGGTCAAAGGACAACTTAAACAAACCAAAGAAGTAGTTACTGACCTCATTGCTGGAGTATCAATAACCATCTTACCACCCATCGAAGACAACACAAGATTCAAACGCTTCGTGCACTCAGACGAAATAAATGAATGAGTCGCTCCAGTATCAATAATAGCAACTAAAGGAGTACTATTAATAAAACAAGTACCTCTGATCAGACGGTCTGCACTAGAAGTCTGAGTTCTCGCTAATGCAAAAATTTTCCCACTAGCTGGAGCTTGCTTCGGTTTCGGACACTTTGTACTAATATGACCAGGTTCACCACAGTTGAAACACTTCACCACGTTCTTCCTTGCACAATCAGCTGCGACATGTCCTAAACCTCCACAATTAGAACACTTCCTCAAATCTTTCCTACATTCAGACTGACGATGTCCCACATCACCACATCTAATAACATCTCAGAGGACCATACATTCCCCCTCCACTTGACCTTCTTTCAAAATTACCCCTTTGTTTACCCTTATCAGCTGGTGTTACATACGGACCACCACAGAACTGTTACTTCCCTTTTCTCTCGCTCACACTCTTATAGTGCGTAGAACGAGCCTTACTATCCTCCTCATAGATCCTACAACAATCCACCAAATCAGAAAACATCCGAATCCTTTGATAACCAATTGCCTGCTTTATCTCAGGACGCAATCCGTTCTCAAACTTTACACACTTAGAAAATTTCGCGGTCGCTTCAGCATAATGAGGGTAGAACTGCACAAGTTCCACAAACTTAGCAGTATAATCAACAACAGACGTATTACCTTGTTTTAACTCCAAGAACTCAATTTCCTTCTTTCCTCTTACATCTTCAGGAAAATACCTCCTCAGAAACTCAGTGCTAAACACAGCCCAAGTGATCTCCTCCTCTGCAGCTTCCAACACATGACGGGTACTAACCCACCAATCATCAGCTTCTTCCAGTAACATGTGAGTACCCAGTCTCACCTTCTGATCCTCAGTACAATCCATCACTCGGAAGATCCTTTCAATCTCTTTCAGCCAAATCTGTGCACCATCAGGATCATATCTTCCTTTGAAGACAGGCGGTTTGTTCTTCCTGAACTCATCATTACCTGCAGCATTAGGTGCACCCTGCACAGCCCGAGCCATAGCTTGCATAGCAGCAACCAAAGCAGCGTCATTCCTACCAGCCATATTTTGTTCATTTCCAATAACAGCAACTATGATTAAACAAACAGCTCACCCAACACCAAGACCGACAAGGACTGACACAACTGACACGAACCAGCTCTGATACCACTTAATGTAACACCCCTAATCTATACCCCCAATTAACAAAAGCAGTAAAAGAAAATTCAAAATTTCATCAGAGTATATTTAGAAATACACAGCATAGACCGAGGAGTCACATCAAATTGAAACAAACATACAACACCGGCCCATAAAGATATGCAACACTCGCAGGTAGCAAATAAACAGAGGAACTTAGTTCCTACTACCCACAATTCAAATACAGAATAAAGCGGAAAATCTGTACTGAATCTCATATATATATATATATATATATATATATATATATATATATATATATATATATATCATAAAAAGTTTGTCATACATCAAGTCATACATGCACAAGACAAAAGATATATATATATATATATATATATATACACATCAAACTACAAAACGATCCCCCTGAATACCCGGTGCCACATACCAGAGCCGACCGACAAAAGAATGAAGTCCTAAGCTTCACAAAAAGACCTCCAGCATCTAATCTGCAATGCCTCATAGAGCATTATAAAACAGCAGAAGGGTGAGAAAAACAATCATAATATAATTGTATACAATTATATATAACACAAAAAAAATACACATATATACTGTTCTCACCACAACGCACACCAGAATTCAAAAACAAAACAACACAATGTCTATTTCATATTTCATTCACCAAAGTATACCAACCATGCACAATACAAGTATCACCAACACATATACATATATCAATTTATCAATTTCATCCACAATTCCACACATAAACACACCATTAATGATTTATGCAAATGCAAGAGACCGACACAACAACTCTATGCATATGCACATGCGGTACCGACTTCCATCAATTCTCAACACCAGTTCACTCAGGAACTATTGGAACCATCGCTCGTTACTTAGTGTAACTCCCCGTCGGGCATACGATGTTCCCCGTCGCTTTCGGTCCTCTTTGTATAAGGCTCACGATGTTTATGGATCGTTTTCGGTCCTCTTTGTATAAGGCTCACGATCCGATCGCTCACATCCCACATGGGCACACGATCGTCTATAACCATCGCTTTCGGTCCTCTTATTTTTAAGGCTCACGATCCAATCAGATCGCTTTCAGTCCTCTTATTTTTAAGGCTCGCGATGTTATAGCAGATTCCCTCTAGAATCAATCTGTCACTCAAGACGTCACAAGAATGCATAACATGATGCTCAACATACAATGACACATGACATTCAAATGCACACATATATGCAACCATCTCACTTAACATAAATCATGCTTTGCAACTCAAGCCCAAAACAATGCCTTTATTTTCCATATGGCCACAAACCATCATCACGCCATCTAAACACATGCATTTATATCATATAATCCGCACACAAGTCATACAACTATATCTCAAGCCTGTTGCGTAATAACGCCTCAAATACACACATTTAAAACGGTAAAAGTCGACACACAACACATTTCCAGATTCCTGACATAATTAAATCAACTAACGATCTCAAACCCATTACAATAATAAAGAACATTTCACAAGCTTTCTAACGCATCAAACCACGCCTCAAACCGACTCACGGATCAAAAGTTATAAGGAAAACAAATTGGGAAAAGCTGTCATGTTCGCAGTGCGAAGCTCCTAGCGAGTCCTTCGCTTCTCCATTTGCAGTGCGAATGTCCTAGCGAACAGTGGCAGAATGAAAAATAGCCTAGAAAATTCCCAACGTTCGCAGTGCGAACCATCCAGCAAATGCTCGCTACCCCATTCGCAATGTGAATCCTCCAGCGAACAGTGGCAGAATGAAAAATAATACAACGTTCGCAATGCGAACCTCACGCGAACGCTCGCCACTCCTTCGCTGCCCATTCGCAGTGCGAACCTGCGATTTCAGGAAAACCCAGCAGCGCACCAGTTCATCCAAAAATGATGTTTTCTCAACCAAAACATTTCCAAACCAACCTATAACAATTAGAACATAACTCCATCATGGTAACAAGTATTCTACTACGTTTACACCGATTTTCGACCGTGAAACCATCGATATCACATTATATTTCTCATTTCAACCTAGAATCCAAAACTAGGGAAAGACAATAGCATATGCAAACACATACAAACATAATCATACACAAGCATAAGATAACCTAGATCTCCTTCTCTTCTTTTTCTTACTATTTTTCTCTCTTTCTATTTTCTATTATATTCTAACTTAACAAAATAAATCAAAATGCCCAAAATACCCCTACACTCAAACATCTCGCAAATGTTCCCAAAACGCGATAAAATATATTCACGATGAAAAATAACATATTTTCACATAAAAGTCAGAAATAAAATAATATAATAATAAAATAATAAAAAACGACTCAATTAAATAAAAACTGACAAAACTGGGGCGTTACAATATAGACCATTTTGCCACGTGAATTTCACGTCGCAACTTTGCCACGTGAAATTCACTTCACAACATCCCAACATTCAAAAAATTATATTGTCTGGACGAGAGAGAGGAATGTGGAAATTATATAGACCATTTTGCCACGTGAATTTCACGTCGCAACTTTGCCACGTGAAATTCACGTCACAACATCCTAACATTAAAAAAATTATACTGGACGAGGGAGAGAAATGTGGAAATTATATAGACCATTTTGCCACGTGAATTTCACGTCGCAACTTTGCCACGTGAAATTCACGTCACAACATCCCAACAGTCAAAAAATTGTGACTTGGGAATCATGACACAAATAAAAGTGTCAGTCAATTGGCTCCCATCAATTCAGCGTCAGACTTCTTCCCTCCTTAACGTCCTTTTAATTTTTAAATTTCATGTTGCGACGTGATTATCATGTCACAACTAAAAATTTGAAAATTTCAAATCTCCCCCCATCTACTAACCTGTGCACGCATGATTTCTTTTATTTTTTTATTTTACTTTTAAAGTTGCGTCGTGATTACCACGTCACAACATTTTGTTTAAAAAAAAATTCTGACTTTCTCTTATGCTTGCAGCAGTGTCAATATTTTAATAATAAAAATATGTAGCGACGTGATAATCACGTCACAACTCTCTTTTTTTGCCACATGATTTTCACGTCACTATATCACGAGGCTGGAGACAGTTTTTCTTGTAGTGTTTTGAGTCTAAAGACCTCTCAAACAACGACGTATTCATTTCATTCTACAATTGATAAAATATTTGCGGTTCATCATTCAACAATTCTTCCCTATCAAAATCTCTAGGTTCATCATAGGTCACATTCACCCAAAAGCGTCGCCAACCATATCATCAATCAGATTAACTTGTTTAGCATATTTCATATGTGATCGACTACTTGAAGCATGCATATTAGCTGTCTTTGGCACGTTATTCGACATATCTTCTCCATTATATGTCCAAACCCAATAATTTTCAATGAAACCCCTTATCTTCTAATGACCTTCTATTCCTTTAGGTCACTAATTATAGGTCTACATTAAAATTTAAGAGAATGACATCTTACTCCTCCCTCGCTTCGACAACATTCTTGAACAAATGCCCATGTGATAAACCCTTTAACTACTTTCTCAAAATTTGGTTTAAGTGGATGTCTTCCTAGATACAACCTATCGTACATCAAATTACGATAGTACTGATAATATTCCTTATCGAACATTTGTACAATCATTGCCATTTTAACTAAAAATGTGATTTTGATACATCAAACAATTTCGAGAATTTTAATAAAACATTAACCACGATTATTTACAAACTTAATAACCATGCAAAATAATAAAACGTTTTTTCACATTGTCTTAAATATAACTACATTTCATAATATATTTAGTTAAATTGTATTTACTTAAATAAAAATATTACTTACTATATATACTTATTATAAATACTACATTTATACATAGTTAAATATATATATATAAAACTTACTTAAAATTATATATATAAATATATTACTTATTAAATCTATTTACTTACTTAATTTGAAACACTTACTTAAAAAATTTTAATAAAAAACTATACTTACTTAATATATAATAATAATTATATATATATATATATATATATATATATATATATATATATATATATATATATATTTAATATACAATACTTACCTAAAATTATATTATTATAATTAAAAAATTAACTATTTTATACCATTTAGTTATTAAATTATTACTTAAAATTATATTATAATGTTTAAAATTATAATACTTAGGTTTTTCATATAACATATATTATATCTATTCATTTTAAAATTATATATTCTATTTATTATTTTATAACTATTTCATAAGATTTACATATAAAATATAATATATTCTATAAATTATTGAATATGTTTTGTTTGTTCTATAGATTAATTTATACATTAAATATTATTATTCTATTTATTCTTTCTAAAATAATATATATTTAAATATTATGTTAATATATATATATATATATATATATATATATATATATATATATATATATTTTAAAGTAATATATTAAAATATATTATGTTAATACATATTATATATTTTATTAATATCTTCTATATTTTATGAAATATTATAAAATAATATATTAATATCGGAAAAAATAAAAACCTATTAATATACTGTTAATTAATTTAACCAAAATTTATAAAAAAAATTGGATTTATAAACCTAATAAAAAATATTTTCATTTTAATAAACCTAATAAATTATAGGAACATATAAAAAATTCTAAAAAAACAAATCTAAAAAACGGGAACAGTCCAGTAATATTTTTATATGAATTAATGAAAAAATTTAAATAAAAACATTATTTTTTTCGAAATGCAACTTCTTGAATGAATCTCTTAATAACCTAAATTAAAAACAAAAAATGAAAATAAATTATTAATAAAACTAAAAATTCAATTAAATTAAAAATCAAATAAACGAAAAATAAAATAAATAATTTAATATATTGAATTAATTGAATGAAGGTGAGAAAATGTATGGAAGCTTGAGGTAGAAAGAGAGGAGTGAAGTTTGAGGTTGGAAGAGAGAAAGGAAAGCTGAGGGTGAAATGAAGAGTGACGAAAAAAATTGATTATGTGCGTGAGGGGAAGGTGTTGGCACATAAATATAGTCAAGTCAGCGTCGTGTTGTTTTGCGACATGATTTACTCGTCGGTAAAGCTTCCCTTTGGTGGAGGGATCTTTGCACAATCGGTAGTGGGAATTTGGGTCATGATCCAAATTGGTTCTCTTCGTCGATATCTTTTAAACTTGGCACAGGTCTCTTTTTGGATTTTTGGAATAATTGTTGGCTTGGTTCCACTCCATTTAGTTTTCTTTTTCCGGCTCGGTATTCCTTGGTGGTCGATTGTCACGTTAAGGTGGCATATATGGGAGTTTGGAATGATGATCGTTGGGGTTGGTTCGAGTTTTTTCCTGGCATTTTTCTCGACAACTTCGCTGCTGCTCAGCTCACTTATTTGCGGCTTTTATTGGCGCAGGTGCAGCATCAGCGCTTAGTGCCCGACAAAATTGTTTGGTGGAAGAATCCGCAGGGGTTTTCGATATCAAGTGCTTATGATGCCATTTTGTCTTGTGACGCTACATCAACGCACTTGAATGAAGGTATGTCTTTGGCCTTTTCTCGGTTATGGAAATCAAAAGTGCCTAGTAGAATTTTAGTTTTTGGTTAGAGGTTGATTTGGAATAGGCTTCCTATGAAGATGGAGTTATCGAAGCGTGGTATTTTAACGGGCCGTCACTCCTTGGTTTGTCCGTTATGTTTTGGGGTTGATGAGGATTTGGACCATCTCTTTCTTGGTTGTCCAATTTCCAAGTTATGGTGGAATTCGGCGTGCCGTTGGCTTAGTGTGGATGAGGTTTCTTCGGCTTCCTCTACATTGGAGTGTCTTCTCTTGTTGGATAATTCTTGTAAATTGTTATGGTGTGAGGATGTGGGTTGGTTTTTTGGTTTGGTTATTTGTTGGGTTATTTGGAATTGTAGGAATGATATTCTCTTTAACGACCTCGTCTTAGCAAATTTTGATGTTATGGGGTTAATTAAAAAGCTTTCTTGGGAGTGGTTTTCAGTGTTTTTTTAGAGCGGACACTAGGGCCACTTGGGTGGATTGGTGTAATAATCCAAGACTCCGTTTTGTTTAATTCTGGGTAAGCGGGTTTGTTTGGTTTTGTTTTAGAGGTTTGTACCTCTTTTTATCTTTGATTGTACCTTTGGGTTAAGCACCCCTAGTGCTTCTATATAATCCATTTTGCTTATAAAAAAAAAACTCGTCAGTAAAATTGAGATGTCAGAACAGTCATAATACATGCCCAACCATCAATTTAGTCAGTCAACTTTCCCTCTATTTTTTAAAAAGTATTTTGCTATGTGTTTTCCACTTCACTACTTTATTTTTTAAAAATTTTAATCTCTCCCGTGTGAAAACCCAAACGCCTTCTTTTTTTATTAGGAAATATATGTTGTGATGTGTTTGAAACGAAACAATATTTTTTTCTGAATTTTACATCCTACGACCATCTAAAAATCTGAGTTCTATTATTTAATTATTAAAAATCTTTAGTGACATGATTATCACATCGCAACAGTCCTTTTTTATTACGTGATTTTCTAGTTGCAACAATATAACGCTGGGAGAGGGTTTTCTTGTAATGCTAAATGCACTATATATGTTTTTCCCAAACAAAGTGACATTTGAAAATTCTTCAAAATTAGTTTTGAAATAATGCAATATAATAATGAGCTTTCCTCTGTTATATGGCCTAAAGTATTTATTTATGTATACCTAATCTAATTTGGATTTTACCCAATCTATAAGATATTTTAATTCATTACATGTATGGCTAAAATTCTGATTTATAGTTATTTTAATAGGATGAAACTTATAACATTTCATAAGGCCTGTTTGTCTCATATCAACCTAAATATTTAGAAAAAAAAGATAATATTTTTAAAGACAAAAATAATCTAATGATCCCTTATCACCTCTGCTGTTCGTATTGGCGGCTGAAGGTTTGGCACTTATGGTAAGGAGAGCTAATGCAAAGTCACTATTGGGAGTATTCAATATTAACAGGTCTGAGTCTTGTAGCTTGGTACAATTCGCAGATGATACCTTAATTTTATGCAATGGAACATGGAATGATCTCTGGGGTTTAAAAACGATTCTTCGTAGTTTCAAATTAGTTTCTGGTTTAACTGTTAACTTCTCCAAAAGCTGCATTATAGGTGTTGGGTTGAACGATGATTTTATAGACGCTGCTTCTCATTTCTTGCTATGTCAGAGGCGTTCGTTACAGACCAAATTTCTTGGCCTGATAATTGGAGGTAATCATAGAAGGGTTGAGTTTTGGAATCCAGTAATCGATAAATTCAAAAAAAAAAACTTTCATGTTTGAAGGGTAGGCCACTTTCAATGGGCGGGAGACATACTGTTCTAAACTCAGTGCTGCCAAACCTACCAATCCACTTTTTATCATTTTACAAGCTTCCTGTGGCAGTGGCATGGAAGTTAACATCCATTCAAAAAAGATATTTATGGTCTGGCAAGGTGGATAAGGGGTGTAATTCATGGATAAGTTGGAAAAATGTTTGTAAATCAAAGCAAAATGGAGGGTTAGGTGTGAAGGACTTGAAGGCTTTTAATACGACCCTTTTATCAAAATGGTTGTGGAGATTTTTGGTGGACATGAATACTGTCTGGAGACCGGTATTGGAGGAAAAGTAAGGATGTCTGCGTCGCAGGGTAATATTTAGCAGTGTGTGGGGAAATGGTGTCATTCAATCCCTTTGGTGGAAAGATTTGCATCAAGTAATTGATCAGAGCTATCTTGGCAGAGGTTTCAGAAACAACATCCGCTGCAGAATAGGGTCGGGAGACTTGACGCCTTTTTGGAATTCGAATTGGACTGATTCGTTTCTCCTGTGCAACAGTTTTCCTGCGTTGTTTGATGCTTGCAGTCACAAGGAAGCGGCTGTGGGCGACATGGGTGCGTTGGTGGAGGAATCCTGGTGTTTGAACCAGCAACTGATCATTGGGCAGACCGTTCAAGCTGGTAACGCGCTATACTCACATTGGTTGTCTCTCTCCAATATTCTGGCAGGATATTCACCTGTTAGGGGTGAAATTGTTGAATTCATGTGGAACTTGGATAACAATCCATCATTTTCAGTTTCTTCCGCGTATTCTAGCATCACCCAATCTGATGATCTTTGTGACTTGGGGATTACGTCCAAGACGGCGTTAGAGTTTGTTTGGAAATCCAAAATTCAATTGAAAGCCAAAGTTTTAACTTGGAGGCTGATTTTACACAAACTACCAACTAGACAATTTTTGGCCGCCAGGGGCGTAATCTCGAATATTCACGAGACGGCTTGGGTGTTCTGTTTTGGAGTGGTGGAGGACACTAGCCATCTGTTTTGCGGCTGCCCATTCATTTCTCAAGTATGGGAAAGAGTGGCGGCTTGGGTGGGCAAGGATTGGCATGTACCGACTTCCGTAAACGAATCGTTGTTGTCCTGGTTTCTACTTGTGAATAGACATTGTGACTTAGATGCCGCATGCTTTATTTGGATTTCGACATGTTGGATTATATGGTGGAGTCGAAATCAAATTTTGTTTAATGATTATATTCGGGATATTGCAGATATGTTCATTAGGATTACTCACATCTCTTGGATATGGTTGGATGTATGGGGAAACTCCAAAAGAAAGTGTACGTATTATGATTGGTTTAAAAATACAATCCATTTTTTCACTACGGGAAAAGAGGGAAAAGAGGGGGCTTTTTTTGCCCTATAAAAGCGCTGTCTAAGCCTGCGCTGTCGTAGGTAAAGACGGCGCTTTTTTATTTATGAAAAAGCGCTCTCTAAAAAGGAACTTTAGACAGCGCTTATAAAAGCGCTGTCTAAAGTATACTTTTAAAATTTAAAATTTTTTTTTTATAAACTTTAGAAAGCGCTTTTTCCTTCAAAAGCGCAGTCTAAAGGTGCTTTTAGACAACGCTTTTGAAAGCGCTCTCTAATGTATACTGAAAATGATTTTTTTGTATACCTTTAGAGAGCGCTTTTCCCTAAAAGCGCTCTCTAAAGTGTACTTTAGAGAGCGCTTTTTCCTTAAAAGCGCCCTCTAAAGTATACCTATAATTTTATTGGTTTTTTCTACGTATAAAAAATCCCATTTTAGCCATTTTTTTATGCAGAAACCTGCATAGTTTCAAACCAGCATTTCTTATATAATTTCTTGCAACAACAGAATTCTTATACATTTCAAGAAATAGAATTCTTGCAACAACAGAATTCATATATACATTTCAATAAAATTAACATTCACAAGACTTACAACAGAATTCACAAAAGTTACAAAATTCACAAAATTCTTGCAACAACAGAATTCATATATATATACATTAACAGAATTCACAAAATTTACAACAGAATTCTTCTTGCAACAGAATTTTCTTATATTCACAAAAACTAAAATTTACATTCACAAAACTATACATTCAAATAATTTTTTTTAGAAGAAAGAATTCTTCCGTAATATAATTCAATTGTTTCTTTGTGTAAGAAGAACACGCCATATCTTCGAAATACTACATAACAAAACAAAATACGCATTATTTAGTTAAAAATAATAAATTATATGACATATCCGATATTAAAATCCTAAGTTATAAAACCATGCATACTCTAATAGGAATCTCCAATTGTTCCATTTGAATGATTTCTCTCATGAACCTCAAAACGAAGTACCCGCAGTCTATGCCATTACGCTAACGAGGGCACTACACATAGACAAACAAATAAGAAATAATATATAGATGTTTTGTGTTATTAAGTAGCATCACTAATAAGCAATATTGTGAAAATTAATATACCTCCACTTTGACCCATGTAATATTGGTTGATCTAGCCCGTGCTACTCGAGTCTCTCTTTGTGCACGGTATAGTAGTATAACTCTATAAAAGAAAAACGTAAGAACAATGTCACAGAAATAATTAGATATACAAATACACACGAATATTTTCAACAGTCTCACTTACGTGTCAACCACATCCTTCATATTCTGATATGTGGACCAATCAGTATCCAATGAATTAAGATAATAGACCACTTCTGTTATAGGATTAATGGCAACCAACAACCAGTGTCCACTGTAAAGTATAACAAAAGTTTAGATGGATAATTTCTACGCAAAAGATACAAATTAAAGATTAGAATGAAATTATAATGAAAATCTTACCCGTTTCCAGTATTATACGGTAAAAGAAATAGACATTCTGTGTGTCTGGCCGTAAATCGCTCAAGTAAGTGGTCTCTTACTTCAATTGCATTCATACCAATTCTCGATGCATTAACAAGGC
This sequence comes from Lathyrus tuberosus, assembly GCA_022829125.1. NCBI lineage: Eukaryota > Viridiplantae > Streptophyta > Magnoliopsida > Fabales > Fabaceae > Lathyrus > Lathyrus tuberosus. The sequence goes on from JALAZF010000494.1 coordinate 3,352,522, forward strand.
TGCAAGAGAAGAAACGGAATTTGTTTGACAAATCCGTCCCCCGCATGAATTTTTCATACATGCACCTTAAATAAAACCATAATAAACATTAGACTATTATCATTGAAATGTGTAAATAAATTGTTCAACTAAATAAATAATAGATTGATTGGAGTACCAGATGTATGAATGCATAACACCGATGCCTAATTCAGTATGATTGAAAACCTGCTCCATGTCCTCTTTTTCGATTATCTCGGAATGAGGAAAACCAAAAACACCTTCGTCCATGTTGATTTGACGAATAACACCTTGCATCAAATCAGACATTTCCAAAAGTGTACCTAGACACGTCTGAAAGTGAGGTCTACTTTTTTCCTTCACGGTCCGTGTAGGCGCTTTTTTCTTGCCGGTCTGTTGTGAAGGTTGAGCAGTAACCTATCAATCATATAAGTTAGGTAAAGTAGAAAATAATGAATTCGGATAATAGAATAACACTTAAAAGCTACCTCTCTGTGTGATTCAACAGACTCATTTTGTAGCAAAACCCCTTTATTCTTTGCTACGGGTTTTGTAGGAGTCTAACATTACCATGTAAAAAAAAGTAAGTAATGGTTCAGAATGATTTTCAGAATGGTTCAGAATGTTTTGTAAGAATTGACATTTGAATACTAAGAGATTCGTAATGGTTTTCAACATACCTCATCACCTATGCAAATGAGGTCTAACGGCCATGCAACAAACGAACCTATTGCATCCCGCAGCAATGTAACCTCTGAAACCGAGTCTGGTATCGGTAGTAACGCATCCGTATCTAAAGCGATATTAACCGACACTTTCAAATAACCTTGTGGGAGCGGATGATGGCGAAGTAATGCTCCCGCAAAGTTATGCACTTTTCCCTTGCCAACCATGCGATAAGTCGGAAACGACAAATACAGCTGGCAAGATGAAATGCCCTGAAGCAATGATAAATATGTAACTGTTAATATGTATAAAGGTCAAATAAAATAAATGTGTCAATTTAATTAAAATAAATATGTGCTAATTACCTCGGGAATTTTATTTGGAGAATTGATACTAGCTTTGTCACTAGCATCTTTCAAACCGGACCTGCGCCTTTCCGCCTCATATCTCTCTTTATCCTGCTGCAATGCTTGGACTTGCGCTTGTAGTGCCATCACAGTTTGCATGATTTCTTGGGTGGTGGGATTTTTTTTCCTTGATTGCTTATACAAGGATGATGGAGTCACACCAAATCCTTTACCTCTCACCCGACCGGGATACTCAGGAACATTTAGTACTCGACTAAGAATGCTCCTGCAATCATCCTCACTTTTGTCGGCTTTCTTCAATATTAAAGGACCTCTACGAAAAAACATACGCATATAAACATAAAGTGTTTTAGTATAAGTAAATTAAAGACTTAATCGTCAACAAAAATCTAATAACATCAATCATATTTGGTAAGTACCTGTATCTCAGTCCATATCTTTTCTTTACCGGCATCCAACGATTTACTCCTCCAATTATCACTAGTGATTGGAATGTGCTGACGGACAAGTGAACCAATGTATGAAGATAACATTGAACCGTTAGGCTCAACTAGTTGGTTCTGTTCACTCCAATGTACATCAAATCTCATCCCTTTATCTCTAGCACGGATGATTCTCTTCATAATGGTTTTTCCTCTTTTTATTTCATGTTGTAGATTCGAAGCTTCATTCTGAGATTCCTGTGTATCTTGTGTCTCGTGGATGTCTTCCTGGTTATTAGACATTTTACCTGTAAGCAAGAAAAAAACAAAAAGTAAATGACAAATATAAACTCATAAATAATTAATACTTCACTGTTAATGAATACTTACAACTTACAAAGCCTAAGCAAGTTAAAGTGATAATTAATAAACACTGAAATTGATACTTGTTAGTAACAGGTACCAAGTAAATAAACAAACACCGTTATAAAAGAATGATAAGATTCTGAGTTTCTAATTCTAACAAGAAATTGATACTCCTTCCATTTTTAATTAACAGGTTACTTTCACCTCATTCTCAACCCTTTATCTAATATTCCTTCCATTTTAATAAACACTGAAATTGTAATTGAAAACATCTAACAAGATTCTGAGTTGCTGAAAACATCATTAACAGGTTACTTTCACTTCATTCTCAACCCTTTATCTAATATTCCTTCCATTTTAATTATCATATATAGTTGTTTGTTACTATAAAATAAGTATCTAAATAAAAACATGGCTAAGTTGGTACACAAACATCATTAACAGGTTACTTTCACTTCATTCTCAACCCTTTATCTTATATATACCAAACAAGAACAACAATAATAGTTTAAAAATCAAGAGAAATAAATTTATAAACAAAAAACATCAACAAAAACAACGAACAACAGTAACAACGAACAACAGTAACAACGAACAATGCAAGAACGATTTACGGCCAACAACAACGAACAACAGTAACAACGAACAACAGTAACAACGAACAATAGTAGCATGCAAGAACGATTTACGGCCAGCAACAACGAACAATGTTAGAAGTAAGAACAGCAACAACAATGTTAGAAGTAATGTACCTCTTCTTCGTCACGACGGCAGCAAAACGACGGCAATGGCAAAGGGTTTCAGCAGAGAAGAAAGAGAGCAAGCGTCGCGAGAAGAAAATGATTAGAAGCAGTTTCAGAAAATGAAATGAAATGTGTTTTATATTTTAATTAATAATGACCTTAGAGGGCACTTTACTTAGAAAGCGCTTTCTAAGGTGAGGAGACTTAAAGACCTTAGAGGGCGCTTTTCTTAAAGCGCTTTCTAACGTTAAATTTTAGACGGCGCTTTTCAAAAGCACTCTCTAAAGGCTATTTTTAGAAGCCTTATAACAGCGCTTTGTCCTTAAAAGCGCTGTCTAAGGTTTACCTGAAAATGTCAAAAATATAAAAATGAGTCTGGGGCGAGGGGGATTCGAACCCCAGACTCAAAGCATGGCAAACAAACACACAAACCTCCTTGACCAGCGGTACTACGCCCTCATCCATTGTTTAGACTGACTCCATAAATATATAAAATAAGTTCACAACATATATATTTAAATATATTATTTGAATAATTTTAATTATAATTTAAAATAATTTAAATATATTAAATATAATTTGATATATTAATATAATTTAAAGTATATTTTAAATTATATGTTAATATAATTTATATATATTAAATATAATTTAAATAAGTTAAAATGTTTGTATTTAAAACATATATATTTAAATATATTATTTGAATAATTTAAAATATAATTTAAAATAAATTATAATATAATTTAAATATATTAAATATAATTTGATATATTAATATAATTTAAAGCATATTTTAAATTAATATATTTTAAATTATATATTTATATAATTTATATATATTAAATATAATTTAAATAAGTTAAAATGTTTGTACTTAAAACATATATATTTAAATATATTATTTGAATAATTTAAAATATAATTTAAAATAAATTAAAATATAATTTAATATAATTTAAATATATTAAATATAATTTGATATATTAATATAATTTAAAGTATATTTTAAATTAATATATTTTAAATTATATATTAATATAATTTATATATATTAAATATAATTTAAATAAGTTAAAATATATAATTTAAATATATTAAATATAATTTGAAATATTAATATAATTTAAAATTCGTTTCCATACATAAAGGGCGTGGGTTCGACCCCCCCTTTTGCCAAACAACAAATACAGCGCTGTCTCAGAAAATGTTTAGAATTGTTTTATATTTTAATTAGTAAATGACTTTAGAGGGCGCTTTTCCTTAGAAATCGCTGTCTAAAGTGAAAAGAAATTGAGCCCTATTAGAGCGCTTTCTGAAAGCGCTTTCTAAGGTCATACCTATAGCAGCGCTTTTTAAAAGCGCTCTCTAAAGGGATACCTATAGCAGCGCTTTTTGGAAAGCGCTGTCTAAGGTGGCACTCTTTTACATTCTTTTACAGCGCTTTTGAAAAGCGCTTTCTAAAGCCTTTCTTTTAAGGCGTTTTTTTTTAGCGAAATTTTTTTATTCTTTTTAGCAGCGCTTTTGCATAAAACCGCTGTCTTTTTGGTGCTGTCTAATCATATTTTTGGCATAGTGTTTGGAAAGGTAGGAGGTGATTTTCTTATTTTTGTCGGAAATCGGCCGATTTTTTGTATATGGGTTGAGGCACTCCTAGTGCTTCATTGAATATATTTTGTTGCTTATAAAAAAAAAATTAAAATGAGGATGAATAATCATCAAAGTATAGTAAAGAAAACTACTAAACAAAAGAAGTGTCTGAAAGCATCAGAACAAATAGTACAAAAAAATAAAAATCAACACGCAGCAAATAGTACATCCAAGAAAAAATGGTTGGTTGAACATCAAAATGAAATTAAAAAATCAATGTCGCAAATGGATGGAAACTTTTTCTAATTCTTAGTAGGATTGCCAAAATTTTCTATACTAATCAGTATGACAATGAAATGTCTTGAAGGTCTTCAACCTCATCCAATGTGACTCTGCAAGTATTTGCAACTGAAAAAAAATATGCAACACGGATAATTAAGGCAAATAACCAATTAAACAACAAAGAAGAGGAAAAAAGAGTAATCATCAATCTATGTATGAATTCAGAAAAAGAGTTAACAGCTACATGTATAAAAAGGACTGCTATTATATGACCTTAGAATAAATATCAATACCAATCTATAACCGTGACCCTCCTTCATTGAATTCCAAAATATAGCTATGTATCTTTGTGTATAAAAGTTTATTTACAATCTTGTAAGCAGGATAAAAGAATATAAAGTTATAAGTTATAACAATGGAGAGATGAAATAGAGAGCTGAACTCCTGTAGGATCTAACTTTTCTAAGAATCATGGTTTTAACTTGCGGTTGCGGCTGCGGATGCGGTTGCGGTTGCGGTTGCGGGTGTTGCGATTGCGGTCATTGCGGGTGTTGCGATGCGTATTGCGGCCGTTGCGGTGTGAATTTTTATAAGGAGATGTTTGAAATACAAAGTCGAAAAACACTTAATGTTATGTTTTTTCATTACATAATAAGTAAATTGAGTTTTAGGATTCTAATATTTTGATTTTAGATGAAAATACTTGAAGAAACATGATCGAAATTATCTAATACGGTTCCAAACTTAACCAGAGGCGTAATTTTCAAATCACACCGCAATTGCGGTCCGATGCGGTTGTGGAGGCAACCGCATCCGCAATGTTGCAGATGCAATTGCGGTTGCGGACCGCAATTTAAAACCATGCTAAGAATAGTAGACCATATTTATGAAGCCATAAAATCTAGTGCAATATGACTCTATATCTGGTTTTAGATTTGGTAGATTATAGGTGAAATATAATTAAAACAAATAGCACAGATAACATTAATAAGACAATCACGTTTAGAAGATTTGGAAATCTTGATCAATAATAAAATACATTACAACATAAACATTAACACATGCATAAACTCATAAAATAAATTACAACATAAACATTTACACATGCATAAACTCATAAAATAAATTACAATATGAAACAATTTCAAGCAATTACATTTACACAAGCATAAATAACAGTGAATAACAAACAAAGCTATCAACATTGCCAACAAACATAAAATCAGACCTTGTTTATTGTTTCAGCACAATAAATCATAATAAAATGTAAACATCAAGAATCATCTTCATAAGCTTGCATGTTGTCACCAGGGAGTGAAAGTAAAGATTCTGTATACACCATTGATAGGGATCCACGTGAAACTGCACTATCTGGAAAGTGACTGTATGAGGAACCCTCTATAAGCTCTCCTATATCGTTATACCTCAACAATATATTCTCACCATCGGTTCCAATGATATCACCATTTTTTGTAGAGCATATTGGAGAAAATTGATGAGGAGATAGGATTTCCATAGGGAGAACAATAGCCTTAATCCAAGACGAATGCACATTGTATTCTTTCTTCAACCATATTTCAAAACTACTATTTTCACAATCTGTAGCCCATAAACTAAGAAATTCTCCATATACGCACAACTCACAATGATCAGACTTATGCTCTACACCATTTGGATAAGGCATCTCAAAAAGTTTCCTTTCTGTTAAATGAAATACAACAATCACTTCCATCAATGAATCAGAATGTAAAGCCAACCAATGAATAGCCTCATTATAGAGTGATCCTACTCTCGGGTCAATCATGTCGCTCGTAAAATGGAAGTTAGTATCCTCAATTTCCTTCCACTTGTTATCTTTCAATGAGAAATATTCCAAACGTGAAAGATCTACCTCGGCTGGAGTAAAAGACATTGAAACCACTAAGTAATCATCTCTTAAGTGATCATATCCAAAACCATATAGATAATAGAAATAACATAACTCTAACTTTGTTTCAAATTCACCCGGAGCTAAAGGTATTTGCCTGTGAACTTTAGTGCACGGATTGAATATGCAAAAGCTCGAAGAATGATGGAAAAATATAAAGCCTCTACAGGAACTTATAATTTGGATAAGAGATTCAGCTTGGGGATTCAAAAAATTGCACCGTTTAACAAAAGCATTCTCTAAGTCAAGATGTTCTTCGAAATCCATAGATGTTGTTTGTTGTAAATCATTTGATATGAACTCAATTCTACGAGTGTGTGGTTTAATTTGAAAATGATATTCGGCAAAATTTGGATCAGAGATAAGAGAAAACCACTGTTTAGAAACGCATTTGAAACGAATAAGAGACTTCACCGGTAAGCTTAGAAGGATTTCAGTTATCAATTCTTGAGGCACATAAGGTTTAAGTGGTGTTGGTGACGTCGTGTTTCTTCTCTTCTTCTCCATGCGTCTTTCTCCTCTTCTTCTTTTTCTCATTTTTCTCTGCACCAATAGCATGAAGTTCATGAACCTTCTCATTGTTTTCTGTCCGAACAATAATGTTAACCATAAACACAGAAATTGCAAATAAAAGGAACTGGGTGAAGGTTATATTTCGGGGTGTCGCACATTGTTTACTAGTAAAGTCTATCTTTTCTTTTTGCAAATTAAAATAAAAGGTAAATTCTTTGTTTTATTGGTTAAATGCATAAGTATCCAAACAAATTAAAAAAAAAAAATCAATTTGACTCAATTTAATAAAATATGAATTTAATTAAATCTAAATTTTCATTTGTTTAGAATTGTTTCAAAATATATCATCCGTTCTAGCCAATAAAAAAATATATGATTTTTGTGGGGTTGTTTTTTTTATTTTGTGTTTAAACTGAGTTGTAGTTTTTATTTAAATCCATTTAGATTTTTTATAGGTTGTATATGAACATTTTTATTTCCTTTATATTTGAATTTTTCCAATTTACATGTATTTTAAAATTCGATCAAAAAGAAAAAAGTCAATTTATTTATATTAAATATATTAAAAAATTTAATGCAAAACTTAATTAACATTTTATTTATTAGGTTGAATCCATTCTTTTTTCGTTGAGTCAACAAAAATTTTTATAATTATATTTTAATTATATCAATTCTTTTTGTTTGGAAAAATGTATGTTTTCTTTTATCTTTATCTTTTCATTTTATTTGTTTTGAAATGTTATCCATTTTAAACTATATTTTTTAATATAAAATGGTGCAATCTTGACCAAATTTAAAATAAAATATAAAACAGGGTTGAATTAAAATTGATATTGCGATAAATATGCATTTTAAAAATATAATAAAAATTATTTAAAAGGTATTGTAAATTTGTTATTTCAATTTTTTATAGATATTTTTTATTTATTTAGACTAGTCTTCTTGTTTTTGAATATTTAATTAGTATATAATACACGATACAAAGTTACAGAAAAAATTTTAAATTTTGGATATGATCCAAGAATTATAGTTTAATAACAAAATTAATTTAAAATAAAAAATTATAAAGCACAAAATAAAAACATAACTTAAAATAATAAAATTCAAGTATTAAAAAGTTGAATATATTAGTTTTATATTTATTTTATTTATTTTGAAATTTTTTTAAGATTAATTTAGAGTTTTGGTACTCCTATTTTACTTGATTCACAAAAAATTACACTACAAGAAAAATAGTGTTTTGCGACACATAGGTTGTCACGGTTCCATAAAAACTGTCTTCTTTTGTAAGTTGCGACGGTTACCACGACGGTTTTGGACAACCGCCGTTAAATTTTAAAAAAATTAAACATATTACGACGGTTTTAGACAACCGCCGTTAAATATTTAAAAAATTTTAAACATTTTACGACGGTTGTAGGCCTAACCGCCTTAAAAAACGTTCGCGACGGTTGTTGAACCGTCACCCCCAAATAAATTCAAACATCATTATTTCTTGGACAAATTTAGGGGAATCACAAAAGATAAAAAATAAATTAAGGCTACGATGGTACTAGAACTGTCGTCTCCCAAAGTTGAAATAAACGAAAGGAAAAGTTCTTCACTACGTCTTTTCATTTTCAACTTTTCATAACTGAAAAGCTTGAAACAACCACCAACACACCCCTGCAAAAACCCTAACTTCGCCGGCGACGCCATAGTGGTATATATCTATGTCAGAATGTTATTGCAAAAACCTCACACCACCAATCCCAAACCAACCTTTCTAGGTTAGTATTCTTAAACTCTAAATCAATTTCTCTCTCTCTTTCTCATTTGTGATAAGTTTCAATTCAAAAGCCCTAAATCAATTTCTCTTTGTTTCCCTTCTGATTCATCCTCTGCTTTTGTCTGTGTTGATGTTAGGTTTAATGATTCACACTCCAAGTATACTTAAAGGACTTCTTCTGTATTTAAAACAGTTAGATGAAGAACAAATTATTAAGAAGGAAAGGGAAGCGAAGAGATTTTTAGTTTCATGTATTTTTATTTTTATAATTTAATTTTGATGTGAATTTCAGGGCTCTCATTCTCAAAGCTTGAAGTAAAAGAGGGAGATTATTTTAAAGATGAACGTGTGTACTGGTTGGTACTTGTTTAGAATCTTACTATGTTTTACTTAAAATAATGCTATATTGTTGTTGACTTAACACTTTTTTTATAGTGACAACCGCAAAACGTCAATATTTGACTACCATAGAAGCACAAAATGCCCTTTTGAAATTTGTCTCCTTTGTTGTCGGGAGCTTCATGATGGGAAGTTTCTCGGTGGTGAAGATCCAATTGAGTTCGATTTTATCTTTAGAGGTCGTAATTATCTGCATGGTGGAAATGAAGTGTGAATCGTCGGAGAAAATAAACCTTATGATGCTGTCGTTTCGACTGTTTCAGCTTTGACCTTCAGTCTGCCACAAAAATAACAAAATAAAGCCGAGGTTGAAAGAAAAAACCATTCGGGGATGAAGTTGCTTGCACATTGCCCCAAACTCACACAACTAGGTTTCGAAAGGGCTCTATCGATCTCCGGAACACGGGACGAAAGGGGGAAAGGAATTTTATTTTTTACGGCCCTTTCCATACTTTATATTATTTCCTTTGGTTGTGTTTGCTTTTTGGTAGGAAAGGCAGTAGTAATTTGCTAGAGGAGAGGTCCTTCGGGTAATTCTACTCTTTGGAGCTTGAGATTCGTGAGTGGTCAAGATCTAGATGGCATGCGAATGGTGATGGTAGCATTCCCTGTCCAAAAGCCGATAATGAATGAGATCATGGTTTCCTTGAACTGAGAAGGATACTTCCTATAAATTGCATCTCTGAGTTAGTATGTAAAGCTGAAGTACTTGCAGAAAAATTTGAGCTTCACGTTGCAGAGGAGACTCTTGATGATAAGTGTTCGTGTTGGAAGTTTGTTAGGAACGCAAATGGCATCTACAATAACCTAAGAGAAGCAGCTTTTTGTAAAGATTCTAGTGACAACATTTTGTACTGTCCTAGGGTTGTAGGTTTACATCTGGAAGATTTAAGGCATTTTAAATGGCACTGGAGCAAAGGGGAGCCTGTAATTGTGAGTAATGTACTTGAATGTACATCTGGCTTAAGCTGGGAGCCACTAGTCATGTGGCGTGCATTTTTTCAAATAGAAAATTCCAAGTTTGATGTAATTTTAGATGTGAAGATAATTAATCGATTAGATTGGTGTGAGGTTTGTTTGATTTCTCAATCTTTAGCATGGAGGGATTCTTGCTGGAATTCATGTGTATTATCATTGTTGTGAAACTTTTTTCCAATTTGTTTAACCGACATTCTTAACGTTTTGATTGGGCATAACTTTAAAAACTATACTTTGTAACACAAGAGATATCTCTCACTTATTAACATAATTTAAGGCTATATCTCATATGATGTAAAACTTTTATGAAACTTTTTTTTTACTGGAATGACTGCTTGAAAATGACGTTTACAAAATAACTTATTACTAGATTAAGACCCGCGCGATGCGCGGTTGTAAATTAATTTTTATTTGATTTATATTGAATTTTAATTATTATTATTTTTAAATATATGGTTAAAAAGATATATTATAATAATTTATTATGAATTATAATATAGAAAACAATATGATAGAAAAATTAATATTTTACTTGATATAAAAAGTGTATATTTGTAAATTGACAATGATATTAAGAATTTAGTTTTTGCAAATTTTAATAAAACTTTAAAATATATTTCTTGTGGTTATTTTTAATATTTTTATCCTCATCGTTTTCGACAATTATATGTAAAAAATCAATAATGTTATTCTTTGTTTTTAATTTTCTAGTATGTCATAATATGAAGAATATAATAATAAAGTATATAAATATGATTATAACATTTTGCATACTCTATTATATTTCAATATTAACAAATAGTGATAAGTCTTTAAAATTTGTGTAATAACTAATTTGACACTAAAGACATTTGTTTCAACTTTTACATTTTTTATAAGTCAAAAATTATTTCATGACAAATATTTAATGATATATAAGTTTTAAAACATGATTGTTCTTTTTTTTAGACATTATTATCAATATTTTTATCATACTTTCTATGGTCACTATTATAAAAGAAAAGATAAAGCATAATTCACTTTGGTAATATGTATTTATGAAAATAATATAGGCTTAAATAATGTTTTCGTCCCTGTAAGTTGGCGAGTTTTTGGTTTTCGTCCCTGTATCTTTTTTTTCGGTTTTAGTCCCTATATCTTACTTTTTGTTGGTGTTTAGTCCCTACAGAGGTTTCCTACAGATTTTTCTGCGGATTTTCCTGTGGATTTTGGTTTTCAGGAAAATCCGCAGCAAAATCCCGCAGGAAACCTTCGGATTTTTGCTGAAGGGACTAAACACCAACAAAAAGTAAGATAAAGGGACTAAAACCAGAAAAAAAAAGATTCAGGGACGAAAACTAAAAACTCGCCAACTTACAGGGACGAAAACATTATTTAAGCCAATAATATATTTATCTAAGTTAGTAATTAATTGTTAGGTTAACATGTTAATATATTTTTTAGGCTTAAATAGTGTTATCGTCCCTGTAAGTTAGCGTGTCTTTGGTTTTCGTCCTTGTAATTTTTTTTTTTGGTTTTAGTCCCTATAGTTTACATTCGTGTTCGTTTTAGTCCTTAAAACCAAAATCCGCATGAAAAACTGAAGGTTTCCTGCGGATTTTCCTGCAGATTTTCCTGCGAATTTTGGTTTTACGGACTAAAACGAACACGAATATAAAATATAGAGACTAAAAAAAATAAAAAAATTACATGGACGAAAACAAAAAACAAGCTAACTTACAGGGACGAAAACATTATTTACGCCTATTTTTTATTATAATTATTTTGAGATTAAAAACAATTATTTTAAGTATTTTTAGTGTTCATATTCTTTATGATTTCAAATAAGACATAATTTTAACTTTAATGTTTAGGGGAATATAGATAGTTGGAATAGTAGTTGTCTTGTTAGATCAATTTTGTTAAAAATGAGATTTTGTTCGTTTTTGCCAAGGTTCGAACTCGTGACCTCCAATAGAGAATAAATATAGTATTTTTCTATTTAAAAAATGAAAATAAGATCTTAGATGTGCCACACAGGACTATGGGATGACGTGGCACAAATGGAATAGAAATGTCAGTATCTGTCGTCATATAATCTGCCGCAAGGTTTCCTGCGGATTTTCCTGCTGATTTTCCTGCGAATTTTGGTTTTACGGACTAAAACGAACACGAATGTGAAATATAGAGACAAAAAAAATAAAAAAATTACATGGACGAAAATAAAAAACAAGCTAACTTACAGGGACGAAAACATTATTTACGCCTATTTTTTATTATAATTACTTTGAGATTAAAAACAATTATTTTAAGTATTTTTAGTGTTCATATTCCTTATGATTTCAAATAAGACATAATTTTAACTTTAATGTTTAGGGGAATATAGATAGTTGGAATAGTAGTTGTCTTGTTAGATCAATTTTGTTAAAAATGAGATTTTTTTCGTTTTTGCCAAGGTTCGAACTCGTGACCTCCGATAGAGAATAAATATAGTATTTTTCTATTTAAAAAATGAAAATAAGATCTTAGATGTGCCACATAGGACTATGGCATGACGTGGCACAAATGAAATAGAAATGTCAGTATGTGTCGTCATATAATCTGTCACTTCAGATTTAATATATTATATAGATATATAGATATAGATAACTAATTTGACACTAAAAACATTTGTTAGGTTAATATGTTAATATATTTTTTATTATAATTAGTTTGAGATTAAAAACAATTGTTTTAAATATTTTTAGTGTTCATATTCTTTATGATTTCAAATAAGACATAATTTTAACTTTAATGTTTAGGGGAATATAGATAGTTGGAATAGTAGTTGTCTTGCAAGATCAATTTTGTTAAAAATGAGATTTTTTTGTTTTTGCCAAGGTTCGAACTCGTGACCTCCAATAGAGAATAAATATAGTATTTGTCTATTTAAAAAATGAAAATAAGATCTTAGATGTGCCACATAGGACTATGGGATGATGTGGCACAAATGGAATAGAAATGTCAGTATGTGTCGTCATATAATCCGCCATTTCAGATTTACTATTTTAATATAGATGTTATACTCACCACGGAGCATAAGATGAAAATTAAGGAGGAGTATGGTTAGTAATGTTAATAAATATTTCTTTGTTGGGTGGGGAGTGGAATGGTTTGATCATTTATATTGTATAAATCTGTTGATATTTCAATTTTAACTTATAGGAATTGAGCCTTGGACTTTTGTTCAGAAGCTAGGAGATGTTGTTCTTATTCTTGTTGGTTTACCTCACCAAGTTAGAAATGTGAAGGTAAAATTTACAAACATGGTACCCATTTCTTTGTTTTCCAAGAAGTATATAAAGTTTATAAAATTCTTCTAGAAGTGATGTATATCAGCTTGAATTAGATTAATATCTGATTTTTTTTGGGTTCATCGCCCATCCTTTATACTTGTGTTCTCTAAATTTTAGTAGCTTGGTTAGTTTTTTTTATGGACAACTTTGCTTATATTGCATGTCTACTAGTACAGCATGATGCCTTCAACCTATGATTTCTTGCTAATTGTTGAAGCCATATATTATTAGCTCACTTTTTTTTTGTCATGATTGCTTTTCCTTTTGAATGATGCTTGAAATGTTTGTGTCAATGTCAATATCTGTATCATTCTTTTGCAGTCATGCTTCAAGGTTGCACATGATTTTGTCTCTCCTAAAAATGTTGGCGAGTGCATCCGTTTGACAGAGGAATTTGGCAAGCTTCCGATAAATCACAGAGCCTTCGAGGACAAGTTTGAGGTGTGCAAGTCTATTTTAAATTTGATTCTACTTTCATATTTGTAGGGATACAACACTCTTAATCCTTATTGAAAAGGAAATCAATTAATGAAAATAACTCGGTAATATAGAAATTAATCTTAAGAGATACTCCAAGGTAAGTGTCGCATCTACGAAAATCAACCAACGGAAAAGATAGAAGAGTCGCCACCGAATTTTATTTATCCTGACGCAGGGAAAGGAAACGATCGAAGAAAACCTCAACAAGGGAAATGGAATGATCATCGCAACCATAGCCTGGGTTCGGGAGTCAGTTACGCGAGAGGAAGGTATTAGCACCCCCTCGCGTCCATCGTACTCGATGGGATCTACGCTTGTTGTTATTGATCAAATGGCGTAGGTTATCTGAAGCTCAACTGCTAACTAGAACGGAAAAAAATGGGAAACAGAGAAAAGGGGGAAAAAGAAAAGAAGGTGACTCGATAGGACATCGCCGTCCTTGGGCTACGTATTCCCTCGAGAGCGGGAAAGTCAGAGTCAACGTAGTTCGGAACACTACGGGATTGTGGGAGGAAGGTTGCTCGCCAAGACATCGCCGTCTCGTGCCTACGTATCCTCAATCTAACGAGAAGGAGGAAGTCAGAGCAGTCGTAGTTCGACCTACAGGTCGAAAGGAGGAAAGAGTGTTCGCCAAGACATCGTCGTCTTGTGCCTACATATCCTCAGTCTATCCAGAGAGAGGAAATCAGAGCGTCCGTAGTTCGTGGGACTACAGAAAAAAGGGAAGGGTGCTCGCCAAGACATCGTCGTCTTGTGCCTACGTATCCTTAATCTATCCAGAGAGAGGAATCAGACTGTCCGTAGTTCGTGGTAACGACCACAAAGTTTAAGTGTTTTTTATGAGTGACGTTAGGTTCACGTCCGGAAGTTAGGGTCGATGCCTGTTTGCGAATGAACGGAAGTAACGTGCTCTTTTCTAAAAATGATCTTGAAACTTAACAATCCCGAAGGATGAAAAATATTTGAATTTGTTTTTGTAGTTTTTAGACAGGAGTGAGTTAAGTTAGTTCGTAACCTACATTGCACCAAAGTCTATGACACAGGAACGAATGCATCGCATGGTCGCCCCCAATGGGACGTATGCTCAACACCCTAGAAGAATGAAGGGATACCCCTCATTCTTCATTTCCTATGCTTGAGGCTTGTGTACAATGCACGTTATCCTTATTAAGTGTTTTAATTGTTAAGAGATGAGAAGAGAAGACTCAAAGGAAAAAGAAAAACTACGGGAATTCTAACTTACTGTTAGCATGCATGGTTTGAATCCTAATGTCTACCCTACTCCAAGCTTAACCAAAGATTAAGTTGGACTAGGGAACCCTAAGGGAGCATACAAAAGTGAATCCGAGACTTGAAGAAGTCTTAAGATCCAAAGGGGAAGGAAAGAAGTGAAAGAGGTGAAGAAGAAAGAGAGATAGGAGATGAGAAACCAAAGAGGGCAACAAGCACATCATGCATATCATATCCAACTCATAGCATCAATCATGCTTCAAAACGACACACAATGAAGTTCAAGCAAACAAGTAAAAGCAAACAAGAAAAGATGCAAGCAAACTTACATTAGAAGCACAATTGAACATCATTAAGAATCACACTAAGGTAAGGTGAACAAAGTAAGATGAAGATGAAGGAAAGTCAGAACTCAAGTCATATTATAATCATCCAATTTAAACATGTAAGAATGCTTCACATTAACATGTATCATGAACCAAAGTAGCAACAATCAAATGCTAATGAAATGCACCATAAAAATCAAACCACAATGATCAAATGAGATGAAAACATGATGTGAAATCAAGTGGACAGTAGTAAATGCATCATCCACAAGCCATAATCTGGCTCAAACCAAACAAGAATAATCATCAAGCATCATACTCAAGACTTGTATCAAAACTATGCAAGTATGCAACAAGATAAGGCTCAACATGATTCACATGCTTCCACACAAGTAAAGCCATACCAAAGATAGGTCATGCACCAAGGGCCAAGGAAAATCAGAATCCCAAACATGTCTTATCAATCAAAGGAATATCACAAAGCATCAAGGAAGTTCATGTTATTCAAAGGAACAAAATTAGGTCAAGAAGTGTGCACTAGCATGCTCAAAACATCATCAAATGAAAGCACCAACCAAAAATAGCAAAGTGATCCAATAAATTCCCAAAAAATAATCAAAGACAATTTTAAACATCCAATTAACATTTTCAAAAATATTGGAACAAAACTAGCTCAAGAACATGTCCAAAGGAGCTTCACAAGTCAAGGTATGTAAACAATCGAGCAAGAATCGAGGGCCAATAAAACTTGAACGGCAAGTCACCTAAAGCAACTTAAACCAAGCCCAAACTAGCATTAAAACATCCTTGTATCATGGCTAAATTGTGACCCAAAGAATAGCCCCAAATGGATAAGTAAAACCACAAAAGTTCCTAACCCTAGATGAAGGGCATCCTTGGAAAGTCATCCACAATTTAATTCAAAATAAAATAAGAAAAAGAAATTAAAAATGAAATAAAAAATATAAAAAATAAGTCAACATGTTAATTAGCCAGAAAAATATTTTTTGGAATTTTTATAATAGGTTTAACAATTAAAAAAATGAAATCAAAAAAAGAAATAAAAAAGAAAAATAAAAAAGTAATGGTGAAGAGGGAGGTGTACGAGCAATGTTGCCTCAAGAGGGTTCATATGCATCTAAGTGTTGGGCCCCAAATTGGGGGTGCAAAAAGCACTAAGGGCGCTGGCCCAGTTCCCCAAACACATCACCAGAAACCACTTAAAAAAAATAAAACAAAAGAAAATGAAATAAAAAACGCATCAGCATGTAACAATTTATCAATCGGTCACCTCCTTTTTAAATGGAAAACGACAAAAACTAGGGCCAGCCAACCAATACATGCCAGCTCATCGTCTCCTTCAATGAGAAAACCATAGATGAACTCCATGCATCATGACCTACAGTTCCATACGCAGCATGATAACCCGACTTCCACCATGAATTTCTCCTTGAAAATTCCATCAAAAAGACTAAAATAAAATACCAAAATGAAGCTCATGGATCATTAATCAACATGATGCTCTTCATATCTTAAAACACGCACTCTAACATGGAGAAAAAAGATCTCAAAGAAGCAGGTACCAGTTAGAAATCAAAAACTTCAAACCATTCAACAAACTCAGATGCGAACCTTTAAACCAAATAAACATTCCAAACCATTTTAGATGCAATGTATGAGCATGTCTAGATCTAAAAATGAGAGTTTAAAGAAGGTTCAAGAAGCTTACCTAGTGGAGTATATCCACTGCTTCTTGTGGTATTTGCAGCTCAAGAAACCCAGAGGACTTGGTCTTCACTCTTCCTAATGCTTGAAATTAATCAGATAATGAAGCTTCTTCGTGAAAAATGGAGGATACTTGAGAGAGAGATATGAGAAATTCAGATATGGAAGGAGAGAGAGTCCCCTGATTTTTGGAGTGAGTTGTCTTATATATGGTGTACTTAGGGTTGGTGTGAGGCTTGACAACAAAGCAAAGGGATAGAGGTTGGTTGTTGTGGTTTGGAGAGGAAAAAATGAGAAGCTGCACATGTGTGAGGTAGGTCCGGATTGAGGCTTGGAATGGAGGTTTGGTTGCTGCTTTGGAGAGGAAAAATAGAGCATGAGAGATGTGTGACTATGATTGGCACGTGAGGGCAAAAAGAATGAGGGCTTGCTGTACATTATTCTTTTCCATATTTGTCATGTAATTCAAATTAGTGTACCATGGAATGAACACAGGTTTGGCAATTTGAAGTAAAGAAAAAGAAAGGGCATGCGTGAGGTATCACTAAGGTCATGCTGTAAGAGAATACATCATTCCATGTCAAAATTGCATAGTACCATTCCTTACAATTCTTTGAAAAGTATATCCTTTGTGAGGGTATAACTTAATGAATATGGCTCAAATCAATACACTCTTGAATTCTAATGAAACTAGGAAGTTGAGTGAGCAAGTTTGGTGTCCAAAACATCTTGAAATAAAGCCTGTACAGTCATGCAAAGTCCCTTTGAAATCGTGTCCACAAACTGGTCCAAAGACTTAGAGAAAATTTCAAAGTATTGGAATTTTGTAAGTTGTAAGTGTCTCACTTTAATCAACCATAACTCAATGAATAATGATTCAAACGAAGCAAACTTGGATTCTTTGGAAAGGTGAGATTGCCCTCTACAATTCTTATGTTAGAGATTTCTCAATTCAAGGCTTGGAAGTCATTCAAAAGTGAGCACGAAAATGAGTGCACAAAACTGTCCATGAATAACTAGAAAAAATTCTATGTTTTCCAATTTTCCAACTTGAAACCTCCATCTTCAAAACATCATAACTCTCTCAAAAATGACCCAAATGGGACAAACTTTACTTGGTTGGAAAGCTTGGAACAAGCTCTATCACTTTCATGTTTGAGAAAAATTGTGATGGGGTTGGATCATGAAGAAATTTTGCCTTAAAAGTAACCCCTAAACCATGAAAACTTGCCAAAAATAGTAAGTTCAAAAATCCTATTTTTGCCAAAAATGGAAACTTTCACAAATTCTTGATTTTTGATGAATCCTTGAGTATTCCTTGATAAAATATCTTCCATGGATAATATTTGACTTGAGAATCATGATTATGACCTTAAAAAGTCAGGAGTTGACTTTTTCACTGCATAGTTGACTTTGTTCCCAATTCTTCTGATTTTGAATCTCTTGAACAATTGAAACCCTTCTGAACCAAATTGATGGACAATTCTCCATTAATAGACACTTGGGGACATGAGGAATACCATGGAATCAAGTCTTGCCCAAAAAATCAGAAAAAAATTAATTTTATGTCAAACTCTAGTATTGGCACCCCTGGTTTAGGAGGAATCGACCCATGCTCAAAATCCAAATTCCTTTGAATATGATGTGCATCTTCTTAAACAATGATGAGATATTCCACTTGATGATGATAAAACCTCAAAAATCTTGCCCATTAGGGATTTAAACTCAAGAATCCCAAAAACCCTAGTTTGAGAAATTCAGCTATGAGGATATGATTCACTTGAAATCTCTTGCCAAACTTGATCATATGATGAGGTGATGGATAAATTAGGATGCCCTGAGTCCCAAGGCTCCTTTGTGACTCAAGTAATGATGACATCAAGAACCATCTCTCCTCTTGGTCTCTTGGACAATACCCATGATCTCTTGCTTGAACCTATGTAAAACAACTCTTCCTCTTAATACCTTGATCCCATGCTAAGAACCAATGATATGCACAAATGATAATGCAAAATGAAGTGAAGCATAAGCCAGTAAGAGGTTAGAAAAAGGATGGCAAATTTTGGGGTGCTACAACTGCCCCTATTCAATCAACTTGGACCTAAAAGGATGATAGCAATGACTTTCAGACATTTGAGGTCCATAGAGATTGAATACCCAAAAGAACCCGGAAATTTGCAAACTGTGGGGATAATGAAATAGAGTGTTTTCCAGCAAAAGATGGACTATGCTGAGAAGACAAGACCGGCCGGAGGCAGACTAACCAACAAAATAATACGAGGATGGCCGAAGGCGAACTCGAAATGGAAAACCGGCCGAAGACGGACAAACCAATAAAATAATACAAGGACAGCCGAAGGCGAACTTGAAAAGGAAGACCAGGCGAAGGCTGACTAACCAACAAAGTAATACGAGAACGACCGAAGGCGAACTCGAAAAGGAATATCGACCGAAGGCAGACTAACCAACAAAATAATACGAGGACGGCCGAAGGCGAACTCGAAAAGGAAGACCGGCCGAAGGCGGATTAACCAACAAAATAATACGAGGACGGCCGAAGGCGAACTCGAAAAAGGAAGACCGGACGAAGGCGGACTCCGCAACAAGATAATACTAGGACGACCGAAGGCAAACTTGAAAAGGAAGACAGGCCGAAGACGGGGTACCCAACAAAATAATACGAGGACGGCCGAAGGTGTAACGCCCCGATTTGTTTAATTGTATTTATTTATTTCATTTATGTGAATTTTGTGAAATGTGTGAATTTATTGTATTTTACCTGCTAATTGTGTTAATTGGTTAATTTCCCTAATAGGTAAAATATTTGCAATAAATTATAATTTATTTTCAACTTTTATTTCCCGAAATATATTTCATTGCTATTTATGTTTTATCGCATTTTGAGAGCGTTTGGGAGATATTTGAGCGTAAGGGCAAAATGGGCATTTGATTAGTTAGATATTTATATAAAAAGAGAAATAGAGAGAAAAAGAGAGAAAGGAAAAAGAAAAGAAAGAAAAGAGAACGAGAAGAGAAGGAAAAAGAGAGAAGAGGAGAAAGAGGAAAAAGTGAAGAAACTCCGTTTCAATCGCGATTAATCGGGTAAGGGTGAGAAGTTTCGATTATATCTTGCTTATATATGTATATGTGTATGTTTTCTGGGATTGTTTTGGTTATTTTCTTCTAGTTTTCAATTAGGTTGGATTTATGAACAATGAGTGGAAATCGATGAAATGCATGCCTAAATGTGTTATAACATGTTATTTGGGTCATGGGGTGCAATAATATCATATGGGTTGAAGGTTTTGGTCATTTTTGGGTCCCAAACCCGTTTTAGGAGAATTCTGGTTCGTCCAGATTCGCCAGGCGAGTTAGTGACGAGTCTGCTTCGCCAGGGATTCGCCAGGCGAACTTGTCTGGGATAACAAAAATATTGTTTTCGTATTTTCGTCATAACTTTTGAACCGTAAGTCCGTTTTGACCCCCGTTCGAAGCGTTGGAAAGCTAATGAAATACTCTTTCTATTAAAAATGGTTTGGAGGGCAGTAGATGAATTATTTAAGTCGTGGTTTTGTAAAAGTGTTGGGGTGTCGGGTTTTTATCGCGTTAAATGCGTGCGGTTGGTGTTTTACCGTGTGTTGTGCTATTGTTATATAACATGGAGCTTTTATGTGGTTTATATGATGTTGATGAATGTGATAATTATGTTGTTGTATGGTAAAATACATTGTTTGATTGAATATCAATGTATGTTGTTATGATGTTTTGTGGGATTGTTGTGGTTTATATATGATGTTGAAGCATGTGATAAGTTGTTGTAATTGTTGTGGTTGATGGTGAGTAATTCTTGAGGTGAAGTGATATGAGTGTATATGCTAAAATGCTAATTGTTGTGGTTTGTGGATTATGATGAAATGCATTATTTTGGGTTTAATTGTAATGCATGATTATTGATGTTGAGATGGTTCACATGGTTGTAGATGCATTTGATTGTCATGAGTCATTCTATGCCAAGCATCATGATATGCATTCTTGTGATGCCGTGTGCCCTAGTGGGTGTGAGCGATGAAACGGTTCCAGAGGGAATCCGCTATAACATTGTGTGCCTTATACAAAGAGGTGTGAGCGATGATTATAGACGATCGTGTGCCTTATACAAAGAGGTGTGAGCGATCGGGTTGTGTGCCTTATACAAAGAGGTGTGAGTGATCCATAAACGTCGTGTGCCTTATACAAAGAGGTGTGAGCGACGGCGAACATCGTTTTCCCGACGGGGAGTTACACTAAGTAACAAGCGATGATTCCAATAGTTCCTGAGTGAACTGATGATGAGAATGATGGATGGATGGTACCGCATTTGCATAGAGTCATTGTGTCAGTCTCTTTGCATTTGCATAAATCATGAATGGATTGATTATATGTGGAAAATCATGAATTGATTGATTATGTGTTGAGTTTGTGATTGGATTGGTGAATTGATGTGCATATGTGATAAATGCATTGGTCATGGATGATATGTTTTATGTATAGACATATGCTATGTTTTGTGGGGATGTTGTACATTACGATGATTGTATTAATTCTCTATGGTGTGCTATATATGAATATATGTGATGCTTGTGGTGAGAATAATTATGCATGTGAATTTATATGTGTTTGCATATTATTATGCAATCTTGATTTAGTTGTTATTTCTCACCCTTCTGCTGTGGTTTGTTGCTCTATGAGGCAATCGAAGATTAGTGTCTTGGAGGCTTTTGTGAAGCTTAGTTCTCCATCCTTTTGTCGGTCTGTCTGCTCTGATACGTAACACGGGAGTCGAGGAACACTTTTGTTATATATGTATACATTTGTTGGATATATTTTGCATTACCTTTGTATAAATAATTTGATGTTATAAACCAATTTATTTTGTAAAACAAGTCAGTTATGGATCTTTCCGCTTTATTCCATAATTGAACTTTCCTTTTGGTTGGAAAAAGTTTCCCTTTTAGGTTTATGTATTATTTATTCGCGATGGGAATTGGGATGTTACAATAGTGGTATCAGAGCAGGTCGGTCTGTCCGCCAAGTTGTTGAGTCAGTTGGTGTGACAATTGAATATTGTCGATGTTGTTTGTTCCTTAGTATGTGATATGTGTGTGAAACACTGTCAGTACTTTCTGGTTTTTCTAATCCTTGTCCTTAGGTTTGAGAATGAGATAAGTGGTGGAGAAGCTGGTGCTTCTCCAAGTTGCTTCAGTTGTGGAGCGTTGGCTTGGTGTGTCGCTGTTTGCCAGATTGTAAGTGTTGTTTGGACAATGTTGTTCCCGGTTCCGGAGGGAATGCGGAGGTAAGGTTTATGTCAGCTAAGGAATTGTGCCTTAGGTAGTTGTGTGCACAAGATGCAAGAAATGCTATTATAGTTTGGTAAAGACGGTTTATGCCCCATCATGATTGTCAGCTGTCTATTGACAAATTGAGGAACTGATCACCCTTAATCTCTTGTTGATAGTAGACGAAATTATGTTGGATGGGATAGACGTGTCTTTCCGGCTTTGATAGTGTATGTAATGAATTGTTTGGAATTTGAAAATGTGTTGGTTTGGAAAAGTTGGATTTTGAGGTGTGGAAACCATGAAAAACGCAGTAGAAAATTCTGCTTCTGGTGCGATTCGCTAGGCGAATGGGGTCTCGCCATTGGATCGTCGGGCGAAGTGCTGGCGAAGAGGGATTCGCCAGGTGGAATTCTAATTCGCCGGGCAAAATTCAAGAGACAGAACATGTGTAGCTACTGGAAGTTTGGGTTTTCAGAAAAGTCAGGTTTCGCCGCTGGTTCGCCAGGCGAAGGGCTAGGGAAGAGGTATTTGCCAGGCGAAATCCTTACTCGCCAGGCGGATCTGGCTGTTTTCCAATAATTGACTTTCCTTCAAAAATTCATATCTTTTGACTCGGGGGTCCGATTTAAGCGTTCTTTATATTGATATGAAGCTATGAAAGTGTTATATGCTGTAGAAAGTGAAATTATTCTTTATGAGACGGATTAGAGGTTTTGGTATGTTGGTCCAGTTGGGAAGTCATTGAGAGAGAACGATTGGGTATCGTTAATGGTTGTTCTGAGAGAGTAGAGTGTGAACTCAAATTTGACGAAGGTGAAGATCTGAGGTTTGGATCTGCTAAGTGAGTAGAAAAACCCTTAGGCGATGAAACCAAGGTGTTTGTTATATTTATGATAATAGTGTTCTGGAATTGTCAGGAAAGCCACAGTGAAGGGCTGTCAATTGTGCATGATTTCCAGATGTGTTTCCGGATGGGATATTGGATGTTGGTGTTAGAATTACCCAGTGAAAAATTTTGCAAAAACTTTAAGAATTTATATCTTTTGGAATTTCGTTGGAACGTTCGATAAGAGTGGTGAATTTTGTGAGTTGAGACTTTGATCGATTTCATGTGACCGGTTAGGTTTGTTATCATCGGAATAGGTTGTTATTTACTCGATTAAGCTTGTATGTGAGTCTGGACAAGTTTGGATGAGGGTTGGTTTGGTTGGGCATTACAACGTACAGTAATGTTATTTGGTGTTAGTAATGCGTCTGGAATGTTTATGGAGTAGATGAATCATATCTTCTATATTCAATTGGATAAGTTCGTAGTGGTTTTGATTGAGGATATTCGAATCTGTTATAAACTCAGAGGAAGAACAGGTAGAGTGTTTGAGATTTGAATTACAAGTGTTGAAAAGAGACAAAGTTTTATGCTAAGTTATTCAAGTGAGAATTTGGGTTGAAAAAGGTTAGTTTTCTTGGATATGTTAATGGATCCATCGGAAGTAGATGTAGTTCTACATTGAGAGGCTCCGAAGTCGGTTAAGGAGATTAGAAACTTTTGGGCTTAGTTGGTTGTTACTGCAGGTTATGGAAGACTTTGCTAAGTTAGCATTTTCGTTACTTCAGTTGACTTGCAGAGGGTAAGTCGTTTGCTTTGGATGTTTATTGTGAGGAAAGTTTGAGAGGGTTAAAGTAGAATTTGTCTACGGCTTCAGTTTTGATTATGTGTGATCCTAATAAACCATTGGTGAGGTATGGTGATGTGTCCTTGATGAGCTTAGTCAGTGTGTTAATGCAAGATGGTAAAGTCGTGGCTTATGCTTTACGACAATTGAGGATTCATAAGAGGATTTATACTATTCAAGATTTGGAATTGGTTGCGGTTGTATTGTGTTGGAAAATTTGGAGGTATTATTTTTATGGTTCTAGGTTCGAAGTGTTTAGTAATCACAAGAGTTTAGAGTACTTGTTTGGTCTGAAGGAATAGAGTATGAGACAACGAGGAGGGTTGGAATTCGTGACGAGTTATGAATTTGGCTTGGATTATCCTTAGGGAAAAGCTAAGGTTGTGCCTGAAGAGTTAAGTCGAAAGTTTTTATGCATATGGCTGATTTATTGGTCAGGGAGTTTGAATTTGTTGAGCAGTTTAGAGACTTGTGTCTGCTGTGTGAGATAACACAGTAGAGTGTGAGGTTGGGTATATTAAAAGTGAATATTGATTTTTGGTGAATATGAGGAAGAGTTAGACTTTGGACGTGAGATTAGTAGTTTTGATGGTTACGAGTAATCAGAGTGCGCAGCGGAAGCGTGATGTGGCACATTTCGTATATGCGTGTGTGACTTGTAAGAGTTCATAGGTTGGACATTGGAAACATGTAGGAATGATGAGACCATTGGACGTTTCAGAATGGAAGTGTTAGGCGAAAGGTTTAAATATTATTCATGGGCTACTATGTAGATGGATGTTTTGGTTGTATGTTCGATTGGTGAATCGTAGCATTGTTGTAATATTATTGTGTGACAAGGATGTTGGTATTGTGATTATGTAGAGGTTGTTTAACGATGTTGTGTCGTGGAAATTTATGTTCTTGTTGTGTTTTGGTTCAAGAGTGAACCTGTGTGTTCGTAACTTGGGTATTCTTTGAGTCGTGAGCTAGTCGTCAAGTGCATTGTATGGGCTTTGCATCTTGTCGTTGTAGTTGTCGTCGTTGTCATGTCGTTGTTGTAGCTGTTGTTAGCAAGGTGGTTTGTCAGGTTGTGTTATTCGTGGTGTGCCTAGTGTTGGCATGTTAGTTGGTTAGCCGGATGCGATAGTCATTTTCGGAGGTGCTCGTCTCAGTTATATTTTCAATGACGAAAATGTCTAAGTGGGGGAGAATTGTAACGCCCCGATTTGTTTAATTGTATTTATTTATTTCATTTATGTGAATTTTGTGAAATGTGTGAATTTATTGTATTTTACCTGCTAATTGAGTTAATTGGTTAATTTCCCTAATAGGTAAAATATTTGCAATAAATTATAATTTCTTTTCAACTTTTATTTCCCAAAATATATTTCATCGCTGTTTATGTTTTATCGCATTTTGAGAGCGTTTGGGAGATATTTGAGCGTAAGGGAAAAATGGGCATTTGATTAGTTAGATATTTATATAAAAAGAGAAATAGAGAGAAAAAGAGAGAAAGGAAAAAGAAAAGAAAGAAAAGAGAAGGAGAAGAGAAGGAAAAAGAGAGAAGAGGAGAAAGAGGAAAAAGTGAAGAAACTCCGTTTCAATGGCGATTAATCGGGTAAGGGTGGGAAGTTTCGATTATATATTGCTTTTATATGTATATGTGTATGCTTTCTTGGATTGTTTTGGTTATTTTCTTCTAGTTTTCAATTAGGTTGGATTTATGAACAATGAGTGGAAATCGATGAAATGCATGCCTAAATGTGTTATAACATGTTATTTGGGTCATGGGGTGCAATAATATCATATGGGTTGAAGGTTTTGGTCATTTTTGGGTCCCAAACCCGTTTTAGGAGAATTCTGGTTCGTCCAGATTCGCCAGGCGAGTCTGCTTCGCCAGGGATTCGTCCAGATTTATGATGTTGAAGCATGTGATAAGTTGTTGTAATTGTTGTGGTTGATGGTGAGTAATTCTTGAGGTGAATTGATATGAGTGTATATGCTAAAATGATAATTGTTGTGGTTTGTGGATTATGATGAAATGCATTGTTTTGGGTTTAATTGCAATGCATGATTATTGATGTTGAGATGGTTCACATGGTTGTAGATGCATTTGATTGTCATGAGTCATTGTATGCCAAGCATCTTGATATGTATTCTTGTGATGTCGTGTGCCCTAGTGGGTGTTAGTGACGAAACGGTTCTAGAGGGAATCCGCTATAACATCGTGTGCCTTATACAAAGAGGTGTGAGCGATGATTATAGACGATCGTGTGCCTTATACAAAGAGGTGTGAGCGATCCATAAACGTCGTGTGCCTTATACAAAGAGGTGTGAGCGACGGGGAACATCGTTTTCCCGACGGGGAGTTACACTAAGTAACAAGCGATGATTCCAATAGTTCCTGAGTGAACTGATGATGAGAATGATGGATGGATGGTACCGCATTTGCATAGAGTCGTTGTGTCGGTCTTTTTGCATTTGCATAAATCATGAATGGATTGATTATGTGTGGAAATCATGAATTGATTGATTATGTGTTGAGTTTGTGATTGAATTGGTGAATTGATGTGCATATGTGATAAATGCATTGGTTATGGATGATATGTTTTATGTATAGACATATGTTATGTTTTGTGGGAATGTTGTACATTACGATTATTGCATTAATTCTCTATGGTGTGCTATATATGAATATGTGATGCTTCTGGTGAGAATAATTATGCATGTGAATTTATATGTGTTTGCATCTTATTATGCAATCTTGATTTAGTTGTTATTTCTCACCCTTCTGCTGTGGTTTGTTGCTCTGTGAGGCAATTGCAGATTAGTGTCTTGGAGGCTTTTATAAAGCTTAGTTCTCCATCCTTTTGTCGGTTTGTCTGCTATGTTACGTAACACGGGAGTCGGGGAACACTTTTGTTATATATGTATACATTTGTTGGATATATTTTGTATTTCCTTTGTATAAATATTTTGATGTTATAAAACAATTTATTTTATAAAACAAGTCAGGTATGGATCTTTCCGCTTTATTCCATAATTGAACTTTCCTTTCTGTTGGAAAAACTTTCCCTTTTAGGTTTATTACACTTTGTGTTATGTATCAAATTTATGAGCAGGGATTGTGTTTTCTTTCTTTAAAAGTGGCATCCTCGTTTCTGTCGGAAAAATAAATTTTTGTTTACTCTGATTTAATTATGTATTATTTATTCGCGATGGGAATTAGGGTGTTACAGAAGGTGAACTCGAATAGGAAGACAAGCCGAAAGGAGACTAACCAACAAAATAATACTAGGACGGCCGAAGGCGAACTCGACAAGGAAGAATGGCCGAAGGCGGACTAACCATCAAAATAATACGAGGACGGTCGAAGGCGAACTCGAAAAGGAAGACCGGCCGAAGGCGGACTAACCAACAAAATAATACGAGGACGGCCGAAGGCGAACTCGAAAAGAAAGACCGGCCGAAGGCGGACTAACCAATAAAATAATACGAGGATGGCCGAAGGCGAACTCGAAAAGGAAGACCGGTCGAAGGCAGACTACCTAACAAAACAATACGAGGACGGCCGAAGGAAAACTCGAAAAGGAAGACCGGCCGAAGGCGGACTAACCAACAAAAGAATACGAGGATGGCCAAAGGCGAACTCAAAAAGGAGGACAGGCCGAAGGCGGACTACCCAACAAAAGAATACGAGAACGGCCGAAGGAGAACTCGAAAAGGAAGACCAACCGAAGGCGGACTCCGATGGGGATAACAGGACAACCAAGGGTAAAAGCAACAATTTTGCGACCCTTGAATTTATCTGGAATCAAAGTTGGGCAAAAGAGAAGTCTAAACAGACAACTCTGCATGGGTGTACTAGAATGTACAACAATATGAAGGACAAATCCTCTGGAGATCTCACTGTGGATAAAGTAAAACAAAATCTCCTGAGTTATTCCATTTCAGCTGATGAAAAGTCTGGCAACAAATATCAAACTTGGCTTATGCTTCAAATGCCTATGTTTGAATTTTTCTATGGCGTAATGCTCCATAAGAAATGGAAATGCTACACGTTTGGGAGGATGCCATGCAAACGATGCTTATGCAATGCAAAATGAAACGCTCCAGCAAAATAATTGCTGAAAACGAAGGCAGCTCCACCGGGGATGACAAAATAAATTATCCTCTGAGTCCAAGAACTCTGCTAAGAACGATCACATTGAACAACTCCTTTGATCAACAACTTCTGCTAGAGATGAAATCCAAAAGAACACCCACTCTGTTGGGGATTATATATAACTCTTTGAAAAAAGAAACCAAGACCTGAATTGGAAGAGTGCCAAATATCGCTCGGACTTAAAACCCGGTGGGGATGTCAACGATCGCTGATCAAACCTGCTGCAAAGACTACCACCAAACTCTGCTTGGAGAGACAAATCACAAATACTAGACCTGCTGGGGACACCATTGAACTTAACCCGCTGCTGGGGAAATTACTTTGCCCTTATCCTGCTGAGGGTTGGATCATGCTGTTGCTGGTGAAAACACATTTCCTGACTGGCCGAGGGGAGTAGACACCAAGACTCTGTGGGGAAGACAACATCTTTGTCCCGGGAATACCTTCCACGATTCTCCTGCGAGAATACAACAACATCCACCCTAGAGCAATCCACTTTAAATGTTGGCTGGGGAACAATCTTCTGTACTCTGATTGGGGAGAGTGACAGTCTGATGAGAATGATGAAACCTCAATGCCATTGAGAATAACTCTGCTGGGGAGAAAAGTCAACGAAACCTACCGAGGGATATCACTGAGCTTAACCTGTTGTTGGAGGAAATATTTTACCCTGCTGGAGATTAGAGCATGTCGTTGCTGACGAAATTACACTTCCTGACCTGCTGATGATAGTGAGTACCAGACTCTGTGGGGAAAATAAAATCTTTTCAGAGACATCCAACACATCTCCTACTAGAGATACAACAACATCCACCTTGGAGCAATCCACTTCTGACTGCTTGCTGGGGAATAATAAACCAACCAGGACTTCGGCTGGGGACACAATCCTCTGTACTCTTGTTGGGGAGAATAAGTTTTGCTAAGGATGATGTACTTTTAGTGCTGGGGAGAGAAACTCTACTAAGGAAAAACAATTTTGCTACCTTGCAGGCATTCGATAAACTGAATTGTATCTATGTTCATAGACTCTACTCGAGAATCCACCAAATAAACATTGGCTGAAAATGCCCTAGGGCTCTGCTGAAGAGAAGTACCAATGGCAATTGGCCTATGACCTGTTGAGGAAAGCTAGCCACCAGTTACAAATCTGTTTGGGGAATGACTATTGACAATATCTGCTCTGCTAGGGGACGACATTCTACCCTTACTCCGTTAGGGAGACGGAAACCACTTCACCACAAGCTTGAGAAACATCATCCCAACACACATGACTTGCACGGTGGAATATAAATTCGTGTTGACAAGCAATAAACTTCACCAACCCCGCCGGGGGAGAGCAAACTTCTGAATTCTGGTTGGGGAGGATAATCAGCATTTTCATAATGCTCTGCCATGGATGATAGCATTTCAACTATCTTTGCTGAGGACGGATGGCAATTCAAATGCCTCGCTGGAGAAAAGATACCCTTTGGCGCGCCTTGCTGAGGAAGAGAAATTCCATACTGGGAACTACTTTGGCGATTCATGTTTCTGTTGATCGACTACGTGTTGATTCTCACATGTGACCCACGACCCTTTGATCTCCACTTGCCCCAGACTACAGTGTCTAACGGAAGAAATCGTCTCAAGAGGATTTTACAGAAAACCTGGCTCTCACATGCCCCAAGGTCTCCAAACTCTTAGAGATTTATCAGATCTCGACATACCTGCCCCAGACTGCATAATCTATGAAGTAATTTACCTCGAGAGGATTCGTAATGACCTGAAATGTTCTGCCCCAGTATTTTGAACCTTGAATAGGTGCTTTCAATTAACCGTCTTCAGGAGTGGATAAATTCTCATGCTCTAGAGGTGGCCTGCCCCAATACGAGCCTTGAAATGAATTTACCTCTAGCCGACTGGTCTTTGAGAGATTTGCAGAATCTCGACGTGATTTCCCCCGTTTTGCAGCTTTAGGGAGAGTTTTCAATGTGATTACTCCGGAATGGCTGCATCTTATCACCATTTACCAGGAACGCCCAGGCTGCGCACAGTCTCTTGGCCACATGCCCCTTGACATGACTGTCCTTCGGGAATTTTCACCATCTCAACTCGGCATGATCAAGCTTCTTGACTGACGTTCATTGTGTAAGCTCCCTTGATGCTTAAGCACATGCAAGCAGAAAATGTTTATTATAAGAATGACAATTCTAATTCAACACTCATGTTAACCTTGAAGTTTTATTGAAAATGTGTAGCCAAGCCTTGTGAACGAATCACTAGCTGGGATGCAACATTGATTTTTGAATGGAAAACAATACGCACATGCAATACAAACAAAAATCTTATTAGCATAACTCATAGGAGTCAGGAACGCTATCTCGTTGAAGAACGCCTTCGGAATAAATCCTGTTTCAATTAGGACTTTTGAGGGTTGTAACGTGGCCTGGTTCACGATTTTTAGAAAAAAGGTTTTATGGCTCAAAATTTTGTTTGTACCCACCCATTCTCCTTGATGTCCTTCAGTCCTAAGCTAAGTTAATTTGGCACAAGCGCTCACCTCCCAAAAGGATTTTTGTGAGGAGTAAGTGACGGTTAAGGAACCCACGAGGTTTTTGGAATGATAGTCACCCCTTTTGCCTTCAGTGTAGCGGTTACACGACTTGTTCTTTATCGAGGATTTCTCTTTTGATCATCTTTTTTCGTTTTTCGCTTTATTTTTTTTTATTTCCCTGATTTTGCCAGGAATGATTTTTTTTAATCTTTCGATTTTGAAGTCCAGCGGGACGTGTTAACTTTTGCCTAAGTCGCTTATTTTCAAGTTTTCGGCTTAGTGGGCTTTTTTTCCCTTCCTTTTTTTTTATTCTTCTTTTTTTTTTAACAAAACGTGTGACACTGGTTGTCTGACTTGTTTGGAAAGGGTGGTGACTGCCTCATTCCTTGGTTGATGAGGGATAACCATTGTGGTTTCACGTCCCTTGATCTCCTGATGTGTGAGGGAAGAAAGGGAATGGATCCTCAGATGCACATTCCTTTTGAAATTTGGGCGCTCGATCAAATTAATGACAACTACCCTGCCCCAGGTTAAATGTGAGGGTTTTCTCGAATGAAAAGAAAATCCTACTTCGAGGCTCAAAGGGGTTGACGAGGGTCTATCTCCGGTGTTTGGGGATTTGAAGCAATGCCTGTACATCATCAACAGGGTTTTATCCAAAAGCACATAACCAAAGATCTTGCGTTTTTCCTTTCATCATCCTCCCTCAAGAGTTTTAAGGCAAGAAAAGTTGGTATTGCAGTGCATATAAACATGATATGAGTGCATAAAAGTAAAGTACTTCAAGAACAACACATTCATTGCATTAAAATCATCATTAAGAACATAAACAAGTTTTTTCATGCAAACACTTTACTAACAAATAATGAAAAATTACACATGAAAATGCAGTAGAGAAATACGAAGATTTCCATTGTTGAGGAGACTTGACTCTGTCTAGACTTATTGCTTCTGATGACGCTCTTGCGATCTGGTGCTTACCCGGGAGGCTTTAGTTGATGTGCAAGCCATCAACAACATGGCCGGATGGACCGACCTGCTCTGATACCACTCTTGTAACACCCCAATTCCTATCGCGAATAAATAATACATAATTAAATCATAGTAAATAAAAATTTGTTTTTCCGACAGAAACAAGGATGCCACAATTAAGGAAAGTGGAATAAACCTAAAAGGTCATAAATTTGATACATAACACAAAGTGGAATAAACCTAAAAGGGAAACTTTTTCCATATAAAAGGAAAGGTCAATTATGGAATAAAGCGGAAGATCCATAACTGAATTGTTTTACACAATAAATTGTTTTATAACATCAAAAGATTTATACAAAGTTAATACAAAATATATCCAACAAATGTATACATATAACAAAAGCATTCCCCGACTCCCGTGTTACGTTTCAGAGCAGACAGACCGACAAAGGACGGAAGACTAATCTTCGCAAAAGCCTCCAAGATACTAATCTGCAATTTCCTCATAGAGCAACAAACCACGGCAGAAGGGTGAGAAATAACAACTAAATCAAGATTGCATAATAATATGCAAACACATAAAAATTCACATGCATAGTTATTCTCACCACACGCATCACATACCAATCCATATAGCAAGCCACATATACATAACATATATCTAACAATCCAACAACATATCATATATCAATTACACCAACATATTCACATATTCACACATAAGGCATACCAAAGCTATAACATATGGAAACAAACCACCACATCACATAGCATATGTCTATACATAAAACATATCATCCATAACCAATGCATTTATCACATATGTACATCAATTCACCAATCCAATCATAAGTCTCAACACATACTTAATCAATTCACAATTTCCCGCACATAATCAATCCATTCATGATTTTCCACACATAATCAATCCATTCATGATTTATGCAAATCCAAAGAGACCGACACAACGACTCTAAGCAAATGCAATGCGGTACCGTTCCATCCATTATTCTCATCATTAGTTCACTCAGGAACTATTGGAATCATCGCTTGTTACTTAGTATAACTCCCCGTCAGGCAAACAATCTTCCCCGTCGCTCACACCTCTTTGTATAAGGCACACAACGTTTATGGATCGCTCACACATCTATGTATAAGGCACACGACCCGATCGCTCACACCTCTTTGTATAAGGCACACGATCGTCCATAATCATCGCTCACACCTCTTTGTATAAGGCACCCGATGTTACAGCGGATCCCCTCGGGAATCGTTTCGTCGCTCACACCCACTAGGGCACACGACATCACAAGAATGCATATCATGATGCTTGGCATACAATGACTCATGACATTCAAATGCACACATATACACATCCATAATCATGCATATACCATCAAACACAACACAATGCATTTTCTTGCCCTTAGGCCACAAACCATCATCACAACATTTCGTCTCAATGCATTCACATCATATAACAGCACACAAGTCGTACGATATCTATCAAAAGCACATTGCATGATAACACATCAAATACCCACCATTAAAACGGTAAAAATCGACAAAACGACACATTTCCAAATCCTCGGCATAATTAAATCGGTCACAAATCTCAAAATCATTTTTATAAGCAAGAATAATTCATTAGCTTTCTAACGGTACCAAGAACGCCTCATTCCGAGTTACGGATCAAAAGTTATGCATTTTCAAAGAAAACAAACTTATTGAAAATCCCCAGGAGCGCCCGGCGGTACCTATTTTCGCCCGGCAGTGCTCCCTTCGCCTCTGCATCGCCCGGTGAAGCAGCGGCGTACATTACCCAACCAAAACTTTAGAAGAGTCAGCAGCGTGACAAGTTGCGCCTCTTGGGCATCGCCCGACGAACCAACGAATCGCCTGGCGCCCAAAGCGTCGCCCGACGCTCTGCACCAGAAGTAGAATTTTCTGCTGTGGGTTAAGGGTTCCTAAGACCCAAAATTCACCATTTTCATCTCCAATCAATTCCAAACAGCAAAACAAGCATCAACAAATGTTAATAAACACAGTGTGATCATACAACGCAATTTATATCGAATTACGACCGTGAAAACATCGATTTCCATCAATTGTTCATCAATTTATCAAATGAGAAAAAGTTGTAAAACAACCAAAACAATAACCAGAAACAACACATATACATACACAAGCAAGATATAATTGAAACTTCTCACCCTTACCCGATTAATCGCGCTTGAAACAGAGGTTTCCTCGATTTTCCTCTTTCTCCTCTTCTCTCTTTCTTTCTCCTCCTTTTCTTTCTCTTCTTTTTCTTTTCTTTTTATTTCTCTCTAATCTCTATTTATATTAAAATATCTAAACCCCTAAATGACTATTTTACCCCATTAGCTCAAATATCTCGCAAACGCTCTCAAAACGCGATAAAACATAATAACGATGAAAAATAATATATTACCAAATAAAAGTCAAGAATAAAATAATATTGTATCTGGATTGGCTGGAATTTTGGTAAAACAAGGTATGTTCAATGTTGATGTCAAGGTGCTGATGTTGCAACATTGAAGTCTTAACACTGGGTTGTGTTAAGTATTTAATTGCTGAAGTTGGATGTCTGAAGTCACATAGGTGATGTTGTGACATCAGATCTGCAGAATTAACAACAGCAGGTTATGATGTTGTTAGGGCTGCGTATTAGCTGGAATTCTGGAGAGCAAGCTGTCTCATTGGATGCGAATATCTTGGGATAGATATTTGCTGCTGCTTAGGAGATCTGGTGCAGATTTGTAGGAGATTTAAAAGGTTGAAGATTTAAAAAGATTTTAGGAGAAAATATGTTTTAAATATTCAGGTTTAAATAACAAATCTGGGAGATATTGTAGCAAGTCCAAGACCAATTCAAGGAGCTATATAAAGCGCACAAGACCAAAGGAAAAAGGTACAGAAATACAGAGAGAAAATCAAGAGCAGAGGCTGAGTGTCTTGAGTATTTTGTACGAGTTGTGTAACCAGAATTTTAGGATGAATTGTTGTGTCGTATTCTATCCTCTCTAGAATCTGTGAAGCAATAGAGAGTGGTTGCTTGATCGAAGCTGTGAAGTACGATCAAGGTTACTCAAAGTGGCCTCTTTGAGAGTTTGTAAGGAATTGAGTGGTGTTCTCATACCTAAGTGGTTTCTTAGGTAGGAAGTCATTAGTAGAGTATAAGTTTAGGAGATTGTCAACGGGTTGTTGAGTCTGTAAATTATATCTACAAGTAGTGAATTCCATCCCTGGCTTGGTAGCCCCCAGAGTAGGTTGGTTGTAAGCGAACTGGGTCAACAATTCTTGGTGTTATTTTACTGTTATTGCTATGCATTGTGCAGAGTGTGTTGTTGTGACATCACACGTATGATACCAGAATTTCAATTGGTATCAGAGCAGGCATCCTGTCTGTCTCTGGGTGAGAGCTAGGGAAGTTACTTTCTGGTGCAAAGATGGACAAAGAAGTTGGAGGATTCGTCAACAGACCCCCTATTTTGGATGGATCCAATTATGACTATTGGAAGCCAAGGATGACCACTTTCTTAAAATCCTTGGACAGTAGGGCTTGGAAGGATGTTATTAAAGAATGGAAAGCTCCTGTCATGTGTGAGAAGGATGATGCTGGCAAAGATAAAGAAGGCACCTCTAAGCCAAAGCCTGAGAAGAGTGGACCAAGGAGGAAGATGAGCTTGCCCTTGGAAATTCCAAAGCTCTGAATGCAATCTTCAATGGAGTGGATAAGAATATCTTCAGGTTAATCAACACATGTGAAGTTGCTAAGGAAGCGTGGGATATTTTGCAGGCTACACATGAAGGAACATCTAGAATCAAGATGTCAAGACTTCATATTTTAACATCAAAATTTGAAAGCCTGAAGATGAAGGATGATGAGACTATTCATGACTTCCACATGAATGTTCAAGAGCTGGCTAATGCATCCAGTGCTCTTGGTGAGAAGATGTCAGATGAAAAGCTTGTGAGGAAGATCCTTAGGTCCCTACCTAAGAAGTATAAGATGAAGGTTACTGCCATAGAAGAATATCAAGACATCAGCAAGATGAGAGTAGATGAGCTCATTGGATCTCTTCAAACTTTTGAGCTTGGGTTGAATGAGGAAGAACCAGAAAAGAAGCCAAAGAGTATAGCCCTGGTGTCAAATGGTGAAGAAGAGAAAGGGAAGAGTTCTGAATCCCAGGAGGATCTTTCTCAGGCCATAGTTATGATGGGAAGACAGTTCACCAAAGTATTCAAGAGAATGAACAATAACTCCATGCCTAATGTCAAGAACATGACCTCTGACACCAGCAAGAAGGATGAAGAGAAAACTAACCAAGATAAAGGAGTTCAGTGCTTTGAGTGTGAAGGGTATGGACATGTCAAGAAAGACTGTCCCACCTTCTTGAAAAAGTAGAAGAAGGGCATGACAGTTTCCTGGTCTGACTCTGATAGTGAAAGTGAAGGCGAGTCAGCAAAGCATGTGAGAGCTTTAACATGAGCTGTGGTTTCTGATGATGATTCTAGTGATGGAGAAGTAACTTATGAGGAGTTAGCTTCTACCTATCAAGAGCTGTGTTTAAAAAGTGCTGAGATTTATCAAGAAAACAGGTGCCACAAGCAACAAATTGCTCAGCTAGAGAATGAAAATACTGATCTGGAAAATGAAGTGGTGCTAGTTAGAGCTCACCTTGATCAAATGACCAAGTCTGTTAGGATGCTGAGCTGTGGTACAGACACACTTGACAAGATCCTTCAGTCAGAAAAAGCTGCTCGGGACAAAGCTGGGATAGGCTATGTGGCTGAGGATAAGGGAACTTCAGAAGAAAGCACTTCAGGTTCAAAGAAGGAAGTGTCACAACTTTCATCTCAACATCAGCCAAAGAAGCAGGATCCTACCCCTAAGAAAGCTGATGTTTCACAACCTAAGAAGATTGAGAAGAAGACTGGTCCTTATCAGAAGAAAAAGCTGCCACAAGGAGCTAGTCAGTATATGTCCCCACAATACCACAAGAGCATGCAAGCTGCTCAGTTCAAATAGCACATGTCTCATCAGGTGTCTCAACATCAGGATAACTGGTATGATTATGGATATGGATACACCACTGCTGTTTCTAATATCTATGGAAGAAGAAATCCACACCATCATGGGAGACAATCCAGGAAACAGCATTCTCAGCCTTCTTATGGGAGAAGATACCAACATAATAGAAGGCATACCAGTTATGGTAGAAGGAGACCACATTATGGATGGCAACCTAAGCAATCTCATCATGGCAGAATATTCAGAGATGAAAGGGTGAGATGCTATTATTGTGGAAGGTTTGGACATATGCAGTACTCTTGCTACAAGCTGCATGGATACCCTCAACCTCAAAACAGATGGAGAGAGTACAGGCCCAAAGTTATTAAACAATGGGTACCTAAGGAGAAGGTGAAGTGCTTATTGGCTCACATGGCTGATAGAGAGTTTAAAGAAGGAACATGGTATTTTGATAGTGGGTGTTCCAAACGCATGTCTGGATGTAGATCCATGTTTGCTGAAGTCAGTCATTGTCCCTCTCATAAGGTTATATTTGGCAATGGAGAAATAGGTGTTGTTGCAGGAGTTGGGAAGGTGCAACGTGATGGTAGACCTGAACTTGACAATGTTCTGTTGGTCAGTGGTTTAAATGCAAATTTGATCAGCATAAGCCAGTTGTGTGATGAAGGTTACAAGGTAAACTACACTAAGCATGAGTGTGTGGTTTCTGATGAGCATAATCAGGTTGTTATGAAGGGTGCCAGAACCAAAGACAACTGCTATCAGTGGATTTCACTTGAAGGAAATTCAACTAATGATGTTCAAGTCGATGTTATAACATCAGACTATGACATCAGGATGCTGAAAGGTCACTCAGAGTTAATGAGTCCTGATGTGAACTGTTTAAAAGGAAAGTCTTTATGGAGGGAGAAAATTAGTAATTGGTCTTTAAAGAGTATTCAAAATCAGGCGCCTTACCATATTGATACTACATCAAGACTTACCAAAGCATTCTCATCGCAACGTTTCATCTCCCTAAATCTCAACAGAATAGAAAGTTCTTCTCCAAACCTAGTCTGTCACAAAGGAACGATGTCTTTCCCTTCCAAGAACTCTGAGCAGGTACGAACTAGGGTTTCTTCCGAAGAACACATTTCTAGTGCTCTTCCCGAGTCAGGTAACCCTAAACCCTCAACCACAGTGAATAAAACTGAAGCTAGGTCATCATCCTCTCAAGCTGTTGAGGAGAAGTTTGATGTAGACATGCATTTGGAACAGCTTGCCACCAAAATCCTTGAGAAGGGGATACGAGTGAAAGGGATTTCTGTCCCTTAAAGGCAAATGCATGCTGAACAAGTCGACTCTCAAGGTGAGGACAAAAATCTTCAAAGACAGGCCCTGAGTCAAGAAGTTGAAGGTGAAGATCCTGATGACACTGATGTCAGCTTTGATGTCAGAACATCATCCCCTAGGAATGAAAGTCACAAGGGTAAAGGGAAGGAACAGGTTGAGGTTATAGAGATTGAGGACTCATCTGATAATGATAGAATTGGAAGAAGGAAGGATAAGAAAAGGACTTCAGTTACAGACTCTCCAAAATCGTGGACCAAAGTTGCCAGGTCTGGCAAGAAGAGGAGAATCAGGGAAGAGTCAGATTCTGAGAGTGATGCTCAAGACATCAACCCAGCTACTAATCAAGTACCTGGTCACATCTTATCTCACTGTGCATCCAGGTGGAATTGTGTTAACCAAAGAAGGATAGCATTGGAAAGAGAGGTAGTAGCAGAAGACTTAGAGTCTACTGAAATTGTAGACCTAATTAAGTGTGCTAGTCTCATAAGGACTATGTCAGGGTTGACTAACTTCTATGATAGACTGGTCAGAGAATTCATAGTTAATATCCCTGAATCTATAAATGACAGCAGGAGCCTAACCTTCATAAGAGTTACCATCAGGGGTAAGTGTGTCTGGTTCTCTCCTAAAGTGATCAATGCCTACTTAGGAAGAAGTGAGGAAGATTATGGAGAATTAGAAGTCTCCAATAATGTTATATGCAAAGAAATCACTGGTGGTCAGGTAGATGTTTGGCCCAAAAAAGGAAAGCTGTTAGCCAGTTGGTTGAGTGTCAAATATGCCATTCTGCACAGAATAACTGTTGTCAACTGGGTTCCTACTAGTCACAAGACCACGATTTCTGTTGGATTGGGGAAGATAATTTATGCAGTTGGGACAGAGCAAAGAATTGACTGTGGCTCCTACATCTATGATCATACTATTAAGCATGCTGCTACAAATGCTGTGAAGATGCCCATTGCTTTTCCCTCTCTCATTTGTGGGATTGTCTTGTCTCAACATCCTGGAATTCTACAGCATTCAGATGTTGCTTGCAAAAGGAAGCCTGCCTTGTCAGTCCATTCCAAGTTGTTTGAAGTAAAACATGTTCCTGACAGTGTCAAGACATCTGCTTCAACATCACAACAGTCACCAGCCAAGACTGGGTTGATTACAGAACTAGAGGAGGCTTGCAAGGAGTTAGATGAAGTCATAAGAGTTAGTACTGAAAGGAAACTAAAATTTGAAAGACTTGTCATGACACTAAGATTGGCAGCAAAGGAAGGTGAAGCAGCCAACACAAGGAAGGATGTTGATGATGGACCTGGTGATGAAGAAGATAATGATGAGCTCAGCTTAGATAATTCAAGCTTTTAATGTTTACCTTCTTATTTAGTAGTGTTAGCTTCAATTTATGTCTTTGTTTCAACACTTAATGTGCTTGGTTATGTAATTTGAATATTGTGCTGTTATATGCACTAGTTTTGTTTTTAGTTTTCTTCTATGATTTATTTTTCCTGGTTGCTAACTGTGAGGCTAACAATGAGAGCTAGGGTGTTCTGACTATAGTTAATAGGGCGTCTTACTGAAGTTTACCTAATTGTGGCTAAAAAGGGGGAGAAAATAGTCAAGAGAGTATCAAAGCGTGTTACTGCCAAATGCTGCTAATGTGATATTAAGGGGGAGATAAATTGATGCTCCTAAAAGTAAAAGGTGTTTAGTTGAAAAGTGGTAATGCAGTTATTGAGGGGGAGTTTAGACTGAGCTAGTGATGCAGATATCTTAGCAGTTGAAGAGTGCAGCCAAGCAGACATAAAGGGGGAGAAAAGTGCTGCACATGGTGAGCTACTGAACAGCTGTGATGCTGGTTCATATTCTTGAGGGGGAGCACCAATTGGCTGTTGTCAATAGTGAAGATGGTGCTGCAGCAGATCAAGTGATGAAGACTATGAAAAGTGTCAAACTGCTGCTGATGAGAGTTTCAAATTTTTGAAGTTTTTCTGCTGCTGAAGTCTCTGAAGATGCAGAGTGCAGAGATTGTTTTTTCCAAAATTAGCCAAAGGGGGAGATTGTTAGTTTCTGGATTGGCTGGAATTTTGGTAAAACAAGGTATGTTCAATGTTGATGTCAAGGTGCTGATGTTGCAACATTGAAGTCTTAACACTGGGATGTGTTAAGTATTTAATTGCTAAAGTTGGATGTCTGATGTCACATAGGTGATGTTGTGACATCAGATCTGCAGAATTAACAACAGCAGGCTGTGATGTTGTTAGGGTTGCGTATTAGCTGGAATTGTGGAGAGCAAGCTGTCTCATTGGATGCGAATATCTTGGGATAGATATTTGCTGCTGCATAGGAGATCTGGTGCCGATTTGTAGGAGATTTAAAAGGTTGAACATTTAAAAAGATTTTAGTAGAAAATCTGTTTTAAATATTCATTTTTAAATAAAAAATCTGGGAGATATTGTAGCAAGTCCAAGACCAATTCAAGGAGCTATATAAAGCGCACAAGACCAAAGGAAAAACGTACAGAAATACAGAGAGAAAATCAAGAGCAGAGGCTGAGTGTCTTGAGTATTTTGTACGAGTTGTGTAACCAGAATTCTAGGTTGAATTGATGTGTCGTATTCTGTCCTCTCTAGAAGCTGTGAAGCAATAGAAAGTGGTTGCTTGATCGAAGCTGTGAAGTAAGATCAAGGTTACTCAAAGTGGTCTCTTTGAGAGTTTGTAAGGGATTGAGTGGTGTTCTCATACCTAAGTGGTTTCTTAGGTAGGAAGTCATTAGTAGAGTATAAGTTTAGGAGATTGTCAACGGGTTGTTGAGTCTGTAAATTATATCTACAAGTAGTGAATTCCATCCCTGGCTTGGTAGCCCCCAGAGTGGGTTGGTTATAACCAAACTGGGTCAACAATTCTTGGTGTTATTTTACTGTTATTGATGTCCATTGTGCAGAGTGTGTTGTTGTGACATCACACCTTAACATCACACGTATGATACCAAAATTTCAAATATAATAATAAAAATAATTAAATCGACTCGATTAAATAAATCTAAAAGAACTGGGACGTTACAACTCTCCCCCACTTAGAGATTTTTGTCCTCGAAAATATAACTGAGACGAACGACTCAAAAGGCAACATCATGAATAACACAAACTGACAAACCACCTTGCTAACAGCAGCTACAACAACGACACGACCACGACGACAACTACAATGACAAGATGCAAAGCCCATACAATGCACTTGACGACCAACTCACAACTCAAAGATTACCAAAGTTACGAACACACGTGTTCACTCTTGAACCGAAACACAACAAGATCGTTACCATCACCGTAGGTAACACTCCTCTAATTCACCACAAGGAATTAGCTATTCGCACTCGACCCAACACAATGGGAATGAAGCAATAACACAAACAAGAACACCAGTTCCACGACCCAACATCGTTCTCTCTCAATGACTTCCCAACTTGACCAACATACTAAAACCTCTCATCCGCCTCATCTTCCGATATAAGAATCTTCATCGACTCATCAAAATAATCTGTAATCATTTTCTTAAATTCCAAACAATTCATTGCACTCAATATCAAAGCTGGAAAGACACGTCTATTCCATCCAACATA
Organism: Lathyrus tuberosus; assembly: GCA_022829125.1. Classification (NCBI taxonomy): domain Eukaryota; kingdom Viridiplantae; phylum Streptophyta; class Magnoliopsida; order Fabales; family Fabaceae; genus Lathyrus; species Lathyrus tuberosus. Next base: position 3,394,263 of record JALAZF010000494.1, read on the forward strand.
ATTTCGTCTACTATCAACAAGAGATTAAGGGTGATAAGTTCCTCAATTTGTCAATAGACAGCCGACAATCATGATGGGGCATAAACCGTCTTTACCAAACTATAATAGCATTTCTTACATCTTGTACACAAAACTACCTAAGGCACAAATCCTTAATTGACATAAACCTTACCTCCGCATTCCCTCCGAAATCGGGAACAACATTGTCCAAACAACACTTACACTCTTGCAACTAATGGCACACTGAGCCAATGCTCCACACCTGAAGCAACTTGGAGAAGCACCAGCTTCTCTACCACATATCTCATTCTCAATCCTGATGACAAAAGATTAAAAGAACCAGAAAGTACTGACAGTGTTCCACACACATATCACATACTAAGGAACAAACAACATCGACAGTATTCAACTGTCACACCAACTGACTCAACTACATGGCCGGACGGACCGACCTGCTCTGATACCACTCTTGTAACACCCTAATTCCCATCGCGAATAAATAATAAATAATTAAATCATAGTAAATAAAAATTTATTTTTCCGACAGTAACAAGGATGCCACAATTAAGGAAAGAAAACACAATCCCTGCTCATAAATTTGATACATAACACAAAGTGGAAAAAACCTAAAAGGGAAACTTTTTCCATATAAAAGGAAAGGTCAATTATGGAATAAAGCGGAAATCCATAACTGAATTGTTTTACACAATAAATTGTTTTATAACATCAAAAGATTTATACAAAGTGTTAGTTCTTGTGATTGGCTGAAATTTTGGTAAAACAATGTTAATGTCATGGTTGATGTTGCAACATGAGCCGCTAAACATTATTGAGTGTCTGGTTAACATTCTGGTTTGTGAAAATTGTTGAAGTGTTAAAGTGCAGAAGGTGATGTCACATGCGATGTCTTGACATCACTATACCAGAACATTAAAACATCAGGTTGTGATGTTTTTAGGGCTGCGCGTGTTAATGAGATATTCTACTGAAGAGAATCAGAGATTGCAGGCGAATATCATGGGGAAGATATATTATGTTGCAATCAGTTATGAAGAAGATTAGTTTGCTGCTAATTTAATGCAAAAAGATATGAAGAATAATTAGAGTTAATTATGAAGAGCTGATTGAAGATTTAATTGAAGATCTATTTTATAGCAGAATCTTTTGGAGATTTGTAGTAGAAGATTTGCTGTGATTTGAAGGCCCAAATCCAGTGGGAAAAAGTTATAAATAGAATGCTTGGAATCTAGAATTGGTACGGGTCCAAGATGTAGATCATTAGGGCTTTGTCTAAGTGAACCATTCGGGTTGTGAGATGGTCACTGTGTTATTACTCAGAAACTTGTAGGTAATGAGTATTGTATTGTTCTTGGAGGAAGCTGTGAAGCAACTCCAAGGTGTTTCATGGAAGCGTGTCTTCTATGTTTTTGTGTCTGTAGAGTTGTTGGTAATCAAAGCTGTTGATGTAGTGGCAGAGATTTTGACTGCTAGACATCATTCCGATGATTGGGAGTGAGATGGAGTCTCTTACCTAGGGAGGACTTAGGTAGAAGGGTCATTGGATAGTGACTGAATTAGGTAGATTGTCAACTGGTCTGTTGAGTCTGTAATTTGATACTACTAATAGTGGACTTCCTTCCTGGCTTGGTATGCCCCCAGATGTTGGTTGTTGAACCTAGCTGGGTGAACAATCCTTGTGTGCAGTTCTGTAGTTTTCTGTTGTTTTACATTGCATAGTGTGTTGCTGTATCAGAGCAGGCATCCTGTCTGTTTCTGGATGAGATCTTGGGAAGATACTTTCTGGTTCATGAGCAAGAAAGAGAGTTGTTCGGATGATCCCTTGGAGTGAAGGATGGACTATTCTTGATAAAGTATTGTGCAAGGATTTTTGAGTAGTGCCTGAAAGTTGTTGAGGTGTTGTTATGTGTTCCGCTGCATGGTATCTGGTGTTACCCTACTTGGTTCTTGTATCTCTGGTGTTGAGTTTCTAGAAAGATATTCTCTTGGAAAGTCATTAGGGTTTGATTTCCTCAGCAGGATATCCTATGTTGTTGTAGTTAGAGAGGCCAACGTTATCTCATATCCTGGTTTGGGAGAGAAGTGTTCAGAAGGTGAATGGATCTACTAAAGACTGTTTGACATAGGAGGATCAGAAGAAGAAGATATTTCAAGTCAGACATTGAAGACCAATTTATTCAGTACAGTGATTCCTTCTTTATCGTCTTTCTTGATGGTGAAAGAAGAGGGTAGAGCCAAAGCAAAAGAGTATCATTGTCAAATCTTTCATGCGGGAGTGAAGATCTTGATAAGTTATCTCTTAAGCTTAGATGTGGTGACCTAAGGAGGGGGAAGTTTCATCAAGAAAGAAGCTGAGCTTAATATGTCAATGTCTCGACATCGCGCTACACATCAGCAGTTTATGCATTTCAGCTGGAGCTGATTGAAGAAAAAGTAGTAATCTTGATAGCAGAAGAGAAGGAGATGAACCTTGTTTGAGCTAAACTGTCTGAGGACAATAGGGAAACTGAATCCAAGGGTCTGTGTGCAATAGTAGTGTAAATCAGCCTGTGGACAATTGGTGTCTGCTTGAGCTCCTTCAGTTTTGTGCCTTGAAGGATTCAAAGTAGCAGATTATCTATGGTATGTTTCTGCAGAAGGATGGAAGTCATTCTCTTTGGTTAGAAAAGAGGTCTGAACCTTGTGCTTATAAGAAGAAATTTCTGGAAGAGTGTGTTATGCAAGTTACTGCAGTTTTGTTGGTCTAATCTTATGTGTGGATGAATATGATTTGGAGATGTGATGTCAGAACTGATGTTGAAACATCATTTCAATTATTTTCCTAGGGTAGAGTAAAAGATCAAGACACTGACCTTACCTGGAAGGGTTTTGGGGTATGATGGGTTGTTTTGAAGGAGAATCAGCATATGGCGGTTGTGTGAGAAGGTTACCTTGAAAGGAGTTAATAAAGATGTGCTTTTAACTAATGACAAAATACATTGACGGGAGACTTTGTATATGTCTGATGTAAAAGTGCAAGACTGCAGAAGTGCTGAGAATTTACTTTTCTCTAGGTGGCTGTATATTTCTCTTTGAGGATGGAGGTTGTCTACTCAAACTTGATTGTTGAATCAAGTCTATAAGAGCATGGAAATCTGTTTATGCAAAGGAAGGAGGTTCTTCTGAGTGGCAGAAGGAGGAGCTGAATTCAACAGTTGGATGATACAATGTTTTGACATCTAGCTTAACATCAGGATTCTCAACTGGTGATGTGGCACATCAGCTAATGATAGGGTGATCCACAGGAATGATAGGATGGTTCAAAAAGATCGTTCTCATGGCAGTTTGTGGGAGCTGCAGGAAGGAGAAGATGCTACATGACCATGCCTTAGGGAGTCTAACTGTGTTTTCTTTTGAGCAAGTGGATCATGTGACTTGAAGATCAAGTTTCCTTGGGGGATCAAGATATCTTTGTGAGAGTTCTGACAAACATGAATGAGGTGATCAAACTATGGCATTTGGTTGATCTCAGAAGTGGTTTCGAAGAATCAAGATAATCAGAGTGTGGCAGCTGTTTATTTTTTAGGAGTGTCTTGGAACAAGTTACTCTTGGACAGAAGGGTGATGAGTTGAAGACTCAAGGAGCAGGTGGATGAGAGTTTAATTTACTAGTTCTGTGGATTGCTATGAAATAGTAAGTCCAGTTGGTGGAGCATATCAAGAATCATGGTGAGGATGTCTTGGTGTGTGGCAGATGTTCTAACTCGTGTTGGGACATTATCTGGTTGGATATCCTTGGTGAAGGATGATTATGCTCTGGGTCAGAAGCGTGGTGCCTACATTGAGCCTACGGAGCGTCTACATAGTCATATGGGAGAATGATAAAGTAGAAGGTCTGCCTTGGATGGAGAATGTAGAGAAGACTGAAGTAGATCAGGGTCTTGCTAAAGGCAGAAGAAAATCCTGTGAAGGGGACATGGACCTATTGTCAAGACATGATAGATCAGCCTGGCAAGATGTGGAGTTTTGGAGCATGTGAAGATTGCAAACCAAGAGGGAATTATATCTGACATTGGGACAACACTCCTCAGGTGCTGGGTTTTCAGCCTAGAAAGTTGTTTGTGGCCATGATGGAGTAGCTTGATAGTTGAAAATGACAACCTGAGATAGCCTTATCAGTTAACTGTAGCAGAAGATGTGAGCTGCTATCTAATGCTGATGTCCTAACATCTGTGTGTGGTGCAAGTGATCTAAAGACATTTGTTATGGAATATGTGAGAAATTCCAATTCAAGTGGACGTTTATATTGGACTTGGCAGATTATGTATCTGAAATAAACATGATGAAATTATGCTCAACATATACAAGAAGTGGCAGTTCTTAATGTTGAGATTGTGGCAATTTCATTGTGCTTTTATCTGGTGTTAAGTATTTATCTTCATAAGGAGCATTGGGTGTTTATGTCAAGGGGAGTTAAGGTTGTTGTCTATGGTCTATTACTGCAAAGGTGCAGATTATTGTGAAGATTGCGCAAAGTGGTGTAAATAAACATGATTAGACATGTACTACTGAGTATGGTTGGGTGTTCCTAAGGCTGGTATGCTAGTGCTCATGAGGAGGCTGAAGAGCAGAATTGTTGTATCTGGGAAAAGTTATTTTTCTGGATGAATCTAGAAGAGATTGTGAGTTGTGCTGATCAATAGATGTCGTGTCTTGGGTTGATAATATTGTGAGCCAGCAGACAATGTCTGATGCGATGTCAGAACATGGTATAGAACATGTTTGTCTTGAGCCAGACAAGGAATTATTCTGAACGGTGGTGTTGGGATAAAGTGGAACACGTGTCTTCGACTGTGCATGGAACTGTTTTGGCACAATTTATAGTAAAGATCAGTTAGGAAACAATAAAAGTGGTCAAGACTGTTTTGGACGGTAGGCATTGAATTTGGAAGGAGTTTTTAGTACCTAAAATAGCGTTTCTGTGACCAAGAACCTTGACATATTCAAAGCTCGTTAATTCCTAAGTAACTGATCAGCTATTTATAGGGGTTATTCTGTTCTCCTTCAACCAGTAAGTGTTCTTGTTTCATAAGTCTTATGGCGTTTGTTCGTGTTTGGGTGAGCACTACTTGGGTCTAGTTCTGTGAGGGCTTCCTTTGCAAATTTGTGGCTAAAAAGGGGGAGAAAGGAAAGGGTTTTGCTAAATGGTTTGCACAGATGGTTAGTCTGGAGTCTGCAGTTTCGGATATGGATCAGAGATGTCAAAGAGGTTGCCCAAGCCTTGAGTTGGTGTTGAGTCTTTGTGACTTGTGTCCTGAGTTATGAACACAGTTGTGACTTGTGTTCTGAGTTACCTGGGTTGGCAGAATGGCACTTCTTAAGTTTCATCTTATGCTACAGATTAAACCCAGTGTCTGATCAATGAAGGTGTGCAGAATTATCTTATGCCACCATTGGTCGTTTATGTATAGACAAACATTTCTTTTCTTGAGGAGTCTTCTACACTTGTTCTGGGTATGTCCTGGAAGGAAAAAGAAATGTGTTCTGTTGAGGGGCAGTGTCAGATATCTTCTTCCTCATGTGCACCAAATGACTTCAGGACTTTCTGCTTCTTAGGTCCTGATGTGCTGTCTGAAGTTGCTGTGCTATGGTGATGTTATGTCCAACATGATGTCCTAACATCATTAAAAATTAGCCAAGAAGATGATTCTCCATGGTTGCTGTACACAGTAGCTACTGATGATTATTAGGATCAGATGACTGCTAACAATAGTATAGGGTTGTAATTGCTGCTGTATTTTGAGCTGTAATGTTTACATATTTGTTTTAGCCAAAATTAGCCAAAGGGGGAGATTTTTAGTTCGTGTGATTGGCTGAAATTTTGGTAAAACAATGTTAATGTCATGGTTGATGTTGCAACATGAGCCGCTAAACATTATTGAGTGTCTGGTTAACATTCTGGTTTGTGAAAATTGTTGAAGTGTAAAAGTGCAGAAGGTGATGTCACATGCGATGTCTTGACATCACTATACCAGAACATTAAAACATCAGGTTGTGATGTTTTTAGGGCTGCGCGTGTTAATGAGATATTCTACTGAAGAGAATCAGAGATTGCAGGCGAATATCATGGGGAAGATATATTATGTTGCAATCAGTTATGAAGAAGATTAGTTTGCTGCTAATTTAATGCAAAAAGATATGAAAAATAATTAGAGTTAATTATGAAGAGCTGATAGAAGATTTAATTGAAGATCTATTTTATAGCAGAATCTTTTCGAGATTTGTAGAAGAAGATTTGCTGTGATTTGAAGGCCCAAATCCAGTGGGACAAAGTTATAAATAGAATGCTTGGAATCTAGAATTGGTACGTGTCCAAGATGTAGATCATTAGGGCTTTGTCTAAGTGAACCATTCGGGTTGTGAGATGGTCACTGTGTTATTACTCAGAAACCTGTAGGTAATGAGTATTGTATTGTTCTTGGAGGAAGCTGTGAAGCAACTCCAAGGTGTGTCATGGAAGTGTGTCTTCTATGTTTTTGTGTCTGTAGAGTTATTGGTAATCAAGCTGTTGATGCAGTGGCAGAGATTTTGACTGCTAGACATCATTGCGATGATTGGGAGTGAGATGGAGTCTCTTACCTAGGGAGGACTTAGGTAGAAGGGTCATTGGATAGTGATTGAATTAGGTAGATTGTCAACTGGTTTGTTGAGTCTGTAATTTAATACTACTAATAGTGGACTTCCTTCCTGGCTTGGTATACCCCCAGATGTAGGTTGTTGAACCGAACTGGGTGAATAATCCTTGTGTGCAGTTCTATAGTTTTCTGTTGTTTTACATTGCATAGTGTGTTGCTGTAACATCACACATAACATCACAGGTTTTGAGTGTCTTGTTCATACAGCAGATATTGATGTTGTGACATCGCACTTTACATCACATATCTGGTACCAGAATTTCAATTGGTATTAGAGCAGGCATCCTGTCTGTTTCTGGATGAGATCTTGGGAAGCTACTTTCTGGTTCATGAGCAAGAAAGAGAGTTGTTTGGATGATCCCTTGGAGTGAAGGATGGACTATTCTTGATAAAGTATTGTGCAAGGATTTTTGAGTAGTGCCTGAAAGTTGTTGAGGAGTTGTTATGTGTTCCGCTGCATGGTATCTGGTGTTACCCTGGTTGGTTCTTGTATCTCTGGTGTTGAGTTTCTAGAAAGATATTCTCTTGTAAAGTCATTAGGGTTTGATTTCCTCAGCAGGATATCCTATGTTGTTGTAGTTAGAGAGGCCAGCGTTATCTCATATCCTGGCTTGGGAGAGAAGTGTTCAGAAGGTGAATGGATCTACTAAAGACTGTTTGACATGGGAGGATCAGAAAAAGAAGATATTTCAAGTCAGACATTGAAGACCAATTTGTTCAGTACAGTGATTCCTTCTTTATCATCTTTCTTGATGGTGAAAGAAGAGGGTAGAGCCAAAGCAAAAGAGTATCACTGTCAAATCTTTCATGCGGGAGTGAAGATCTTGATAAGTTATCTCTTAAGCTTAGATGTGGTGACCTAAGGAGGGGGAAGTTTCATCAAGAAAAAAGCTGAGCTTAATATGTCAATGTCTCGACATCGCGCTACACATCAGCAGTTTATGCATTTCAGCTGGAGCTGATTGAAGAAAAAGCAGTAATCTTGATAGCAGAAGAGAAGGAGATGAACCTTGTTTGAGCTAAAATGTCTGAGGACAATAGGGAAAATGAATCCAAGGGTCTGTGTGCAGTAGCAGTGTAAATCAGCCTGTGGCCAATTGGTGTCTGCTTGAGCTCCTTCAGTTTTGTGCCTTGAAGGATTCAAAGTAGCAGATTATCTATGGTATGTTTCTGCAGAAGGATGGAAGTCATTCTCTTTGGTTAGAAAAGAGGTCTGAACCTTGTGCTTATAAGAAGAAATTTCTGGAAGAGTGTGTTATGCAAGTTACTGCAGTTTTTTTGGTCTAATCTTATGTGTGGATGAATATGATTAGGAGATGTGATGTCAGAACTGATGTTGAAACATCATTTCAATTATTTTCCCAGGGTAGAGTAAAAGATCAAGACACTGACCTTACCTGGAAGGGTTTTGGGGTATGATGGGTTGTTTTGAAGGAGAATCAGCAGATGGCGGTTGTGTGAGAAGGTTACCTTGAAAGGAGTTAATAAAGATGTGCTTTCAACTAATGACAAAATACATTGACGGGAGACTTTGTATATGTCTGATGTAAAAGTGCAAGACTGCAGAAGTGCTGAGAATTTACTTTTCTCTAGGTGGCTGTATATTTCTCTTTGAGGATGGAGGTTGTCTACTCAAACTTGATTGTTGAATCAAGTCTATAAGAGCATGGAAATCTGTTTATGCAAAGGAAGGAGGTTCTTCTGAGTGGCAGAAGGAGGAGCTGAATTCAACAGTTGGATGATACAATGTTTTGACATCTAGCTTAACATCAGGATTCTCAGCTGGTGATGTGGCACATCAGCTAATGATAGGGTGATCCACAGGAATGATAGGATGGTTCAAAAAGATCGTTCTCATAGCAGTTTGCGGGAGCTGCAGGAAGGAGAAGATGCTACATGACCATGCCTTAGGGAGTCTAACTGTGTTTTCTTTTGAGCAAGTGGATCATGTAACTTGAAGATCAAGTTTCCTTGGGGGATCAAGATATCTTTGTGAGAGTTCTGACAAACATGAATGAGGTGATCAAACTATGGCATTTGGTTGATCTCAGAAGTGGTTTCGAAGAATCAAGATAATCAGAGTGTGGCAGCTGTTTATTTTTTAGGAGTGTCTTGGAACAAGTTACTCTTGGACAGAAGGGTGATGAGTTGAAGACTCAAGGAGCAGGTAGATGAGAGTTTAATTTACTAGTTCTGTGGATTACTATGAAATAGTAAGTCCAATTGGTGGAGCATATCAAGAATCATGGTGAGGATGTCTTGGTGTGTGGCAGATGTTCTAACTCGTGTTGGGACATTATCTGGTTGGATATCCTTGGTGAAGGATGATTATGCTCTGGGTCAGAAGCGTGGTGCCTACATTATGCCTAAGGAGCGTCTACATAGTCATACGAGAGAATTATAAAGTAGAAGGCCTGCCTTGGATGGAGAATGTAGAGAAGACTGAAGTAGATCGGGTCTTGCTAAAGGCAGAAGAAAAGCCTGTGAAGGGGACATGGACCTATTATCAAGACATGATAGATCAGCCTGGCAAGATGTGGAGTTTTGGAGTACGTGAAGATTGCAAACCAAGAGGGAATTATATCTGACATTGGGACAACACTCCTCAGGTGCTGGGTTTTCAGCCTAGAAAGTTGTTTGTGGCCATGATGGAGTAGCTTAATAGTTGAAAATGACAACCTGAGATAGCCTTATCAGTTGACTGTAGCAGAAGATGTGAGCTGTTATCTAATGTTGATGTCCTAACATCTGTGTGTGGTGCAAGTGATCTAAAGACATTTGTTATGGGATATGTGAGAAATTCCAATTCAAGTGGACGTTTATATTGGACTTGGCAGATCATGTATCTGAAATAAACATGATGAAATTATGCTCAACATATACAAGAAGTGGCAGTTCTTAATGTTGAGATTGTGGCAATTTCATTGTGCTTTTATCTGGTGTTAAGTATTCATCTTCATAAGGAGCATTGGGTGTTTATGTCAAGGGGAGTTAAGGTTGTTGTCTATGGTCTATTACTGCAAGGGTGCAGATTATTGTGAAGATTGCGCAAAGTGGTGTAAATAAACATGATTGGACATGTACTACTGAGTATGGTTGGGTGTTCCTAAGGCTGGTATGTTAGTGCTCATGAGGAGGCTGAAGAGCATAATTGTTGTATCTGGGAAAAGTTATTTTTCTGGATGAATCTAGAAGAGATTGTGAGTTGTGCTGATCAATAGATGTCGTGTCTTGGGTTGATAATATTGTGAGCCAGCAGACAATCTCTGATGCGATGTCAGAACATGGTATAGAACATGTTTGTCTTGAGCCAGACAAGGAATTATTCTGAACGGTGGTGTTGGGATAAAGTGGAACACGTGTCTTCGACTGTGCATGGAACTGTTTTGGCACAATTTATGGTAAAGATCAGTTAGGAAACAATAAAAGTGGTCAAGACTGTTTTGGACGGTAGGCATTGAATTTGGAAGGAGTTTTTAGTACCTAAAATAGCGTTTCTGTGACCAAGAACCTTGACATATTCAAAGCTCGTTAATTCCTAAGTAACTGATCAGCTATTTATAGGGGTTATTCTGTTCTCCTTCAACCAGTAAGTGTTCTTGTTTCATAAGTCTTATGGCGTTTGTACGTGTTTAGGTGAGCACTACTTGGGTCTGGTTCTGTGAGGGCTTCCTTTGCAAATTTGTGGCTAAAAAGGGGGAGAAAGGAAAGGGTTTTACTAAATGGTTTGCACAGATGGTTAGTCTGGAGTCTGCAGTTTCGAATATAGATCAGAGATGTCAAAGTGGTTGCCCAAGCCTTGAGTTGGTGTTGAGTCTTTGTGACTTGTGTCTTGAGTTATGAACACAGTTGTGACTTGTGTTCTGAGTTACCTGGGTTAGATGAATGGCACTTCTTAAGTTTCATCTTATGCTACAGATTAAACCCAGTGTCTGATCAATGAAGGTGTGCAGAATTATCTTATACCACCATTGGTAGTTTATGTATAGACAAACATTTCTTTTCTGGAGGAGTCTTCTACACTTGTTCTGGGTATGTCCTGGAAGGAAAAAGAAAGGTGTTGTGTTGAGGGGCAGTGTCAGATATCTTCTTCCTCATGTGCACCAAATGACTTCAGGACTTTCTGTTTCTTAGGTCCTGATGTGCTGCCTGAAGTTGCTGTGCTATGGTGATGTTATGTCCAACATGATGTCCTAACATCATTCAAAATTAGCCAAGAAGATGATTCTCCATTGTTGCTGTACACAGTAGCTACTGATGATTATTAGGATCAGATGACTGCTAACAGTAGTATAGGGTTGTAATTGCTACTGTATTTTGAGCTGTAATGTTTACATATTTGTTTTAGCCAAAATTAGCCAAAGGGGGAGATTGTTAGTTCTTGTGATTGGCTGAAATTTTGGTAAAACAATGTTAATGTCATGGTTGATGTTGCAACATGAGCCTCTAAACATTATTGAGTGTCTGGTTAACATTCTGGTTTGTGAAAATTGTTGAAGTGTTAAAGTGCAGAAGGTGATGTCACATGCGATGTCTTGACATCACTATACCAGAACATTAAAACATCAGGTTGTGATGTTTTTAGGGCTGTGCGTGTTAATGAGATATTATACTGAAGAGAATCAGAGATTGCAGGCGAATATTATGGGGAAGATATATTCAGTTGCAATCAGTTATGAAGAAGATTAGTTTGCTGCTAATTTAATGCAAAAAGATATGAAGAATAATTAGAGTTAATTATGAAGAGCTGATTGAAGATTTAATTGAAGATATATTTTATAGAAGAATCTTTTGGAGATTTGTAGGAGAAGATTTGTTGTGATTTGAAGGCCCAAATCCAGTGGGAAAAGGTTATAAATAGAATGCTTGGAATCTAGAATTGGTACGGGTCCAAGATGTAGATCATTAGGGCTTTGTCTAAGTGAACCACTCGGGTTGTGAGATGGTCACTGTGTTATTACTCAGAAACCTGTTGGTAATGAGTATTGTATTGTTCTTGGAGGAAGCTGTGAAGCAACTCCAAGGTGTGTCATGGAAGTGTGTCTTCTATGTTTTTGTGTCTGTAGAGTTGTTAGTAATCAAGCTGCTGATGTAATGGCGGAGATGTTGACTGCTAGATTTCATTGCGATGATTGGGAGTGAGATGGAGTCTCTTACCTAGGGAGGACTTAGGTAGAAGGGTCATTGGGTAGTGATTGAATTAGGTAGATTGTCAACTGGTCTGTTGAGTCTGTAGTTTGATACTACTAATAGTGGACTTCCTTCCTGGCTTGGTATACCCCTAGATGTAGGTTGTTGAACCGAACTGGGTGAACAATCCTTGTGTGCAGTTCTGTAGTTTTCTGTTGTTTTACATTGCATAGTGTGTTGCTGTAACATCACACATAACATCACAGGTTTTGAGTGTCTTGTTCATACAGCAGATATTGATGTTGTGACATCGCACTTAACATCACATATCTAGTACCAGAATTTCACAAAGTTAATACAAAATATATCCAACAAATGTATACATATAACAAAAGTGTTCCCCGACTCTCGTGTTACGTATCAGAGCAGACAGACTGACAAAGGATGGAAGACTAATCTTCTCAAAAGCCTCCAAGATACTAATATGCAATTGCCTCATAGAGCAACAAACCACAACACAAGGGTGAGAAATAACAACTAAATCAAGATTGCATAATAATATGTAAACACATAAAAATTCACATGCATAGTTATTCTCACCACACGCATCACATGCCAATCCATATAGCAAGCCACATATACATACTATATTTCTAACAATCCAACAACATAGCATATATCAATTATACCAACATATTCACATATTCACACATAAGGCATACCAAAGCTATAACATATGGAAACACACCACCACATCACATAGCATATGTGTATACATAAAACATATCATCCATAACCAATGCATTTATCACATATGCACATCAATTCACCAATCCAATCATAAGTCTCAACACATACTTAGTCAATTCACAATTTCCCACACATAATCAATCCATTCATGATTTTCCACACATAATCAATCCATTCATGATTTATGCAAATGCAAAGAGACCGACACAACGACTCTATGCAAATGCAATACGGTACCGTTCCATCTATCATTCTCATCATTAGTTCACTCAGGAGCTATTGGAATCATTGCTTGTTACTTAGTGTAACTCCCCGTCAGGCAAACGATGTTCCCCGTCGCTTACTCCTCTTTGTATAAGGCACACGACGTTTATGGATCGCTTACACCTCTTTGTATAAGGCACACGACCCGATCGCTCACACCTCTTTGTATAAGGCACACGATCGTCCATAACCATCGCTCACACCTCTTTGTATAAGGCACACAATGTTACAGTGGATCCCCTCGGGAATCGTTTCGTCGCTCAAACCCACTAGGGCACACGACATCACAAGAATGCATATCATGATGCTTGGCATATAATGACTCATGACATTCAAATGCACACATATACACATCCATAATCAGGCATATACCATCAAACACAACACAATGCATTTTCTTGCCCTTAGGCCACAAACCATCATCACAACATTTCGTCACAATGCATTCACATCATATAACATCACACAAGTCGTACGATGTCTATGAAAAGCACATTGCAAGATAACACATTAAATACACACCATTAAAACGGTAAAAGTCGACAAAACGACACATTTCCAAATTCCCGACATAATTAAATCGGCCCCAAATCTCAAAACCATTTTTATAAGAAAGAATAATTCATTAGATTTCTAACTGTATCAAGAACGCCTCGATCCGAGTTACGGATCAAAAGTTATGCATTTTCAAAGAAAAGAAACTTATTGAAAATCCCCAGGAGCGCCCGACGGTACCTATTTTTGCCCGGCGGTGTTCCCTTCGCCTCTGCATTGCCCCGCGAAGCTGCGGCGTACATTCCCCAACCAAAACTTTAAAAGAGTCAGCAACGTGACAAGTTGCGCCTCTTGGGTATCGCCCGGCGAAGCAAAGAATCGCCCGGCGCCCAAAGCGTCGCCCGGCGCTCTGCACCAGAAGCAGAATTTTCTGCTGCGGGTTAAGGGTTCCTAACACCTAAAAATTCACCATTTTCATCTCCAATCAACTCTAAATAGCTAAACAAGCATCAACAAATGTTCATAAACACAGTGTGATCATACAACGCAATTTATATCAAATTCCGAACGTGAAAACATCGATTTCCATCAATTGTTCATCAATTTATCAAATGAGAAAAAGTTGTAAAACAACCAAAACAATAACCACAAACAACACATATACATACACAAGCAAGATATAATTGAAACTTCTCACCCTTACCCGATTAATCGTGCTTGATACGGAGGTTTCCTCGATTTTCCTCTTTCTCCTCTTCTCTCTTTCTTTCTTCTCCTTTTCTTTCTCTTATTTTTATTTTCTTTCTATTTCTCTCTAATCTCTATTTATATAAAAATATCTAAACCCCTAAAAGATTATTTTACCCCTCAGCTCAAATATCTCGCAAACGCTCTCAAAACGCGATAAAACATAATAACGATGAAAAATAATATATTACCAAATAAAAGTCAAGAATAAAATAATATAATAATAAAAATAATTAAATCGACTCGATTAAATAAATCTAAAAAAACTGGGCGTTACAACTCTCCCTCACTTAGAGAGTTTCGTCCTCGAAAATATAACTGAGACGAACGACTCAAAAGGCAACACCACGAATAACACAAACTGACAAACCACCTTGCTAACAGAAGCTACAACAACGACACGACCACGACGACAACTACAACGACAAGATGCAAAGCCCATACAATGCACTTGACGACTAACTCACAACTCAAAGATTACCTAAGTTACGAACACACGCGTTCACTCTTGAACCGAAACACAACAAGTTCGTTACCATCACCGTAGATAACACTCCTCTAATTCACCACAAGGAATTAGCTACTCGTACTCGACCCAACACAATGGGAATGAAGCAACAACACAAACAAGAACACCAGTTCCACGACCCAACATCGTTCTCTCTCAATGACTTCCCAACTTGACCAACATACCAAAACCTCTCATCCGCCTCATCTTCCGATATAAGAATCTTCATCGACTCATCCAAACAATCCGTAACACACATTATCAAAGCCGGAAAGACACGTCTATTCCATCAAACATAATTTCGTCTACTATCAACAAGAGATTAAGGGTGATCAGTTCCTCAAATTGTCAATAGACAGCCGACAATCATGATGGGGCATAAACCGTCTTTACCAAACTAATAGCATTTCTTACATCTTGTACACAAAACTATCTAAGGCACAAATCCTTAATTGACATAAACCTTACCTCCGCATTCCCTCCGGAATCGATAACAACACTGTCCAAACAACACTTACACTATTGCAACCAACGGCACACTGAGCCAATGCTCCACACCTGAAGCAACTTGGAGAAGCGCCAGCTTCTCTCCCACTTATCTCATTCTCAATCCTGAAGACAAAAGATTAAAAGAACCAAAAAGTACTGACAGTGTTCCACACACATACCACATACTAAGGAACAATCAACATCGACAGTATTCAACTGTCACACCAACTGACTCAACAACATGGCCGGAAGGACCGACCTGCTCTGATACCACTCTTGTAACACCCCAATGTAATACGCCAAAATTTGCTCTCCCTCTTTGTCATCATAGCATTGCATTATCATTTATCATATCATATCCACCTCATTAACATTACATTGCATTTAACATAGAAAAATGAAGCATAGCATCCTTCTTACCATCAGGGCATGTGATCAGGTGGAAGGTGGTCAATCAAGGGATCATTCAAAGCATAAAAAGGTCAATCAAGTTTCCTCAAGGCAAGCCAAGAGGTCTTTCATGTCTCATACTATCTCAATGGATCATCCACAACCTCAAGGATGAGAGATTCAATGGGAGATTGAAGCACTACATCTTTCCTTATGCAAGAGGTTCAAAAATTGAAGGAAAACCCTCAAAAGAGATAGCCCATTGATCCAAAATCATCCTCAAATGGTATATCTAATCATCCTTTAAGAGGATACATAACATACTCTGAGGAATTTGAAATTGAAGACTGCACATTTTTCGCCTAGGAGGTGGGCACCAAAACTAGGGTTTCCCATTAAATCAGGGAATATTTGATTTTTTTTTGGACAAAACTTGATGTCATGGTATTCTACATGTTCTTAAATGTATGTGTATGGAGAATTGCCTCTCAATTGGTTTTGGAAGTGGTTCAATTGGAAGAAAGATAAAAAATCAGGAAATTTGGGGCCAAGTCAAATAATCAGAAGAAAAAAGTCAACTCTTGACTTTTTGAGCCCAAAATCATGAAATTCATGTTACATATGTCCAATGTACAAAATTTGGTCAAGAAACTCCAAAGGAATCATGAAAAAATCAAGAGGTGGAAAGTTGCCATTTTTGGATGAAGAAGGGTTACTAAAAATAGCAAGTTTTGGCCATTTTGCATCAGAGTTTGAACCAAGGCCATTTAAAATTGAAGCACCAAATGAAAATTCCACTCGGCCACAACAAAAATCTTGTTTTAATCTTCACATCCATATGTGGAACATCTCTATTGGATAAAAATTGAGTGAGATATGATTGATCAAAGTTTGAGCAAAGTAGGTTCAAAACTAGGTCATGACCAAGATTTTCAAGGCACACGCGCAGTCATTTTTACAAGCATGTGGTGGGCCAAATGTACACCTATTTTTCATCAAGATAAAAGCCTCAAATGGAAAAGTTTCCAACATCAAAGTTGTTCCTTGTAGTGTCATCTTCAATGTTGATGTTGTGAAAATTTTGATTTAACCAAGTTATGAGATAGTTTGGAGGGTTCAAAGTCATGTTGTTTGTGCTGAAATTTTATGTGCCAAGTTGCCATGCCAGCCAACCTCTGGCCACGCCCACCAACCAGTTTTGAACCAATGCATTCATAGCTGTTTTTAGGCATATTTGAGACCTCATTTCACTTCAACTTTCAAACCAATGTTGTTCCCCAATGTACCATCTTTCTAATGACATCAATGTTTCATTGTTTCATTCACTAACCATGGAGAAATTCACCCTCAAACACCCACTGTTACCATGATGATTTGCTGCATAATATTTTGGTTCACTCATACTACAAACACTTCCACACTTTGTTTCCACATTTGGTCAAGCACATCACTTACACAATGTTTAGTATCACGTGCCATGCATGGGAATAGAAAGAACAAACTTGCTTAGCAAGTTTCTGATGCATCAGCTTCTGCTACATAAACCGTATCCACTCTCTTTCTCATTACTCCCACCATAACTGTCATGAGCCAGCTGCATCTTACCATGGCTCTCCCTAACTAACTTGACTCAGTTAGTTAGGGATGACTCATTTAACTCAATGCCAACTCACCTAACTCACTCATTTGACCACGGTTGAGCTCAATTAACCACACATATAAATTCACCTCTCACTCACAAATTGAGGGGAGGTTCTCATTCTCACTTTGTCTCTCAAAACACTTCAGAAAACTCTCTCATTCTCTCCACATTCTCTGAAGTTTTTTCTCTCTCTCTGTACACGAGCTTCATCATCCTCTGTCACATTTCATCCTCACCATCATCAATGTGCTATTTCTGATCAAAAACTAGGGAGAAGAAGTTGAATTCATCAATTGTATTGTGGTCCAGTTGAGTTTGCATTGTGATTTTCTTCAAGATCTCAAGTTGCAACTGCATTTATTTTGCACGAATCAAGCTCAAGCTCAAGGGTGGATCTCGTGTTTTCTTTTGCTTTAAGATTCTGCAAACTTCAGGTTTCATTTACTACAACGCTGTTGCATGGTTTTAGCTTGTTCTTATATGTTTAAAGCTTATTAGAAGCTGTGTGCGTTCTGTTTAGTTGATATGCTCATTAGGAGTTTAGGTGTGATTTTAGGGCAAAATGTATGGACTCGGTTTGTTGTATATGTGCATGATCTGTGATAAGTAAATGCATATTTGTGATGTGTTGGAGCTTAGCTTTCGATTGATGTTTTGTTTGTGGAATTCTGGGAATTTTTAAAGTTGCAGGTGGTGGCTATTGGCCGGAGAAGGTGACCGGAGGTCCCCTCCGGCCGGTGACTGTGTTGGCTAGGGTTTCACCATGTTTTAATCGTGTACGTTCATTTTTGCGTGATCGTGTGGCTTGTAGGTGGACAGCGCATTAAAATTCATGTGCCAATCACATGCCTCATTTCTGAATTGGACTTAGATCAGTTTGCTTTCCACACCCCCACGCTTTCAAAGCCCAAATGAATTGAACTACTATTTTGCTATGTTTACACCCCATCCACATTTCATTTCTATTTTATTTTCATTTTTCTTTACACGTTTCATAATTGAATTTTAAGAATACCAAACATCATCATAAAATTCCACAAAAATTCATGAGTATCATTAAAACATTTAGGAAATTTTCCATGATTTTATTTCTTGATTTTATGACCTTTTTGCCCCTGTTCCTTAATTTTCTTTGAATTTCTTTGGTGTACATGCTTAATGTGATACATAAATTTGTGCATTTTTGTTCTCAATCATTAAAAGTTGTTTGATGCTCTTCTTTTTGCATTGAGTCATTATCATCTTGAAGTATGTTGAATGATTTTTATTTGATTTTTTTAAGTCATTTCATGACATGTTTGGTGTTCATTTTTGTGTTACTTGGTATGTGCATCCAATTTGACCTAAATGCATTGTTGGACATCATTTTGCCTTGATTTCTTGTATGCTATTTTGGTATAGGATTCACTTATGACTTATGTACCTTTAAACCATATTTGTTTAATTTCCATGAGGCCATTTGATTTTTGTTTAATACTTTTCACTTGAAGCATTACAACATGTCACATCCTTGTAATCTTTGTGCATGTTTACATGATTTCTTTTGTGTATACTTGCATGATCATTTGCATACTTTAGTGAACTATTCACTTGACATTATAGGTCATTGGTACATATTATATGTCATCCTTGCATGTTGACTTTCATTTGAACCTTGTGCACCTTTAACATGTGATATTTGTACTTGTGTTTTCTTCTGAATTTCCATTTCAACTCTACTTCTTCTATCACTTCTTAAATGTTTTGATGTGTCATGCATGAATACTTGTGAGATGTTTGTGATTCATTTTTCATTTCATTTCAATTCTGATCCTTGGATTACATGCTCCATTTATGCATGTTTCTTCCATTTCTTTTCATCTTTCATTCTCCCTTTTCTTATGGTATCATGTTCTAATGTCATGGATGATGTTCGTTGCCTATCCACTTGAGTTTGCTTGATGATAATCATTTGTTTTCCATATGATGCACATTATGGTTGTGATTAATAGAATTTGATTTCTCATCTAATTCTCTTGAGCTTTATAGTGCATTAAATGTTCTTTTATTTCTTACACTTCTTGTACATGTCTACTAACCATGCAGGGGCTTTGGTAAGTTGCAATTGAGTGTGGATAAGGAATCCACATTCAAACTTCTTTCCTTTCATCTCTTTTACAATCCCATTTTGTGTTTTGTTAAGCGCTTATGTGCTTTCTTTTAATAACTCATCACTTTCCCTTTGTGAATTACAATTCATCTTCTACTTTAGAAATGAATTGTTTAATTCATTCTTTCTTTAGACTTTAGGTTTAAACCTCACAAACCATTAGGACCATTCCCTTTAATCTTCAATTAGGATTGAGTTTTAGTTCACATAGATTTTACCTTTCTCCTCTCTTGAGTCTCTCTTCTCATCTCTTAAAGAAAATCCAAAAACATCCAATAAAGGTAAGCATTTATTGCATTTAGGCCTTCCATATAAAGAAAAGATTATAAAGGGGTTTTCTCTTATAATCTTAGAATGTATAGCATTATAGCCCATCTTGGGTCAATGTGTTAAACATTCGATCTTGTATGAGGGACTTAAATGCAATACTTGTTGGAGGTAAATAAAAAACACTTCTTCATTTCTTAATCAACAAAAACACTTAATAAACACAAGTGTGCTAGTGTGTTTGAACCTTGGCAATTGGAACTAAGTGTGGGGGTCTTCTTCACTCTTAGTGTGCTTTCTTACCCATTCCATCTTGGAATGTGAGAATGTACACATTCCAATTACTAAGATTTAGATACACTATCATATGCAAACAAATGAAAAAACTTCTAAAAGACAAAAACAAACAATCACGTCTTTCCTTCGGGAATTCTTTCCTCACCTCATTCACTCTCACCGTACGAACGTGCTTCTACTCGTTCTTTTGCAAGATGGTAACGCACTCGGACCAGCGAGCCTGCAACACCTGAGCTAGAACGTCAGTCGTTCCTTAAAAAACACAAACAATCCATCCCTAGTGAGGGGAACTACGTCGCTCTGATTCTCATGTTCCCGATGAGATACGTAGGCAGTGGGGTAGGGCCCATGCGAGCACTTCTTTTATTTTCCCTACATTTGTTTCTCTTTCTCTTTCTCTTTCTTTCTTTCAGTTCCCCTTTTCCAGCATCCTTTTTTATCACCCTTTGATTGAAGCAAGCAAGCGTGGATCCCATCGGGTACGATGGACGTGAGGGGGTGCTAATACCTTTCTCTTACGTAACTGACTCCCTTACCTATTTCTCTTGGTCGCAAGACCATGCTCTTCTCCTTCCCTTCAGGTTTACGCGGTGTTTCCTTTCCCTCTCGGGATAAATACGCATTGCTGGCGACTCTGTTTCGGTGCCACTTTCGCGTTTGTACTAGGTTGAAAATCCCGGGAACGACAACTGGCGACTCTGCTGGGGACAGGTTGACCTATTACTGGTCCATCCTTAAGCGAGTCAATCCTAGCGCTTGTTTGTTTTTTTCATTGGGTGTTTACTGTTGTGCTATATGTTGCTGTTTATTTATGTTACTGTATTTACTGCATTTTAGCATTACATATCATATATTATATTGTGTTGCACTGTTTTGTCTGTTTGGCGGGATGGGATTTCTGAGAGATGAGCCCATTACACAGGCTTGAGTGTACACTTAGAATTAGAGTGGAGAGTAGTGAGACCTACATGCCGTTTGGAGTGCGTTGGGTGTTCACGAAATTCACAGCTAGACGAGGCTATCTTGGGACACGTCGTGGCATGGGCATCTTGCGTATTCCAGGATGTAGATCTAGAGAGCTGTCGACTCTAGTGACCGATCATGAGGACCTTAGTGGAAACATCCCTCTTTAGCGGTGATAGTGGCAGACCACATTCTGTGGAAAACCCATTCGCACCTGAGGGCCCACTTTGGAACTTGCATAGGATGACTTTTATTTTCTAAGGGGAGTCAGTGGACGACCTCTTTGATTGGCATAACATTGTATCCTACGGGCTGAATGTGCTATTGCTTCTCAAACCTCCGAAGCTGACAAGCCTTATTTTCTAAGAACCACATGTGAGTATGGGCGGGATGTTTACAGGTTTGCAGGAAACCCAGCCTCCTACCTACCTTACTTGTGATTCTATGATGATTTCAGACATTGTATCCTGTGACAGTAATTTGAGTGTTCATCTCAGATATTGCCAGATTCGATACAGAGACACAGTGCACACGGTTCAATACAGACACAGACACTTGATTACCTGATCACATGCCCTTTTGCATTGCATTATCATATCATAACCGTTATGTTTGTCATTTTCAGGTGCATAATACGTTTCTGATTCCAATCCATGGGTTCAACAGAGATCGTTGCCGAGAGAAAGAACAATGTGTCTTACAAGTTTCCAGATCCTGTTTTGGATTCATTGCTCAAAGTTATAGATATGGCTGGTCCGGGTATTCTTGATAGGTTTCAGAAGAGCTACGGGAATTTGGTTGGGATGGTCCGTACAATCACCAAGTATGAACATGATGCTTTGCACACTCTGCTGCAGTTTTACGAGCCTTCGTTGAGATGCTTTCTCTTCCCAGATTACATTTTGATGCCAACACTGGAAGAATTCTCATTTATTTTGGGAATTTCGATCACGCCGGAAATACCATTCTTCTCTGGTAGTTCCCCTAGCGTAAAAGAAATTACTGCTGCGTTACAAATGGATCAGGCAGTGGTAAAGAGTGGTGTGAGCAGTAAAAATGGGGTTAGCGGATTTCATTTAGAATTTCTGTCTGGACAAGCCCAAGAGGTTGCAAGTGCTAAAAATTGGACGGTTTACAATTCCATTCTGGCTCTCTGCATATATGGCCTAGTTCTCTTTCCCAATCAGCAAGACTTTGTGGATATGCAAGCAACGAGAGTTTTCATCCTTAAAAATCCAGTCCCTACTTTGTTAGGAGATTTTTATCATTCCGTGCATTACAAGAATGAGAAAAGAAGGGGAGGATCTGTTAGTTGTTGTACTCCACTGCTGAGTCATTGGTTTTTCAAACATTTGCCTCAGACAGGTGCCTTTGTGGAAACCAAAGATGTGGCGAAATGGTCTAAACGATTGATGGGTTTAACTGCTGATAACATTATATGGTTTGACCACCGGTTGTTGAGAATAGAGCTTGTCACAAGATGCGGAAATTTTCCAAATGTACCTTTGATTGGCAGAAAAGGAGGGATCAATTATAATCCAGTTTTGGCCATCTGACAGTTTGGGTATGCTTCCAGGGATCCTCCTACAGAGCAAGATGTGGAAGAATCGTTATTCTTTACAGGAACTAAAGATGCGAAGGTGGTAGAAGTAGTAAATGCTTGGAAAGATAAGCATAAAATTGGAAAAGCAGTTTTTGGGAAAGGAGATTGTAGGTCTTATCCTGAATATGACAGATGGATTGAGACGAAAGTAAAGGAATTGCTTTTACCCTTTTCAAGGGGACCTCTTTTATGTTCAGTACAGCCAGAACAACCCACCATGGTGACTATTGAGGAATGTGAGAAGTGGAAGAAAATGGTCAGAGAGCTGCAGATAGAGAATTCTGGAATGAGCAGATGTCTTCAGAAAGCTCTAGCTGACAACAAAGAGTTGGAAAAGAGAGCATTGAAAGCGGAAAAAACCTTGGCTGACAAAGAGGAAGATTTTGATGATAGAGCTCGTTACTTTCGAAAACTTACTTTGGGAGCAGATGACACTAGTCAGGCTCACAAGATTACAAAACAGGCTTTAGCCCGAAGTAAGGATTCGTTAGCTCAACTTCGTCAAGCTTGGGATGAAGTCAGAATTGAAAATGCCGAGTTAAAGGATCAGTCGAAGACTAAAGACGAGGAGCTTAAAAAGGCACATGAGCAGAGGAGAAAGTATCGAGAAAGTCTCGGTAAAAGTCAAGAACAGTTAGAAGAAGCTAGAAGCCAGCTGAAGAATACCAAGAAAGAGCTTGAAGAAGCCATGATAGAAAGAGAGATACTCAAGACGCAAGCTGGCATAAAGAGACACAAAGGAGTGCATGATGACGAAGCTCTTATGCTGCATATGGGTTCTTTAACTGAAGCTCTTGAGAAAAGGGATGTCTTGATCAAAGAAATGATTGAAAAGTCGAATCACCAGCGCACCCGTATACTTTTTGAGGAGATCAAGTATTCAAGTGATAAGCTGAAGGATGTGGAACTGTCAGACTGATGTTCTTTTCCCTGTATTTTGTTGTTAATGGTTACCATCAGGCTTGTTGATGGATCCATTTTTTCCTTGTATTGCATCGGCGGATGAGCCTTTCTTAAATACTTGAATACTTTGTTGAATGAGTATGAGCAGTTTATTCAGAATTACTCTTTATCAGATTAGCTGCACACAAGCACATGACCACGATACGTCTCTTTATATCACGATTTCTGGTCTTCAGATTTCTGTGGTTTGGATTGGAATCAGGGTGTAAAGCACTTTGGAAATGATAAACATAACATTGCATGGCATTGCATATCATTCTGCATTTATGTTACTTGCTTTTCAGGTACTCGTTGCAGGGTCTCTAACCTTTATTTGGTTTCAGGCAGTATAGCTGAGAATTATATTCACCGATATTCGACGCGAAGAAATCAAGTAAGAATCATGGATCAAGTGCAAAGTGATTTGGCTGAAATGAGGGCGCGTATGGACCAGTTCATGACCCTCATGACTGGCATGGCGCAAAATCAGGAGAGATTGAGGCTGCTGGTCGAGCGTCCAGACAATGGGCCCGAAGGTGATCAGCATGACAATTCACAGGGACATGGCATTCCTCCTCCCGGTAGCAACCCTCCTCCTGGTGGTAACAATCGGGGTAATGGAAATGGTAGGCATGCTGGTGTTACTCTTGAAGATCCTCTGGAAGACCAATTTACTCTGCTGGATGCAGATGTGGGTAATCACGGTGATCGAAGGTATGATGAGTTAGCAGAAAAGATCAGGGCCATAGAATGCAAGAACTCTATGGGTATTGATGTTACTAGCTTGGGGCTGGTCCCAAGAGTCAGAATTCCTCCTAAATTCAAGCCTCTCACTTTTGATAAGTATCACGGTAGTACGTGTCCCCAAACGCATCTTCAAGCTTACTTTGGGAAGATTTCAGCCCATACAGAGGACGAGAAGCTATGGATGCATTATTTTCAGGACAGTTTGGCTGGAGCGTCCTTGACCTGGTATATGAAGTTGAATAGAGCTGCTGTGAAGAGTTGGAAAGATCTGGCAGAAGCATTCTTGAAGCAATACCAGTACAATATCGACATGGCGCCCAACCGCACTCAATTGCAGGGGTTGTCACAAAATGCCAATGGGAGTTTCAAAGAATATGCACAAAGATGGAGGGAAATGGCTGCCCAGGTTCAACCTCCCTTGTCAGACAGAGAAATGGAGGATATGTTTATGGGCACCTTGCAAGGGGCCTATCTTGAAAGATTGGCTGCTTGTCCGTCAACTGGATTTGCTGATATTGTGATTGCGGGAGAAAGGATAGAAAGTCTGTTAAAGCTTGGAAAGATCCAAGATGTGAGTGGGGCTGGCTCTTCGGGGACGAAGAAACCGTTTGCTAGTAACCAGAAAAGAAGAGAAGGTGATACGAATGCTGTGTTTAGAGGACGAGGCAGAGGGCGTTCTCAAGCTTATTATCAGGTAGATGCTGTAACAATCCCCACACCGTCTGTTCAGAAACAACAACCCCAACAACAAGTTCAGCAGCAACAGCAACAACCTTTTTTCCAGCAAAGGTCTAGGCAGAGGGATCGTAAGATGGATCCTCTCCCTATGACTTATGCCGCGCTGTTGCCCCAGCTACTCGAGTTAAAGTTGGTAGAACTCCGTACTATGAAAGCTCCGGTTGCCGGAAACCTGCCACCTAACTTCGATGCTAATGCTCGTTGTGAGTTCCACTCAGGTGCTCAGGGGCACTCCATTGAAAAATGTTGGGCTTTCCATCATAAAGTACAAGATTTGATTGATGCTAAAGCCATCAATTTCTCTCCCGCTCCTAATATTACTCAGCATCCCATGCCTGATCATAGTGCAGCAAATGTATATGCTATTGAAGATGGGAGGAGGTTGAATTTGGCGGCAGACATCCATCAAGTGAAAACTTCTTTATTGGTTGTAAAAGATCGTTTATTGAAGGGACAGGTGTTCCCGGGCTGTAATCAAGATTGTTCTGAGTGTATGAATCAGGAGAATGGCTGTGATAAGTTGAAGATGGGTTTACAGAATCTGATCGATGAAGGACGTCTACAGTTCGACAGAGTCGTGAAAGACACTGATGAGGTATCAACCGTGACCATCTATTATACTCCCGCTGAGATTCAAATGTCGGTCAATGCAGTTCCCGTGGCGAGCATTGGGCAAGAAAGGCCTAGTCCTGTCACTATCACGGTGCCAGGACCAATTCCGTTCACATCTACGAAGGCTATCCCATGGCACTATGGGGCAGATGTATATTACGAAGGTAAAAAACAGGAAGTTGAGTCGTCAGTCAGCCCAAATATTGATAATGTAGGGGGTGTAGGGGGCTTTACAAGAAGCGGAAGGTTGTTCGCTCCCCAAACCTTGAGAAGTGATAAAGAGGCAGAAGCTGCAGCAAAGGCTAAGGGTAAACAGGTGGTTGAAAATGCGCCTACACCTGAAGCAGAGACAAAGATTACTTTTGATAAGGAGATGGAAGAATTCATGAAGATAATCAAGAAAAGCGATTATAGGATTGTGGACCAACTGAATCAGACCCCTTCAAAGATTTCAATCTTGTCACTATTGATGTGCTCTGATGCGCATCGGCAGGCGTTGTTGAAAATATTGAAGAGTGCATACGTGCCACAGGAAATTACTGTTAATCAGCTCGAGAGCGTAATCTCCAATGTTAACGTTAGCCATGGCTTGGGCTTTACAAGTAGAGATTTGACTGTTGAAGGAAGAAACCACAATAAGGCTTTGCATATCACGATGGAGTGTAAGGGCGCAGTGTTATCTCATGTACTGGTAGACACTGGTTCATCACTTAATGTCTTGCCCAAGAAGGCGTTAATGAAGCTAGAAGTTGATGGTTTGATCTTAAGGCCTAGTGAATTGGTGGTCAGAGCATTCGATGGGACTAGACGATCTGTGTTTGGTGAGGTAGAATTGCCCGTACAAATTGGACCACAGGTATTCAAATCCACGTTCCATGTAATGGACATATAACCTGCATATAGCTGCCTATTGGGACGCCCTTGGATTCACGGAGCCGGGGCTGTTACTTCCACTTTACACCAAAAGTTGAAGTATGAGTTTGAAGGGCAGGTTGTGACGGTGTGCGGTGAAGAAGACATCTTTGTCAGTCACTTATCCACGTTCAAGTACATTGAAATGGATGGGGAAATTCATGAGATGCTGTGCCAATCATTTGAAGCAGTCAATATTGACGATGCACCTGAATCTTCTTCTGTACCAGTTGGGGCCGGTACCTCCATTTCATCTTACAAACAAGCTGTCGAAGTCGTCAGGGCAGGCAACGCCCAAGGTTGGGGCAGGTTGATAGAGACCCCAATGAAGGAAGACAAATTTGGTATTGGTTATCATCCCTCTACAACTTCAGATGCGGGGAGCAGTGGACCCATTACTTTCAATAGTGGGGGAATTATCTACACGGACCAGTCTTGTGCAGCCACAGAGGATAGTGTTGACAGTGATTGTGACCTGGACAACTGGGTACGCCCTCATGCTCCGGGACAACAAGTGCAGAACTGGTCCATTGAAGAAGTCATCCGGGTTACTCTTCAGACAGAGTAATTTTTCTTTGTTTTTTTTCTAACCATAATGCATGTCAAAATCTTGCGCTCTGCCCAAGGCGTATAGATTCATTTGTAGGGCCACCCTGGTTGCATTTGCAATTTTTAATCATTAATAAAGGACGTTTTGCAATCAAATTTTGTTCTCTGTCTTTTAGTTTTTATTTTTGCATAAAAATAATAAAACGACAATGTTTCATTTTCTTTTGTTTTTGCTTAAAAATAAATTCTAAAATAAGGCATGAACCCGTTCATGCAGACTTGATCCTCCGGATACCACTGATAACGATTTTGATATGGCTATGTATGACTTTGACAATCCGATTTATCAAGCCGAAGAAGGGGATGAGAAAGATTGTGAACTCCCTGAAGAACTTGCCAGATTGTTGAAACAAGAGGAAAGGGTCATCCAGCCTCACCAGGAGACTGTAGAAATCATCAATATTGGTACCAAGGATGCCAAGAAAGAGATCAGGATTGGTGCCAGCTTGCAAACAGATGTGAAGAAAACTTTGACTGAAATGTTGCGCGAGTATGTTGACATCTTCGCCTGGTCGTATCAAGACATGCTGGGGTTGGACACGGATATTGTTGTGCACAGGCTGCCATTGAGGGAAGAATGTCCGCCAGTCAAGCAGAAACTTCGTCGGACTCACCCCGACATGGCTTTAAAGATTAAGGAGGAAGTCCAGAAGCAGTGGGATGCTGGATTTCTGGCAGTGACTAAATATCCTCCCTGGGTAGCCAACATCGTGCCAGTACCGAAGAAAGATGGAAAAGTGAGAATGTGTGTGGATTATCGAGATCTTAATAAAGTTAGCCCAAAAGATGATTTTCCACTACCTCATATTGATGTGTTGGTCGATAATACAGCTCAGTTTTCAGTGTTCTCCTTTATGGACGGGTTCTCCGGGTACAACCAGATCAAGATGGCACCTGAAGATATGGAGAAGACCACGTTCATTACTCCGTGGGGTACATATTGCTATAAAGTAATACCTTTTGGGTTGAAAAACGCAGGGGCAACGTACCAGCGGGCGATGGTAACATTGTTTCATGACTTGATTCATAAGGAGATCGAATGTTATGTAGATGATATGATTGCCAAGTCGAGAACAGAAGAGGGACATCTGATTAACCTGAAAAAGCTGTTTGAAAGGTTGAGAAAGTTCCGTCTGAGATTAAATCCAAACAAGTGCACGTTTGGGGTGCGTTCTGGAAAGTTGCTGGGTTTCATCGTGAGCGAAAGAGGAATTGAGGTTGATCCTGCCAAGGTGAAAGCAATAAAAGAAATGCCTGAACCGAGAACAGAAAAAGAGGTTCGTGGTTTCTTGGGTAGATTGAACTACATTGCAAGGTTCATATCTCACCTAACAGCCACGTGTGAACCAATATTTAAATTGTTAAGGAAAGATCAAACGGTCAGGTGGTATGACGATTGCCAATTGGCATTCGATAAGATAAAAGAATACTTGCAGGAACCTCCAATTCTAATGCCTCCAGTTGAAGGGAGACCGCTGATAATGTATTTGACAGTACTTGAAGGTTCCATGGGTTGTGTTCTCGGTCAACATGACGAGACAGGTAGGAAGGAGCATGTTATCTACTACCTGAGAAAAAAGTTCAATGATTGTGAGTCCCGGTACTCAATGCTTGAAAAGACATGTTGTGCGCTTGCATGGGCCGTTAAGCGATTGAGGCAATATATGGTCAGGCACACAACCTTGTTGATTTCAAAAATGGATCCTATCAAATACATTTTCGAGAAACCAGTACTGACAGGCAGAGTTGCACGGTGGAAAATGGTCTTGACAGAGTATGACATTCAGTACACTTCCCAAAAGGCCATCAAAGGAAGTATCTTGTCCTACTATCTTGCGCAACAGCCGATTGATGATTACCAACCCATGAAATTTGACTTCCCTGATGAGGACATCATGTTTCTCAAAGCTAAAGACTGCGAGGAACCACTCCCGGAGGAGGGGCCAGACCCTGAATCCAAATGGAGTCTGATGTTTGATGGGGCCGTCAATATGAATGGGTGCGGAGTTGGAGCAGTTCTTATCACGCCGGAAGGTGTTCATATGCCTTTCACTGCCCGAATAACTTTCGGATGCACCAACAATGAAGCAGAGTACGAAGCTTGTATAATCGGGATCGAGGAGGCGATTAATCTACGGATTAAGACCCTTGATATATTTGGTGATTCAGCTTTGGTAATCAATCAAGTGAAAGGGAGTTGGTACACACACCAAGCAAATCTAGTGCCGTATAGAGATTATACCAGGAGATTACTGACATTTTTCATAACAGTGAAACTGTACCATATTCCTCGAGATGAGAATAGGTTTGCTGATGCCTTAGCCACTTTGTCTTCCATGATCAAAGTGCAAGGATGGAACCATGTACCTAAGATTGAGGTATCCCGCCTTGACAGACCTGCATTTGTGTTTGCGGTCGATGCAACGTCCGATGACAAGCCTTGGTACCATGATATTAAATGCTTCTTGAGAAATCAAGAGTACCCGCCCGGGGCATCGTCCAAAGATAGGAAAACGTTGAGAAGGCTAGCTGGTAGTTTCTTCTTGAACAAAGATGGCGTGCTGTATAAGAGAAATTTTGACACGGTCCTTCTTAGATGTGTGGATAGACATGAAGCAGACCTGTTGATGATTGAAGTGCACGAAGGCTCTTTCGGTACCCATGCCGGAGGGCATGCAATGGCTAAAAAGTTGTTAAGATCGGGATATTATTGGTTGACTATGGAGTTAGATTGTTGCAAATATGCCCGCAAATGCCATAAATGCCAAATCTATGCAGACAAAGTGCATGTGCCTCCAAATCCGTTGAGTATCATGTCGTCGCCTTGTCCGTTTGCCATGTGGGGCATTGATATGATCGGAAAGATTGAGCCTACAGCTTCTAACGGTCATCGGTTCATCTTGGTGGCAATTGATTACTTCACCAAATGGGTTGAAGCTGCATCCTATGCTAATGTTACAAAACAAGTGGTAGCTCGTTTCTTAAAACGGGATATCATTTGCCGATATGGAGTTCCCGAAAGAATCATTACTGATAATGGTTCTAATTTGAATAACAAGATGATGGCTGAGTTATGCCGGGACTTCAAAATCGAACATCACAATTCTTCTCCGTACCGCCCAAAGATGAATGGCGCGGTCGAAGCGGCCAACAAAAAATCAAGAAGATTGTGCAGAAGATGGTTGTCACGTACAAAGATTGGCATGAGATGTTACCGTTTGCTTTGCATGGGTATCGAACGTCGGTACGCACGTCCACTGGGGCAACCCCATTCTCACTTGTATATGGTATGGAGGCAGTGCTACCGGTTGAAGTAGAGATTCCGTCCCTCAGAGTCATGATGGATGTTAAGCTAGATGAAGCTGAATGGGTACGATCCAGATTTGATCAGCTGAGCCTTATTGAGGAAAAGCGATTGGCGGCTGTATGTCATGGGCAATTATATCAGCGCAGAATGAAGCAGGCATTTGACCAAAAGGTGCGTCCTCGGGTTTACAAAGTCGGAGATGTGGTACTCAAAAGGATCCTTCCTCCCAATACAGATCACAGGGGCAAATGGACTCCTAACTATGAAGGTCCATTCGTGGTTAAAAAGGTCTTTTCGGGCGGAGCCTTATTGCTTACAACCATGGATGGCGAAGACTTTTCATCCCCTGTCAACTCGGACGTAGTCAAAAAATACTTCGCATGAATAGACCCGCTGGATAATAAAAATAAAAAAATCCAGGCAAAAAAGGGCATCCCGGCGAACCAAAAACAGAATAAGGTTCGGGCAAAAATTAGGGATATAATTGGAAAAATTGTACACTCGGTAAGTTGAAAACCCGAAAGGGCAACTTAGGCAAAAAAGGGTATCCTGGTGGATCGAAAACCTGAAAGGGCGGTCCACGCAAAAGAGGGATTTAAGCGAATGACTACAGTCTGAGTTATCTGTACCCATTACCGTTTGAACAACTGACATTCTAAAAGATAGGAATCGGTCTGATCATTCCTCAGAAGGCAAGGTCGGGGAGTTTTGAAGACATACTGGTCATAGCAGAATGGAAACTCAGTGGAATGCCGTTTTCACATTGCCGTTAGGATAGTTTCTTTTCTCAATTTTCAGCGATCACCTCTTTCCAGGGATTGCTTCCTGATGTAATTGCCTATTCTGGGCTCTCAGTCAATAAATTGAATTTCAATAAAAAGCTTTCTATTTTTGTTTTATTGCTTTGCTTGCAAAAACGTCCTAATTTTTGATAAAACATTGCATTTAAAAACATGGTGGCTTTACAATAACATGCGCAGAAAAGGTATTTGAAATTACTTTGAATGTTGAATACTCCCGGATGGTGGATTCATGCCACGCAATATTCGGGGCATGTGTGCATATTCTTTTGGTGCAGGTAGCAGGTGCAGGTGATTTTAAGCACAAGACCAGTAATCAATTACCCCACGCAAAAGACTGGGGCAATTACGGGTAAGAAGGTCGGCGTTCATCGCTCGGTCGACGGTCGTTCATAACGGTTCGGTATCATTGAATTAAGTTCAACTGGGTACCGTTGTATCTTATTAAGTCGATTCTCTCATACAGTACTTCCAACAGCTACAAGCTTTTCTGTGTCGATAACGGTCACAAGTTCCCCAAAAGAGTGGTCTCGTCGATACCGAAACTGATGGTCATTATCCCCAGCGAAGTCGCAGGAGTTTGAAGAGGCTAAATCTTCTGTAAAATCCTCTTATGACATCCTCTTCGGGGACAAATTGTTGGTTTGTCCAAGCATGGGGCATGTTTGTTTCCCCAGCATGAAGTGTTGATCATCCCTAGTAGAGTTTGAGGACAGTTGGTCTTCTGTAAAATCCTCTCAAAAGGCATTCCCCAGCACGAGACGTTTTAAAGCAGTTTCCTCTAGCAGAGTTTGTTATAAACTCATCATCCCTAACGGAATTGTCTAAAGGGAAGCTCGCCTAACATGGTGCATTGTGGTACTTATCCTAAGCTCGACAGTCATATTCTTTAGCAGACTACTGTGGATTTGCTTTGGGTTTCCCCAACAGATCTCTAAGGACTCTTTCCTAGCAAGTTGCAGTGGAATGTTCTAACCAGGATTTGCATATCCCTGGCAGAGTAGCCCTGATCCCCAGCAAGATTGTGTCTCTGGTAATGATCCCCCACAGAGGTCAGCATCGAATCTTGTCAGCAATACTCCCCAGCTTAGTTGTTGTTCTCCCCGCAGAGGTTTATAAGATCAGCAGAATCTATTCCTCAACAAGGATGGTACAGTCTTTCCCCAGCCGGGTCAGAAGGTGGATAACCCCTACAAAGGGTCTTGGATTGGATAGATCCCCAAGCAGAGTTTTTTATGACTTTTCTTCCTTAGCAAGACGCCATGCAAAGAAATTCTCATCCCCAGCGGAGTCGCTGTGACCAGAATTCATTCCCCCAGCAGATGAAGTGATTACTGGCAGATTTATTATTCTTCAAGTCCAATTTATTTTTGGCAAACTTGACAATTCGAAGCAAACGAATTATTCATTCATTCTCCAGCAGAGATACTATCCTCTCAGGAACCTCTAAAGTCAAGTCATTGATCATTGTTCCTCAGCAAAGTCGGCAGAGATGTCTGACACGGATGCAGAGTGTAATCCAGTATTGGAATTTTGCGAAAGTCCACCCGTAGTGTGGCAAGCCAGTAGTCGTCTGGCATTGTTAAAAGACGTTAGCAAAGTCTAACAGTGGATTGGAAAAAGTCCATCTTCGGGTGGCAAAGCAGCTAAAAGTCCAACAGTGGATTGGCAAAAGTCCGTCTTCGGGTGGCAAAAGTCCAACAGTGGATTGGCAAAAGTCCAACAGTGGATTGGCAAAAGTCCGTCTTCGGGTGGCAAAAGTCCAACAGTGGATTGGCAAAAGTCCGTCTTCGGGTGGCAAAAGTCCAACTGTGGATTGGCAAAAGTCCGTCTTTGGGTGGCAAAAGTCCAACAGTGGATTGGCAAAAGTCCGTCTTCGGGTGGCAAGAGTCCAACAGTGGATTGGCGAAAGTCCATCTTCGGGTGGCAAAGCAGCTAAAAGTCCAACAGTGGATTGGCAAAAGTCCGTCTTCGGGTGGCAAAAGTCCAACAGTGGATTGGCGAAAGGTCCATCTAAGGGTGGCAAATTCTAAAAGTCCAACAGTGGATTTGCAAAAGTCCGTCTTCGGGTGGCACGAAGCTGCAAAGTCCACCAGTAGCGTGGCAAGCCAGTAGTCGTCTGGCATTGTATAAAAGACATTATCAAAGTCCACCAGTAGCGTGGCAGGCCAGTAGTCGTCTGGAGTTGCATAAAAGACATTATTAAAGTCCACCAGCAGCGTGGCAGGCCAGTAGTCGTCTGGAGTTGCATAAAAGACATTATTAAAGTCCACCAGCAGCGTGGCAAGCCAGTAGTCGTCTGGCTTCGTTCAAAAAGACATTATTAAAGTCCACCAGCAGCGTGGCAGGCCAGTAGTCGTCTGGAATTGCCTAAAAGACATTGTTAAAGTTTACCAGTAATGCGGCGAGCCAGTAGACGTCAGGTGTCGTTCAAAAGGCAGATTTCTCCGACAATGTTTCATTGAAGATTCAATCCAGCAATGTCGGGGGAGTTTCTTCCTCATCATCCAGAGCAAATTTTTGGTTATATTTGGTATTCAATCACTATATACCTTGAAAGTCCGAAAGCAATTGCTTCCAGGCATTCAGGTCTACAGCGCTTGAATAGGGGCAGCTGTAATACCCCAAAATTTGCTCTCCCTCTTTGTCATCATAGCATTTCATTATCATTTATCATATCATATCCACCTCATTAACATTACATTGCATTTAACATAGAAAAATGAAGCATAGCATCCTTCTTACCATCAGGGCATGTGATCAGGTGGAAGGTGGTCAATCAAGGGATCATTCAAAGCACAAAAAGGTCAATCAAGTTTCCTCAAGGCAAGCCAAGAGGTCTTTCATGTCTCATACTATCTCAATGGATCATCCACAACCTCAAGGATGAGAGATTCAATGGGAGATTGAAGCACTACATCTTTCCTTATGCAAGAGGTTCAAAAACTGAAGGAAAACCCTCAAAAGAGATAGCCCATTGATCCATCATCATCCTTTAAGAGGATACACAACATACTCTGAGGAATTTGAAATTGAAGACTGCACATTTTTCTCCTAGGAGGTGGGCACCAAAACTAGGGTTTCCCATTAAATCAGGGAATCTTTGATTTTTTTTGGACAAAACTTGATGTCATGGTATTCTACATGTTCTTAAGTGTATGTGTATGGAGAATTGCCTCTCAATTGGTTTTGGAAGTGGTTCAATTGGAAGAAAGATAAAAAATCAGGAAATTTGGGGCCAAGTCAAATAATCAAAAGAAAAAAGTCAACTCTTGACTTTTTGAGCCCAGAATCATGAAATTCATGTTACATATGTCCAATGTACAAAATTTGGTCAAGAAACTCCAAAGGAATCATGAAAAAATCAAGAGGTGGAAAGTAGCCATTTTTGGATGAAGAAGGGTTACTAAAAATATCAAGTTTTGGCCATTTTGCATCAGAGTTTGAACCAAGGCCATTTAAAATTGAAGCACCAAATGAAAATTCCACTCAGCCACAACAAAAGATCTTGTTTTAAGCTTCACATCCATATGTGGAACATCTCTATTGGATAAAAATTGAGTGAGATATGATTGATCAAAGTTTGAGCAAAGTAGGTTCAAAACTAGGTCATGACCAAGATTTTCAAGGCACGCGCGCAGTCATTTTTACAAGCATGTGGTGGGCCAAATGTACACCTATTTTTCATTAAGATAAAAGCCTCAAATGGAAAAGTTTCCAACATCAAAGTTGTTCCTTGTAGTGTCATCTTCAATGTTGATGTTGTGAAAATTTTGATTTAACCAAGTTATGAGATAGTTTGGAGGGTTCAAAGTCATGTTGTTTGTGCTGAAATTTTGTGCGCCAAGTTGCCATGCCAGCCAACCTCTGGCCACGCCCACCAACCAGTTTTGAACCAATGCATTCATAGCTGTTTTTAGGCATATTTGAGACCTCATTTCACTTCAACTTTCAAACCAATGTTGTTCCCCAATGTACCATCTTTCTAATGACATCAATGTTTCATTGTTTCATTCACTAACCATAGAGAAATTCACCCTCAAACACCCACTGTTACCATGATGATTTGCTGCATAATATTTTGGTTCACTCATACTACAAACACTTCCACACTTTGTTTCCACATTTGGTCAAGCACATCACTTACACAATGTTTAGTATCACGTGTCATGCATGGGAATAGAAAGAACAAACTTGCTTAGCAAGTTTCTGATGCATCAGCTTCTGCTACATAAACCGTGTCCACTCTCTTTCTCATTACTCCCACCATAACTGTCATGAGCCAGCTGCATCTTACCATGGCTCTCCCTAACTAACTTGACTCAGTTAGTTAGGGATGACTCATTTAACTCAATGCCAACTCACCTAACTCACTCATTTGACCACGGTTGAGCTCAATTAACCACACATATAAATTCACCTCTCACTCACAAATTGAGGGGAGGTTCTCATTCTCACTTTGTCTCTCAAAACACTTCAGAAAACTCTCTCATTCTCTCCACATTCTCTGAAGTTTTTTCTCTCTCTCTCTGTACACGAGCTTCATCATCCTCTGTCACATTTCATCCTCACCATCATCAATGTGCTATTTCTGATCAAAAACTAGGGAGAAGAAGTTGAATTCATCAATTGTATTGTGGTCCAGTTGAGTTTGCATTGTGATTTTCTTCAAGATCTCAAGTTGCAACTGCATTTATTTTGCACGAATCAAGCTCAAGCTCAAGGGTGGATCTCGTGTTTTCTTTTGCTTCAAGATTCTACAAACTTCAGGTTTCATTTACTACAACGCTGTTGCATGGTTTTAGCTTGTTCTTATATGTTTAAAGCTTATTAGAAGCTGTGTACATTCTGTTTAGTTGATATGCTTGTTAGGAGTTTAGGTGTGATTTTAGGGCAAAATGTATGGACTCGGTTTGTTGTATATGTGCATGATCTGTGATAAGTAAATGCATATTTGTGATGTGCTAGAGCTTAGCTTTCGATTGATGTTTTGTTTGTGGAATTCTGGGAATTTTTAAAGTTGCAGGTGGTGGCTATTGGCCGGAGAAGGTGAACGGAGGTCCCCTCCGGCCGGTGACTGTGTTGGCTAGGGTTTCACCATGTTTTAATCGTGTACGTTCATTTTTGCGTGATCGTGTGGCTTGTAGGTGGATAGCGCATTAAAATTCATGTGCCAGTCACATGCCTCATTTCTGAATTGGACTTAGATCAGTTTGCTTTCCACACCCCCACGCTTTCAAAGCCCAAATGAATTGAACTACTATTTTGCTATGTTTACACCCCATCCACATTTCATTTCTATTTTATTTTCATTTTTTTTTTACACGTTTCATAATTGAATTTTAAAAACACCAAACATCATCATAAAATTCCACAAAAATTCATGAGTATCAATAAAACATTTAGGAAATTTTCCATGATTTTATTTCTTGATTTTATGACCTTTTTGCCCCTGTTCCTTAATTTTCTTTGAATTTCTTTGGTGTGCATGCTTAATGTGATACATAAATTTGTGCATTTTTGTTCTCAATCATTAAAAGTTGTTTGATGCTCTTCTTTTTGCATTGAGTCATTATCATCTTGAAGTATGTTGAATAATTTTTATTTGATTTTTTTAAGTCATTTCATGACATGTTTGGTGTTCATTTTTGTGTTACTTGGTATGTGCATCCAATTTGACCTAAATGCATTGTTGGACATCATTTTGCCTTGATTTCTTGTATGCTATTTTGGTATAGGATTCACTTATGACTTGTGTACCTTTAAACCATATTTTTTTAATTTCCATGAGGCCATTTGATTTTTGTTTAATACTTTTCACTTGAAGCATTACAACATGTCACATCCTTGTAATCTTTGTGCATGTTTACATGATTTCTTTTGTGTATACTTGCATGATCATTTGCATACTTTAGTGAACTATTCACTTGACATTATAGGTCATTGGTACATATTATATGTCATCCTTGCATGTTGACTTTCATTTGAACCTTGTGCACCTTTAACATGTGATATTTGTACTTGTGTTTTCTTTTGAATTTCCATTTCAACTCTACTTCTTCTATCACTTCTTAAATGTTTTGATGTGTCATGCATGAATACTTGTGAGATGTTTGTGATTCATTTTTCATTTCATTTCAATTCTGATCCCTGGATTACATGCTCCATTTATGCATGTTTCTTCCATTTCTTTTCATCTTTCATTCTCCCTTTTCTTATGGTATCATGTTCTAATGTCATGGATGATGTTTGTTGCCTATCCACTTGAGTTTGCTTGATGATAATCATTTGTTTTCCATATGATGCACATTCTGGTTGTGATTAATAGAATTTGATTTCTCATCTAATTCTCTTGAGCTTTATAGTGCATTAAATGTTCTTTTATTTCTTACACTTCTTGTACATGTTAACTAACCATGCAGGGGCTTTGGTAAGTTGCAATTGAGTGTGGATAAGGAATCCACATTCAAACTTCTTTCCTTTCATCTCTTTTACAATCCCATTTTGTGTTTTGTTAAGCGCTTATGTGCTTTCTTTTAATAACTCATCACTTTCCCTTTGTGAATTACAAGTCATCTTCTACTTTAGAAATGAATTGTTTAATTCATTCTTTCTTTAGACTTTAGGTTTAAACCTCACAAACCATTAGGACCATTCCCTTTAATCTTCAATTAGGATTGAGTTTTAGTTCACGTAGATTTTACCTTTCTCCTCTCTTGAGTCTCTCTTCTCATCTCTTAAAGAAAATCCAAAAACATCCAATAAAGGTAAGCATTTATTGCATTTAGGCCTTCCATATAAAGAAAAGATTATAAAGGGGTTTTCTCTTATAATCTTAGAATGTATAGCATTATAGCCCATCTTGGGTCAATGTGTTAAACATTCGATCTTGTATGAGGGACTTAAATGCAATACTTGTTGGAGGTAAATAAAAAACACTTCTTCATTTCTT
Source organism: Lathyrus tuberosus (assembly GCA_022829125.1). NCBI lineage: Eukaryota > Viridiplantae > Streptophyta > Magnoliopsida > Fabales > Fabaceae > Lathyrus > Lathyrus tuberosus. The sequence goes on from JALAZF010000494.1 coordinate 3,432,268, forward strand.
AATCAACAAAAACACTTAATAAACACAAGTGTGCTAGTGTGTTTGAACCTTGGCAATTGGAACTAAGTGTGGGGGTCTTCTTCACTCTTAGTGTGCTTTCTTACCCATTCGATCTTGGAATGTGAGAATGTACACATTCCAATGACTAAGATTTAGATACACTATCATATGCAAACAAATGAAAAAACTTCTAAAAGACAAAAACAAACAATCACGTCTTTCCTTCGGGAATTCTTTCCTCACCTCATTCACTCTCAGCGTACGAACGCGCTTCTACTCGTTCTCTTGCAAGATGGTAACGCACTTGGACCAGCGAGCCTGCAACACCTGAGCTAGAACGTCAGTCGTTCCTTAAAAAACACAAACGATCCATCCCTAGTGAGGGGAACTACGTCGCTCTGATTCTCATGTTCCCGATGAGATACGTAGGCAGTGGGGTAGGGCCCATGCGAGCACTTCTTTTATTTTCCCTACATTTGTTTCTCTTTCTCTTTCTCTTTCTTTCTTTCAGTTCCTCTTTTCCAGCATCCTTTTTTATCACCCTTTGATTGAAGCAAGCAAGCGTGGATCCCATCGGGTACGATGGACGTGAGGGGGTGCTAATACCTTCCTTTCACGTAACTGACTCCCTTACCCATTTCTCTTGGTCGCAAGACCATGCTCTTCTCCTTCCCTTCAGGTTTACGCAGTGTTTCCTTTCCCTCTCGGGATAAATACACACTGCTGGCGACTCTGTTTCGGTGCCACTTTCGCGTTTGTACTAGGATGAAAATCCCGGGAGCGACACCCAATTCCTATCGCGAATAAATAATACATAATTAAATCATAGTAAATAAAAATTTGTTTTTCCGACAGAAACAAGGATGCCACAATTAAGGAAAGAAAACACAATCCCTGCTCATAAATTTGATACATAACACAAAGTGGAATAAACCTAAAAGGGAAACTTTTTCCATATAAAAGGAAAGGTCAATTATGGAATAAAGCGGAAGATCCATAACTGAATTGTTTTACACAATAAATTGTTTTATAACATCAAAAGGTTTATACAAAGTTAATACAAAATATATCCAATAAATGTATACATATAACAAAAGCGTTCCCCGACTCCCGTGTTACGTATCAGAGCAGACAGACCGACAAAGGACGGAAGACTAATCTTCGCAAAAGCCTCCAAGATACTAATCTGCAATTGCCTCATAGAGCAACAAACCACAACAGAAGGGTGAGAAATAACAACTAAATCAAGATTGCATAATAATATGCAAACACATAAAAATTCACATGCATAGTTATTCTCACCACACCCATCACATACCAATCCATATAGCAAGCCACATATACATAACATATTTCTAACAATCCAACAACATAGCATATATCAATTATACCAACATATTCACATATTCACACATAAGGCATACCAAAGCTATAACATATGGAAACACACCACCACATCACATAGCATATGTCTATACATAAAACATATCATCCATAACCAATGCATTTATCACATATGCACATCAATTCACCAATCCAATCATAAGTCTCAACACATACTTAATCAATTCACAATTTCCCACACATAATCAATCCATTCATGATTTTCCACACATAATCAATGCATTCATGATTTTCCACACATAATCAATCCATTCATGATTTATGCAAATGCAAAGAGATGACACAACGACTCTATGCAAATGCAATGCGGTACCGTTCCATCCATCATTCTCATCATTAGTTCACTCAGGAACTATTGGAATCATCGCTTGTTACTTAGTGTAACTCCCCGTCAGGAAAACGATGTTCCCCGTCGCTCACACCTCTTTGTATAAGGCACACGATGTTTATGGATCGCTCACACCTCTTTGTATAAGGCACACGACCCGATCGCTCACACCTCTTTGTATAAGGCACACGATCGTCCATAATCATCGCTCACACCTTTTTGTATAAGGCACACGATGATACAATGGATCCCCTCGGGAATCATTTCGTCGCTCACACCCACTAGGGCACACGACATCACAAGAATGCATATCATGATGCTTGGCATATAATGACTCATGGCATTTAAATGCACACATATACACCTCCATAATCATGCATATACCATCAAACACAACACAATGCATTTTCTTGCCCTTAGGCCACAAACCATCATCACAACATTTCGTCACAATGCATTCACATCATATAACAGCACACAAGTCGTACGATATCTATCAAAAGCACATTGCATGATAACACATCAAATACACACCATTAAAATGGTAAAAGTCGACAAAATGACACATTTCCAATTTCCTGACATAATTAAATCGTCCACAAATCTCAAAACCATTTTTATAAGAAAGAATAATTCATTAGCTTTCTAATGGTATCAATAACGCCTCGATCCGAGTTACGGATCAAAAGTTATGCATTTTCAAAGAAAACAAACTTATTGAAAATCCCCAGGAGCGCCCGACAGTACCTATTTTCGCCCGGCGGTGCTCCCTTCACCTCTGCATCGCCCGGCAAAGCAGCGGCGTACATTCCCCAACCAAGACGTTAAAAGAGTCAGCAACGTGACAAGCTGCGCCTCTTGGGCATCGCATGGCGAAGCAACGAATCGCCCGACGCCCAAAGCGTCGCCCGGCGCTCTGCACCGGAAGCAGAATTTTCTACTACGGGTAAAGGGTTCCTAACACCCAAAAATTCACCATTTTCATCTCCAATCAACTCCAAACAGCAAAACAAGCATCAACAAATGTTCATAAACACAGTGTGATCATACAACGCAATTTATATCGAATTCCGACCGTGAAAACATCGATTTCCATCAATTGTTCATCAATTTATCAAATGAGAAAAAGTTGTAAAACAACCAAAACAATAACCACAAACAACACATATACATACACAAGCAAGATATAATTGAAACTTCTCACCCTTACCCGATTAATCGCGCTTGATACTGAGGTTTCCTCGATTTTCCTCTTTCTCCTCTTCTCTCTTCTTTCTTCTCCTTTTCTTTATCTTCTTTTTCTTTTCTTTCTATTTCTCTCTAATCTCTATTTATATAAAAATATCTAAATCCCTAAAAGACTATTTTACCCCTCAGCTCAAATATCTCACAAACGCTCTCAAAACGCGATAAAACATAATAACGATGAAAATTAATATATTACCAAATAAAAGTCAAGAATAAAATAATATAATAATAAAAATAATTAAATCGACTCGATTAAATAAATCTAAAAAACTGGGGCGTTACACATTCCTCCAACATTCCATCATTAGTACCAAACTCATTGTTATAAAACAACATGCAACCACTAATGTAACAATCAATCTTTCTTACTTCTAAACCCAACTTCGACACCAACCTTTTTGCATCAAAAAAGTTGTATGCACGTTGTCTTTTGTCAGACTTGCGTCGAGCATCATTTTTGCTAAGAATTCCAAACAGATCAGGAAAATTCCACTTTGACTTGGCGGCCAAAAATCTCACACACGTTGATAATTTTGAGTCTAAAGACCTCTCAAACAACGACGTATTCATTTCATTCAACAATTGATAAAATCTTTGCGGTTCCTCATTCAATAACTCTTCCCTATCAAAATCTCTAGATTCATCATAGGTCATATTCACCCAAAAGCATCGCCAACCAGATCATCAATCAAATTAAATTGTTTAGCATATTTCATATGTGATCGACTACTTGAAGCATGCATATTAGCTACCTTTGGTACGTTATTCGGCATATCTTCTCCATTATATGTCCAAACCCAATAATTTTCAATGAAACCCCTTATCTTCTAATGACCTTCTATTCCTTTGGGTCACTAATTATAGGTCTACATTAAAATTTAAGAGAAAGACATCTTACTCCTCCCTCCCTTCGACAACATTCTTGAACAAATGCCCATGTGGTAAACCCTTTAACTACTTTGTCAAAATTTGGTTTAGTGGATGTCTTCCTAGATACAACCTAGCGTACATCAAACTACGATAGTACCGATAATATTCCTTACCGAACATTTGTACAATCATTGCCATTTTAACTAAAAATGTGATTTTGATACATCAAACAATTTCGAGAGTTTTAATAAAACATTAACTACGATTATTTACAAACTTAATAACCATGCGAAATAATAAAACGTTTTTTCACATTGTCTTAAATATAACTACATTTCATAATATATTTAGTTAAATTGTATTTACTTAAATAAATATATTACTTACTACATATACTTATTATAAATACTACATTTATACATAGTTAATAAAAAATATTACTTTATATATATATATATATATATATATATATATATATATATATATATATATATATATATATATATATATATATATATGTATGTATGTATGTATTTATTTACTTACTTTTAATATATTTCTTTACTAAATAATATTTACTTAAAAAACTATATATACTTACTTAATATATATTACTTGATAATATTTTTACTTATTTAATAATATTTACGTTAAAAAAATATATACTTACTCAAATTTTGTTTATTAAATTATTTAAAAAATATATACTGATGCAAATTTTATTTTCTTACTCATCTGATATATATATTTATTTATTTTATATACAATACTTACTTAAGATTATATTATTATATTTAAAAAATTAACTATTTCATACCATTTAGTTTTTAAATTAATACTTAAAATTATATTATTATGTTTAAAATTATAATACTTAGGTTTTGCATATATCATATATTATATCTATTCATCTTTAAAATTATATATTCTATTTAATATTTTATAACTATTTCATAAGATTTACATATAAAATATAATATATTCTATAAATTATTGAATATGTTTTGTTTGTTCTATAAATTATTTTATACATTAAATATTATTATTCTATTTATTCTTTTTAAAATAATATATTATGTTTATTATTCTATAACTATTTAATATATATTATGTTTATTCTTTTTAAAATAATATATATTTAAATATTATGTTAATATATATATATATATATATATATATATATATATATAAATTAAAGTAATATATTAAAATATATTATGTTAATACATATTATATATTTTATTAATATCTTCTATCTTTTATGAAATATTATAAAATAATATATTAATATCGGAAAAAATAAAAACCTATTAATATACTGTTAATTAATTTAAAAATTAATTATTAAAAAAACTGGATTTATAAACCTAATAATATATATTTTCATATTAATAAACCTAATAAATTATAGGAACATATAAAAAATTCTAAATAACAAATTTAAAAAAACCAGAACAGTCCAGTAATATTTTTATATGAATTATTGAAAATATTTAAATATAAACATATTTTTTTCGAAATGCAACTTCTTGAATGAATCTCTTAATAACCTAAATTAATAACGAAAAATAAAAATAAAAATTTAATAATAAAACAAAAAATTAAATTAAATTAAAAATTAAATAAACGTAAAATAAAATAAATAAGTTAAAATCTTGAATTAATTGAATGAAGGTGAGAAAATGTATGGAAGCTTGAGGTTGAAAGAGAGGAGTGAAGTTTGAGGTTGGAAGAGGGAAAGGAAAGCTTAGGGTAAAATGAAGAGTGACGAAAAATATTGATTATGTGCGTGAGGGGAAGGTGTTGGCACATAAATCTAGTCAAGTCAGCGTCGTGTAAATCACGTCACAAATGAAAAGTAACAATTGTTTTGTGACATGATTTACTTGTCGGTAAAGCTTCCCTTTGGCGGAGGGATCTTTGCACAATCGGTAGTGGGAATTTGGGTCATGATCCAAATTAGTCCTCTTCGTCGATATCTTTTAAACTTGGCACGGGTCTCTTTTTGGATTTTTGGAATGATTGTTGGCTTGGTTCCACTCCATTTAGTTTTCTTTTTCCAGCTCTGTATTCCTTGGTGGTCGATTGTCACGTTAAGGTGACAGATATGGGAGCTTGGAATGATGATCATTAGGGCTGGTTCGAGTTTTTTATGGGCATTTTTCTCGACAATTTTGCTGCTGCCCAGCTCACTGATTTGCGGCTTTTATTGGCGCAGGTGCAGCCCCAGCGCTTAGTGGCCGACAAAATTATTTGGTGGAAGAATCCGCAGGGGTTTTCGGTATCTAGTGCTTATAATGCCATTTTGTCTTGTGACGCTACATCAACGCACTTGAATGAAGGTATGTCTTTGGCCTTTTCTCGGTTATGGAAATCAAAAGTGCCTAGTAGAATTTTAGTTTTTGGTTGGAGGCTGATTTGGAATAGGCTTCCTACGAAGATGGAGTTATCAAAGCGTGGTATTTTGACGGGCCGTCACTCCTTGGTTTGTCCGTTATGTTTTGGGGTTGATGAGGATTTGGGCCATCTCTTTCTTGGTTGTCCAATTTCCAAGTTGTGGTAGAATTCGGCGTGTCGTTGGCTTAGTGTGGATGACGTTTCTTCGACTTCCTCTACTTTAGAGTGTCTTTTCTTGTTGGATAATTCTTGTAAATTGTTATGGTGTGAGGATGTGGGTTGGTTTTTTGGTTTGGTTATTTGTTGGTTTATTTGGAATTGTAGGAATGATATTCTGTTTAACGACCTCATCTTAGCAAATTTTGATGGAATGGGGTTAATTAAAAAGCTTTCTTGGGAGTGGTTTTTGGTGTTTTTTTAGAGCGAACACTAGGGCCACTTGGGTGGATTGGTGTAATAATCCAAACACTAGTGCAGAAAGAGTAATTTACACCCTTTTTTTTACATTTTACACCTGTTTTTAGAGGGTGTGAATTCAACAGGTGAGAAATGCCTGACGAATTTACACCCGTTTTAAAATAGGTGTAAATAAATGTTATATTACACCCTTTTTTTTTGAAATCGGGTGTAAATGTTTATATATATACATTTATAGATGGTATATTACATCATATTTTATAGAAATTGGGTGTAAATGTTTACATGTATGCATTTATAGATGGTATATTACACCCTTTTTTGTTTAAAATGGGCGCATAAATATGTAATATTACACCCTATTTTAGAAAACGGGTATAAAATTTTAAATAAATGCATTTAAATTAAACATATTTACTCCCCATTTGATAAAAATTGGGTGTAAAATGAACAATGTTTACTTTGGATATTGACAAATTTACACCCTATTTTCTTTAAATAGAGTGTAAAAATATGATATATTACACCCAATTTTATCATGGATGTTGACAAATTTACACCCTATTTTACCATGGATGTTGACAAATTTACACCCTATTTTACCATGGATGTTGACAAATTTACACCCAATTTTTATGATATACTACACCAGATTTTACCATAGATGTTGACAAGTTTACATCCTATTTTCTTTAAATAGAATATGATTGTTCTATTTTCATAATTATATTATATTTAATTTAATTTAAACTTATTACAGTTAATCAAATATTTTTGTATACATCTAAACATTCGGTAAACAAAAAGCACAACCAAAACAAACATATAATTCATGTAATTCTCACTAAATCAAATGAATTCCATTTTCTATTCAATTACACCTATTTTCACAATGACAAAACCAGCATAATTTTCAACAATAAATATTGTGCTATTGTTGTTGTTGATACATGAAAGATTGTTGCTGGTTGGACATAGTTGCCATTTGAACCGGAGGTGTAGCAACCATTTGAACCGAAGGTGGAGCAGCCATTCTATTAGAGGCAAAAAATGAATCGTGCAATGCAGGTTGCATCATGCCTCCTGCCAGTGCTTGCTCCCATGAATTATAGCTAATGTTTTGGTTGTTTCTTCTGAGTGTGTCGTCGTATAGGTTGTCTAGTGTAACCAAGTCCAACCTCCAGCCTGAATACCGAATAGATAATCTCGCTTATTAACAGAAATAGAAAGCATATGTGCAAGCAAGGTACCGAGGGAAGATTGATGAAAAAAGCATACCAATTTGCTAGCTGTTGTAGCACTCTCATTCGAACTGGGAGATAACAAGTGCCAATTCCACACCAGTGATTCCATTTGCATGATTTAAAGTGCCAATTCCCAACCAGTGGTTCAATTTGCATGATTTAAAACCAAATGTTCACACATAAATTTGCAAAAACAAGTTATAGAGGAAGTTAAGTAAGAATATCAAGAAAAGATCATTACCCCCTCCTCTAACAAGTTCAATAGTTTACCGGAGTGCTTCAAGTAATGCTCTTTCTTGTTCCTGGGCCAAAGTACACATTCCATATAAATAAACTATGTTAGAATTGTCTAAAGACACAGATATGTATGGTAATTCAATGCAGCTCCTCTGAATTTATGGTTTTTGTAGTTCTCTGATATATATTTCATTTTTTAGTTTGGAATTGCTTCTTATCTTCCTTACACATGTACTTTACCTCTTTTTTCATAATGAAATTTCTGTTAAAATTAAAACATAATATGCACGACAACTTCGTGTGTTCGAAGTGCAACCTAGTTACTAGCTTCACTTCCCAAATGTTGAACAATGCTTAATGGCAAACGTAAGTTACCTTCATGGGCAGCCACTTCAGGCAGGTACGTGGCACTTCGCCTGGTGTTATAGTCAGGGTCAGAAAATTCAATATTTATACCATGTTTTCCTGCCTGCAAGAAAGAAACTAGCAGAATCTGAATATGCAAAAGACGGTATAATGTAAAGAATCTAAAACAAAACCATAATAAAGATCTATCTTATACCTAGTCAGCCAATCCAACAACCCTCCTTTATTGCTATGCAGCAAATCACCAAGACTACCATTTAGCATATACTCGTAAACCAATAGCTTGCAATCCCTAGTGGTACAACAACACCATAGTTTCACAATATTCTTGTGTCTAATCTTGCCGAAAGTTTCAACTTCTGCGTCGAAAGCATTATCTTGATATTGTTTCTTTTCAGTATCTCCATTCTCCATCTCCATTTGAACCCCTCCCCATATCTTCTTCACCGCAACAACTTCACCGTTGTGAAGCACAACTTTATAGACTTTCCCGGATGATCCGCTTCCAATGACATTATCTTCATCAAGACAATTCAAGACCTCATCTTCACCAAATCCCAGTTTATGAAATGACATCAACGTCCATTTGGTTTTATCAATAGATCTAGCTGCCTTAATATTCTTGTACTTGAAGTAGAACCAAATCACACCAAAGACAAAAACCAACGCTGCAATTATGAAAATAGCTCTAAGCAACCAAACAAACTTAGCACTCTTACCCTCTCCTCCGACATTACACAAACCTTTCAAATCTCCGCACAAACCAGGATTACCAATAAAACTATCCCTATACATATCTTTGCCATAAGAGGTGGAATCTCTCCTGAAAGCAAATTGTAAGACAAATTCAGCTGATTGAGTTTCAAATTCTGCAAACTCACCGGAACATTTCCCAAAAGTCGACCATGGATATATTTAAGGCCACTCAAAGGTCATAGAAATCTGAAAGTTAAATTACACTTGCCTGGAAACTTTCTAAAAGAAAAGGGAAGATGATACTTCACAACTACAATGAACCTTTATGCTCATAGTTCCATTCTATATGCATGTATTCATGGTAAATTATAATGTAATCTCGCAGTTTGAAGTTTGAACCTGTTAAGTATACAAGCACTTGGGGAACCTTTCTTTAAAATCTGGCTATCAAGGGAGAAGAATCGAGCCACTTAAATGATTCCTTAAACCTCTCATACTATTTGATGTGGGGCTTGGTCACCCCATAATACCCAAGTCCCTATCCTAGCCCTTCCCCAAGGAGCCAGTGTCACGGCTGCTACACTCAACGACAATTAACTCAGCCTTCAGGGTCCACGTATCTGTAGGTAGTGTCATACCCCAAATTTTGACCACTAAGATTTCCCATCATTGTGAAAATCATCATCACAATATGGAAGAACCATCATACTTCATCAGTCTCCCCAAAGATAGGTGAGCATTCACTACAATTAAAACTAGGGTTTCAAGCCCTCTCTGAGAGCTTAGACAAAGGATAAATCAAGGAATGACATGATCTTCAACTTGTCTAAACTCTCAAACATACACAAAGGATCAAAAAGGACTCCCACTCCAAGGATTAAGCACAAGGATGCTCCCTTCTAGGTGGATCAGGCCTCAAGATCGACAGTGTCACCAAATTAGGGTTTTGGTCGACTAGGGGCTCCAGATGGAAATTTTTCATCTGGGCATGAGCCAATGATCCAAAACACAACCTAATGTACTCCATGGAACCTCATGTACCCATTCATCAAGTCAATTTTGCCTCAGGGGTTGCACTCATCAAAAATCAGGAATTAGGGTTTCTTGACCTAATTCACCCCTAAGTTGACTTTTGGGACAAATCATGAACCAAGACCTCAAGAGAGGGTTTGAGGGTCTCTAATGAACTATATTGATCCATTTGGAACAATGGATTAATCCAAGAAGCTTGAGCAACAAGTCTCAATTTCATCTGCACAACAATTAGGGTTTTAAGGAAAAAAGTCAACTGTAACTGTGACTTTTGACCAGGACATGCTCCCAAGCCCTAAGACATGATTCAATATGCCCTATGACACCCATGGAACATGTCCATCAAGTTTGATTTAGGTCAAGGACATGATTTCCTGAAGAATTGCACAGTTTTGAATTCATCTGATAAAAAGTCAACTGTGCACAAAAGTCAACTTTGACTTTTTGAGATTTTTCACCAAAATGGCTTTTTAACCCTAAAATGATGTTAATGTATGATTTGAATCATCATTCATCAAGGAAAATCAAGAAAAGTTGAATAACTTGTAAAAGGGGTAACCATAAAAACTTAGAAAATTTTCTAAGTTAAAAATAAAGTGACAAGGGTACCAACTTTGAAGGATCATAACTCCTAAACCACAAAGCCATTTTTTTTCATCCAAAGATGGATTTGTAGCCCTCATTACCCTCTACAAAAACTTCAACTAGACCTAAGTCCAATTCATTAAGGATTTGGAGTTATGGAGTGATCAAAATGGCTGAAAAGTGAAAATGTCACTTTTTCCAACACTTAGTGAAATTTTCACTAAGTCAGAATCTGCCTTCACTTTTTGCCAAATGTAGGGGGATTTTTCACTTGGATTCAAAAGAGATCAAAACCAAACATGTTCAAACAGTTGTTGTATCATGTAAGGGCTTTCCAAAATGACCAAGAACATTGCCAAATTCAATTTGAGTCATGAGATATGACATTGGAAAGTTGCCTTGCTGAAATCTGTCAAGGCAAGGCAGAATTTGCATTTTTGCTCGATTTGCCAAAATCAGCCAAATCCAAATGCTCCTATCCACTTGGACACATCTGAGGATTGAATCTAAAGGGGACAATCACTGAGCCAAGCCTCCAAAGTCCATGGAACAAGAAATAGCATGTTGAACCTAGAATGGCCAAAATAGGGACAAGACTCCAAATTTGGATTGAAGCATTCAATGGAAGCATCAAGGTGGCATGGACTGAGCCATTCTCATCTGAAATCAGTCAAGACTTATCCAAGACCAAGGGAACCAAAGCTCTGTGCCCTAACCTCTAGTCAATGGCTAGAGGAGACTTGGATTTTCATTTGCCAACATTGGCCAAACCTACTTACCAGTTGCCATTCACTATTCCTTGCAAAACAAACTTGCTCTACTATAAATAGAGCTCAATTGTGATCAGTTTGAGTACACCAAAGCCATCTAACAGATGCTTTCCTCAAAATCTCTTTATCTTGGCAAAAATGCCTTTCTTAGCAAGGTAGCTATCGGGTTTTGAGTTTGAGAGCTTTTCCAATCAAACCAATCACTCACACACCTCACATACATCATATAGAAGTGATCCAAACACTCACATAACATCTGGAACACAGATTTCACAAAATCACCAGCTGGTTGCTCAAACTTTCAATCAAGTTGCAGCTGAGGTACCACAAATCGTTCCAGCCATTTTTAATCAAGTCCAGGCATTCAAACACACTCCATAGGGTGTAAGAAACCTATTCAGATCATCACCACTCATCTGTAACACCTCCAAATCAAAAATCACATTGCACTTGCTGTCACGGCCTAGAGGTAAGCATACACTTGGTCATCTCTCAATCTATGCATATTTCCTCGCACAATAATTTGGCCATATGTTCATAATCATGCATGGAATGTTTTCCCTCAATTAATTGCATTGTTTGAATCGTGTATAAAAAATCCTAGCCTTCATGCAGAAATTAGGGTTCTTGAGGATTTTTCATGATTTCTTGTTATATGTTTAATTTAAATGAAATTAATGGACATAGACATGATCGTGAGGTTGAGACGAGCATAATGATATGTGGATTGCATGTTATAATCAAGTATTCAAGGAGATTGGATAGAAAATGCAAATCAGCCAAACCCAGAACACGCGCGTGTTCTTCAGCTGTTCTTGGCACCTTTTTTGAATTTTCAAATATTTGAATTTTGTGATTTTTCTTTAATTGATTCAAAAATTAATTTCTCTATGAGTTTTAATGATTTTGAGTTGATTCTTTTTTTAATAATTCACAAAAATGTTAAAATATTTTATTTTCCCAAAAAATCCCAAAAATATTATTTATTTCATATAATTGATATTTTTGCAAAGAATTAATATTTTAATTGTTTTTGACATTTTAAATATTTTTTCCACATTGATTTTGCAACTTTTAATGCTTTCTAATTATTTTGTAGGTCAGTACTTAATTTTTGAAGCATTAATCCAAGATCACAATTTGTTTTCCATATGTTAAACAATTTTGATCATTTTAATTGAATTTTTATTCAATTAAATACATTTTTGAAAACAAATTAGGGTTTTTGGATTAATTCAACCCTCATAAATCATTTTCAAAACACTTTGGGCCTCTAATAGAGTGTAAGACTCAATCCTTTTTTTGACCAAATCATTTTTGGGCCTCAGTGTATTGTATAAGTCCCGATACCGTCAAAAACAAATGGCGCGATCGTCGCCTTTTGAAAAATAACCTTTTGGGCCTCTCCTCGAGCTATAAGACCCATTCAAAATTTTTGGGCCTCTAATAGAGTGTAAGACCCAATCCCCTTTTAACCAAAACATTTTGGGCCTCACTTATTGTGTAAGTCCCTCTGCGTTAAAAGAAAACCTCGGCGCGATCGCCATTTTAAACGGAAAAATTATCTGGGCCTACCCTCGTGTTATAAGCCCCACTCTTTTTCTTTAAAACATCTGGGCCTCTTGAAAGAGTGTAAGACCCATCCCTTTGTACAGAAAAACATTTTGGGCCTCAGTCACTTGTATAAGTCCCTCTGTACAAATTCAAACAGTGCGCTCACTGATAAAACCCTGGGCCTCTCCTTGAGCTGTAAGCCCCAAATCTTTCTTTTTCAAAGCACTTTCTCCTTTGATTTTGAATATACTATTGTTTTCAATCTATCTTTGTTGAACAACTAACCAAACAGCATGGAAGCTCTACAACCGAGTAAGTGGTTATTGCTTTCATTTACTGCTTTCATATACATATAATTGTATTGTGGGGCTGTTTCACTGTAAGTCTTCTTTCATAAACTCATATCAACTGTGTAATAATAGTATAGATATTTCGAGTTTCCCCGGCAACTACGTCTAGAACTAGGTGACGCCGTTTCGTTTGTTCGTAGAAATAGACAACTAGATCCCCAATAGGATCACCAGATACAGTCTTCTCTTCGGCTGTCCTCATTAGGAATTGTCAAGAAACTCTATTCCCAGAGATGAATGTATTCTCCGTGAATGGCATCTTTGAGTTTCTTCCAAATTCTCGAACTTTCCTGACTTGATCTATTCCTCGTGAATAGCTTGCCTTGAATTTCTCGGGTTTTGGGGACCCATCGGCTTCCTAAAAGCATCGGCCTCCTCTTGGGCATCGTATAAGGACCTACAAGCTTCCTAAAAGCAACCCCGCCTCCTCTTGGGCTTAGTACAAGGACCTTACGGCTTCTTAGAAGTATTCACAGCCTCCTCTTAGGCTTCGTATAATGATATCTTCCTCCGGGAATGATAGCCTCCTCTTGGGCTTAGTACAAGGACCGATCGGCTTCTTAAAAGTTTCTAGCCTCCTCTTGGGCTTCGTACAAATTGTCCCGATGACCTCCTAGAGGTATAGGAACAGAACTTAGTCATCTTCATAGAAAAGTCCTTTCATAGAGTCTACTACTGTTTCTCAAAGCATAGTACAAAAGATGACACTCTAGACTTGGACAGTCTAAGACCCTTGAGTCTCCAAGACATTCTCAAGTGACCCCTTCGTTAAATAGGAAGGAAACCCGCAGACTCGGACAGTCTCAGTACCCTTTGGATTTCCCGCTTCCTTAAAGAACAGGAATAACCCGGATGCTTGAAGCAAATCCATGAGTAAAGTGTTGCTCATATAAGAACTGATTTTCTCTTTAAAATCAGTATACTGGACCTGTCACTCAACTGAAACAGTAACCATAACCTCCCTCTTGGGCTTTGTACAATGATCCTCCCCAGCGGAGTCAAACAACGTTTAGCCTCTCTCTCGGGCTTTCTACGAGACACATAAGGGACTCCCTCGTTGAGTCAATCACCCTTTTGCCTCCATCTCGGGCTTTATACGAGATACAAAAAGGTTCTTATTGAGCCAAATAGATTTTCGCCTCCATCTCGGGCTTTATACGAGATACAAAAGGGTTTTTCCTGAGCCAAACGAATTTCCGCCTCCATCTCGGGCTTCATACGAGATACCAAAAGATTCCCTCGTCGAGTCAAAAACCTTTTAACCTCTCTCTCGGGCTTTGTACGAGACAAATATCAGCCTCCTCTTAGGCTTTGTATAAGAAAACCACTGGTTGATCCAATCAACCTTTTAGCATCAAAGCTGTGCCTCGTTCACAGTACACAAACATCAACAACTCCTTCCCCTTCCATCTAAATCGCTGTAAGCGGCAAGCCTCTGGATCATCTACATCCATGCCACTGTCCCTCTTTTATCATGAGAAATTCCTAAGGAAAGATGGCATTGCTCTACGCTGAGTTAAAGTCTTCTCCTTCAGGTTAAAATCCCCTATAAAGGAAATTATGGCATTGTCGGATTCGCATATCCCGGTTAAAGTAATTATCCTTTATAACCAGTCACCCAACAGTTGTGACAGACAAACCCTTCTTTAGAGATGACAAATTCTCTCTAAAGTCGAGGTCTTTCAGCTTCATATCTTGGGCTTTGAACAAGATACAAACCACCTTTCTCTTCACGTCTCGGGCTTTGAACAAGACACCAAAAACAACCATTTCCTCCCATAGAATAGGAGGAACTACGAACGCTCTGATTTCCCTGTTTCAGTAAATGGGAATACGTAGGCATAAGATTGAAAGGAAAATCTTAGCGAGCACACTAAACAAAAACACAAAATCCTATACTCTCATGTATCTATCAAAAGCATCAGTCCTAACATCCTAATCCTTGTTCCCCGCCAGAAACCTTCTGTCTAGATAAAAAGAAAGAAACCGTATTGGCGAAAATACAAATAACCAGTACAAAGGCCCCCCCACATTGATAGCATTCGTAACCTAACAGACCGCTGTTTAAACTCAGTATGCAAAGCAGGGTTAATTGGAGACATCTATTTCCCTTCCTTCATCAGCTTTAATAGGATAAAAAATGAATCGACCTGTAGTTTAAGCTCAAACCACAGAGAGCGACCAGTGCTTAAGAACCGCGTCCAAAATCACTCGCTACAGAAAAATGGCGCCCACCGTGGGGCCCGTCTCTATTTTTTTTCTTCCTTTTTACCTCTTGTGTGAATACCACAGATTGGGGCTTCCGCCGGGGAACCCATTTCTGTCAGGAACTTAAGAGTCATAGCTTTAAAAGGTCTAGGATGTTTTAGGACAAATATATATACTGCTTTTCCTAATTGCTATACATGTTTATTTTTCTGCTAATGGGAATGCGGGTGATGCCGTATGTGGAAAGATTGAGTATACACTTAAGATAAGTGATGGCGACGGGGTCGACCATCAACCTCAGTGGAGGCTGACCAACGCAACCCATTCTCTCACCTAGACAATGGGCTGGTTGTTAAGTCTGAGAAGCTGAGGAGCCAAACCCTTTCGTAGTGCGGAAACTATCAGAAATAGTTGTTACGCGATACTACCCTCATTTGAGGCTGGTGATCTATTCTCGGTGAATGGCACTTACTCTAAGATCGCTCTACAACTCGCTGGCGATCCGCTTGTTGTTTTGCTTTCCTGGGAGGAGCTGATGATAATGAGTACAGGTACAAAAATCACCCTAGTATAAACCTTTGGGGATGGGTAGAGCCTTGACTTCATGACAAATACCCTTTGACCCCATGTTTTTTCTATG
Source organism: Lathyrus tuberosus (assembly GCA_022829125.1). Lineage (NCBI taxonomy): Eukaryota > Viridiplantae > Streptophyta > Magnoliopsida > Fabales > Fabaceae > Lathyrus > Lathyrus tuberosus. The sequence goes on from JALAZF010000494.1 coordinate 3,448,614, forward strand.
TTTTTGTGTGCTGCATTCATGCATTCATTTAAAAAACATTAAAACATTCAAAAAATCTTCTCTTCTAGTCTCTCTGTTTTTCAAATTAAACTAAGACTGTGATTGCAAATATCAGAGAAAGGGATTGCGCTAATGGATTTCGGTAGAAGGAGAACTCATACGTACACCTTCAAGGTTCCAAAGCTAGGGGATTTGAGAAGGTTAGCGAGGATGATCACTAACCCAGAGGCTTTCAGAGCCAAACACGGAGGTTTGCTACCGTTGTTAAGAGTCCATGTGATTGAGGGAATCATGGATGCGCTCATTCAGTTTTATGATCCAGATTATCACTGTTTCACATTCCCGGATTACCAGCTAGCACCAATGCTGGAGGAGTATTCTCATCTGATTGATCTACATATCACCGATCGAGCTCCATTTTCTGGACTGGAAGAAATTCCAAAGAATCAGACCATTGCAAGAGCAATTCATTTGGACGAGTCTGAGGTCAGGACTCACATAACCACTAAGGGTGGCATCCAAGGTTTGCCAGCCCAGTTCTTGACAAAGAAAGCCCTGTATTTTGCCAGTATAGGAAACGTGACTACTTTTGAAAGCATCTTTGTCTTGCTCACCTACGGGTTATTTTTATTTCCCAACATTAATAATTTCGTCGATATTAACTCCATTAAGGTTTTTCTCATTAGAAATCCTGTGCCAACTTTGCTCGCAGATGCGTATCATTCTGTACACTTGGGAAATTTATACAGCGGAGGGGAGATCACATGTTGTGTACCTTTGCTTTACAAATGGTTTATCTCTCACTTTCCCAAGTCTGCTGCTTTTTGGGATTGTAAAAGTGCCATACGTTGGTCGCAGAAGATCATGTCTCTTACCAACTCTGATATAGATTGGTGCAATATGATTTATGAGGGAATCAGAATCATTGACCGTTGTGGAAACTTCCCCAACGTACCCCTCATAGGAACTAAAGGAGGAATCAACTACCATCCAGTGTTGGTTCGCCGTCAATTTGAATACCCGATGAGGCACATCCCACTGGGTGTTCATCTGGAAGGTCTTTTCTTCAAGGAAGGAGAAAATGACAGAGCACTAAAGATGGAAATAGTGCACACTTGGAAGCACATTCATAAGAAAGGACGAGAGTCTCTAGGAAAACCGGACTGTGTCTCGGTGGAGCCTTATCTCCATTGGGTACAAACTAGAACTCTCAAGCTAAAGATGCCTTATCCTCGTTACGAAATTCTTCCGCCAAAGGAATCTGTCATGTACTTCATGACTGAGACTGAAAAGCTTCAGGTTACTCTCAACAAAGTTCAAAAGGAGAGAAGGTCTTGGAAGAACAAGTACCGCACCCTCGACATAGAGTGCATCAAAATACAGCAATTACTGAAAGAGAAAGATGCTCTGATTGAAACTTTGGAGCAACATGCTGTGGATAATCAGGATGACCAAAGGAATTTGCTCGCTCCTTTCATCTGGCAAAGGAATGACAACCCGACAACGGCCCAAGAGCCCTGGTCAAAGAAAAGGAAGATACCAGAATCAGCACCCGATTTCTCTTCAGAGAGGACTCAGGACCCATTAGCTTAGGTTTTTGTTTCTGCACTTTGTAATCTACTGTATTTCCGTTTTTGTAATCCTTTGAATTCAATAAAAAGGGGTTTCCCCACCGTTTGATATTTGAAATCTAATTGTCGAAGTTTATTTTGATTAAACCTTAAAAAATTAATATAATCATTGCATTCATCATTCTCACATCGCATATTCTTCTCACCTACGAATCTCACGTTTGTGTCTCGGTTCTAGAGTCAAACTGTCTCATTCGTATAATACTCGGGCCAATCGTCAGAAAAAGATGGATGATCTTGAGGAAGAAAACAGAGAATTGAAATAAGAGATCGACGCTCTGAGAGAGGATATGAGAAAGCTTCGTAACGACATGCAAGCCATGGCAGAAGCTCAGCTACAAAGAACTATGATCTCAGAGATCACCTCAACGCCCATAGTGGAGAAGTATGATCCTAGGTATCAGATACCGAAAGATCGTCCTTGGGGCATGCCTGTTAACTATATCCCGGAAGGATATGTTCCGCCGATCACTGAAGATCAGGGAATCACAACAGAAGCCGCTGGGCCTGAGGGTTACAAACTTCGGGAAAACGAAGATGCCAGGGGTATACTGAAGACTCCTGAAGGTTACAAACTTCGGGAGACGCCAAGACTCACTGCCGTAGTAACGGTACCACCCCCTGTGGTGCACACTGTCCCGGAAGGACAGATTCCACAGACATCTTCTGGTAAGAAGGAAACTATGTTTGAGAGAATGGAGGAATTCCAGGAGCAGTTCTTGGAAATGCAGAGGGAGCTGCAAGCCATTCGTGGTCAGGATCTATTTGGAAAGGACGCCGCAGACCTCTGCTTGGTCCCAAATGTGAAAGTCCCGCACAAATTCCAAGTGCCCGACTTTGAAAAATACAAGGGTAACTCTTGCCCTCAGAGCCATCTGGTGATGTACGCTCGGCGAATGTCAGCCCAGACGGAGAATCAGGACCTACTGATTCACTACTTCCAGGATAGTTTAACCGGTGCCGCACTCAAATGGTATATGGGTTTAAACCGTGCCACGATCAGCACATTCAGAGATCTTGGTACTGCCTTCGTCCAACAATACAAATACAATTTGGACATGGCACCCGACAGAGATCAACTCAGATCAATGTCGCAAAAGGACAAGGAAACCTTTAAGGAATATGCTCAAAGGTGGCGTGAAATTGCCGCTCAAATTTTTCCACCTCTTGAGGAAAAAGAGATGAAAAAGATCTTCTTAAAGACCTTAAGCTCATTTTACTATGACCGAATGATTGCCAGTGCGCCCAGTGATTTCACCGAGATGGTCGGCATGGGCGTACGTCTTGAGGAAGCCATCCGAGAAGGATGTTTGGTAAAAGACACTGGATCGACGAGCGGTATTAAAAAATACGGTAGTGCTCTCCCTAAGAAAAAAGAGCAAGATATTGGGAATAGCTCTCTCGGAAAGCAAAGGCGACGTTATCAACCGGTAGCAGCTGTGACTCCTGCTATCAACCCTGCGTCTATTCCTACGTATCAACCTCAGGTTGCGCAGAGCCAACCTGACCAACAAAGGACACAACAGCCTCTTCAGCAGGCTCGTCCTCCATATAACAACAACCGTACAACACGGCCACCAGGATTTGATCCTATACCCGTGACATACGCAGAACTATTTCCGTTACTACTGGCTAAGGGGCACATTCAGACTAAATCTCCTCTTACAGTACCGGAAAATCTGCCTTTTTGGTTTAAGGTGGATCAAACTTGCCCTTGCCATCAAGGAGGTTCAGGGCATAACATAGAGACTTGTCTCAATTTCAAGTCCGACGTGCAAAAACTTGTTAGGAGCGGGGTCTTATCCTTCAAGGATACGAATCCTAATGTTCTCACAAACCCGCTGCCTCAACATGAGAAAGCTGCAGTCAATTTGATAGAAGGAGAGACTAACGATGTCTATCAAATTCACAATGTACTCTTGTTGAAAACCAATATGGTCAAGATGCATTGTAGACAGAGGGGATATGGCCATGTGCCACCTCATAACTATCATCAATGTGATATCTGCTCTAAATATAACCAAGGATGTTCGGTAGTGCAATAAGCTCTACAGGAACAGATGGATCTCGGATGGATCCAAGAGCACCGAGTTCGTGGAGTTAACATGGTTTACACGAATTCTAACGTCATTCAGAACCACGACATTTGTGTGATGAATGTCAACTTGGTGGCAATACTCAAGGCAAAGCCAGTATCATAATCTGTCGTGGCACGATTACAGTTCCTGTCTGACTTGCTCGGTAAACAAACAGGGGTGCTCTTTCATACAGGAGGCCCTCCAGCGTCAGATGGATCTTGGATGGATCCAGGACTACAATGATAGGAACCCTTATCAGATAAACATGGTTCAGATCTTCGATATTCGCGTGATGAATACCAACCTGGTAGAGTTACATGCTGAGCAGGTCCAGCTCGGATTCTTAATATCACATGACTATCAAAGCTGTAAAGCGGGTTGCAAAAACGATCGAGGTTATACCCTTGTCCAGGAAGCACTTCAGCACTTGTTAAATCACTGGTGGATGCCAATTTATATGGATGAAGATACTCAACAAATTAGTATCAGTAATAGGAATCCTACTCGGCGTCAAAGTCAGGATGTCCGATCAGTGGAAGCTAACCTAGTGAGGTTACATTGTATTCAAAGTGGGTGTGGCCAGATGCCACCACACAACTATGACATTTGTAGCGTCTACTCGGAAAGTAACCAAGGGTGTTACCTTGTAAGAGCAGCTCTTCAGGGTCAGGTCGATCGTGGAGAAATTTGTCCATATCCGGGTTCTAGACCCATCGACTGGACGCCGAACTACCTTGCCGAGCAAGTTGAGGATGTTGTCACGATCTCTGGTCATCACCAGACCAGGGATGTTTTTTCCATTATCCCTCTACTTGACGAATCTAAAGTTCCCAACTGGGTACGAATCGAGATTAATTATGATGGTCAGAAAAATCAGAAGGTTCCCATAGTCATCTATCTACCGGGACCACTACCATATGAATTAGCTAAGGCTATCCCTTACAAATACGGTGCAACGATAATTGAAAATGGAAAGGAAATTCCATTACCCTCCGTCGTGAATATTGCAGACACCAGTCGTGTAACACGGAGTGGTATAATCTTCAACCGAGGAGTTGGAGAACTTAACAAGGAAAAGGAACTTCAGTCTGAAACTCCTGATCCACCAGTCGGTCAATCCAGTAATCCCGACCTTTCGAAAAATAATGATGAGATGCTGAAGCTCATCCAAAGGACTGAATACAACATTGTCGATCAACTATTATAGACTCCTTCAAAGATCTCGGTATTATCGCTGTTACTCAGTTCAGAAGCCCACAGGGAGGCTCTACAGAAAGTCTTGGAGCAAGCCTTTGTGGAACAGGATGTAACAATCAGACAGTTCGATAGCATTGTCTCTAACATCACTTCCTACAATAATTTGGGATTTAGTGATGAGGAATTACCTGAAGAGGGTCGCCATCATAACGTGGCGCTCAATATCACAGTTAACTACCAGGATGATGATTTAGCCAGTGTACTGGTAGACACAGGGTCAGCCCTGAATGTTATGCCGAAGTCCACTTTGATGCAATTATCATTCAAGGGCCCTCCGATGAGAATCAGCGAGGTCGTCGTCAAAGCGTTCGACGGATCCAGGAAAACAGTTATCGGCGAAGTTGATCTTCCCATAACTATCGGTCCTCACACTTTCCAAGTCACTTTCCAGGTCATGGACATCCGAGCAACATACAATTGTTTATTAGGAAGACCTTGGATACATCAGGCTGGAGCGGTCACTTCGACCCTCCACCAAAAGCTAAAGTTCGTCAAGAACGATCAACTTGTCACAGTCTGTGGAGAACAAGCCTTGCTTGTAAGCAACTTGTCATCATCTATTGGTATAGAACCCGAGGAGGTTATTGGAACGCAGTTCCAAGCACTGTCGATGAGCGAGAACAATCAATTCAGAGGAGGAACTTCCATTTCTTCATACAACGATGATATCAAAGCGGTCGAGAGTACCGATACAACCGGATGGGGACAGCTTGTCATTCCTATTGACAATAAAACAAAGAAGGGTCTTGGTTTTTCTACAACCTGTACCCAGACAGCTGCCAACGATGAAAGTCTTCATCCCCTTCAAAACTTCTTCCACAGTGGAGGTTTCCTCCACCCAGTGTCTCAAGCAGTACATGCTATCAATGAGGAAGATCCCTCTGACACAAATGAAGAATTGATGTCCTATCTTAACGAGGACGGTTATATGTCTCACGAAGAGGTGCTTATACCATTTTGCTATCCCGCACAGAGTCCGAGATTTATACCACGGTCAGATGTCGAAATGATATATGGAGATTGTGATCCGGAAGGATGCCGTGCTACGCCAAATTCATTAGAGGAGGACACTCTGATGAAAGACAACTTTGACCACGACTACTATGGCCCAATGGATGGTCTGCCAATGTGGCAACCTTACCCAGGAAACTTGGGGCAAGAGAGTCAACCGAACAATGAAAATTAGCTGACCATCATTGAACAGAATACCTGTGTCCCCACCATGTCATGGGATCAACACTCAGGTCATTCAGAAACTACTCAACATGAAGATGAATTCGCGACGTTTACAGGACTTGAATTCATTAACTATGCTTTTCCCGAGGTCAACGTCATCGAGGGGGATGACTCCTCCAGTTCCAAAGAGGTTTGGGACACTCTGGGAGAACCAAGTGGAAAATACGACTTTATGGTCAAGTACACCGCTCCCGAAAGCTCTCGTATCAGGCTCGAAGATATCCAGCCTACTGGATGGGGAGGTACAGCTGAGAGCACAAATGCTATGCAAAATGCAATAGAGGAATTCTCCTACGACAATTCTGCCTGGGAGACAGATTCCAATGATCCTGCTCCACCAGAAGTCAGCGTTATTTCTGAAGACAAATCAAGGAAGGTGCCAGACTTTGTGATTCAACGAGGAGTTCACCGCCAATGGGTTACCGTCGATGTTCCGAAGATTGTTCATAAGTCAAAGAAATTGTCGTCTTTAACCTTTCACCCTGCCCAGGTGAAATGAATGTTTTGATAGGGCTCGCTTTCTGTAAATATCCCTCTTCGCTTCGCCCAAAGCGACAGAGTTTTGTTTTATAGGGCTGTAGTTTCAAGAATCGACTTGTTCATTAATAAAATAACGTCGTTCTGTAATTTCCGCATTAATTATTGTTTTCTCTTTTCGTTTTTCAGAAAATGGTAATCCTGAAAAACAATTCAATAATAAAAATAAGCAGTAAAAAAAATATACACTGCACACACTCGCATTTTCTCTATCTCTTCTAAACACAAATCATCACGTCATGCAGATTGCTTGTTTTAAACCCAGTTGAAACATACGATCCGATGCCTTCTCCCGACTTTGAGTTCCCGGTATTTGGGGCTGAAGAAGCAGTTGACAATGAAATTCCAGAAGAGATCTCCCGATTACTCAGACATGAGGAAAGGTCCATTGAACCTCGCAAAGAACCGTTGGAAACGGTAAACTTGGGTTCAGAAAAAGAGAGAAAAGAAATCAGGATTGGGGCACTGCTCAGTCCAACTGCCAGAGAGAGTTTGATAAAGCTTCTCAAAGAATTCCCCGATGTATTCGCTTGGTCCTATCAGGATATGCCAGGGTTGGATACCAGCATCGTGGAACATCATTTACAGTTGAGATAGGAATGTCTGCCAGTAAAACAAAGGTTGAGACGGACTCACCCGGACATGGCCATGAAAATCAAAGAGGAGGTGCAGAAACAGATTGACGCGGGTTTCCTCGCTACATCTGAATATCCTCAATGGTTAGCCAATATTGTACCCATTCCCAAAAAGGACGGAAAGGTCAGAATGTGTGTTGATTAAAGGGATCTGAACAAGGCAAGTCCAAATGACGACTTTCCTTTACCACACATTGACATGCTGGTGGACAGTACAGCAAAATTCAAAGTCTTCTCCTTCATGGATGGATTCTCGGGCTATAACCAGATCAAAATGGCACCGAAAGACATGGAGAAAACTTTGTTCATTACACCATGGGGCACCTTTTATTACAAGGTAATGTCGTTCGGTTTGAAGAACGGTGGGGCAACCTATCAAAGGGCCATGACTACTCTGTTTCATGACATGATACACAAAGAAATTGAGGTATATGTCGATGATATGATTGCAAAATCTAAAACAGAAAGTGGGCACGTTGAACATCTGTCAAAATTGTTCGAACGTTTAAGAAACTACTAGGGTTCATCGTCAGCCAGAAAGGAATTACGGTTGATCCTGACAAAGTCATGGCCATTAAGGAAATGCCTTCTCCAAAAACTGAAAAATAAGTCAGAGGATTCCTGGGACGGTTGAACTACATCTCCAGATTCATATTCCTTATGACTGCCACGTGTGCGCCGATTTTCAAATTACTGAAAAAGAACCAGAATTACGTTTGGTCAGAAGATTGCCAAACTGCCTTCGACAGTATTAAGGAATACTTGTTGAATCCGCCGATTCTATCACCTCCAGTGGAAGGAAGACCACTGATCATTTACCTCACAGTCCTAGAGGACTCAATGGGATGTGTACTTGGCCAACAAGACGAAACCAAAAGGAAAGAGTCTGCCATTTACTATCTAAGTAAGAAATTCACCGACTGTGAAACTCGGTACACGATGCTTGAGAAAACTTGTTGCGCTTTGGCATGGGCAGCCAAACGTCTTCGCCAATACATGATTCATCATACTACTTGGTTGGTCTCCGAAATGGATCCAATCAAGTACGTTCTCGAAAAGCCTGCTCTCACGGGAAGAATTGCCCGTTGGCAGATGTTGTTATCAGAATATGACATAGAGTACCACGCTCAAAAAGCCGTTAAGGGAAGTATTTTAGCCGATCATTTGGCTCATCAACCGATTGACGATCAAGAATCAATCGGGTTTGACTTCCCAAACGAAGATGTCATGTATCTAAAAATAAAAGATTGCGATGAACCGTTACCTAGTGAAGGGCCAGAACCAGGTTCCCAATGGGGACTTATCTTTGACGGAGCAGTTAATCATTATGGAAATGGAATTGGGGCAATCATTGTTACCCCTCAGGGTACCCACATTCCTTTCACTGCTAGACTTACGTTCAAGTGTACGAACAACGAGGCCGAATACGAAGCTTGTATTATGGGTCTCGAAGAAGCGATTGATTTAAGGATCAAAAACTTGGACGTATACGGCGACTCAGCCTTGGTTATCAATCAGATAAAAGGAGATTGGAACACATACCAATCAGGACTGATTCCTTACAAATATTATGCAAGAAGGTTGTTACCTTTCTTCAACAGAGTTGAGTTTCATCACATCCCTCGTGAAGAGAATCACATGGCTGATGCATTAGCCATTCTCTCTTCCATGATTAGTGTAGGTCGATGGAATGAAATACCTAAGATCGACATAATGCGCCTTGAAAGGCCCGCTTACATCTTCACGATTGAAGCAGTCATAGACGACAGACCTTGGTATCACGATATCAAATGCTTCCTTCAGAAACAAGAGTACCCATCTGGGGCACTTAGAAAAGACAGGAAAACCCTTAGAAGATTGGCTGGAAACTTCTTCCTGAGCGGGGACACTCTCTATAAGAGAAATCTTGACATGGTCTTGCTCCAATGCGTGGAGAGACCAGAAGCAGACATGCTTATGAAAGAAATTCATGAAGGATCCTTTGGCACTCATGCCAACGGACACACAATGGCGAGAAAAATTCTAAGAGCAGGGTACAATTGGTTGACAATGGAATCCGACTGCTACAAGTACATGAGGAGGTGTCACAAGTGTCAGATATACTCCGACAAAATTCATGTACCGCCATCACATCTCAAAGTTCTTTCTTCCCCATGGCCATTTTCCATATGGGGAATCGACATGATTGGCATGATTGAACCTAAGGCTTCAAATGGACATCGGTTCATCCTAGTAGCCATCGACTATTTCACCAAGTGGGTCGAAGCAGCGTCATTCGCCAATGTAACCCGGCAAGTGGTGGTCTGATTTATCAAAAACAATATCATCTGCCGTTATGGTGTTCCAAGCGAGATCATTACTGATAATGGATCTAACTTGAACAACAAGATGATGAGAGAGTTGTGTGCAGAGTTCAAAATCGAACACCATAATTCATCTCCCTACCGACCCAAGATGAACGGAGCGGTAAAAGCGGCCAATAAGAACATCAAGAAGATCGTTCAAAAGATGGTCGTAACCTACAAAGACTGGCACGAGATGTTACCCTTTGCTCTTCACGGTTATCGGACATCTGTCCACAGTTCAACAGGGGCAACCCCTTTCTCTCTAGTGTATGGCATGGAAGCAGTGCTCCCCATAGAAGTAGAGATCCCGTCAATCCGAGTATTGATGGAAGCTAAGCTCACCGAAGCTGAATGGTGTCAAAGCCGACACGACGAACTGAATCTGATAGAAGAAAAGAGAATCACGGTACTATGCCATGGTCAACTGTATCAACAGAGAATGAAAAGGGCGTTTGAAAAAAAGGTTCGACCTCGTGTTTTCAGAAAAGGAGACCTCGTGTTCAAGAAGATACAGTCATTTCTCACTGACTCTTGGGGCAAATGGACTCCGAATTATGATGGCCCTTATGTGGTCACCAAAGCTTTCTCAGACGGCGCCTTGAGACTAGCAACCATGGACGGAGAGGAATTTGCCTACCCCATAAATGTTGATGTAGTCAAGAAATACTTCGCCTAAACTAAAAAAAAAAAGTCTCGGTGGATTGAAAACCCGAAAGGGCGGTCCAGGCAAAAGTTAGAGACATGAAACAAATCATCCCGGTGGATTGGAAACATCAAAGTACAATCCAGGAAAAAATTAGGGATAATGGCAAGTAACTATGTTCAACAGAGGCGAATCCCTCAGCAGCAGCAGTTACATCATCTGTCAGAAAACTCCAGTCAAGGTCATCTTCGACAGAAGCTCAGGATGCCCCGAATTCAAAGTTGGTAGAAGGATAGTGGTCGTTATGTTTCAACATAGCCCTTTTCCCTGTAAATTACCATTTTTTAACTTTGTAAATACTTTTTGGAATGACGCGTTTGGCTGATCTCCATCTTATCAATAAAATTTAAGCCTTTGTGCTTTTGTTTGTAATTCTTACTTGTTTTAGCTTTACATAACGACGTTGTTAACTTGATTAACGATTCTTGAAATAAAACAAAAATGAATTTACTTGTTAAAACTTTATCTGCTTTTAAAATAAAGACGGCAATTTCTTTTCACTGTTGAACATCAAAAGAGAATCAACCGCTTCTCCAGAAGTAGGCGAACTTCAAAGTGCAGAATCAAAGTACTCCTTCTAGGCCCAGTACGCCTGAATGAAGGGATCAACTATGTCAGAGACCTTGTTTCGTCTGACACACCTCGGTCGAGTTCTTATCTCCTAAGCCCGACCAACGGAAGCTCCCAACAGGGACTATCTCTCCTAAGCAAGGTGGAATTGCTATTCTGAACCAACGTACTTCTTCGCCCCGCGATGGTCGAGTATCCAGTCGTGTTCATCCATTAGTTTGTATGTCGCGTCAGTTTTGTCAGCATAAACATACATACATCATGCATTATTGATTTGCATTCACATTTCATATTGCATCACTATCGCTCTAGTCGGTCTCGTCCCCTAGTGATAGAAGTCCTCTCAATCGAGTTGTCAGACCTTTCCTCGTTAGGAAGTGAATCATCTAAGCAATCTCTCTCCCGTTTATCTCTGGATTAGAGACGGTCCTTGACCACTTTGATAACTTGAACCTCTGAGAAACAAGAAAACTTTCAACAAATATCACTCTTCGCCATTGAAGATGATATCCTTGCTTTCCCGGATTAAGGAAAATCTCCAGAGAAAGCCTCTTAATCAGAGATTCGGCGGTACACCAGTTTCGCTCCGAAAAGATTACTGATGAAAAGGTCATCGACACCTCAAAATTGGATCCCATCATATGGCATTTCTCCGGAAAGATCCCGAGAAAATTATGATGTAAGCCCCCAAGCGACAGCAGTCTCCCAAGAGACTCGCTTTCCCCAGTAGAAACAAATGGCATCTCCAACAGAGAAGTTTGTGCAACTCTACAACTCAGACGACTGGGTTCTCCAGCAAGTCTGACATCAAAATTTTTTCTATCGAATGGCATCTCCCCAGGAAAATTCGGCGAGAAGTTTGAGGAAAACCGCTACGAGTAGCGTCCCTTGTCAATAAAGTTTATTGACAAAAGAAACTAAGACCAGTTCCTTGGTAGGAAACCAGGATCGAGGGGAAGTTTAAATCAGAAACTAAGACCAGTTCCTTGGCAGGAAACCAGGATCGAGGGGAAGTTTGTTTTGGAAACTAAGACCAGTTCCTTGGTAGGAAACCAGGATCGAGGGGAAGTTTATTTTAGCAACTGAGACCAGTTTCTTGGTATGAAACCAGGATCGAGGGGAAGTTTGCATCAGAAAACTGAGACCAGTTCCTTGGCTAAAGACCAGGATCGAGGGGAAGTTTACCTTTTCTAAGCATCATTGCTTAGCTAAAGAAGATGAATGTGTAAGCTACCATTCTTAACCACCATCAAAATTTCGGGTATTCTGATATTTAATCCGCTTGCACCTCGAATGCCCGAATACCTTCGTCATTCACACATTCGGGTCCAAGAAGATTAAATAGGGGCATCTGTCATACCCCAAATTTTGACCACTAAGATTTCCCATCATTGTGAAAATCATCATCACAATATGGAAGAACCATCATACTTCATCAGTCTCCCCAAAGATGGGTGAGCATTCACTACAATCAAAACTAGGGTTTCAAGCCCTCTCTGAGAGCTTAGACAAAGGATCAATCAAGGAATGGCATGATCTTCAACTTGTCTAACCTCTCAAACATACACAAAGGATCAAAAAGGACTCCCACTCCAAGGATTAAGCACAAGGATGCTCCCTTCTAGGTGGATCAGGCCTCAAGATCGACAGTGTCACCAAATTAGGGTTTTGGTCGACCAGGGGCTCCAGATGGAAATTTTTCATCTGGGCATGAGCCAATGATCCAAAACACAACCTAATGTACTCCATGGAACCTCACGGACCCATTCATCAAGTCAATTTTGCCTCAGGGGTTGCACTCATCAAAAATCAGGAATTAGGGTTTCTTGACCTAATTCACCCCATAGTTGACTTTTGGGACAAATCATGAACCAAGACCTCAAGAGAGGGTTTGAGGGTCTCTAATGAACTATATTGATCCATTTGGAACAATGGATTAATCCAAGAAGCTTGAGCAACAAGTCTCAATTTCATCTGCACAACAATTAGGGTTTTAAGGAAAAAAGTCAACTGTAACTTTGACTTTTGACCAAGACATGCTCCCAAGCCCTAAGACATGATTCAATATGCCCTATGACACCCATGGAACATGTCCATCAAGTTTGATTTAGGTCAAGGACATGATTTCCTGAAGAATTGCACAGTTTGGAATTCATTTGATAAAAAGTCAACTGTGCACAAAAGTCAACTTTGACTTTTTTGAGATTTTTTACCAAAATGGTTTTTTAACCCTAAAATGATGTTAATGTATGATTTGAATCATCATTCATCAAGGAAAATCAAGAAAAGTTGGATAACTTGTAAAAGGGGTAACCATAAAAACTTAGAAAATTTTCTAAGTTAAAAATAAAGTGACAAGGGGACCAACTTTGAAGGATCATAACTCCTAAACCACAAAGCCATTTTTTTTCATCCAAATATGGATTTGTAGCCCTCATTACCCTCTGCAAAAACTTCAACTAGACCTAAGTCCAATTCATTAAGGATTTGGAGTTATGGAGTGATCAAAATGGCTGAAAAGTGAAAATGTCACTTTTTCCAACACTTAGTGAAATTTTCACTAAGTCAGAATCTGCCTTCACTTTTTGCCAAATGTAGGGGGATTTTTCACTTGGATTCAAAAGAGATCAAAACCAAACATGTTCAAACAGTTGTTGTATCATGTAAGGGCTTTCCAAAATGACCAAGAACATTGCCAAATTCAATTTGAATCATGAGATATGACATTGGAAAGTTGCCTTGCTGAAATCTGCCAAGGCAAGGCAGAATTTGCATTTTTGCTCGATTTGCCAAAATCAGCCAAATCCAAATGCTCCTATCCACTTGGACACATCTGAGGATTGAATCTAAAAGGGACAATCACTGAGCCAAGCCTCCAAAGTCCATGGAACAAGAAATAGCATGTTGAACCTAGAATGGCCAAAATAGGGACAAGACTCCAAATTTGGGTTGAAGCATTCAATGGAAGCATCAAGGTGGCATGGACTGAGCCATTCTCATCTGAAATCAGTCAAGACTTATCCAAGACCAAGGGAACAAAAGCTCTGTGCCCTAACCTCTAGTCAATGGCTAGAGGAGACTTGGATTTTCATTTGCCAACATTGGCCAAACCTACTTACCAGTTGCCATTCACTATTCCTTGCAAAACAAAGTTGCTCTACTATAAATAGAGCTCAATTGTGATCAGTTTGAGTACACCAAAGCCATCTAACATATGCTTTCCTCAAAATCTCTTAATCTTGGCAAAAATGCCTTTCTTAGCAAGGTAGCTATCGGGTTTTGAGTTTGAGAGCTTTTCCAATCAAACCAATCACTCACACACCTCACATACATCATATAGAAGTGATCCAAACACCCACATAACATCTGGAACACAGATTTCACAAAATCACTAGCTGGTTGCTCAAACTTTCAATCAAGTTGCAGCTGAGGTACCACAAATCATTCCAGCCATTTTCAATCAAGTCCAGGCATTCCAACACACTCCATAGGGTGTAAGGAAGCTGTTCAGATCATCACCACACATCTGTAACACCTCCAAATCAAAAATCACATTACACTTGCTGTCACGGCCTAGAGGTAAGCATACACTTGGTCATCTCTCAATCTATGCATATTTCCTCGCACAATAATTTGGCCATATGTTCATAATCATGCATGGAATGTTTTCCCTCAATTAATTGCATTGTTTGAATCGTGTATCAAAAATCCTAGCCTTCATGCAGAAATTAGGGTTCTTGAGGATTTTTCATGATTTCTTGTTATATGTTTAATTTAAATGAAATTAATGGACATAGACATGATCGTGAGGTTGAGACGAGCATAATGATATGTGGATTGCATGTTATAATCAAGTATTCAAGGAGATTGGATAGAAAATGCAAATCAGCCAAACCCAGAACACGCGCGTGTTCTTCAGCTGTTCTTTTTTTAATAATTCACAAAAATGTTAAAATATTTTATTTTCCCAAAAAATCCCAAAAATATTATTTATTTCATATAATTGATATTTTTGCAAAGAATTAATATTTTAATTGTTTTTGACATTTAACATTTTTGAAGAACACACGCGTGTTTTGGGTTTGGCTGATTTGCATTTTCTATCTAATCTCCCTGAATACTTGATTATAACATGCAATCCACATATCATTATGCTCGTCTCAACCTCACGATCATGTCTATGTCCATTAATTTCATTTAAATTAAACATATAACAAGAAATCATGAAAAATCCTCAAGAACCCTAATTTCTGCATGAAGGCTAGGATTTTTGATACACGATTCAAACAATGCAATTAATTGAGGGAAAACATTCCATGCATGATTATGAACATATGGCCAAATTATTGTGCGAGGAAATATGCATAGATTGAGAGATGACCAAGTGTATGCTTACCTCTAGGCCGTGACAGCAAGTGTAATGTGATTTTTGATTTGGAGGTGTTACAGATGTGTGGTGATGATCTGAACAGCTTCCTTACACCCTATGGAGTGTGTTGGAATGCCTGGACTTGATTGAAAATGGCTGGAATGATTTGTGGTACCTCAGCTGCAACTTGATTGAAAGTTTGAGCAACCAGCTAGTGATTTTGTGAAATCTGTGTTCCAGATGTTATGTGGGTGTTTGGATCACTTCTATATGATGTATGTGAGGTGTGTGAGTGATTGGTTTGATTGGAAAAGCTCTCAAACTCAAAACCCGATAGCTACCTTGCTAAGAAAGGCATTTTTGCCAAGATTAAGAGATTTTGAGGAAAGCATATGTTAGATGGCTTTGGTGTACTCAAACTGATCACAATTGAGCTCTATTTATAGTAGAGCAACTTTGTTTTGCAAGGAATAGTGAATGGCAACTGCTGAGTAGGTTTGGCCAATGTTGGCAAATGAAAATCCAAGTCTCCTCTAGCCATTGACTAGAGGTTAGGGCACAGGCTGCTGGTTCCCTTGGTCTTGGATATGTCTTGACTGAATTCAGTTGAGAATGGCTCAGTCCATGCCACCTTGATGCTTCCATTGAATGCTTCAATCCAAATTTGGAGTCTTGTTCCTATTTTGGCCATTCTAGGTTCAACATGCTATTTCTTGTTCCATGGACTTTGGAGGCTTGGCTTATTGATTGTCCCCTTTAGATTCAATCCTCAAATGTGTCCAAGTGGATAGGAGCATTTGGATTTGGCTGATTTTGGCAAATCGAGCAAAAATGCAAATTCTGCCTTGCCTTGGCAGATTTCAGCAAGTCAACTTTCCAATGTCATATCTCATGACTCAAATTGAATTTGGCAATGTTCTTGGTCATTTTGGAAAGCCCTTACATGATACAGCAATTGTTTGAACATGTTTGGTTTTGATCTTATTTGAATCCAAGTGAAAAATCCCCCTACATTTGGCAAAAAGTGAAGGCAGATTCTGACTTAGTGAAAATTTCACTAAGTGTTGGAAAAAGTGACATTTTCACTTTTCAGTCATTTTGATCACTCCATAACTCTAAATCCTTAATGAATTGGACTTAGGTCTAGTTGATGTTTTTGTAGAGGGTAATGAGGGCTACAAATCCATCTTTGGATGAAAAAAAATGGCTTTGTGGTTTAGGAGTTATGATCCTTCAAAGTTGGTGCCCTTGTCACTTTATTTTTAACTTAGAAAATTTTCTAAGTTTTTAGGGTTACCCCTTTTACAAGTTATCCAACTTTTCTTGATTTTTCTTGATGAATGATGATTAAAAGCATACATTAACATCATTTTAGGGTTAAAAAACCATTTTCGTGAAAAATCTCAAAAAGTCAAAGTTGACTTTTGTGCACAGTTGACTTTTTATCAGATGAATTCCAAACTGTGCAATTCTTCAGGAAATCATGTCCTTGACCTAAATCAAACTTGATGGACATGTTCCATGGGTGTCATAGGACATATTGAATCATGTCTTAGGGCTTGGGAGCATGTCCTGGTCAAAAGTCAAAGTTACAGTTGACTTTTTTCCTTAAAACCCTAATTGTTGTGCAGATGAAATTGAGACTTGTTGCTCAAGCTTCTTGGATTAATCCATTGTTGTAAATGGATCAATATGGTATATTAAAGACCCTCAAATCATGTCTTGAGGTCTTGGTTCATGATTTGTCCCAAAAGTCAACTTAGGGGTGAATTAGGTCAAGAAACCCTAATTCCTGATTTTTGATGAGTGCAACCCTTGAGGAAAAATTGACTTGATGAATGGGTCCATGAGGTTCCATGGAGTACATTAGGTTGTGTTTTGGATCATTGGCTCATGCCCAGATGAAAATTTTCCATCTGGAGCCCCTGGTCGTCCAAAACCCTAATTTGGTGACACTGTCGATCTTGAGGCCTGATCCACCTAGAAGGGAGCATCCTTGTGCTTAATCCTTGGAGTCAGAGTCCTTTTTGATCCTTTGTGTATGTTTGAGAGGTTAGACAAGTTGAAGATCATGTCATTCCTTGATTGATCCTTTGTCTAAGCTCTCAGAGAGGGCTTGAAACCCTAGTTTTGATTGTAGTGAATGCTCACCCATCTTTGGGGAGACTGATGAAGTATGATGGTTCTTCCATATTGTGATGATGATTTTCACAATGATGGGAAATCTTAGTGGTCAAAATTTGGGGTATGACACCATGAAGACGACGCTCCTCCACCATTTACCACTTTCTTCCATGTAACAAACAAGCGGTTGAAACAAAGCAAAATTTGAATTTAAAGTTCTCATTTAGTAGATCAAAGTAGCAAAGTTTCTTTTCATTTAGTAGATCAAAGCAGCAAAGTTTCATATGATTCAAAAACTATTTAACCATCCAACATTTTACATACTTGATCATCAAGATAATATAAAACAAATTGATGGCTGGATCTGTTAAACTTATAATTATATAAAAAATATTATCCAACATGTAGCCTTAAGTGTGTGTAACTTTCATAATTGATGTCAGCAGATCTATCAAATACATTGATACACGCCAAGTAGACTCTTAATTTTCAAAACATCCTCCAAATAACAGTCATAAAACATTATGCTTGAAATATAGAAATACACGAGAAAGATAGAAATAAAGATAGTGAAATGAAAAAGCCATGACCAATAAGCACATTGAAAACAGGACAATGGCCATATACTTCAATTTCGACAAACCATATAGCTGAGATTAACAATTTGGATAAAAGCATGGTCTTGGATAGAACATTATGTCAAAAGTTGATTCATGTAGCATACCTATGAAAAGAATCACAAAGACGTATAATGACTTGTTAATATTAGTCTTTAATCACGAGTTCGTGTCTTCATGAACTTGTAATCATCTACATATAAACAGAGTCGTTCTTGCGGAATTCACAAGAGGCGAAGCAGTGGCCGATTTGCAGGAGAACGATTGTGGCGGTATTGGTAGCATTATCAATGAGCGAGATATCTTCAACGTCGTCAGCGATGAGGTTTTTGACGATAATACGAGAATCGATAATTCCTTTTTGGAGCGTGTTGGAGAAGAAGTCGTCTGGTTATCGAAAGAAGCGGAGCTGCCAGGAGTTTGTCTAATTATCAATGAGGTTTTTGCCTGGAGGCTCTTCCTCTTTCTGCCCTCCTCGCACATATACCTTTCGTTGTACCAAAGCAACACAAAATTTCAACAAAATAATGAAGCCATTACAATAATCAACAATGATTACAAACCCAAACAACTAAATAAAGACAATTGATTCACATATATTGAACCCCTGCATTACTTATTATTACATGTAAAACCAATCTAACCATTAATAATCAATAATCACTTAACCAAAATAGAAGATGAGGAGTTGCAGAATCGATTGATTTAGCTATAAAAAGTTGGAAATACAAACCACAATCAGATATAATGTTTTACCTCAAATATAATGTGTGACTCATCTATTTTCCTAATCTAGCTAATCTTATATATTCCAAAAATTTATAAAGATGTGTGAAAAAGAATTAACTTATCAGGAGCACGATAACAACCATAGAGCATAACGATAGAGAATGGTAAGAGTCTACAGCTATGGTCTTAATGTTCTCAGGAGAAACATCAATTGAGCAAACTGTTTGTTGAGATAACGCAGAATAACATAGATGAATACCGGAGACTAAAACATCTAAATTACTTGTTGAAATGATATCACTTCGAGTGTCGAACTGAAATTTCTTTGTCAAAGAAAGCACCGCTGACAGGTATTACAGATGTTCACTTGTTAGTGTGTGAGGCTAATTCCAATCTTCTTTGTTTGTCTGGAATAACATCGTTTCTGATTACTGCAGAAGTATCTTTGTTAATGTATGAAGCTAAATCCAATCTTCTTTCTTTGGTTGATAGAGATGAAATGTGTTCATCAAATTATTTATGATACAAAGAGAGCAGATATTGTTCCAAATACGTGACTTCCAACTCTAATATCCTAATTTCCTTAATAAGTTCCTTCGCAACCTAAAGCTAAGAGATGAATAGAAATAACATTTAGAAGCAAGAACCAGTAATGACTTAAAAAAATATAGAAAAATTACAATTCCATGTATATAACTGTTTAAGAGGAAACCTTGGGTATTGAGTTTTCTACTGTAGTATCCTGTGAAAATGGTCGATAACATGTTTTCTCGAATGCACGCCACATCATAAGTTGTTGATGTAATCGTTTTTGAAGTTGTATAATCTTCAGATACAAAAAAATATAGTATATAACAGAATATTACACGCTTTGATTCAGGACTTATGCATAATCAGACAAAAAAATTAATCAAATTGTTTACCTTTTGAGTCAAAGAACTTTGAAGATCCATGTTGTTGTACTGCCTCTTCTTGGATTCAATGTTTCTCTTTAGATCCCTCAGTTCCTTTTTATAAAACAAACATAAAGAAAGAAGAAGAAAAATGAGTGAAATTCATTCTTTTATGAGAAAAACATTCATATGTCAGTGCTCAGAAATATGCAGCAAGAAGAGAAAAGCAGCGTAATACCGGCTTAAGCTTATAAGATGATTCTCTGATGTTCAAAAGTTCATCTTCCATTACTCTCCATTTCATTGGATCACTGCCAAACAGTTAAATAAATGTCAATAAAACATATTTAAAGTATAAAACATTATTAAAGTTAACATAAATTTATCATGTTTTACAACTGATATGTATAAGTAAGGAACTTTTAACTGTTGATCTGTTGATCTGTTGTTATGGCTCATACTTGATCTGTTATTTCAATATTTGTGTTTGAATCAGTCTTCGATGGCAATGCCTCAACGGTTTCTTTTGGAGCATCATTTTGAGCTTCAAAACCAGAACATAAATGAGCTTCTTCTTGATACATGCACTAGTTTGAGACACTTAATTCTTTGGTATCAACCTTGGTTTTGACAATTCCATCAAGGATAAAGTTCTTTGTTCATCTCTTGTGTTAAATCTTTCCCTGCATTCAACTATAAGATTTAGTCAACGTAATTTCAAAGTTCAAACAATAGTGACTAGTGTTAAATGATTAATCTCACAATGTGTTTTTTGTTAATCTAAATACATTTGCACCATTAGATTCGAGTGCTGTACAAAAGCACCAAAATGCTAATACTAATTGATTAGAAATTATCACACCTAAGTTGCATAATTACTGATCCTGCTTGTTTGTTCCCTTCAGGTGTTGTCGATTTCAAGCGGGATGGATCAAAAGCTGCTACTTCACGCTGTAATAATCTAAGTCGAAGCAATGACTGCATAAACTATTCAAAGAAAATTCAACTGATTAGATCTGAAATGAAATGAAATTATTACTAAGGAATTACTTTACTAGTAGTAAAAATATAGCATACCATTGTGAGGCAACATTGACAATGATATGGACCTTTCCTTTGCAATCACCGAGATTAACATCATTACCCTTAGCATCCTGCAAAATTCATAAAAAATTAAAATTAAAAAAAAATTGAATCAATGAATGAATGAATCTGGTAATTGTTAGAGAGATGGAGAAGAAGATTAAGAGATAATAACCTTGACAGTGAAATCGTAAATTGATTGGGGTAAATTAGGAGAAAAATATTAGTCACCCCTACTGTTCTACCTAAATTAGAAGAAAAATACTAGGTCTTCAACATTTTTTTCATCATTCAACATCAAATATAACATAAATTAGTCACCCCTAATTTTCTACCTAAAATTTTAACCCTAATTAAAAAAAGAAAGACAAACCAATTAGTCCGGGTTTTTCGTCGTGCATGTCGTTATCGAGTTGTGAGAATGGACTTGCGATGATGAGAGATGACAAAGGTTCCTTGTATGTGTGACAATGGTCGTGTGATGAGATGAAGGAGATGGAGCTCGGCTATGAGAGGAAGGAGACGGTGAACTAGCGATGAATGAAAGAGGATGAATGGAGACGATGAATGAAAGAGGATGAATGGAGACGATAAAATCTATGATTGAAACCATGAAATCGCGATGAAATAGAAACGATGAAAAAAAGACGAGAAATGGATTTAGAGAGAAAAGGAATTTAGAGATAAATGGGTTTGAGTGATTTCATTAATTAAACTAGTGGGAGACCCGTGCATTCGCACGGGTACTGGTATGGTACGCGCATTTCTTTGAAATTAAAATTGAAAAAATTTAAAATTTGAACAAAAAAAATAATTATTTTTAAAAGATATAATAATTTAGTGGGTATAATCAACAACGAAGTTGAACCCGTATAATAACATATGCGTTCCGACGAATATGTGTTCCATCATATTTATATTTGAAGCATAAATATAGTTTTCCCCTATGTTAATAAGTTAGAAAGAACGGTATATTTGAAGCTTAAATATTAATTTATTTTGAAATAAAATAAGATAGATTTAACATATTTAAAATAAATAATAAGCAACAATAAAATAAAAAAATTAAATAAAAAAAATAAATACATAGTAAGTCATACATTTATTATGTATATACTTTTTTGAAATTATAGAAAAATTAAATAAAGATTTCTTATTGAAAGAATTAAGTAACATATATAAATAATGTTGTATAACAGACAAGTTAAGTGATTGAAAAAAATGTTGGTACTAAAATATTTGTACTGTGAATATTATAAAGAAATATTTGGACAAATTAATAGTGAATGTTTTTGTATATAGAAGAAAAAAAAACACATATATTTAGACTACATAATGATAATAAATTATAAAGTTATATCTAAAATAATAATGAAGTAGTTGAGTAAAAATAAATTGATAATTTATTATTTTCATGTGTATTGAAGCATAAACTAAAACAAAATAGAGTTTTAATTTATAATTGCAGAAGACAAAAAGTTAAAGGTATTAAAAGTAATGCTTAAGAAGTTGTGGTTTCTAATTCAAGAAGACAAAAAGTTCATTCAAATTAAGTTAATGGGATACCAATAGTGACAGTACAGGTCAAATTTTAAAGTTGAGTTTGGACTCAAATACAAAAGACATATTGAAAGACTTAAAACAAACTGAAATAAAACTTCCATAGTTAATCACTATCTGTGTAACTCTTTCCATACATAAAGTTCTCCCATGTATAGTCCCGCTCATCGTCATCATCGGAATCAACTGGTTCGTAGTCAGGTTGTTGGTCATCATCTGAATCCAAATAAATTACTCGGGTCACGAATGAAGCAGAAGTCGTTCTTCTTCTCCTCTTTCTTGAATGTCGTACTGGAGGAGGGTTATGGAGCTGTAGAAAAAAAACCAGTCAACGCATATTGTCAACTAATATGCAGGGAATATTGAAATTATGATGTATTGTAGGATATTGTAGGACTCAGTTAAGAAAAAAATGGACATACTGTATGTGTTAACATGAAAAGAAATAAGATACAGATCGTCTGAGATAAGGAGGGAAAACTGAAATGTACCGGGGGGGCCTGCAGAGTTGGTTGAAAGTTGGGTCCCTCTTGGTGCGTTCACGGCGCTCGCAATCCGGGAATGGTTGAACCTCCGTAGGTGGTCGGATCTGAGTATCAGGTCGTTGGTGGGCGGCAGCTTCGACATGTTGTTGGGTCTGCAGACGTTACGAAAATTATAGTATATAATAACATTGAAAGAATAAGGGACAGTTAAATTAAGTGAGAATAATATGCCACAGTACAACTATTTGATGAACCTGTATAGTTGGCTGGGAGTCTACAGGATGATGGACAGCGTGAGTCCTTGCAATTCCAGAGCAGGCATTTCGTCAGTTGCTGTATCGACGTGAATCGGGGTAGCTGGTTGAAAATTTAGGTTGGATGCCATTGGAAAACTTGGGTATTTCTGAGAAGTGGGATCTGAAGTACATAATAGGTGGAAGGGTTAAATAAGCAGGGTTGTGACAGTGGAGCTTCCCCCCTACATTGGAAATGGAAATGCATTAACACAGTTGAAACTGTATAGTTGGAAAATCTGAAAGGGAGAATAATAAAGACTGCTGATGGTAAATATTCCCATTAAGTTGCAAATTCAATGTATAATGTGAGTCTGCATTAAATACATTTTGAAGTATGCATAACAATTATTATGCATAGACAAATTGAGATATTAATGTAGGTACCTTAAGTCCATTAATGCCAGGGAAAAAGCAACGAATCACCTGGAATATGAAAAAAAAGAAGCAATCCGAAAATGTATGCATGTTAGTGCAACCTGATGCAGTTGGATCAAAATAAATGCCACTTAAAAATGTTTCAGAAACCAAAAGAAACATTCGATATTATTCTTATCAAATAACAGCTACACAGGTAGACATTGAGTAGTAACATTAATTTACAGACGGACACAATATGGACAAAATATTGACATGACTAACCATGGTGACATGAGTATTCTTTGAATCCATGTCTCACCATCCAAAGCAGAATATCGAATAAGTTTCAGGAGGTTTGTCTGCGCCACAACACCAACAAATTGAACTTCTGTGAACCATTGTTTATGACCTTGCAAATGTTCAAAGAAAATAATGAATTTCGTGACATAAATGTAAATGTTGCTGCAAAACTTCAAAGAACAAAAAAGAAAATAAAAAGAATACCTGCTTTTTCTGAAGTTCTTCATTGTCTTCTTATAATTTATCAACTTGTGCTTCTAATTGCATGGTATAAGCCTGAACAAAAAAGAAAATAAAAATGTAATACTGCACTTTAATTTAAGACATGCCTTAAAATAGCAAATCAACACAAACATTAATGTAACAATAAACCAAGATTTAAATTAAATACAATCCATGAATGACTCTTAGTCAGAACACAAATCAAATTGGGTTATGTCGCATAATGCTTACAATGGTTGATTGTAGAATTCATAATGTTGTTCAGAACAATCCTGAATTCATCATATAATCTTGATGGTTGTTTCCTGACTATCTAGTTGCGCATATCCACTGCATCAGCAAAACTCCAACATATTCATGCTGGTAACACCGCAGCAGACACAAACAGAGGAAAGCAAGCCTTCTAACCCCATGACATATCCGCCAATGGAAAATAACACTGCAAACTACAACTCCATATAGAC
Organism: Lathyrus tuberosus; assembly: GCA_022829125.1. NCBI lineage: Eukaryota > Viridiplantae > Streptophyta > Magnoliopsida > Fabales > Fabaceae > Lathyrus > Lathyrus tuberosus. The sequence continues at coordinate 3,473,105 of JALAZF010000494.1, forward strand.
CTGCTTAAAAGGAAGAGAAATCAAACAAAGCGAAATACACATAGAAGTAAACTTGAAGTATCTAATTAATTGTTAATGTTATATGTCATCGTGAAATGGCAAGGAATGAAATTGGAAGAACTGGAACACTGTGCCTTATTACAATGCTTCCTGCATAAACAACACACAGGTAGTAGTTATCTTTGAACTCAACCTACATGGTAAAAAAACACAAACATATGTAAGCAAAAGGCAAAAAGCAAGAAACTTGTGACTCCAAAGGAAGTGGAAAAAATATGGACTGTTTTCTGATGTTACTTGAAACACAAAGACAGTGGTAGTGAAATGATCACCCTTCCCCCACGGTAGTTCAGTTGAGCAGTTTGTTTTGCATGTTTTGGTTGCAGTAGTGACCAAGCCATGCATGTTTTACGCTAACTACCCAGTTACATGGGCAACCAACCCAAAACTGGTTGCAAATTGTTGGATTAGGACATGATTTACCCCTAAAAAGCTGATGTGGATTAATTGTAGAAGAAGGTTAGTGATGTATTTCGTAGAGCCATCTAAGTTCCTATACAATGCAATACAATGGTTAAAAGTGAAAGCAAGATGAATATGAGAGAAAAATAAGGAAAGAGAACCTGGCCTTGAAGAGGTTCATGTCAGTTCCAGAGAACATATGTTTCAATGACATCAGGTCCTCCAAGTTAGGATTTCTGAATAAGGTATGGCCACATCTATGACAAAATTCAACATCGTTTGAGATAAAAACACAGAATGCAGAAAATCAAAAACACAAAGAGAATGACAGAGAGAAAGAGAGAGAACCTGTGGAGTACTGCGAGGGTAATGGATAGAACCAGAGATCAAGACCCTGCATTTGCCATCTATGACTAATGCTTTATGATGATACTCCACATTGGTGCAAAACATACCTGGAAAGATTGGGCTCTATTATTTTTTACTAAATATTTGCATCACTAAAATCGGCAAATATTGGGGTCTATTATTTTTTACTAAATATTTGCATCACTAACCATTTCAAATAAAATCGACTTACTTAAAAAATTTTGTTTCCACTTCGTCTGTGGATGAATAAACAATTTCAGCATCACCAGGGCGTTTCATCTGTGACATAGAACATAAAAATACAAATGTAAATCAAACTAAATAAAAAATAAATATCAAAGTAAAAATCAATATGAAACTAAATCAAAAAGAAATTGGTTGTGATTTATTTGACACTGTCAGTAAATAAAAAAATGATAAAATAATTCAAGGTGTCTAATATATGAACGCAAACCTGTCTCAGAATGTTGTTTCCCAAACCCCACTCCAATCTTGTTGTTTCTTCACAATCAATTCCACAATCATGTCAATAATAGTCTCCTTAAACCCCACGCCAAGCATTTTTCGCATTTAACCACGCCATCTGAAAACCTAAAAACCAAAACAAACTCAAATGTGTCACACATACACTACCAATTCAAAAACAGCCTCAAATCGCAGAAAGCTAACGATAGAAGGAGCATTATTTTGACATACGAATCATCCCTCCCATGTTGATCACTCCCCGTCTTATAGTTGACTGAAGGTAAACAGGCAAAAGTATCAGTCGAAAGGCCTTTGCTCTCAGTTCCTACTACCTCACCCAATACCAGGAGTTCCTAAAATAATTGAAGAATTTTTTTTAAAACATGAGAGAAGCCATCAAAAAAGTAGGAAGGGCAATATAAACTTTGATATTGATCAAATTTACGTCATACGAATGTTCATCGGGATCAACATCCACCCAAGCATTCTGCAGAATTAGAGGGGCACAATTAAGTTAGAATTGAGTTTACTTAACACGTGGTCTTATGACAGGATGTTTAAAAATGAAGACAACATACATATGGTCGTTATCAGTTCCAGGACCTATCATAATTACAAAAACATAACCTCAATGAGAGATCTTTGAGAGGACATGTTTAATCCGGCAGGAGATGTTTCTGAAATAAAAAACATGTACATTCCATCATCAAATTTAATAATATTACAAATTTTGTTGCATCACATTACCTTAAAAAGACCTTTACAATCAAAGGGGGCTCCTCTTGTCTGTATGGTTGCATCATGTAATCTGTGAAGCATTTGAGAGAAATTATATATCATCAATAAGATCTCGTTATAATACAATAATCACTTGCATTGTGAAAGTTATATGGTTTGTAACATACCTGCATATAGGCCACTGCTTCAAACACAAAGAATAGTGTGTTGAGAAACTCCCATCGACTCTTTTATCGCAGGTACACCATTTCTGTCCCGTACATCTCACTTCCAAAGGATTCCAGTGATACCTATATAAGTAAAAAACAGCAGACAATGATAGATATATAAGCAAATGATGGTAGACGCAGATTACGTAAGTATAAACCTTTCGAAAACGTTGTAAACATGTTGAATAATTCCAAGAATAAGTATAGTCAAACATTTAAAAATAAATGTTATGCTTTTAAAAGCTATTTTGTGTTGTCCTAAAATAGAATTAACCATACACAAAGGAATATGACGTACCTTATGAAAACCCTCATGTTACAGCACTGGAAACCATAAGACCTAAAACTTGTCATTGAAAATAATAACAATGTTTGTTAATATTCTTTTCATTTCCATGAAGTATGTTTCAAAAGGAAGAAATCTATAATAAGAGCTAAAGACTGAAGAACTAAATACTGAAGAACATTAAAGTAAATTTCAAGATGGACAAGCACACACCAACCTAACATTTAATTTGAAGAAGGACAACGATGTGTAAGATCGAGCTTTGATACCGGTTTGAATACAAGTTCGGAGTTAGGTTTCCATTGTTGTACATCCGATGATTTTGCTCCGGTATTTGCGTTAGGTTTTTGTAGCGGTGTGGAACGATGATGCTTGGGCCGTATTGGAAGTTTCTGCAATTAAACATTGACGAAAAACCCAAACACATAGGAGATGAAAGAAGAAGAGGAAGAAGATGAAGTTCGCAGTGCAGAGGGAGAGAGAAACGAAGCGAAAGAGAAAGAGAAAGAAAGGGAAAGAAGGAAATGAGTAAAGGACGGTGAGAGAGAAAGACAGTGTACAATCCAGCTGGTTGTGGTAGGATTCAAATTACAATGGTTACTTTTTGCCCACAATTTAGTGTAAGTATGATAAAGAGTGTCATTAGGATCCAAGTAAGTGATGTTTTGGTTCAAAATTGTTGGTTTTAGACACTAAATACCCCTCAAATGCTGACATGACGAGCTAATTAGAAGGGTTAGAATGTGGTTTTCCAGAGCCACAAAAGTTCCTATATTATAGATTTGATATATTGATTAGTAATGTGTTTTGTTATTATTTTATTTATAAAATATTAATTAATCAATTTACATCAATTAATTTATTTACTTATTCAAATATATCACTTAATATAGTTTGGTTTATTAATATATGTAATGTTAATATTTAGAGTTATTATTATAGCAATGATTTTAATTTGTTATAATAATGTTTTTAATTTACACCCTTTTTTTAAAATAGGGTGTTTATTGTCACATACTGCTACTATAAATGACATTTTATTTACAAGTTTGCCACCGTGTTTATTATTTACATTTGTTTTCAATATAATGGGTGTAACTTTTAAAATTATATTCGTCACTTTGCACTACTGAAAACTTTGTTTTGTTTAATTCCGGGTAAGCGGGTTTGTTTGGTTTCGTTTTGGAGGTTTGTACCTCTTTTTATCTGTGATTGTACCTTTGGGTTAAGCACCCCTAGTGCTTCTGTATAATCCATTTTGCTTATAAAAAAAAACTTCGTCGGTAAAATTTAAATGTCAAAACAGTCATAATACATGCCCAACCATCAATTTAGTCAGTCAACTTTCCCTCTATTTTTTTTATTAAAAGTATTTTGCTATGTGTTTTCAACTTCACTACTTTATTTTTTTTAAAATTTTAATCTCTCCCATGTGAAAACCCTAACGCCTTCTTTTTTTATTAGGAAATATATGTTGTAATGTGTTTGAAACGAAACAATATTTTTTTCAGAATTTTACATCCTATGACCATCTAAAAATCTGAGTTTTATTATTTAATTATTAAAAATCTTTAGCAACATGATTATCACATCGCAACAGTCATTTTTTATTACGTGATTTTCTAGTTGCAACAATATAACTCTGGGAGAGGGTTTTCTTGTAATGCTAAACAGGGCCGGCCCAATCATCTCGGAGGTCCCGTTCTAATTTTAAAAATGGGCCTAAATTTTTTTAAAAATGGTATTATAATAATTATAAAACCCAAAAATACAATTATGTATTAATTAAAAATAAATTTAGTTATAATTATTTTGAGTTTTGATCAATCTTATTTTTTTATATACATATTAGAATTTTATCATATCATTTTTATTTATTTATTGAATTTTTATTATAATATTTTATTTATTTTTATTAATATTTATAAAAAAAAATTGAAGCTTTTAAATTTTGGGACCCTCTAAAATTTTGGGCCCTGTGCGGTAGCGCTTGCTGCACTTGCACAGGGCCGGCCCTGATGCTAAATGCACTATATATGTTTTTCCCAAACAAAGTGACATTTGAAAATTCTTCAAAATTAGTTTTAAAATAATGCAATATAATAATGAGCTAAAGTATTTATTTATGTATACCTAATCTAATTTGGATTTTACCCAATCTATAAGATATTTTAATTCTTTACATGTATGGCTAAAATTCTTATTTATAGTTATTTTCATAGAACGAAACTTATAACATTTCATAAGGCCTATTTGTCTCATATCACCCTAAATATTTAGAAAAAAGATAATCTTTTTAAAGACAAATAGTAATCTAATATAATTAAAATGAGGATGAATAATCATCAAAGTATAGTAAAGAAAACTACTAAACAAAAGAAGTGTCTGGAAGCATCAGAACAAATAGTACAAAAAAATAAAAATCAACACGCAGCAAATAGTACATCCAAGAAAAAATGGTTGGTTGAACATCAAAATGAAATTAAAAAATCAATGTCGCAAATGGAATGAAACTTATTCTAAGGCTTCTTAGTAGGATTGCCAAAATGTTCTTTACTAATCAGTATGACAATGAAATGTCTTGAAGGTCTTCTACCTCATCCAATGTGACTCTGCAAGTATTTGCAACTGAAAAAAAAATGCAACACAGATAATTAAGGCAAATAACCAATTAAACAACAAAGAAGAGGAAAAATGAGTAATCATCAATCTATGTATGACTTCAGAAAAAGAGTTAACAGCTACATGTATAAAAAGGACTGCTATTATATGACCTTAGAATAAATATCAATACCAATCTATAACCGTGACCCTCCTTTATTGAATTCCAAAATATATCTATGTATCTTTGTGAGTTAAAGATTATTTGCAATCTTGTAAGCAGAATAAAAGAATATAAAGTTATAACAATGGAGAGATGAAATAGAGAGCTGAACCCCTGTAGGATTTAACTTTTCTGAGAATAGTAGACCATATTTATGAAGCCATAAAATCAAGTGCATTATGACTCTATAACAGGTTCTAGATTTGGTAGATTATAGGTGAAATTAAAACAAATAGCACAGATAACATTAATAAGACAATCACGTTTAGAAGATTTGGCAATCTTGATCAATAATAAAATACATTACAACATAAACATTAACACATGCATAAACTCATAAAATAAATTACAACATAAACATTTACACATGCATAAACTCATAAAATAAATTACAATATGAAACAATTTCAAGCAATTACATTTACACAAGCATAAATAACAGTGAATAACAAACAAAGCTATCAACATTGCCAACACACATAAAATCAGACCTTGTTTTCTGTTTCAGCACAATAAATCATAATAAAATGTAAACATCAAGAATCATCTTCATAAGCTTGCATGTTGTCACCAGGGAGTGAAAGTAAAGATTCTGTATACACCATTGATAGGGATCCACGTGAAACTGCACTATCTGGAAAGTGACTGTATGAGGACCCCTCTATAAGCTCTCCTATATCGTTATACCTCAACAATATATTCTCACCATCGGTTCCAATGATATCACCATGCTTTTAAATTGCGGTTGCGGCTGCGGATGCGGTTGCGGTTGCGGTTGTTACAATTGCGGTCATTGTTGGTGTTGCGATGCGTATTGCGGCCGTTGCGGTGTGAATTTTTATAAGGAGGTGTTTGAAATACAAAGTTGAAAAACACTTAAAGTTAAGTTTTTTCTTTACATAATAAGTAAATTGAGTTTTAGAATTCTAATATTTTAATTTTATATGAAAATACTTGAAGAAACATGATTGAAATTATCTAATGTGGTTCCAAACATAGCCGGAAGCGATATTTTCAAATCACACCGCAATTGCGGTCCGATGCGGTTGCGGAGGCAACCGCATCCGTAATATTGCGGGTGCAATTGCGGTTGCGGACTGCAATTTAAAACCATGGATATCACCATTTTTTGTAGAGCATATTGGAGAAAATTGATGAGGAGATAGGATTTCCATAGGGAGAACAATAGCCTTAATCCAAGACGAATGCACATTGTATTCTTTCTTCAACCATATTTCAAATCTACTATTTTCACAATCTGTAGCCCATAAACTAAGAAATTCTCCATATACGCACAACTCACAATGATCAGAATTATGCTCTACACCATTTGGATAAGGCATCTCAAAAAGTTTCCTTTCTGTTAAATGAAATACAACAATAACTTCCATCAATGAATCAGAATGTAAAGCCAACCAATGAATAGCCTCATTATAGAGAGATCCTACTCTCGGGTCAATCATGTCGCTCGTAAAATGGAAGTTAGTATCCTCAATTTCCTTCCACTTGTTATCTTTCATTGAGAAATATTCCAAACATGAAAGATCTACCTCGGCTGGAGTAAAAGACATTGAAACCACTAAGTAATCATCTCTTAAGTGATCATATCCAAAACATGGTTTTAAATTGCAGTCCGCAACCGCAATTGCACCCGCAATATTGCGGATGCGGTTGCCTCCGCAACCGCATCGGACCGCAATTGCGGTGTGATTTGAAAATATCGCTTCCGGCTATGTTTGGAACCACATTAGATAATTTCAATCATGTTTCTTCAAGTATTTTCATATAAAATTAAAATATTAGAATTCTAAAACTCAATTTACTTATTATGTAAAGAAAAAACTTAACTTTAAGTGTTTTTCAACTTTGTATTTCAAACACCTCCTTATAAAAATTCACACCGCAACGGCCGCAATACGGATCGCAACACCAGCAATGACCGCAATTGTAACAACCACAACCGCAACCGCATCCGCAGCCGCAACCGCAATTTAAAAGCATGATCCAAAACCATATAGATAATAGAAATAACATAACTCTAACTTTGTTTCAAATTCACCCGGAGCTAAAGGTATTTGCCTGTGAACTTTAGTGCACGGATTGAATATGCAAAAGCTCGAAGAATGATGGAAAAATATAAAGCCTCTACAGGAACTTATAATTTGGATAAGAGATTCAGCTTGGGGATTCAAAAAATTGCACCGTTTAACAAAAGCATTCTCTAAGTCAAGATGTTCTTCGAAATCCATAGATGTTGTTTGTTGTAAATCATTTGATATGAACTCAATTCTACGAGTGTGTGGTTTAATTTGAAAATGATATTCGGCAAAATTTGGATCAGAGATAAGAGAAAACCACTGTTTAGAAACGCATTTGAAACGAATAAGAGACTTCACCGGTAAGCTTAGAAGGATTTCAGTTATCAATTCTTGAGGCACATAAGGTTTAAGTGGTGTTGGTGACGTCGTGTTTCTTCTCTTCTTCTCCATGCGTCTTTCTCCTCTTCTTCTTTTTCTCATTTTTCTCTGCACCAATAGCATGAAGTTCATGAACCTTCTCATTGTTTTCTGTCCGAACAATAATGTTAACCATAAACACAGAAATTGCAAATAAAAGGAACTGGGTGAAGGTTATATTTCGGGGTGTCGCACATTGTTTACTAGTAAAGTCTATCTTTTCTTTTTGCAAATTAAAATAAAAGGTAAATTCTTTGTTTTATTGGTTAAATGCATAAGTATCCAAACAAATTTAAAAAAAAATAAATCAATTTGACTCAATTTAATAAAATATGAATTTAATTAAATCTAAATTTTCATTTGTTTAGAATTGTTTCAAAATATATCATCCATTCTAGCCAATAAAAAAATATATGATTTTTGTGGGGTTGTTTTTTTTATTTTGTGTTTAAACTGAGTTGTAGTTTTTATTTAAATCCATTTAGATTTTTTACAGGTTGTATATGAACATTTTTATTTCCTTTATATTTGAATTTTTCCAATTTACATGTATTTTAAAATTCGACCAAAAAGAAAAAAGTCATTTTATTTATATTAAATATATTAAAAAATTTAATGCAAAACTTAATTAACATTTTATTTATTATGTTGAATCCATTCTTTTTTCGTTGAGTCAACAAAATTTTTTATAATTATATTTTAATTATATCAATTCTTTTTGTTTGGAAAAATGTATGTTTTTTTTTTATCTTTATCTTTTCATTTTATTTGTTTTGAAATGTTATCCATTTTAAACTATATTTTTTAATATAAAATGGTGCAATCTTGACCAAATTTAAAATAAAATATAAAACAGGGTTGACTTAAAATTGTTATTGCGATAAATATGCATTTTAAAAATATAATAAAAATTATTTAAAAGGTATTGTAAATTTTTTATTTCAATTTTTTATAGATATTTTTTATTTATTTAGACTAGTCTTCTTATTTTTGAATATTTAATTAGTATATAATACACGATACAAAGTTACATAAAAAATTTTATATTTTGGATATGATCCAAGAATTATACTTTAATAACAAAATTAATTTAAAATAAAAAATTATAAAGCACAAAATAAAAACATAACTTAAAATAATAAAATTCAAGTACTAAAAAGTTGAATATCTTAGTTTTATATTTATTATATTTATTTTGAAATTTTTTTAAGATTAATTTAGAGTTTTGGTACTCCTATTTTACTTTTTTTTTTATAAGCAAAATTATATTATATATTTAGGACACAAATTAGTGCCCTACACAATTACACAAGGCCACTATCTAAAATCGGGACTACAAAAAATCAAGAGGTGCTTTTACCCACGTGTAATAGTTACAATTAGAAGCATTTGTACCCTTCTTTCCTATCCACCACCAAGATAACAAAACGACTCGACTAGTAATGGAATCAAGATCCCAAAATTCGTCTCTAAAGATAATGTTATTCCTAGACATCCAAATAACCCAGCATACCAATAACCATAGCCCTGCCGCGTTCCCTATATTAAGTTTTTTCCTCGCACAACCGTCCATCCAAGATGAAAAGTGATTCATGGCGTCCCCTAAAAGGAATTCCTCAATTCCTAACCATATAAAAACAAATCTCCACACCATCACAGATTTATGACAGCAAAAGAAAATGTGTTCAGAAACTTCCAGCTGTAAAAAACAGAATGGACATACCAATGCATGTTGATCGGTAATAATGCCTATATGAGCAAGGTTCTCGCGAGTCGGAAGTTTATTGAGAAGCATCCTCCAACCGAACACACTGACTTTATGAGGAACTTGAGCTATCCAAACCAAGTTAAGCGCCGCTTTCAAATTCTCCCCGCAACTCCATTGGTTCATACCTTCATGCTTCTGCAGTAGAGAATATAAAGAAGAAACCGAAAATTACCCAGAAATTTCGTGCAACCAAACGACATTATCCTTTTCGCCTTCAATCACCGTAACGTCATTCAGCCCGGCCAAGATAGCGTTAACTTGATTTTGTACAGCAGTAGGGGCGCTGTCTTGGAAAATACACAGCTGCCACTTCCAAATTCCGTCTAAAAAAATGCCATTTTCAGCAACCCAACTCCCTTTATTTGAGACCGTGCTCCAAACATCAGGATATAAGGAAGCCAATGTTGACGAACCGTTCCAACAAGCATTCCAGAACGGGACTGTAGCACCATTGCCAACTTCATATGACATCAAATTGGAGAACTGTTGTCTGCTACAAAAACCTGCAATTATAAATAAATCTTTCCACCCCAAAGATGGTGGAATCTCATACTTAGATAACGAACCAACATGAAAATCAAGAACAGAATGTTTATATCTACGGCGAATAAAATCGCTCCAAATGAATTCTTCCGCGGAAACAATTTTCCACACCCGTTTGAAAAGCAAAGCAGCATTGAAGAGCTTTAAATCTTTAATCCCGAGCCCTCCGTCTTCTTTGCTCTTGCAGACAACACTCCACCTGACCCAAAACACACCTTTTTTGGCCATTGAACCATTCCAAAGAAAACGTTTTTGAATTGTCGTAAGGATACGGACTACACGACTAGGGAGTTTATAGAAGGACATATAATGTATTGGGAGGTTTGCTAGAACTGAGTTGATTAGAGTGATTCTACCACCGATAGAAACAAACCGACCATTCCAAGAATTTAACCTGCCTCGCACCTTATCAATCAATGGTTTCCAAAACGAGAGAAGTCTATGATTACCACCGACGAGAATTCCGAGAAATTTAAAAGGGCCAGCTGAGATTTTACATGATAGATAATTTTCTGCTGCCATAAGAAATGATTCCTCCAAATTAATTCCATACAAAGAACACTTGCTGAAATTTATATCAAGTCCAGATACCAAATGGAATCCCTTCAAAATTGCCTTATTTGCCATAATATTCTTCCAAGATCCATCTCCCACTAGCATAGAATCGTCTGCATACTGAAGAAGATGTAACGGTGTATCAAGATAGGCCTTAAAACCGAAAAATGATCCATTCTCCACAGCCCGGTTCAGTAACACCGCAAGGCCCTCTGCAGCAATAGTGAAAAGAAACGGAGCCAGCGGGTCGCCTTGTCTGAGGCCACGAGAAACCTTGAAGTCCCTTGTGGGGCTCCCATTAACCAAAATTGAAGTGTAACAATTGAAGACTCCATTATTCATCCACATCATCCAATTGTCTCCAAAGCCCATAATCTTCATAACATCGCGCAAATAATTCCATTCGACACAATCGTATGCTTTAGCAAAATCCACCTTAAGGAGCATTAACTCACTCTTAGATCTTCTGGCTAAATCGATGACTTCGTTTAGTAATAGGACGCCGTCAAGGATATTTCTTCCTTCGATGAATGCCGATTGAGAATTTGATATGATACTACCAATTATGCCTTTGAGTCTATTAGCAAGGATTTTCGCCACCACTTTGTAAACTACACCAACTAATGAAATTGGTCTATAATCATCCAAGTTCATCAAACTGTCATTTTTCGGGATAAGAACCAAGAAAGAAGAGGCAAGAACTTAAGGAAGCTTCTCGCCCACAAAGAATTCAAGGATACAATTAGAAAAATCGTGCCCAACTAAATTCCAACACCTTTTGATGAACTCAAAGGTAAAACCATCAGGCCCAGGGCTCCGGTCTCCACCACAGTCGAACACAGCGCGTCTAATCTCAATAAGGTCAACCTCTCTATCAAGCTCCTCTCTGTCATGAACTGATAAATGTTTAAAGCCGTTTCCTCCAATGTGTGGAAGAGGCCTAGAGCAGCTGCAACTACTGAGTCTCTTTAGAAAATGATTTTTGATAGCTATTTTAACCCCATCCACATCTTCGATTAGCCTATCATCAATTGAAACAGAAGAAATTGAGTTCAGATTAAGCCGAGTTTCCAAGGCAGCGTGAAAATATTTGGTATTAAAGTCCCCATCGTGCATCCACTTCGAGCGAGATTTTTGCCTTAAAATGCTTTGCTTGATCCTCAGGTTTTTCCATAAGTCGTCTTCGACTTCATTCCTCTTAAGAATCTCTTGGGTAGCTAACTGTTCTTTATTCGACTCAAACAAATCCTCCACGTCGTTAATAATGCCTACATCCATCTTGATTCTAGTATCGATACAACCAAAAATGTTTACATTCCGCCATCTCAACTTCTCTCGTAGAAATTGGAATTTTCTGGAAAGAACAAAAGAGGCCTTCCCATTCACAACACAAGCTTCCCATTGCTCTTTCACAAAGGACATGAAACTAGGATGATCAAACCAACACGACATGAATTTGAAGGGTTTAGGACCCCAGTTGACAATTCTAGCAGTGAGCCAAACAGGCCTATGATTAGAGATGTCACGCTCCCCAGACTTCTGAACTACTGAGTTCCAATCATTCAAAATTCCTGGTGACACAAGAAATCTATCGAGACGACAACACGGCCTGCCTTTTGATTTGTACCACGAAAACTTACCCCCAGAAACAGGAGGATCTACACAACCACTCAAACTTATGAATTCTGCAAATTCTACATATAAAAATTACTTGATCCACAAAAAATTACACTACAAGAAAAATAGTGTTTTGCAACACATAGGTTGCGACGGTTCCATAAAAACTGTCTTCCTGTGTAAGTTGCGATGGTTACCACGACGGTTTTGGACAACCGCCGTTAAATTTAAAAAAAATTAAACATATTACGACGGTTTTAGACAACCGCCATTAAATATTTAAAAATTTTTTAATATTTTATGACGGTTGTAGGCCTAACCGCCTTAAAAAAACGTTCGCGACGGTTGTTGAACCGTCGCCCCCAAATAAATTCAAACATCATTATTTCTTAGACAAATTTAGGGGAATCACAAAAAATAAAAAATAATTTAAGGCTACGATGGTACTAGAACTGTCGTCTCCCAAAGTTGAAATAAACGAAAGGAAAAGTTATTCACTACGTCTTTTCAGCTTCATTTTTCATAACTGAAAAGCTTGAAACAACCACCAACACACCACTGCAAAAACCCTAACTTCGCCAGCGACGCCATATTGGTATATATCTATGTCTGAACGTTATTGCAAAAATCTCACACCACCAATCACAAACCAACCTTTCTAGGTTAGTATTCTTAAACTCTAAATCAATTTCTCTCTCTTTCTCATTTTTTATAAGTTTCAATTCAAAAGCCCTAAATCAATTTCTCTTTGTTTCCCTTCTGATTCATCCCCTGTTTTTCTCTGTGTTGATGTTAGGTTTAATGATTCACACTCCAAGTATACTTAAAGTACTTCTTCCGTATTTAAAACGGTTATATGAAGAACAAATTTTTAAGAAGGAAAGGGAAGCGAAGAGATTTTTAGTTTCATGTATTTTTATTTTTATAATTTAATTTTGATGTGAATTTCAGGGCTCTCATTCTCAAAGCTTGAAGTAAAAGAGGGATATTATTTTAAAGATGAACGTGTGTACTGGTTGGTACTTGTTTAGAATCTTACTATGTTTTACTTAAAATAATGCTATATAGTTGTTGACATAACACCATTTTTTATAGTGACAACTGCAAAACGTCAATATTTGACTACCATAGAAGCACAAAATGCCCTTTTGACATTTGTCTCCTTTGTTGTCAAGAGCTTCGTGATGGGAAGTTTCTCCGTGGTGCAGATCCAATTGAGTTCGATTTTATTTTTAAAGGGCGTAATTATCTGCATGGTGGAAATGATGTGTGAATCATCGGAGAAAATAAACCTTATAATGCTGTCGTTTCGACTGTTTCAGGTTTGACCTTTAGTCTGCTACAGAAATAACAAAATAAAGTCGAGGTTGAAATAAAAAACCATTCGGGGATGAAGGTGCTTGCACATTGCCCCCAAACTCACACAACTAGGTTTCGAAAGGGATATATCGATCTCCGGAACAGGGGAAGAAAGGGGAAGGAATTTTATTCTTTACGGCCCTTTCCAGACCTTATATTATTTCCTTCGGTTGTGTTTGCTTTTTGGTAGGAAAGGCGGTAGTTAAGTTGCTAGAGGAGAGGTCCTTCGGGTAATTCTACTCTTTGGAGCTTGAGATTCGTGAGTGGTCAAGATCTAGATGGCATGCGAATGGTGATGGTAGCATTCCCTGTCCAAAAGCTGATAATGAATGTGATCATGGTTTCCTTGAACTGAGAAGGATACTTCCTATAAATTGCATCTCTGAGTTAGAATGTAAAGCTGAAGTACTTGCCGAAAAATTTAAGCTTCATGTTGCAGAGGAGACTCTTGATGATAAGTGTTCATGTTGGAAGTTTGTTAGGAACGCAAATGGTATCTACAGTAACCTAAGAGAAGCAGCTTTTTGTAAAGATTCCAATGACAACATTTTGTACTGTCCTAGGGCTGTAGGTTTACATCCGAAAGATTTAAGGCATTTTAAATGGCACTGGAGCAAAAGGGAGCCTGTAATTGTGAGCAATGTACTTAAATTTACATCTGGTTTAAGCTGGGAGCCACTAGTCATGTGGCGTGCATTTTTTCAAATAGCCAATTCCAATTTCGATGTAATTTTAGATGTGAAAACAATTAATCATTTAGATTGGTGTGAATTTGTTTGATTTCTTATTCTTTAGCATGGAGGGATTCTTGCTGGAATTCATGTTTATTATCATTGTTGTGAAACTTTTTTTCCAATTTGTTTAACCGACATTCTTAACGTTTTGATTGGGCATAACTTTAAAAAACTATACTTTGTAACACAAGAGATATCTCTCACTTATTAACATAATTTAAGGCTATATCTCATATGATGTAAAACTTTTATGAAACTTTTTTTACTGGAATGGCTGCTTGAAAATGACGTTTAGAAAATAATTTATTATGTTATACTCACCACGGAGCATAAGATGAAAATTAAGGAGGAGTATGGTTAGTAATGTTAATAAATATTTATTTGTTGGGTGGGAAGTGGGATGGTTTGATCATTTATATTGTATAAATCTGTTGATATTTCAATTTTAACTTATAGGAATTGAGCCTTGGACTTTTGTTCAGAAGCTAGGAGATGTTGTTCTTATTCCTGTTGGTTTACCTCACCAAGTTAGAAATCTGAAGGTAAAATTTACAAACATGGTACCCATTTCTTTGTTTGCCAAGAAGTATATAAAGTTTATAAAATTCTGCTAGAAGTGATGAATATCAGCTTGATTTAGATTAATATCTACTTTTTTTTTGTTCATCGCCCATCCTTTGTACTTGTGTTCTCTAAATTTTAGTAGCTTCGTTAGTTTTTTTTATGGACAACTTTGCTTATATTGCATATCTACTAGTACAACATGATGCCTTCAACCTATGATTTCTAGCTAATCGTTGAAGCCATATATTATTAGCTCACTCTGTTTTGGTCATGATTGCTTTTCCTTTTGAAAGATGCTTGAAATGTTTGTGTCAATGTCAATATCTGTATCATTCTTTTGAGGTCATGCTTCAAGGTTGCACATGATTTTGTCTCTCCTAAAAATGTTGGCGAGTGCATCCGTTTGACAGAGGAATTTCGCAAGCTTCCGATAAATCACAGAGCCTCCGAGGACAAGTTTGAGGTGTGCGAGTCTATTTTAAATTTGATTCTACTTTCATATTTGTAGGGATACAATACTCTTAATCCTAATTGAAAAGGAAATCAATTAATGATAATAACTGGGTAATATAGAAATTAATCTTAAGAGATACTCCAAGGTAAGAAGCTGATGCTATGAGATAAACAAAGATATTCTAACATAATATTAGAGTAATGTAAGACTATTTATGTATATATATTCTCACGCTCTCGAGGGCAAGTGAGTACGCTTGCAATCAGTATTGCTCGCAAGGTTCTAAGTTCTAACTTCTAATATTGACTGTTTGAATCCTTGTTGAATTTTTAAAATTTTAATTATCAACCTATTTCAATTCTATGTTCCGGTGTCATATCATATGTCTACTGTTTCTTATTGGGATTTTATGTACTATTTTTTTTCTTTTTCTGATGGCCACTTTTTTGGTATTAGATGAAGAAAATTATCATCCACGCTATGCGTGATGTGGTTAAAACATTAGAGAACGCAAGGTCAATTATTGCGAACTTCAGACTCTTTGTTTATTGGAATTTTATACTTACATATTTTTGTGTTTTCTAGACTCACGATTTAATGTTTGTGTTTATTGTGTGAATATCATGAAGATTGATGATTGCCATTAAATTTACAGGTCTAGGCAATATATATATATATATATATATATACAACATAGAGAGAGATTTGATTCCATTTTGATGAGGTTTAGTAATCTTGGGTTCTTTGTGTTAAAACTGGAAGGTTTCATATTTTTTTTATCTGGTGTATTTTGATGAGGTACTTTGAAAAAAACTAAATGCTAGCGTGTAATTGTATACCTGTGGGGTGGCCTCAAAAATACTGCAGCAACTTGATAATATGGTTTCTCCCAAAGAAAAATCATCAGTACTAAGGCTGCCAAATGTGAATAATAAATCTCTAACATAGTTGTCATCTTCAATGTTACGAGGACAAGCTCTTCGAAGCATGGAGACCGTAGATTCCTCAAAATTATTGGATAATGTAAAGGATAATAATTTAGAAGGCACTCTTAAAAGTTTGTCGGCTAGTTCTCAAAAGTTGACATCAAAGATAAATAAGGTGGAAAATGGTCTTTTTGTCGACTTTTACCGCCGTAACTGTGTGTAATTGATGTGTTAACATGCGATACGCTTTGATATATAACGTATAGTTTGTGTGTTGTTATATGATGTGAATGTATGTGATGAAATGTTGTGATGATGGTTGTGGTCTTATGGCAAATAAATGCATTGTGTTATGTTTGATTGTATATGCATGATTATGGATGTTGAGATAGTTCACATGGTTATGTATGTTATGCATTTGATTGTCATGAGTCATTGTATGCCAAGCATCATGATATGCATTCTTGTGATGTCGTGTGCCCTAGTGGGTGTGAGCGACGAAATGATTCCCGAGGGAATCTGCTATAACGGTCGTGACCCTTATACAAAGAGGACCGAAAGCGACGTTATAGACGATCGTGAGCCTTATACAAAGAGGACCTAAAGCGATCGGATCGTGAGCCTTATACAAAGAGGACCTAGAGCGATCCATAAACGTCGTGAGCCTTATTCCAAGAGGACCTAAAGCGACGGGGAACATCGTTTTCCCGACGGGGAGTTACACTAAGTAACAAGCGATGATTCCAATAATTCCTGAGTGAATTAATGATGAGAATGATGGATGGAACGATACCACATTGCATTGCATAGAGTCGTTGTGTTGGTCTCTGTGCATTTGCATAATTCATGAATGGATTGATTATGTGTGGGATTTGTGAATGGAATTTATGAGTTGATATATTTATATGTTGGCGATAAATGTATTGAGCATGATTGATATGCCTTTGTGAAGGATGTATGAGATATGAATTGTGTTGTTTTGTATTTGAATTATGGTGTAAGTTGTTGTGAGGTTGTTTTACATGTGTATTTTGTGTTATTACATAATTGTATGCAACTATATTATAATTGTGTTTCTCACCCTTCTGCTGTTTTGAATGCTCTATGAGGCATTGCAGATTAGATGCTGGAGGTCTTTTTATGAAGATTATGTCTTCATTCTTTTGTCGGTCGGCTCTGATATGTAGCACCGGGTAGTCGGGAAGATCGTTATGTGACATTATGTATATATATATTTTTTTGGATTTTACCTGTATGACTCTGTATATGACAGACAAACTTCTATGTTTATATATATGAGATTTCAGTTGCCGATTTTCTACTTTTATTCAGTATCTGAATTATGGGAGTTAGGAACTGAGTTCCTCTGTTTATGTTGCTACTTGATTGTTGCATATCTGTATGAGCAGGTTATTTTATTTCATCATCGTGATGTGATGCTCCGTCTATGCCATGAATGTTTTAATTCTACTCTGATTATTTGTTATCGCTTTAATTACTCGGGTTATAGATTGGGGGTGTTACAGTCGCCACCACACATTTATTTTTATCCAAAAGGAAAGGAAAAAGAGGGAATAAAACCTAAGCAAGTTCTAAAACAAGAACAAATAAACAAAGACTGGATAAGGGGGTTGGTTACGCTAAGGGAAGGTGTTAGGACCCAAAACTTCTATAGTACTATATTGTTACCCTTTGAAACATCTACGCTTTTTGGTTTGAAATGTTTGTTTAAAAAGAGATTGAGGAGATGAGAAGAGGAGTATTTTTTTTTATTTTTGTGTTTGGAGAGACTTCTTGAGCCTCATGCCTACGTACCCACAAAGTGAAATATAGGATCAAAACGCCGTAATTCGTGGTACAAATAATAAAATTAGTTAGTTATGGTTGATTTTAAATGTAAAGACAAGTTGTCATTTCCAAGCGAATAATTCCGCTTAAAGAGATGACTCATGTCTAAACTTATAAAAAGTTTTAAAAGAAAAAGTGCATAAGACACAAAAAGAGTTTGAATATTTTTTATGTCTTTTTGAAATGAGTCTAAGTATGATTAACATTGATTGTCACAAATTAAAGAAAATGAAGTTCGAAAATCACTTGACCAAAGTCAAGGTTTTTTTAGGAAAGTGGTTTGAGTTTTGAAAACACAAGAAGGTTTTGAAAAATGGAGAAGATTTTGAAAATTGAAGAAAGGGTGAAGAAGAAGGGACTATCCTAATGCAAAAAGAAAAAAAAGCTAAGGATAAGAACGATGTACCACACAAGCAAGCTCCAAAATATTAGCATTTCTTCCTTTAGATTAGGCCTTGTTCAAAATAAGTCTTCAAAAGAGAACTCCAAGTACCCAAAATACAAGGTTTGACATCACAAGCTTCCAAGCATAGGTTAAGATCCTAATTCTAGGTCCAAAGTTCCATGTCCATTGCAAAGGATAGTAGCCATATTCCACCAAATGGACAAAAGAAAAAAAAGGCAAGAGCATAAACAAATGGTCCAAGTGGACAAAGGAAAAATAGCGGAAGCATAAACAATATATGATATGATATGATGACATAAAGTATAAAAAATAAAAATAAAAAGAGATAGGGAGCAATAAAGAAGCTTAAACATAACACAATTGATATAGCAATGTAGAGCAACTGTGATCCAAAAAGAGAGAACAAGTTTTGATGCTTTTCGGAAATGCTCGACTAAACATCCATGAGAATGAAAACATAGTCTCATACATTACCATGGGGAGGGCTCCAACTCAGATAAAATAGACGAGTATGCCAACTATCCCCCACGTATAACAAGAGAAAGCGAATTTATTTCAAACTACGCCACAGACGAGTAGGAGACTGATAATTCACTTACAAGATGCAACGGTTTTCCGATTTTGGGATAATTTTGCGCTATGTTAAGCAATCTTAATCGGACTTATGTAGAAGCCACGACTATCTGAGGCCGGTCAATAACAATGTTAGTGCTAGTGCATGCTAGAGAAGAGATGTGTAGATCACTCTCCGAAAGCAATATCGCCCAAAAAGAAAAGAGGCAACAATCTCACCTTCATCAAGAACTTAAAATAAGTTCCAATGATATTGAAGATTTTCATCGATCAAAAGAAAATGAGAAATATATGAAGAAATGCCAAATTGAACCACACAAAGATGTAATCCAAGCCAAAGAACAAAAGGAAATGGAAGGAATAGGAAAAGGAACCAAAATTGTCCCAAAAATAAGCCAAAAACATATTCTGGACACTGGTTAATCGATTTACCAAATGTTATTAATCAATTAACACTATTAAAAAGGGTGTTCCAGGTGCAAAAACAGGGCGTTAATCGACTAATGGCATAGTGTTAATCGATTAACACTGAAGAGACAACAGAAAATCAGTTTGAAAAATGTAAAATCCTTAATCAATCATTTCTTCGAACACCTCATGATCAAGGATGCAATTCTGCACAAAAGTTAAAGTAAAACAACAGCAAATAACACCAATGAAACACAATTTGCAAGATCCAAAGATTAAGCAACAAAAATAAATAATATATCACATTGTCGAAGATGGATCAAGAACAACAATGGTGGATCAAGAGTTTACCACTTGAAATATGAAAATACTTCAAATCAACTTCAAGAACCACACTCCAAAGCCTTGATCTACAGAAATTGATGATGAAAAAATGAATGGACGGGGGTTTAGCTCAAAGATTAGTAAGTTCTAATGATGAACTTACTAACTTTCAATTGAAGAAAGAGCTTTGGTGAATTTGGTAGTTGAAGAAAATTGAGAGAGTCAAGAAGAAATTTGACAAGGTGAATTTGGCTATCAAAAGCTTGAAGAATGAATGAAATGAGGCCTCTATTTATAGGATTTATGCTTGGAAATTTTGGTGGTTTGGAATTTGGTTTGGAACCAAAATTAGGCTTGGAATTTGAATTTGGAGAAAAAATCAAGATCAAGTGGTGATCAGTGAAGATGTATGGTGGGAATTAATTGTGATGAGGTAGGAGAATAAAAATGAGGTGATCTAGAATATTCTCATGATGTAAAATTTGAAAATTGGTGCCAAATTGCTACAGAATTTAAATTTGGCTCATTTTCTCAAAAAACGCAGTGGTTAATCGATTAACCATTTGCATGTACAAATGTGTAATCTATTAACACATGAAAAGTGAGAAAATTGGCTTTTTGATGTGTTGTCTTGGCTCTGGCACGATTGTTTTGACTTTTCAAAGAAGGCATGGAAATAAACACATGAAACTTGGAGTCTCTTGAATAATAGTCAATCAATTCTTGGAAACTCTTGACTATATGATTTTTAATTGTTTGTAGATCAACTTTGACTTTGTTCAGATGAATTTCACTCTAGTTGAGGGACTAGTATTTGATATTCTTGGTCCTAATCTCTTCCTTAAAAAGTTAGTAAAGGGAAAAAACAAACATATTTTTTTATTTTAATTAAGGGTTTGTAAATATAAGCAAATAAAGGAAAATATGAAACACAAAGATGCTCAGTGATTCCTGCAAAGCACAAACCCAAAGATGAGAGAGATAGAGGAACCAAATCATGATCTTGTTTGTGATGCAAAGATGCAAATGAAATTTGAGAAATATTTTGGGTAAAAATTAGGGTACAACAGCTACCCTTATTTAAGTTTCTTCTATCAGGAGATATGAAGGTTGAAAACTTCGTCTCGACAAGATTGAAGATACTTAAATACAGAAAATCAAATTTTTAGCCATAAGATGCCACAAGATGATATGAATGCAAGGATAAAACGCACTGTGAAGAAACTTAAAACAAAAGATTTACGGTAAATTGAGTGAGATGACATGAAAAGACACGCTGGAGAACACAAGCTATTTCTGGAGATCTGTCAAGTTGAGAAGAAGTATCCATCAATAGTTGGAAAGAGAGAGACAAGACTCTGGGAAGACTAGTAGTGACATCCAAGAATGGCATTGGATTGAAACTATGAATGAGACAAAAGTATGTCAATAGATGTCCAAGAATGGCATTGGACAACGACCATAAAGTTTTTGGTAAAAACAATAGCGTTATCCAAGAATAGCAATGAATGGAGGTGAAAAACACTCTATTGGGGATAAGATATCCAAGAATGACAATGGATGAAAAGAACTACAACATTCAAGAATGGCATTGAATAGGACAACAGCAAACATCAGAGACATCCAAGAGTAGAATTGGACTGAGACAAACTCAACCGACGATATATAACAACATCCAAGAATAGCATTGGATGGAAACATAACTTCCATTAAAAAAACTTCACTGGGGATGTCCAAGAATGGCATTGGATGACAAGGGTAAACATCAAAGATATCAAAGAATAACATTGGACTCAGCTGAGGAAAAGATATCCAAGAATGTCATTGGACAGAAGGAATCACAACATTCCAGAAGGACATTGAATGAAGTGATAAAAGTTCTGGAAAATACATCAGAAGCACCCAAGAATGGCATTGGACATGGGATAAGGCCACATCTGAAGATACATCAGAATTATCCAAGAATGGCATTAAATAAAAAGGGTTCACGATATCCAAGACTGGCATTGAATAAAGTGAGTAAGCACTTTCAGGAATGACACTGGAAGTAAAGGTAAATCACGACATTCAGGAATGGCATTGAATGATAGTGAGAAATACATCCAAGAATGACACTGAATGATAATGAGAAAACTCATCCAGGAATGGCACTGAATGATAGTGAGAAAACTCATCCAGGAATGACACTGAATGATAATGAGAAAACTCATCCAGGAATGGCATTAAATGATAGTGAGAATACTCATCCAGGAATGGAACTGAATAAATAGATAAAACTTTGAGGAATGGCACTGAAAGATATCCAAGAAAATATGTCAGGGATTACAAAAGAGAGATAGGACTACCAGGAATATCACTGGGAGAAACAAGAGGAACAAGATATCCAGCAATGTCACTAGAGATTAAAAGAGACAGACATCCAGGAATGGCACTATAGTGAAAGAAAGCAAAGATCCAGGAATAGCACTGGAATGAAACAAGAGGAAGAGATATCCAGGAATGACACTGGAGATCAAAAGAGGCAGACATCCAGGAATGGCACTGGAGTGAAAGAAAGAAAAGATCCAGGAATAACAATGGAATAAAAGAAGACAAACATCTAATAACAGCATTAGATGCACAGGGAAACAACAACATCCAGGAATGACACTGAATGAAAAGACATGTAATTGTTTTTGGTAGGTGCCAAGTTAGTTGGACTTCGATCACAAGGCGAGATGTTGATAGCAACAGGACCTCAAGAAATGCACATGAGCGTGAAACACACTTCGAGCTATGCGAATCTTTCTATGCATGATATATGAATGATTTGTGCATGTAATGTAGATGATTGGGATAACTGAGATAGACT
Source organism: Lathyrus tuberosus (assembly GCA_022829125.1). Lineage (NCBI taxonomy): Eukaryota > Viridiplantae > Streptophyta > Magnoliopsida > Fabales > Fabaceae > Lathyrus > Lathyrus tuberosus. Next base: position 3,495,844 of record JALAZF010000494.1, read on the forward strand.
CTTTTGTGAGAGAAGAATGAATTTTTGATTCCTCAACATAGGGAGCACTGCCCACTCTGCTTGGAGAGAAGGTGTTGAACATATCTCTGTCACACTTATGAATTGTATCTGATGGTCTTTTGAGGAAAGACATCTTGAGGATTCTTGAAGAAGACTGCCCCAGATTGATTGACTGATGAGGATAAACTGGTCATGGCTTCAACTTAACTATTACAGGGGAAAAATGATCATTGCTTCAATTCTTGAAATGAATGTTGAGGAAAAACTGATCATGGCTTCAGTTCTTGAAATGACTATTGAGAAGGCTAAACTCAGTATGGTTCTTGAAAGATATCTTCTAGTTAACTAATTCTTGCACTGAGCATCAAACCTTGGACTAATTCACAACCGGATCTGGAAGTAATGTGCTCCTGATAGGATCACTGACCAAGTTTCTCAACTGTTTGAAATTTCTTGATGAGTAAAGTTTGGCTTCAAATAAAATCATTCATTCAAACATGGTAATTTTAATGCAAAGTTCATGCAACTTTGAAATCAAAATCATTTTTGGAATGCTATTATTGATGTATAGCAAATGAATCAATTGTCAAAACACGGTGGTTTAGACATTCAAAGCAAAAGGTATGGCATTAAAACAAATGATTGGCAACAAACTTAGGAGTCAATTTACACAACCTTGCTGTAATATGCTTTCAAAAGAAACATGACTTTAATTAGGTCTTTTGAGGGTTGTAACATAGTCTGGTTCACGGCTTTCGAAACAAAGGATATAGGCTCAAAGTTTATTTGTACCTAACCCATTCTTCGTGATGGTCTTCAGTCCTATGTTCAGTTAATTCAACCTATGCATTCAGGTTCTAGGCGATTTTGGACTTGCAACACTGTTATGATGGTGACTTAGGAGCCAAGGGATTTTTGAGATGGCAATCACTTTTTCTTACAAGATTTTGTTGTTTTTAAATAGGACCTCGGTTAACTCATTTTGTCTTTAAGGATTTTGGTAACCTCTTGATTGATTTTTATTTTGTTATCTCTAACTTCTGCTTGAACTGTATCATTTGAGCTTACAGTCAGCGGGATGCCCCAATTTTTACCTTAGTCTCCTTCATAGGTTTTGACTCAGTGGGTTTTTCTTTTGATTTTTCATTTTTTTTAAGATAGTGACTGCCTAGCTTAATGATTATGGTGACCATCATTGGCTTTTGATTTGAAAGACATCTTCGACAATTCTTTAATGGGTGTGAAGGAAAGCTTGTGAGGTCTTGAATGTTTCTCTTGTGTTTATATGCATTGTCAAATTAACTGAGAACCACCCATCCCCAGGTTAAGATTATGGGTTTTTTCGTACAGAAAGAAACTCCAACTTCTAGGCTAAAAGGGGTTGACAAGAGATTAACTTCCTTATTACTCTAATGTTTAGAAGTTGAAACAATGCTTGTACATCACCGGCCAGGTTTTAATTAAGATCATATAATTCAGCAATTTTGGGTATTTCGTTTTCATCATCCTCCTTCCAATATTTGCATAAACAAAAGCTTGATAAAGAAAGTGAACAGGAGGTATATTTTTGTTTTGTGAAAAAGAAAGTAAAAAGATGCACACAGTGGATGTAAATGAATTGAATCAAAACATTGCAATGCTCATTTCAATAAAATTAACCATGAAAGTACAAACAAAGTTCAAAAGCAAACAATCAATACAATCAAATAAAAATGCAAACAGAAAGAAACAAGGCCTAGTGACTAATCAGCAACAAGGATGAGCTATCATGTCTGAAACACTAGCTTTAGGAGATGATCTGTTTGAACTGGCTCAAACTTCACTTGGCATGCTCTGGCAAAAGATTATTGACAACACTATGATTCGTATCATGAAAGTTGAGATTCTTGTCTCTAATCAGTTCTTGTACTCTAGCCTTCAATGCATAACAATCTTCCAAGTTATTGCCTGCCCCACGTTGATGGAATTCACAATGAAGATCATCTCTATAGCCGGCTGGGAGAGGATTTGGAGGAGGAGGTAGAGCTCTGGTTGTAATCAAACCTTTCTGAACAAGACCTGGATATAGACCAGTGTAGGATATCGGAATAGGATCAAAGTTAACCCTATTGTGATTCTAGTTTTGTCTAACAGCCTGACGAGGAACTTGAACTAGTTGAGCATTGACAACCGGAGCAACTGCAGCTACATATTGTTGCATGCAATGAAGTTTCCTTTCAAATGAAACAGCATGAGTATCTCCATCCTTTTTCTTTTGAAAATTCCTAGCGTACTTTCTTGCACCATTAAAAGCTTCAGCATTAGTAATATTTCCCTTCTTGATACCCTCTTTTATTCTTTCGCCAATAGTGGCTAGGTCATCAAAAATAGATGATACACTGCCTATCGTCTTTTCCTAAAAGATTGATTAAAGAGTGTCCATGAACAATCCAGTCAATTCTTTTTCTGCCATGGGTGGCTCCACCTGAGCAGATAGCTCTCTCTAGCATTGAGCATACTCCTTAAAGAATTTTTTCTCTTTCTAAGACATATTTTGCAATTAACGGTGGTCAGGTGTCATGTCCAGATTGTACTTATACTGCTTCAAGAAAGCATCAGCCAAGTCCTTCCAGCTTTGTTTACGGTTCTTCTTAAGTCCCATATACCATTTCAGTGAAGCCCCACTCAAGTTGTCTTGGAAACAATGAATGAGCAGTTTGTCGTTGTTGGTATAGCCAGCCATCTTGTGGTAGTACATCACAAAGTGGCTTTAGGGACAGGTGTACCCCTTGTATTTCTCAAAATTATGAGTTTTAAATTTGGCAGGCATAACCAAGTCTAAAACTAAGCACATTTCCATTGTGGCAGCACCAAAGAGATCATTTCCTTCCACGACTCTTATCCTTTTTCCCAGAGTTTGCCATAGCTCTCTGACTTCCTCGATGTATTCAGGTTCTCCCTGACTTTCGGATTGTGGACCAGGAGCATGGTACACGAAAGGAGGATTCTCAGGAGTAACTTGAGTAGCAGTATGCACAACAGGCTGAGGTTCAGTGAATAATGGAGTTGAAGGTACTGGCTGTACATATGGGCCAGTCATTGTAGTAGTTGCAAAGGATGCTGAGTAATTTGGAGGCAACCCAAATTCTGGCCAAGTAGTAGTTGGTTGCTAGATTAGTAGAGGGTTAACAATAGCAGTTGAGACGTCAGAGATCACGGTCCTCTGAGGTGGTTCACCTCTAGCAATCAAAACTTGCATCATTTCTGTGAGCTTGGTCATGCTGGCCTTCAACTTATCAATCTCCATGCTGACTTCTGCATTGTGTTGTTCTTGATTTTCCATTCTCAATCTGACGGCAGCTCAAGTTCCATAGTTGAGTTGAAGAAACAGTTTGACGGTGAACATATAATTGAAGAAGAAGACAATTGAAATGAGTTTCTTTGGCAACTTTAATGAAAGCAGATGTATGCTCATGAATACAAGAGTGCATGGATGTCACATCCACAAACAAGATCACACAAAGCACACAGGTCAAAGGTCTGAGTCACGAGCATGGAGCCAAGGTTAAGAACCAACCCATAAAGGTATGTACTAAGGGTTATATTAGCACCTATAGAACAAGGTTCTAAAAAGTTCCCAGAGTCCTCAATCCTCTTTTGGATATTACTAGCATGCCGATTACTCGGGAATCAATAATATTCTCAAGAGAACCTCGTCTGAGTGTAGTATTGTGTATCAACTATTTTAGGTTTACACCTTCATAGCCACCACACTACGTCCTAATAGGCCAAGTTGGATAAAAGGAATACTAAAGTCCTCAATGTCATGAGCCTGAGGTTGGAAAAAGTAAACTTTTTCACAATTACTTGCTAGACATCAGTAATTCTGAGGATGCCTCAACAGAGCGGATGAATTCTCAATTCAACTTGTTCGGGATTACTCCCTAGAAGCATCCTTGATTATACCATCCTCCTATAATAAGAGCTATCAGATCCGGGTATAGGATGTATCTCACCTCTCAAGATCACCCAAAATAGAACAACCAATAATAGTAAAATCAAACAGATAAAGCTGAAATAAATCAACGTAGGATGAGCAAATTAAGAACCAGAGATCACCAGCAGAGTCTCCACTCTTCTGTAGTGGGAAAAATGGTGAGTGTAAGTTATTGGTTAACTTGACTAAAAAATGCAAGAGTCGCCATCGCACTTTATTTTTATCCAAAAGAAAAGGAAAAAGAGCAAACAAAACCTAAGCAAGTTCTAAAACAAGAACAAGTAAAAAGAGACTGAGTAAGGGGGTTAGTTACGCTAAGGAAAGGTGTTAGCACCCAAAACTTCTATTGTACTCTATAGGAACTCTTTGAAATATCTACACTTTTTGGGTTAAAAAGATTTGTTTGAAAAGTGATTGAGGAGATGAGAAGAGAAGTATTTTTTTTTTTTTTTTTTTTGTGTTTGGAGAGACTTCTCGAGCCTCATGCCTACGTACCCACAAAATGCAATATAGGAATAAAACCCCGTAGTTCGTGGTACAAATAACAACATTGGTTTGTTATGGTTGATTTTAATTGTAAACTTATGAAAAAATTTTAAAAGAAAAAGTGTAAAAGGCACAAAAAGAGTTTGAATGAGTTTGAATATTTTTTATATCTTTTTGAAAAGAGTCAAAGTATGATTAACATTGATTGTCATTTATTAAAGAAAATGAATTTCAAAAATCACTTGACCAAAGTCAAGGTTTTTTATGAAAGCAGTTTGAGTTTTGAAAACACAAGAAGGTTTTGAAAAAGGGAAAAGATTTTGAAAATTGATGAAAGGGTGGAGAAGAAGGGACTATCCTAAAGCAAAAAGATAAAAGCTAAGGATAAGAACGGTCTAACCAAGCACAACAATATAAGCATTTCTTCCATTAGATTAGGCCTTGATCAAAATAAGTCTTCACAAGAGAACTCCAAGTACCCAAAATCTAAGGTTTGACATCACCAGCTTCCAAGCATAGGTTAAGATCCTAATTCTAGGTCCAAAGTTCCATGTCCAATGCAAAGGATAGTAGCCATAGTCCACCATTAAGAGAACAAGTTTTTAGGGTTTTAAGCCTTTATTAATGTTTTTGGGCCAAATGGACAAAAGAAAAAAAAGGCAAGAGCATAAATAAATGGTCTAAGTGGACAAAGGAAAAATAGCGGAAGCTTAAACAATATATTATATGATATGATGACATAAAGCATATAAAAAGAGATAGGGAGCAATAAGGAATCATAAACATAGTACAATTAATATAGCAATGTAGAGCAATTGTGATAAAAAAAAAAGAGAACAAGTTTTGTTGCTTTTCGGAAATGCTCGACTAAACATCCATGCGAATGAAAACATGGTCTCATACATTACCATGGGGAGGGCTGCAACTCGGATAAAATCGACGAGTATGGCAACTAAGCCCCCACAGATAACAAAATAAAGCCAATCTATTTAAAACTACACCACGGACAAGTAGGAGACTGGTAATTCACTTACAAAATGCAATGGTTTTCCAATTTCGGAACAATTTAGCGCTACGTTAGGCAATCGTAATCGGACTTATGTAGAAGTCACGACTATCTGAGGCCGGTCAATAACAATGTTAGTGCTAATGAATGCTAGAGAAGTGATATGTAGATTACTCTCCGAAAGCAATACCACACGAAAAGAAAAGAGGTAACGATCTCATCTTCATCAAGAACTTAAAATAAGTTCCAATGATATTGAAGACTTTCATCATTCAAAAGAAAATGAGAAATAGATGAAGAAATGCCAAATTGAACCACACAAAGATGTAATCCAAGGCAAAGAACAAAAGGAAATGGAAGGAAAAGGAAAAGGAACCAAAGAATTCCCAAAAACAAGCCAAAAACATATTTTGGACACTGGTTAATCGATTAACTAAATGCTGTTAATCGATTAACATTGTTAAAAAGAGTGTTCCAGACACAAAAACAGGGTGTTAATTAATTAACAACATAGTGTTAATCGATTAACACCGAACAGACGACAGAAAATTAGGTTGAAAAATGCAAAATCCTTGATCAATCATTTCTTCAAACACCTCATGATCAAAGATGCAATTGTGCACAAAAATTCAAGTATAACAACAGCAAATAACACCAATGAAATAAAATTTTCAAGATCTAAAGATCAAGCAACAAGAATCAACAATAGATCACATTATTGAAGATGGATAAAGAACAACAATGGTGGATCAAGAGTTTACAACTTCAAATCTAAAAATTCTTCAAGTCAACTACAAGAACCACACTCCAAAGCCTTGATCTACAGAAATTGATTATGAAAAGTGAATGGATGGAGGTTTACCTCAAAGATTAGTAAGTTCTAATGATGAACTTACTAACTTTCAACGGAAGAAAGGGCTTTGGTGAATTTGGTAGTTGAAGAAAATTGAGAGCGTCAAGAAGAAATTTGACAAGGTGAATTTGGCTATCAAAAGCTTGAAGAATGAATGAATGAGGCCTATATTTATAGGATTTAGGCTTGGAAATTTTGGTGGTTTGGAACCAAAATTAGGCTTGGAATTTGAATTTGGAGGCAAAATCAAGATCAAGCGGTGAGCAGTGAAGGCGTATGGTGGGAATTAATTGTGATGAGGTAGGAGAATAAAAATGAGGTGATCTAGAATATTCTCATGATGCAATATTTGAAAATTGATGTCGAATTGCTGCAGAATTTGAATTTGTCTCATTTTCTAAAAAAACGCACTGGTTAATCGATTAACCATTTACATGTACAAATGTGTTAATCGATTAACACAGTGAAAAAGTGAGATAATTGGCTTTTTGATGTGTTGTCTTGGCTCTGACTCGATTCTTTTGACTTGTCAATGAAGGCATGAAAATAAACACACGAACCTTGGAGTCTCTTGAATAATAGTCAATCAATTCTTGGAAACTCTTGACCAAAGGAATTTTAATTGTTTGCAGATCAACTTTGACTTTTTTTAAATGAATTTCTCTCGAGTTAAAGGACTGGTATTTGATATTCTTGGTCCCTCTCTTTTCCTGAAAAAGTTAGTAAAGGGAAAAAACAAACATATTTTTGGATTTTAATTAAGGGTTTGTAAACATAAGCAAATAAAGGAAAATAAGAAACACAAAGATGCTCAGTGATTCCTACAAAGCACAAACCAAAAGATGAGAAGGATAGAAGAACCAAAGCATGATCTTGTTTGTGATGCAAAGATGCAAATGAGATGTGAGAAATCTTAGGGGTAAAAATTAGGGTACAACACTAATCGACTCCCAAACCCGAATATGGTTGCGACGACCGTCATTCTATTTTTTAAAAGGTTTATCAATATTATCCTATTCCTTCGTTGCGATAAATAAAGTTCGGGGGCGACTCTGTTAGAACTAATTTTCGCGACCATCGTGAAGGATCGTATTTTTCGAGGTACGAGACATATGTTCATTGGTTTACTTATTACATTCTTTATTTTACTCATTCAACTCTAGCATGCTTATGATTGTTTGTTCTTTGTGTTTAAAGTCTTTTAAAATGTTTTTGTTAATTATGTGCATTTGAGCATTCATATACTTGTTCATGCATTATTCAATCTTCCATTCTTAGTATTTTGATCACTTAAGTCTGTTTTGATATTTTTTTGCATGGCTATCTCGTGTTTGTTGCATAAAGTGTAATGCCCCGATTTGTTTAATCATATTTATTTATTTCATTTATGTGAATTTTGTGAAATGTGTGAATTTATTGTATTTTACCTACTAATTGAGTTAATTGGTTAATTTCCCTGATAGGTAAAATATTTGTAATAAATTATAATTTCTTTTCAACTTTTATTTCCCGAAATATATTTCATCGCTGTTTATGTTTTATGGCATTTTGAGAGCGTTTGGGAGATATTTGAGCGTAAGGGCAAAATGGTCATTTTGGGTAGTTGGATATTTTGTTATAAGAAGGGAAAAGAGAGAAATAGAGAGAAAAGGAGAAAGAAGAGAAAGAAAAGAGAGAAGAAGGGGAAGAAGAGAAAAATCATCAAAACAAAGCTTGAACTTCGATTAATCGGGTAAGGGTGAGAAGTTTCGATTATATTTCGATTGTATATGTGTATGTATGTGTTGTTTGTATTTGTTTGGTTGAAATATATACTTTTCTTTATTGGTTGGATTGAAGAACAAATGCGTGGGAATCGATGTTTTAACGGTTAGAATTTGGAAAAGATTGTGTAGAATAGTCGAGTAATGTTTGGGTTTAATCGGGAATACTCGTTGGTATGATTTAGGGAGTTTTGGATTAAGTTATATAGTTTGTGAGAATTAGGGCAATAATGATGAAATAGTGAGAAATCGATGTTTTCACGGTTGGAATGCAGAATAAGTTGTGTAGTATAGTCGGGTGAGGATAGAAATTAATCGGGAATGGTTGTTTGTGTGTTTTCGAGTGGTTTTGATCGAGTTTGGAGTTGGGATAAATTGATAAAATTATGTTTTAAAATATTTCAAAAATTGAAAATGTGTTGGATGGCTTTTTAATGGTAAAAATATTGTAGTATGTCGAATTCTGAGACCGGGGCTTTTTACGAAATCGAAATCGGAGGTCCGGAAGGCATTTAACGGTCGAATACTGAGTTTTTAGCAGAATCTGCGCATTCATGCGCTAACCCCAGAATTATGTGTCGAATCATGATCTTCGTGCGCTGACTCGGGCGAAATTTCCAGGTTTATGCGTTGACCCCCAGCATCATGCGTCGACTCATGATCATAGAATTTTCCAAATGTCAGATTTTGTTTTCTTCATAACTTTTGAACCGTAAGTCTGTTTTGACCCCCGTTCGAAGCGTTGGAAAGCTAATGAAATGTTATTTCTATTCAAAATGGGTTGGAGGTCAGTAGATGATTTATTTAAGTCGTGTTTTTGTGAAAGTGTGGTGTTGTCGGATTTTTACCGTCGTAATTGTGTGCGATTGATGTGTTATCATGTGATATGCTTTTGATATATAATGTATAGCTTGTGTGCTGTTATATGATGTGAATGCATGTGATAATGATGTTGTTGTGTGGTAAAATACATTGTTTTACTGAATATCAATGTATGTTGTTATGATGTTTTGTGGGATTGTTGTAGTTGATGGTGAGTAATTCTTGATATGAATTGATATGAGTGTATATGGTAAAATGCTAATCGTTGTGGCTTGTGGATTATGATGAAATGAATTGTTTATGTGAAATTCAATGTTTGTTATTTGGTGGCCTTATGGCAAGTAAATGCATTGTTTGAATTAATTTCCAATGCATGAATAATGATGATGAGATAATCTATATTGTTGATTTGTGAAGATGCATTTGATTGTCATGAGTCCTTGTACGCCAAACATCATGATATGCATTCTTGTGATGTCGTGTGCCCTTGTAGGGTGTGAGCGTCGAAACGGTTCCAGGGGGAATCCTCTATAACATCGTGTGCCTTATACAAAGAGGTGTGAGCGATGATTATAGATGATCGTGTGCCTTATACAAAGAGGTGTGAGCGATCGGGTCGTGTGCCTTTTACAAAGAGGTGTGAACGATCCATAAACGTCGTGTGCCTTATACAAAGAGGTGTGAGCGACGGGAGAACATCGTTTTCCCAACGGGGAGTTACACTAAGTAACAAGCGAGGATTCCAATAATTCCTGAGTGAATTGATGATGAGAATGATGGATGGATGGTACCGCATTTGCATAGAGTCGTTGTGTCGGTCTCTTTGCATTTGCATAAATCATGAATGGATTGATTATGTGTGGAAAATCATGAATGGATTGATTATGTGTGAAAAATCAATAATGAATTGATTATGTGTGGAAAATCATGAATGAATTGATTATTTGTGGAAATTGTGAATTGATTGATTATGTGTTGAGCTTGTGATAGCATTGGTGATTTGATATGCATTTGTGATAAATGCATTGGTTATGGATGATATGTTTTATGTATAGATATATGCTATGTTTTGTGGGGATGTTGTACATTACAATGATTGTATTAATTATCTATGATATGCTATATATGAATATATGTGATGTGGTGGTGTGTTTCCATATTTCATAATTTTAGTATGCATTATGTGTGAATATGTTATGTATTTGTGGCATGCTATATGTATTAGTATCTGATGCTTGTGGTGAGAATAATTATACATGTGAATTAATATGTGTTTGCATATTATTATGCATTCTTGATTTAGTTGTTATTTCTCACCCTTCTGCTGTGGTTTGTTGCTCTATGAGGTAATTGCAGATTAGTAGTCTTGGAGGCTTTTGTGAAGATAAGTTCTCCATCCGTTTGTCAGTCAGTCTGCTCTGATACCTAACACGGGAGTCGGGGAACGTTTTTGTTATATATGTATACATTTGTTGGATCTATTTTTTATTACCTTTTGTAATACCCCAAATTTTGACCACTAAAGTTTCCCATCATTGTGCAAATAATCACCACAATATGGATGTACTTTTATGCTTCATCAGTCTCCCCAAAGATGGGTGAGCATCCACTACAATCAAAATTAGGGTTTCAAGTCCTCTCTGAGCTTTAGACAAAGGCTCAATCAAGAAATGACTTGATTTTCAACTTGTCTAATCTCTCAAACATCCTCAAAGGATCAAAAGGACTCCTACTTCAAGGATTAAGCACAAAGCTGCTCCCTTCTAGGTGGATCAAGTCTCCAGATCGACAGGGTCACCAAATTAGGGTTTTGGTCGACTAGGGCCTCCAGATGAAAAATTTCATCTGGGCACAAGCCATTGATCCAAAACATAACCTAATATACTCCATGGAACCTCATGGACCCAAACATCAAGTCAATTTGACCTCAGGGGATGCATTCATCAAAAATCAGGAATTAGGGTTTCTTGACCTAATTCACCCCTAAGTTGACTTTTGGGACAAACCATGAACCAAGACCTCAAGAGAGGGTTTGAGGGTCTCTAATGAACTATATTGATCCATTTGGAACAATGGATTAATCCAAGGAGCTTGAGCAACAAGTCTCAATTTCATCTGCACCACAATTAGGGTTTTAAGGGAAAAGTCAACTGTAACTTTGACTTTTAACCAGGACATGCTCCCAAACCCTAGGACATGATTCAATATACCCTATGACACCCATGGAACATGTCCATCAAGTTTGATTTAGGTCAAGGACATGATTTCCTGAAGAATTGCACAGTTTGGAATTCATCGGATAAAAAGTCAACTGTGCACAAAAGTCAACTTTGACTTTTTGAGATTTTTCACCAAAATGGATTTTTAACCCTAAAATGATGTTAATGTATGATTTGAATCATCATTCATCAAGAAAAATCAAGAAAAGTGAGATAACTTGTAAAAGGGGTAACCATAAAAACTTAGAAATTTTTCTAAGTTAGATATAAAGTGGCAAGGGTTCCAACTTTGTAGGACCATAACTCCTAAACCACAAGGCCATTTTTTCTCATCCAAATATGGATTTGTAGCCCTCATTATCATTTACAAAAACTTAAACTACAAGTCATTCCAATTCATTAAGGATTTTGAGTTATGGAGTGATCAAAGTGGCTGAAAAGTGAAAAAGTCACTTTTTCCAACACTTAGTGAAATTTTCACTAAGTTAGATTTTGCCTCACTTTTTGCCAAATGTAGGGGGATTTTTCACTTGGAATCAGAAGAGATCAAAACTAAACTTGTTCAAACAGTTGTTGTATCATGTAAGGGCTTTCCAAAATGGCCAAGAACATTGCCAAATTCAACTTACACCATGAGATATGACATTGTCAAATTGCCTTGCGGAAATCTGTCAAGGCAAGTCAGAATTTGCAACTTTGGTCGATTTGCCAAAATCAGCCAAATTCAATTGCTCCTATCCACTTGGACACCTCAGAGGATTGAATCTAAAGGGGACAATCACTGAGCCAAGCCTCCAAAGTCCATGGAACAAGAAATAGCATGTTGAACCTAGAATGGCCAAAATAGGGACAAGACTCCAAATTTGGATTGAAGCATTCAATGGAACCATCAAGGTGGCATGGACTGAGCCATTCTCATCTGAAATCAGTCAAGACTTATCCAAGACCAAGGGGACCAAAGCTCTGTGCCCTAACCTCAAGTCAATGGCTAGAGGAGACTTGGATTTTCATTTGCCAACATTGGCCAAACCTACTTACCAGTTGCCATTCACTATTCCTTGCAAAACAAACTCACTCTACTATAAATAGAGCTCAATTGTGATCAGTTTGAGTACACCAAAGCCATCTAACAGATGCTTTCCTCAAAATCTCTTCTTTCACTCCAATTTTGCCTTCTAAGGCAAGTCACTATCGGGTTTTGAGTTTGAGAGCAATTCCAATCAAACCAATCACTCACACACCTCACATACATCACATATGAGCTGATCAAACACTTAGATTACTTCTGAAACACCAATTTCACAAAATCACCAGCTGGTTGCTCAAGGTTTTAACCAAAGTGCAGCTGAGGTACCACAAAATGATCCAGCCAATTTCAATCAAGTCCAACCATCCAAACACAATCCATAGGGTATAGGGAAGCTGTTCAGATCATCACAACTCATCTGTAACACCTCCAGATCAAAAATCACTTTGAACTTGCTGTCACGACTTGGAGGTAAGCACATACTTGGTCATCTCTCAATCTATGCATATTTCCTCGCACAATAATTTGGCCATATGTTCATAATCATGCATGGAATGTTTTCCCTCAATTAATTGCATTGTTTGAATCGTGTATCAAAAATCCTAGCCTTCATGCAGAAATTAGGGTTCTTGAGGTTTCTTCGTGATTTATTGTTATATGTTTAATTTAAATGAAATTAAAGTACATAGACATGATCGTGAGGTTGAGACGAGCATAATGATATGTGGATTGCATGATATAATCAAGTATTCATGGAGATTGGATAGAAAATGCAAATCTGAGAATCCAAGAACACGCGCGTGTTCTTCAGCTTGTTCTTGGCGCCATTTTTAGAAATTCAAATATTTGAATTTTGTGATTTTGTTTAATTGATTCAAAAATTAATTTCTCTCTGAGTTTTAATGATTTTGAGTTGATTCTTTTTTTAATAATTCACAAAAATGTTAAAATATTTTATTTTCCCAAAAAATCCCAAAAATATTATTTATTTCATATAATTGATATTTTTGTAAAGAATTAATATTTTGATTGTTTTTGGCATTTTAAATATTTTTTCTACATTGATTTTGCAACTTTTGATGCTTTCTAATTATTTTGTAGGTCAATACTTAATTTTTGAAGCATTAATCCAAGATCACAATTTGTTTTCCATGTGTTAAACAATTTTTGATCATTTTAATTGAATTTTTATTCAATTAAATACATTTTGAAAACAAATTAGGGTTTTGGATTAATTCAACCCTCATAAATCATTTTCAAAACATTTTTGGGCCTCTTGAGAGAGTGTAAGACCCATCCCCCCTTGTACAAAAACTTTTTGGGCCTCACTCATTGTATAAGTCCCTCTGTACAAGTAAACAGCGCGATCGTCGCCCGTTTAAAAATAAAAAATCATCTGGGCCTCTCCTTGAGCTATAAGACCCATTCAAAACTTTTTGGGCCTCTATTAGAGTGTAAGACCCAATCCCTTTTTTTTTTAACCAAACATCTTGGGCCTCACTTATTATATAAGTCCCTATGCGTTAAAAGAAAACCTCGGCGCGATCGCCATTTTTAAACGAAAAATCATTTGGGCCTACCCCGTGTTATAAGCCCCACTCTTTTTTCTCTAAACTTTTTGGGCCTCTTGAGAGAGTGTAAGACCCATCCCTTTGTACATAAAACCTTTTTGGGCCCTAGTCACTTGTATAAGTCCCGCTGTACAAAGTCAAACAGTGCGCTCACTGATAAAACCCTGGGCCTCTCCTTGAGCTGTAAGCCCCAAATCTTTCTTTTTCAAAGCACTTTCTCCTTTGATTTTGAATATACTGTTGTTTTCAATCTTTCTTTGTTGAACAACTAACCAAACAGCATGGAAGCACTACAACCGAGTAACTGGTTATCGCTTTCGTTTACTGCTTTCATATTATAAACTGTATTGTGGGGCTGTTTCACTGTAAGTCTCCTTTCACAAACTCATATATATATAACTGTATTGTGGGGCTGTTTCACTGTAAGTCTCCTTTCATAAACTCATATCTACTGTGTAATAATAGTATAGATATTTCGAGTTTCCCCGGCAACTACGTCTAGTACTAGGTAAAGCCGTTTCGTTTATTCGTAGAAATAGACGCCTAGATCCCCAATAGGAACACCAGATACAGTCTTCTCTTTGGTTGTCCTCCTTAGGATTCGTCAAGAAGCTCTACTCCCCAAGATGAATGTATTCTCCGTGAATTGCATCTTTGAGTTTCTTCCAAATTCTCGAACTTTCCTGACTTGATCTATTCCTTGTGGATAGCTTGCCTTGAATGTCTCGGGGTTTGGGTACCCACTACGGTCATAATCTTGGACCTTAACTAAGGAACCCTCTTTAAAAGCTAAAAGTCGATGGATAGTAAACCTCGCACGTTTACCAGTGGTTTTTATCTTTAAAAGAGTTATCTCTCCTAATGGAAAGGAGGTGATAGACCCACGGGCTTCTTAAAAGCATCGGCCTCCTCTTGGGCATTGTTCAAGGACCCGCAGGCTTCCTAAAAGCAACCCAGCCTCCTCTTGGGCTTAGTACAAGGACCCTACGGCTTCTTAGAAGTATTCACAGCCTCCTCTTAGGATTCATATAATGATCCCTTCCTCCGGGAATGATAGCCTCCTCTTGGGCTTCGTACAAGGACCCGTCGGCTTCTTAAAAGTTTCCAGCCTCCTCTTGGGCTTCGTACAAATGGTCCCGACGACCTCCTAGAGGTATAGGAACAGAACCTAGTCATCCTCCTAGAACAGTCCTTTCATAGAGTCTACTACTGTTTCTCATAGCGTAGTACAAAAGATAAAACTCTAGACACGGACAGTCTAACTTTCTTGAGTCTCAAAGACATTCTCAAGTGACCCCATCGTTAAATAGGAAGGAAACCCGCAGACTCGGACAATCTCAATACCCTTTGGATTTCCAGTTTCCTCAAAGAAAAGGAAACAACCCCGATCCTCAGATCTAACCCATGAGTACAGTGATGCTCATATAAGAACTGATTTTCTCTTTCAAAATCAGTATACTGGACCTGTCATTTAACTGACACAGTAACCTTAGCCTTCTCTTGGGCTTTGTACAATGATTCTCCCCAGCGGAGTCAAACAACGTTTTAGCCTCCATCTCGGGCTTCGTACGAGACACATAAAGACTCCCTCGTTGAGTCAAACAAACAATAGCCTCCATCTCGGGCTTCGTACGAGACCCAAAGACTCCATCGTCAGGTCAAAATCTTTTAGCCTCTCTCTCGGGCTTTGTACGGGACACAAAATAGCCTCCTCTTAGGCTTTGTATAATGATTTTCCTAATGGAAATTAGCCTCCTCTTAGGCTTTGTATAAGAAAACCACTGGTTGATCCAATCAACCTTTTAGCATCAAAGTTGTGCCTCGTTCACAGTACACAAACATCAACAACTCCTTTCCCTTCATCTAATCGCTGTAAGCGGCAAGCCTCTGGATCATCTACATCCATGCCACTGTCCCTCTTTTAGCATGAGAAATTCCTAAGGAAAGATAGCATTGCTCTACACTGAGTTAAAGTCTTCTCCTTCAGGTTAAAACCCTTTCTTCGGAAATTATGGCATTGCTCGGATCCGCGTATCCCAGTTAAAGTAATTCTCCTTCTCCCCTCTTTAGAGATGACAAATTCTCTCTAAAGTCGAGGTTTTTCAGCTTCACATCTTGGGCTTTGAACAAGATACAAACCACCTTTCGCTTCACGTCTTGGGCTTTGAACAAGACACCAAAAACACCCATTTCCTCCCATAGAATAGGAGAAACTACGAACGCCCTGATTTCCCTGTTTCGGTAAACGAGAATACGTAGGCATAAGATTGAAAGAAAAATCTTAGCGAGCACAATCAACAAAAAACCCAAATCCCACATCTCCATCAATCAAAAGCAGTAATCAGTCCTAACATCCTAATCCTTGTTCCCCACCAGAAACCTTCTGTCTAGATAAAAAGAAAGAAAACCGTATTGGCGAAAATACAAATAACCAATACAAAAGCCCCCCACATTGATAACATTCGTAACTTAACAGACCGCTGTTTAAACTCAGTATGCAAGCAGGGTTAATTGGAGACATCTATTTCCCTTCCTTATTCAGCTCACAATAGGATAAAAAATGAATCGACCTGTAGTTCAAGCTCAACTGCAGAGAGCGACCAGCGCTTAAGAACCGCGTCCAAAATCGCTTGCTACAGAAAAGTGGTGCCCACCGTGGGGCATGTTAAAGTTAGATCTAGGCACGGTCTTCCTCTTCACCTCTTGTGTGAAAAACTACAGAGTGGTAACTCAGTCGGGGAGCCATGTCTGTCAGGAACTTAGGATTCTTAGCTTTATAAGTCTAGGATGTTTAGGACAAATATATATACTGCTTTTCCTAATTGCTATACCTGTTTATTTTTCTGCTACTGGGAATGCGGGTGATGCCGTATGTGGTGAGAACGAGTATACACTTAAGATAAGTGATGGCGACGGGGTCGACCATCAACCTCAGTGAAGGCTGACCAACGCAACCCATTCACTCTTCTAGCCAATGGGCCGGTTGTTAAGTCTGAGAAGCTGAGGAGCCAAACCCTTTCGTAGTGCGGAAACTATCGGAAATAGTTGTTACGTGATACTACCCTCATTTGAGGCTGGTGATCTATTCTCGGTGAATGGCACTTACTCTAAGATTGCTCTACAACTCGCTGGCAATCCGCTTGTTGTTTTACTTTCCTGGGAGGAGCTGATGATAATGAGTACAGGTACAAAAATCACCCTAGTATAAACCTTTGGGGATGGGTAGAGCCTTGACTTCATGACAACGACCCTTTGACCCCATGTTTTTTCTATGTTTTTGTGTGCTGCATTCATGCATTCATTTAATAAAACATTAAAACATTCAAAAAACTTCTCTTCTAGTCTCTCTGTTTTTCAAATTAAACTAAGACTGTGATTGCAAATATCAGAGAGAAAGATTATGCTAATGGATTTCGGTAGAAGGAGAACTCACCAGTATACCTTCAAGGTTCCAAAGCTAGAGGATTTGAGAAAGTTAGCGAGGATGATCGTTAACCCAGAGGCTTTCAGAGCCAAGCACGGTGGTTTGCTACCACTGTTAAGAGTCCATGTGATTAAGGGGATCATGGACGCGCTCATTCAATTCTACGATCCGGTTTATCACTGTTTCACATTCCCGGATTACCAGCTTGCACCAACGCTGGAGGAGTATTCTCATCTGACTGATTTACATATCACTGATCGAGCTCCATTTTCTGGACTGGAAGAAATTCCAAAGAATCAGACTATTGCAAGAGCAATTCATTTGGACGAGTCTGAGGTCAGGACTCACATGACCACTAAGGGTGGCATCCAAGGTTTGCCAGCCCAGTTCTTGACAAAGAAAGCTCTGTACTTTGCTAGTATAGGGAACGGGACTGCATTTGAAAGCATCTTTGTCTTGCTCACCTACGGGTTATTTTTGTTTCCCAACATCAATAACTTCGTCGATATCAACGCTATTAAGGTTTTTCTCATTGGAAACCCTTGGCCGACTTTTCTTGCAGATACGTATCATTCTGTACACTTGGGAAATTTGTACAGCGGGGGGGAGATCACATGTTGTGTACCTCCGCTTTATAAATGGTTTATCTCTCACTTGCCCAAGTCTGCTGCTTTTTGGGATTACAAGAGTGTCTCACGTTGGTCGCAGAAGATCATGTCTCTCACCAACTCTGATATAGATTGGTGTAATAGGATTTATGAGGGAATCAAAATCATTGACCGTTGTGGAAACTTCCCCAACGTACCCCTCATAGGAACTAAAGGAGGAATCAAATACCATCCGATATTGGTTCTTCGTCAATTTGGATACCCGATGAGACACATCCCACTGGGTGTTCATCTGGAAGGTCTTTTCTTCAAAGAAGGAGAAAACGACAGAGCACTAAAGATGGAAATAGTACAAGCTTGGAAACATGTTCATAATAAAGGATGAGAGTCTCTAGGAAAATCGGACTGTGTCTCGGTGGAGCCTTATCTCCATTGGGTACAAACTATGGCTCTCAAGCTAAAAATGCCTTATCCTCGTTATGGAATTCTTCCGCCGAGGGAATCTGTCATGTACTTCATGACGGAAACTGAAAACCTTCAGGTTACTCTCAACAAAGTTCAAAAGGAAAGAAGGTCTTGGAAGAACAAGTACCGCACCCTCGATATAGAGTGCATCCAAATACAGCAACTACTGAGAGAGAAAGATGCTCTGATTGAAATTTTGGAGCAACATGCTGTAGAGAATCAAGATGACCAAAGGAATTTGCTCACTCCTTTCACTTGGCAAAGGAATGACAACCCGACAACGGCCCAGGAGCCCTGGTCAAAGAAAAGGAAGATACCAGAATCAGCACCCGATTTCTCTTCAGAGAGGACTCGAGACCCATTAGCTTAGGTTTCTGTTTCTGCACTTTGTAATCTACTGTATTTCCATTTCTGTAATCCTTTGGAAATCAATAAAAAGGGGTTTCCCCACCGTTTGATATTTACAATCTAATTGTCAAAGTTTATTTTGATTAAACCAAAAAAACAATTAATATAATCATTGCATTCATCATTCTCACATTGTGTATTCTTCTTCCCTACGAATCTCACGTTTGTGTCTCGATTCTAGAGTCAAACTGTCTCATTCGTATAATACTCGGGCCAATCGTCAGAAAAAGATGAATGATCTTGAGGAAGAGAACAGAGAGTTGAGAGAAGAGCTCGACGCTCTGAGAGATGATATGAGAAAGCTTCGTAACGACATGCAAGCCATGGCAGAAGCTCAGCTACAAAGAACTGTGATCTCAGAGATCACCTCAACGCCCATAGTGGAGAAGTATGATCCTAGGTATCGGATACCGAAAGATCGTCCTTGGGGCATGCCTGTTAACTATATCCCGGAAGGATATGTTCCGCCGATCACTGAAGATCAGGGAATCACAACAGAAGCCGCTGGGCCTGAAGGTTACAAACTTTGGGAAAGCGAAGATGCCAGGGGCATACTGAAGACTCCTGAAGGTTACAAACTTCAGAAGGTGCCAAGACTTACTGCCGTAGTCACGGTACCACCCCCTGTGGTGCACACTGTCCCGGAAGGACAGATTCCACAGACACCTTCTAGTAAGAAGGAAACTATGTTTGACAGAATGGAGGAATTCCAGGAGCAGTTCTTGGAAATGCAGAAGGAACTGCAAGCCATTCGCGGTCAGGATTTATTTGGAAAGGACGCCGCAGATCTCTGCTTGGTCCCAAATGTGAAAGTTCCGCACAAATTTCAAGTGCCCGACTTTGAAAAATATAAGGGTAACTCTTACCCTCAAAGCCATATGGTGATGTACGTTCGGCGGATGTCAGCTCAGACGGAGAATCAGGACCTGCTGATTCACTACTTTCAGGATAGTCTAACCGGTGCCGCATTAAAATGGTACATGGGTTTAAACCGTACTACTATCAGTACATTCATAGATCTTGGTACTGCCTTCGTCCAACAATACAAATACAATTTGGACATGGCACCCGACAGAGATCGACTCAGATCGATGTCGCAAAAGGACAAGGAAACCTTTAAGGAGTATGCTCAAAGGTGGCGTGAAATTTCCACTCAAATTTGTCCACCTCTTGAGGAAAAAGAGATGACAAAGATCTTCTTAAAGACCTTAAGCTCATTTTACTATGACCGAATGGTTTCCAGTGCGCCCAGTGATTTCACCGAAATGGTCGGCATGGGTGTACGTCTTGAGGAAGCCGTCCGAGAAGGACGTTTGGTAAAAGACACTGGATCGACGAGCGGTACTAAAAAATACGGTAGAGCTCTCCCTAAGAAAAAAGAGCAAGATATTGGGAATATCTCTCTCGGAAAGCAAAGGCGACGTTATCAGCCAGTAGCAGCTGTTACTCCTGCTATCGGCCCCGCGCCTGTTCCTATGTATCAACCTCAGGTTGCGCAGAGCCAACCTGACTAACAAAGGACACAACAGCCTCTTCAACAGGCTCGTCCTCCACATAACAACAACCGTACAACACGGCCACCAAGATTTGATCCTATACCTGTAACGTACGCAGAGCTGTTTCCGTTACTGCTGGCTAAGGGGCACATTCAGACTAATTCTCCCCTTTCAATTCCGAAAAATCTGCCTTTTTGGTTTAAAGCGGATCAAACATGCCCTTATCATCAAGGAGGTTCAGGGCATAACATTGAGACTTGTCTCAATTTCAAATCCGACGTGCAAAAGCTTGTTAGGAGCGGGCTCTTATCTTTCAAAGATACGAATCCCAATGTTCTCACGAACCCGCTGCCTCAACACGAGAAAGCTACAGTCATTCTGATTGAGAAAGAGACTAACAATGTCTATCAAATTCACGATGTATTCTTGTTGAAGACCAATCTGGTCAAGATGCATTGTAGACAGAGTGGATATGGCCATGTACCACCTCATAATTATCACCAGTGTGATATCTGCTCTAAAGACAACCAGGGATGTTCTGTAGTGCAAGCAGCTCTGCAGGAACAGATGGATCTCGGATGGATCCAAGAGCACCGAGTTCGTGGAGTTAACATGGTCTCTACGAATTCTAACGTCATTCAAAACCACGACATCCGTGTGATGAATGTCAGATTGGTGGCGATGTACTCAAGGTAAAGCCAGTATCATAATCTGCCGCGACACGATTACAGTTCCTGTCTGACTTGCTCGGTAAACAAATAGGGATGCTCTTTCATACAAGAGGCCCTCCAGCGTCAGATGGATCTTAGATGGATCCAAGATTACCATGATAGGAATCCTTATCAGATCAATATGGTTCAGATCTTCGATATTCGCATGATGAATACCAGCCTGGTAAAGTTACATGCTGAGCAGGTCCGACTCGGATTCTTAACATCACATGATTACCAAAGCTGTAAAGCGGGTTGCGAAAATGATCAGGGTTGTACCCTTGTCCAGGAGGCACTTCAGCACTTGTTAAATCACTGGTGGATGTCGATCTACATGGATGAAGATACTCAGCAAATTAGTATCAATAACAGGAATCCTACTCGACGTCAGAGTCAGGATGTCCGATCAATGGAAGGTAACCTAGTGAGGTTACATTGTATTCAAAGTGGGCGTGGCCAGGTACCACCACACAACTATGACAGTTGTAGCGTCTGTTCAGAAAGTAACTAAGGGTGTTACCTTGTGAGAGCAGCTCTTCAGGGTCAGGTCGATCATGGAGAAATTCGTCCATATCCAGGTTCAGGACCCATCATTTGGTCGCCGAACTACCTTGCCGAGCAAGTTGAGGATGTTGTCACGATCTCTGGTCATCATAGGACCAGGGATGTTTTTGCCATCATCCCTCTACTTGACGAATCTAGAGTTCCCAACCGGGAACGGATCAAGGTTACTTATGATGGTCAGAAAAATCAGAAGGTTCCCATAGTCATCTATCTGCCGGGGCCACTACCGTATGAATCAGCTAAGGCAATCCCTTACAAATACGGTGCAACAATAATCGAGAATGGAAAGGAAATTCCATTACCCTCCGTCGTGAATATTGCAGACATCAGTCGTGTAACACGGAGCGATCGAATCTTCAACCGAGGGGTTGGAGAATCCAACAAAGAAAAGGAACTTCAGGCAGAAATTCCTGATCCACCAGTCGGTCAATCTAGTAATCCCGACTTTTCAAAAGACAAAGATGAGATTCTAAAGCTCATCCAAAGGAGTGAATACAACATTGTTGATCAACTGTTACAGACTCCTTCAAAGATCTCAGTATTATCACTTTTACTCAGTTCAGAAGCGCACAGGGAGGCTCTACAGAAAGTCTTGGAGCAGGCCTTTGTGGAACAAGATGTAACGATCAGACAGTTCGATAGTATTGTCTCTAACATCACTTCCTGCAACAATTTGGGATTTAGTGATGAGGAATTACCCGAAGAGGGTCGCCGTCATAACATGGCGCTCAACATTACAGTTAACTGCCAGGACGATGCTTTAGCCAGCGTACTGGTAGACACAGGGTCAGCCCTGAATGTTATGCCGAAGTCCACCTTGATGCAATTATCATTCAAGGGCCCTCCGATGAGAGTCAGCGAGGTCGTCGTCAAAGCATTCGACGAATCTAGAAAAACGGTTATCGGCGAAGTTGATCTTCCCATAACTATTGGTCCTCACACTTTCCAAGTCACTTTCCAGGTCATGGACATCCGGGCAACGTACAGTTGTTTATTAGGAAGACCTTGGATACATCAGGCTGGAGCGGTCACTTCAACCCTCCACCAAAAACTAAAGTTCGTCAAGAACGATCAACTTGTCACGGTTTGTGGGGAACAAGCCTTGCTTGTAAGCAACTTGTCATCATCTACTGGTATAAAACCCGAGGAGGTTATTGGAACTCAGTTCCAAGCACTATCGGTGAGCAAGGACAATTATTTCATAGGAGGAACCTCGATTTCCTCATACAACGATGCTATCAAAGCGGTCGAGAGTACCGATACGACAGAATGGGGACGGCTTGTCATTCCTATTGACAATAAAATAAAGAAGGGTCTTGGTTTTTCTACGACCTGTACCCAGACAGCTGCCAACGATGAAAGTCTTCATCCCCTTCAAAACTTCTTCCACAGTGGAGGTTTTCTTCACCCAGTGTCTCAGACAGTTCATGCTATCAATGAGGAAGATCCCTCTGACACATATGAAGAATGGAAGTCCTATCTTAACAAGGACGGCTATATGTCTCAGGAAGAGGTGCCTACTCCTTTTTGCTTTCCTACAGAAAGTCCGAGATTTATACCCAGGTCAGATGTTGAAATGATCTACGGAGATTATGATCTGGAAGGATGTCGTGCTCTGCCAAATTCATTAGAGGAAGACACTCTGATGAAAGACAACTTTGATCACAACTACTATGGCCCGATGGATGGCCTGCCAATGTGGCAGCCTTACCCAGGAGACTTGGGGCAAGAAAGTTAGCCGAACAATGAAACTTAGCTGAGCGTCATTGAACAGAATACCTGTATCCCCACTATGTCATGGGATCAACACTCAGGTCATTCAGAAACTACTCAACATGAAGATGAATTTGCAACATTCGCAGGACTTGAATTCATCAACTATGCTTTTCCCGAGGTCAACGTCATCGAGAGGGATGACTCCTCCAGTTCCAAAAAAGTGTAAGACACCTTGGGACAACCGAGTGGAAAATACGACTTTATGGTCAAGTACACTGCTCCCGAAAGCTCTCGTATCAGGTTCGAAGACATCCATCCAACTGGATGGGGAGATACAGCTGAGAGCACCAATGCTATGCAAAATGCAACAGAGGAATCCTCCTACGACAATTCTGCCTAGGAAACAGATTCCAATGATCCTACTCCACCAGAAATCAGCGTTATTTCTGAAGACAAATCAAGGAAGGTGCTAGACTTTGTGATTCACGGAGGAGTTCGCCGCCAATGGGTTGCTGTCGATGTTCCGAAGGTCGTTCACCAGTCAAAGTAATTGCCATCTTTAAGCCTTTCACCCTGCCCAAGTGAAACGGATGTTTTGATAGGGCTCGCTTTCTGTAAATTTCCCTCTTCACTTTGCCCAAAGCGAGAGAGTTTTGTTTTATAGGGCTGTAGTTTCAAGAACCGACTTGTTCATTAATAAAATAACGTCGTTCTGTAATTTCCGCATTAATTGTTGTTTTCTCTTTTTGCTTTTTCAGAAAATGGTAATCCTAAAAAACATTCAATAATAAAAACAAGCAGTAAAATAAATACACTGCACACACTTGCATTTTCTCTATCTCTTCTAAACACGAATCATCACGTCATGCAGATTGCTTGTTTTAAACCCAGTTGAAACATACGATCCGATGCCTTCTCCCAACTTTGAGTTCCCGGTATTCGAGGCTGAAGAAGAAAATGACAACGAAATTCCAGAAGAGATTTCCCGATTACTCAGACAAGAGGAAAGGTCCATTGAACCTCACAAAGAGCCGTTGGAAACGGTAAACTTGGGTTCAGAGCAAGAGAGAAGAGAAATCAGGATTGGGGCACTGCTCAGTCCAACTGCCAGAGAATATCTGATAAAGCTTCTCAAAGAATTCCCCGATGTATTCGCTTGGTCTTATCAGGATATGCCAGGGTTGGATACCAGCATCGTGGAACATCACTTACCGTTGAGATCGGAATGTCCGCCAGTAAAGCAAAGGTTGAGACGCACTCACCCGGACATGGCCATCAAAATCAAGGGGGAGGTACAGAAACAGATCGACGCGGGTTTCCTCGCTACATCTGAATATCCTCAATGGTTAGCCAACATCGTACCCGTTCCCAAAAAGGACGGAAAGGTCAGAATGTGTGTGTATTACAGAGATCTGAACAAGGCAAGTCCAAAAGACGACTTTCCTTTACCACACATTGACATGCTGGTTGACAGCACAACAAAGTTCAAAGTTTTCTCCTTCATGGATGGATTCTCGGGCTATAACCAGATCAAAATGGCGCCGAAAGACATGGAGAAAACTTCATTCATTACCCCATGGGGTACCTTTTGTTACAAGGTAATGCCGTTCGGTTTGAAGAATGTCGGGGCAACCTATCAAAGGGCCATGACTACTCTGTTTCATGACATGATACACAAGGAAATCGAGGTATATGTCGATGACTTGATTGCAAAATCAAGAACAGAGGATGAGCATGTTGAACATCTGTCCAAATTGTTCGAACGTCTAAGAAAATTCAAGCTCCGCTTGAATCCTAACAAGTGCACCTTCGGTGTCTGTTCAGGGAAACTACTAGGGTTTATCGTCAGCCAGAAAGGAATTGAAGTTGATCCTGACAAGGTCAAGGCCATTCAAGAAATGCCTTCTCTGAAAACTGAAAAACAAGTCAGAGGATTCCTGGGACGTTTGAACTACATCTCCAGATTCATATTCCTCATGACCGCGACATGCGCGCCGATCTTCAAGTTACTCAAAAAGAACCAGGATTGCGTTTGGTCAGAAGATTACCAAACTGCCTTCGACAGTATCAAGGAATATCTGTTGAATCCTCCGATTCTATCACCTCCAGTGGAAGGAAGACCACTGATCATTTACCTCACAGTCCTAGAGGACTCGATGGGATGTGTACTTGGCCAACAAGACGAAACCAAACAGAAAGAGTCTGCCATTTACTATCTAAGCAAGAAATTCACCGACTGTGAGACTCGGTACACGATGCTTGAGAAAACTTGTTGCGCAGCCAAACGTCTTCGCCAGTACATGATTCGTCATACTACTTGGTTGGTCTTCGAAATGGATCCAATCAAGTATGTTTTCGAAAAACCTGTTCTCACGGGAAGGATTGCCCGTTGGCAGATGTTACTATCAGAATATGACATAGAGTACCACGCTCAGAAAGCCGTTAAAGGAAGTATTTTAGCCGATCATTTGGCTCATCAACCGATTGACAATCAAGAATCAATCGGGTTTGACTTCCCAGACGAAGATGTCATGTATCTAAAAATGAAAGATTGCGATGAACCGCTACCCGGTGAAGGGCCAGAACCAGGTTCCCAGTGGGGACTTATCTTTGACGGAGCAGTCAATCATTATGGAAACAGAATTGGGGCAATCATTGTTACCCCTCAGGGTACCCACATTCCGTTCACTGCTAGACTCACGTTCAAGTGTACGAACAACGAGGCCGAATACAAAGCCTGTATCATGGGTCTCGAAGAAGCGATTGATTTAAGGATCAAAAACTTGGACGTATACGGAGATTCAGCCTTGGTTATTAACCAGATAAAAGGAGATTGGAACATATACCAATCAGGATTGATTCCTTACAAAGACTATGCAAGGAGGTTGTACCCTTCTTCAACAGAGTCGACTTTCATCACATCCCTCGTGATGAGAATCACATGGCTGATGCATTAGCCACTCTCTCTTCCATGATTAGTCTAGGTCGATGGAATGACATACCTAAGATCGACATCATGCGCCTCGAACGGCCCGCTTACATCTTCGCGATTGAAGCAGTCATAGACGACAGACCTTGGTATCACGATATCAAATGCTTCCTTCAGAAATAAGAGTACCCATCTGGGGCACTCAGAAAAGACAGGAAAACCCTCAGAAGATTGGCTGGAAACTTCTTCCTGAGCGGTGACACTCTTTATAAGAGAAATTTCGACATGGTCTTGCTCCGATGCGTCGACAGACCAGAGGCAGACATTCTTATGAAACAAATTCATGAAGGATCCTTTGGCACTCATGCCAACGGACACACAATGGCGAGAAAAATTCTCAGGGCCGGGTATTATTGGTTGACCATGGAATCCGACTGCTACAAGTACATGAGGAGGTGTCACAAGTGTCAGATATACTCCGACAAAATTCATGTACCGCCATCACATCTCAAAGTTCTATCTTCCCCGTGGCCTTTTTCTATATGGGGAATCGACATGATTGGTATGATTGAGCCCAAGGCTTCAAACGGACATCGGTTCATCCTGGTAGCCATTGACTACTTCACCAAGTGGGTCGAAGCAGCGTCGTATGCTAATGTAACCCGACAAGTGGTGGTCCGATTTATGAAAAATAATATCATCTGTCGTTATGGTGTTCCAAGCGAGATCATTACTGATAATGGATCTAACTTGAACAATATGATGATGAAAGAGTTGTGCGTAGAGTTCAAGATCGAACACCATAACTCATCTCCCTACCGACCCAAGATGAACGGAACGGTAGAAGCGGCTAACAAGAACATCAAGAAGATTGTTCGAAAGATGGTCGTAACCTACAAAGACTGGCACGAGATGCTACCCTTTGCCCTTCACGGTTATCGAACATCTATCCGCACTTCAACAGGGGCAACCCCTTTCTCTCTAGTATATCGCATGGAGGCAGTGCTCCCCATAGAAGTAGAGATCCCATCAATCCGGATATTGATGGAAGCTAAGCTCACCGAAGCTGAATGGTGTCAAAGTCGACACAACGAATTGAATCTGATCGAGGAAAAAAAAATCACGGCACTATGCCACAGTCAGTTGTATCATCACAGAATGAAGAGGGCGTTTGACAAAAAGGTCCGACCTCGTGTCTTCAGGAAAGGAGACCTTGTGCTCAAGACGATACAATCATTTCTCACTGATTCCCGGGGCAAGTGGACTCCGAATTATGATGGCCCCTATGTGGTCACGAAAGCTTTCTCAGGCGGCGCCTTGAGACTTGCAACCATGGACAGAGTGGAATTTGCCTACCCCACGAATGTTGATGTAGTCAAGAAATACTTCGCCTAAACTAAAAAAAACGTCTCGGTGGATTGAAAACCCGAAAGGGCGGTCCAGGCAAAAGTTAGAGACATGAAAAAAAATCATCCCGATGGATTGGAAATCTCATAGTACAATCCAGGCAAAAGTTAGGGATAATGGCAAGTAACTATGTTCAACAGAGGCAAGTCCCTCAGCAGCAGTTGCATCATCTATCGGAGGAAATCTCCAGTCAAAGGTCATCTTCGACGAAAGCTCAAGATGTCCCGAACTCAAAGTTGGTAGAAGGATAGTGGTCGTTATGTTTCAACGTAGCCCTTTTCCCTGTAAATTACCATTTTCTAACTTTGTATATACTCTTTGGAATCACGTGTTTGGCTGATCTCCATCTTATCAATAAAATTTGAGCCCTTGTGCTTTTGTTTGTAATTCTTATTTGTTTTAGCTTTACAGAACGACATTGTTAACATGATTAATGATTCTTGAAATAAAACGAAAATGAATTTACTTGTTAAAACTTTTTCTGCTTTTAAATTAAAGATGGCATTTCTTTTGACTGTTGAACATCAGAAGAACATCGATCGCTTCTCCCGAAGTAAGCGAACTTCAAAGTGCAGAATCAAAGTACTCCTTCTAAGCCAGTATGCCTGAATGAAGGGGTCAATTGTGCCAGAGACCTTGTTTCGTCTGATACACCTCGGCCGAGTTCTCATCTCCTAAGCCCGATCAACATAGCTCCCAACGGGACTATCTCTCCTAAGCAAGGTGGAATTGCTATTTTGAACCAACGGTACTTATTCGCCCCGCGATTGCCGAGTATCCAATTGTGTTCATCCATTAGTCTGTATGTCGCGTCTGTTTTGTCAGCATATACATACGTACTTCATGCATTTTATTTGCGTTCGCATTTCGTATTGCATCACTATCACTTGAGTCGGTCTTGTCCCCTTGTGATAAACAGTTTTCTCAATCGAGTTTGTTAGTTCTTTCCTCGTCAGGAAGTGTTGCGTCTGCACAATCTCGCCACCAGTGTATCTTTAGATCAGAGTCGGCACTTGGCCACTTTGATAATTTGAACCTCTGAAAGATCAGAGAACCTTCAACAGATGTCACTCTTCGCCATCAAAGATGATATCCTTGCTTTCCCGGATTAAGGAAAATCCACAGAGAAAGCCTCGTGATCAGAGATTCGGAAGCATGCCAGTTTTGCTCTGAAAGGACCGCTGATGAAAAGGTCATCGGCACCACAAAATTGGACCCCATCATATGGCGTTTCTCCGGGAAGATCCCGAGAAAAGTATGATGAAAGATCCCAAATGAAAACAGTCTCTCAAGAGACTCGCTTTCCCCAGTAGAAACAAATGGCGTCTCCAACAGAGAAGTTTGTACAACTCTACAACTCAGACGACTGGGTTCCCCAGCAAGTCTGACGTCAAAACTTTTTCCACTCAAATGGCATCTCTCCAGGAAAATTCAGCGAGAAGTTTGAGGAAAACCGCTACTAACAGCGTCCCATGCCAATAAAGTTTATTGACAAAAGAAACTAAGACCAGTTCCTTGGTAGGAAACCAGGATCGAGGGGAAGTTTACTTCAGAAACTGAGACCAGTTCCTTGGTAGGAAACCAGGATCGAGGGGAAGTTTAAATCAGAAACTAAGACCAGTTCCTTGGTAGGAAACCAGGATCGAGAGGAAGTTTAAATCAGAAACTGAGACCAGTTCCTTGGCTGAAGACCAGGATCGAGGGGAAGTTTACCTTTTCTAAGCATCATTGCTTAGCTAAAGAAGATGAATGCGTAAGCTACCATTCATAACCACCATCAAAATTTCGAGTATTCCGATATTTAATCCCCTTGCACCCCGAATGCTTAAATCCCTTCGTCATTCACACCTTCGGGTCCAAGAAGATTAAATAGGGGCATCTGTAATATCCCAAATTTTGACCACTAAAGTTTCCCATCATTGTGCAAATCATCACCACAATATGGATGTACTTTTATGCTTCATCAGTCTCCCCAAAGATGGGTGAGCATCCACTACAATCAAAATTAGGGTTTCAAGCCCTCTCTGAGCTTTAGACAAAGGCTCAATCAAGAAATGACTTGATTTTCAACTTGTCTAATCTCTCAAACATCCTCAAAGGATCAAAAGGACTCCTACTTAAAGGATTAAGCACAAAGCTGCTCCCTTCTAGGTGGATCAAGTCTCCAGATCGACAGGGTCACCAAATTAAGGTTTTGGTCGACCAGGGCCTCCAGATGAAAAATTTCATCTGGTCACAAGCCATTGATCCAAAACATAACCTAATATACTCCATGGAACCTCATGGACTCAAACATCAAGTCAATTTGACCTCAGGGGATGCATTCATCAAAAATCAGGAATTAGGGTTTCTTGACCTAATTCACCCCTAAGTTGACTTTTGGGACAAACCATGAACCAAGACCTCAAGAGAGGGTTTGAGGGTCTCTAATGAACTATATTGATCCATTTGGAACAATGGATTAGTCCAAGGAGCTTGAGCAACAAGTCTCAATTTCATCTGCACCACAATTAGGGTTTTAAGGGAAAAGTCAACTGTAACTTTGACTTTTGACCAGGACATGCTCCCAAACCCTAGGACATGATTCAATATAACCTATGACACCCATGGAACATGTCCATCAAGTTTGATTTAGGTCAAGGACATGATTTCCTAAAGAATTGCACAGTTTGGAATTCATCTGATAAAAAGTCAACTGTGCACAAAAATCAACTTTGACTTTTTGAGATTTTTCACCAAAATGGATTTTTAACCCTAAAATGATGTTAATGTATGATTTGAATCATCATTCATCAAGAAAAATCAAGAAAAGTGAGATAACTTGTAAAAGGGGTAACCATAAAAACTTAGAAATTTTTCTAAGTTTGAAATAAAGTGGCAAGGGTACCAACTTTGGAGGACCATAACTCCTAAACCACAAGGCCATTTTTTTCTCATCCAAATATGGATTTGTAGCCCTCATTATCATTTACAAAAACTTCAACTACAAGTCATTCCAATTCATTAAGGATTTTGAGTTATGGAGTGATCAAAGTGGCTAAAAAGTGAAAAGTCACTTTTTCCAACACTTAGTGAAATTTTCACTAAGTCAGATTTTGCCTCACTTTTTGCCAAATGTAGGGGGATTTTTCACTTGGAATCAGAAGAGATCAAAACCAAACTTGTTCAAACAGTTGTTGTATCATGTAAGGGCTTTCCAAAATGGCCAAGAACATTGCCAAATTCAACTTACACCATGAGATATGACATTGTCAAATTGCCTTGCTGAAATCTGTCAAGGCAAGGCAGAATTTGCAACATTGGTCGATTTGCCAAAATCAGCCAAATTCAATTGCTCCCATCCACTTGGACACCTCAGAGGATTGAATCTAAAGGGGACAATCACTGAGCCAAGCCTCCAAATTCCATGGAACAAGAAATAGCATGTTGAACCTAGAATGGCCAAAATAGGGACAAGACTCCAAATTTGGATTGAAGCATTCAATGGAACCATCAAGGTGGCATGGACTGAGCCATTCTCATCTGAAATCAGTCAAGACTTATCCAAGACCAAGGGGACCAAAGCTCTGTGCCCTAACCTCTAGTCAATGGCTAGAGGAGACTTGGATTTTCATTTGCCAACATTGGCCAAACCTACTTACCAGCTGTCATTCACTATTCCTTGCAAAACAAACTTGCTCTACTATAAATAGAGCTCAATTGTGATCAGTTTGAGTACACCAAAGCCATCTAACAGATGCTTTCCTCAAAATCTCTTCTTTCACTCCAATTTTGCCTTCTAAGGCAAGTCACTATCGGGTTTTGAATTTGAGAGCAATTCCAATCAAACCAATCACTCACACACCTCACATACATCACATATGAGCTGATCAAACACTTAGATTACTTCTGAAACACCAATTTCACAAAATCACCAGCTGGTTGCTCAAGGTTTTAACCAAAGTGCAGCTGAGGTACCACAAAATGATCCAGCCGATTTCAATCAAGTCCAACCATCCAAACACAATCCATAGGGTGTAGGGAAGTTGTTCAGATCATCACAACTTATCTGTAACACCTCCAGATCAAAAATCACTTTGAACTTGCTGTCACGACTTGGAGGTAAGCACATACTTGGTCATCCCTCAATCTATGCATATTTCCTCGCACAATAATTTGGCCATATTTTCATAATCATGCATGGAATGTTTTCCCTCAATTAATTGCATTGTTTGAATCGTGTATCAAAAATCCTAGCCTTCATGCAGAAATTAGGGTTCTTGAGGTTTCTTCGTGATTTATTGTTATATGTTTAATTTAAATGAAATTAAAGTACATAGACATGATCGTGAGGTTGAGACGAGCATAATGATATGTGGATTGCATGATATAATCAAGTATTCATGGAGATTGGATAGAAAATGCAAATCTGAGAATCCATGAACACGCGCGTGTTCTTCATCTTGTTCTTGGCGCCATTTTTAGAAATTCAAATATTTGAATTTGTGATTTTGTTTAATTGATTTAAAAATTAATTTCTCTCTGAGTTTTAATGATTTTGAGTTGATTCTTTTTTTAATAATTCACAAAAATGTTAAAATATTTTATTTTCCCAAAAAATCCCAAAAATATTATTTATTTCATATAATTGATATTTTTGTAAAGAATTAATATTTTGATTGTTTTTGGCATTTTAAATATTTTTTCTACATTGATTTTGCAACTTTTGATGCTTTCTAATTATTTTGTAGGTCAATAATTAATTTTTGAAGCATTAATCCAAGATCACAATTTGTTTTCCATGTGTTAAATAATTTTTGATCATTTTAATTGAATTTTTATTCAATTAAATACATTTTGAAAACAAATTAGGGTTTTGGATTAATTCAACCCTCATAAATCATTTTCAAAACATTTTTGGGCCTCTTGAGAGAGTGTAAGACCCATCCCCCCTTGTACAAAAACTTTTTGGGCCTCACTCATTGTATAAGTCTCTCTGTACAAGTAAACGGCACGATCGTCGCCCGTTTAAAAATAAAAAATCATCTGGGCCTCTCCTTGAGCTATAAGACCCATTCAAAACTTTTTGGGCCTCTATTAGAGTGTAAGACCCAATCCCTTTTTTTTAACCAAACATCTTGGGCCTCACTTATTATATAAGTCCCTCTGCGTTAAAAGAAAACCTCGGCGCGATCGCCATTTTTAAACGAAAAATCATTTGGGCCTACCCCGTGTTATAAGCCCCACTCTTTTTTCTCTAAACTTTTTGGGCCTCTTGAGAGAGTGTAAGACCCATCCCTTTGTACATAAAACCTTTTTGGGCCCCAGTCACTTGTATAAGTCCCGCTGTACAAAGTCAAACAGTGCGCTCACTGATAAAACCCTGGGCCTCTCCTTGAGCTGTAAGCCCCAAATCTTTCTTTTTCAAAGCACTTTCTCCTTTGATTTTGAATATACTGTTGTTTTCAATCTTTCTTTGTTGAACAACTAACCAAACAGCATGGAAGCACTACAACCGAGTAAGTGGTTATCGCTTTCGTTTACTGCTTTCATATTATAAACTGTATTGTGGGGTTGTTTCACTGTAAGTCTCCTTTCACAAACTCATATATATATAACTGTATTGTGGGGCTGTTTCACTGTAAGTCTCCTTTCATAAACTCATATCTACTGCGTAATAATAGTATAGATATTTCGAGTTTCCCCGGCAACTACGTCTAGTACTAGGAAAAGCCGTTTCGTTTATTCGTAGAAATAGACGCCTTGATCCCCAATAGGAACACCAGATACAGTATTCTCTTCGGCTGTCCTCCTTAGGAATCGTCAATAAGCTCTACTCCCCAAGATGAATGTATTCTCCGTGAATGGCATCTTTGAGTTTCTTCCAAATTCTCGAACTTTCCTGACTTGATCTATTCCTTGTGGATAGCTTGCCCTGAATGTCTCGAGGTTTGGGTACCCACTACGGTCATAATCTTGGACCTTAACTAAGGAACCCTCTTTAAAAGCTAAAAGTCGATGGATAGTAAACCTCACACGTTTACCAGTGGTTTTTATCTTTAAAAGAGTTATCTCTCCTAATGGAAAGGAGGTGATAGACCCACGGGCTTCTTAAAAGCATCGGCCTCCTCTTGGACATTGTTCAAGGACCCGCTGGCTTCCTAAAAGCAACCTAGCCTCCTCTTGGGCTTAGTACAAGGACCCTACGGCTTCTTAGAAGTATTCACAGCCTCCTCTTAGGCTTCATATAATGATCTCTTCCTCTGGGAATGATAGCCTCCTCTTGGGCTTCGTACAAGGACCCGTCGGCTTCTTAAAAGTTTCCAGCCTCCTCTTGGGCTTTGTACAAATGGTCCCGACGACCTCCTAGAGGTATAGGAACAGAACCTAGTCATCCTCCTAGAACAGTCCTTTCATAGAGTCTACTACTGTTTCTCATAGCGTAGTACAAAAGATAAAACTCTAGACACGGACAGTCTAACTTCCTTGAGTCTCAAAGACATTCTCAAGTGACCCCTTCGTTAAATAGGAAGGAAACCCGCAGACTCGGACAGTCTCAATACCCTTTGGATTTCTAGTTTCCTCAAAGAAAAGGAAACAACCCCGATCCTCAGATCTAACCCATGAGTACAGTGATGCTCATATAAGAACTGATTTTCTCTTTAAAAATCAGTATACTGGACCTGTCATTTAACTGACACAGTAACCTTAGCCTTCTCTTGGGCTTTGTACAATGATTCTCCCCAGCGGAGTCAAACAACGTTTTAGCCTCCATCTCGGGCTTCGTACGAGACACATAAAGACTCCCTCGTTGAGTCAAACAAACAATAGCCTCCATCTCAGGCTTCGTACGAGACACAAAGACTCCATCGTCGAGTCAAAATCTTTTAGCCTCTCTCTCGGGCTTTGTACGGGACACAAAATAGCCTCCTCTTAGGCTTTGTATAATGATTTTCCTAGCGGAAATTAGCCTCCTCTTAGGCTTTGTATAAGAAAACCACTGGTTGATCCAATCAACCTTTTAGCATCAAAGTTGTGCCTCGTTCACAGTACACAAACATCAACAACTCCTTTCCCTTCATCTAATCGTTGTAAGCGGCAAGCCACTGGATCATCTACATCCATGCCACTGTCCCTCTTTTAGCATGAGAAATTCCTAAGGAAAGATAGCATTGCTCTACACTGAGTTAAAGTTTTCTCCTTCAGGTTAAAACCCTTTCTTCGGAAATTATGGCATTGCTCGGATCCGCGTATCCCAGTTAAAGTAATTCTCCTTCTCCCCTCTTTAGAGATGACAAATTCTCTCTAAAGTCGAGGTTTTTCAGCTTCACATCTTAGGCTTTGAACAAGATACAAACCACCTTTCGCTTCACGTCTTGGGCTTTGAACAAGACACCAAAAACACCCATTTCCTCCCATAGAATAGGAGGAACTACGAACGCTCTGATTACCCTGTTTCGGTAAACGGGAATACGTAGGCATAAGATTGAAAGAAAAATCTTAGCGAGCACAATCAACAAAAAACCCAAATCCCACATCTCCATCAATCAAAAGCAGTAATCAGTCCTAACATCCTAATCCTTGTTCCCCACCAGAAACCTTCTGTCTAGATAAAAAGAAAGAAAACCGTATTGGCGAAAATACAAATAACCAGTACAAAAGCCCCCCACATTGATAGCATTCGTAACTTAACAGAATGTTGTTTAAACTCAGTATGCAAGCAGGGCTAATTGGAGACATCTATTTCCCTTCCTTATTCTGCTCACAATAGGATAAAAAATGAATCGACCTGTAGTTCAAGCTCAACCGCAGAGAGCGACCAGCGCTTAAGAACCGCGTCCAAAATCGCTCGCTACACCTTTGTATGAACATTTTGATGTTATAAAATAATTTATTTTGTAAAACAAGTCAGTTATGGATCTTTCCGCGTTATTCCATAATTGAACTTTCCTTTTGTTGGAAAAAGTTTCCCTTTTATGTTTATTCCATTTTGTGTTATGTATCAAATTTATGAGCAGTGATTGTGTTTTCTTTCTTTAAATGTGGCATCCTTGTTTCTGTCTAAGAATAATAAATTTTTATTTACTCTGATTTATTTATGTATTATTTATTCGCGATGGGAATTGGGGTGTTACATTAGTGGTATCAGAGCAGGTCGGTCCGTCCGGCCAAGTTGTTGAGTCAGTTGGTGTGACAGTTGAATACTATCGATGTTGTTTGTTCCTTAGTACGAGATATGTGTGTGAAACACTGTCAGTGCTTTCTAGTTTTCTAATCCTTTGTCTTCAGGGTTGAGAATGAGATAAGTGGGGGAGAAGCTTGTGTTTCTCCAAGTTGCTTCAGTTGTGGATCATTGGTTGCAAGATTGTAAGTGTTGTTTGGACAGTGTTGTTCCCGATTCCGGGGGGAATGCGGAGGTAAGGTTTATGACAACTAAGGATTTGTGCCTTAGGAGTTTTGTGCACAAGATGCAAGAAATGTTATTATAGTTTGGTAAAGACGGTTTATGCCCCGTCATCATTGTCGGCTGTCTATTGGCAAATTGAGGAACTGATCACCCTTAATCTTTTGTTGATAGCAGACGGAATTATGTTGGATGGAATAGACGTGTCTTTTCGGCTTTGATAGGGTGTGAATGAATTGTTGGAATTAAGAAAATGATTACGGATTGTTTTGTTGAGTCGATGAAGATTCTAATATCGGAAGATGAGACAGATTAGAGGTTTTGGTATGTTGGTCCAGTTGGGAAGTCATTGAGAGAGAACGGTGGGGTATCGTTAAAGGTTGTTCTCAGAGAGTAGAGTGTGAACTCAAATTTGACGAAGGTGAAAATTTGAGGTTTAGATAAGTTTATAGTGATGTTTATTGGATGATATTCTGATTTAATTTAAATCAAAGGATGAGTATGTAGAGTATTTGAGGATTGAGTTACAAGGGTCGAGAGAGGGAGCTTTCTGCTAAATTATCGAAGTGAGAATTTTGATTGAAAGAGGTTAGTTTCTTGGTTATGTTATTTCTGATGATGGTATTGTTGTGGGTCTATCCAGAGTAGATGCAGTTCTACATTGAGAGACTTCAGAGTCGGTTAGGGAGATTAGAAATTTTTGGACTTTAGTTGGTTATTACCGGAGGTTATGAAAGGCTTTTCCAAGTTAGCGTTTTCGTTACTTCAGTTGACTTGCAAAGTGTAAGTGGTTTGTTTTGGATGTTCATTGTGAGGAAAGTTGGAGAGGGCTAAAGTAGAGTTTTTCTACGACTCCAGTTTTGATTATGCGTGATCCTAATAAACCGTTTGTGAGGTATTGTGATGTGTCTTTGATGAGTTTAGTTAGTGTGTTAATGCGAGAGGGTAAAGTCATTTCTTATGCTTTACGACAATTGAGGATTCATAAGAGGATCTATACTATTCAGGATTTGGAATTGGTTGCGGTTGTATTGTGTTGGAATATTTGGAAGTATTATCTTTATGGTTCTAGGTTCGAAGTGTTTAGTAATCACAAGAATATTGAGTACCTGTTTGGTCGGAAGGAATATAGTATGAGATAGCGAGGATGGTTGGAATTTGTGATGAGTTATGACTTTAGCTGGAATTATCCTATTGGGGAAGTTAATGTTGTGCGTGATGAGTTAAGTCGAAAGTTTTTATTCATGTCTGTTTTGATGGTCAGAGGCTTAGAATTATTTGAGCAGTTCAGAGACTGGTGTCTGGTGTGTGAGATAACACAGTAGAGTGTGAAGTTGGATATATTATAAATGAACTTTGTTCTTTCTGGTAAATATAAGAGAGAGTCATAAGTTGGACAAGAAATTGATAGTTTTGATGGTTATGAGTAATCAAAGTACGCAGCGAAAGCGTGATGTGGCACATTTTGTATATGCATGTGTGACTTGTAAGAGTTCATAGGTTGAACATTGTAAACATCTAGGAGTGATGAGACCATTGGACGTTTCAGAATGGAAGTGTTAGGTGAAAGGTTTAAATATTATGCATGGGCTACTATGTAGATGGATGTTTTGGTTGTATGTTCGATTGGTGAATCGTAGCATTGTTGTAATATTGTTGTGTGACAAGGATGTTGGTATTGTGGTTATGTAGAGGTTGTTGAAACGATGTTGGGTCGTGGAACTTTACGTTCTTGTTTGTGTTGTTGCCTCGTTTCCATCGGGATGGTTCGAGTGCGAGTAGCTAATTCCTTGTGGTGAATTAGAGAAGTGTTACCTATGGTGAGGGTAATGATCTTGTTGTGCTCTGGTTCTAGAGGGAACCTGTGTGTTCGTAATTTGGGTTTTCTTTGAGTTGTGAGTTGGTTGTCAAGTGCATTGTGTGGGCTTTGCATCTTGTCGTTGTAGTTGTCGTCGTTGTCGTGTCGTTGTAGTAGTTGCTGTTAGCAAGGTGGTTTGTTAGTTTGTGTTATTCGTGGTGTGCCTTTTGTTGGCATGATAGTTTGTTAGTCAGATGCGAGAGTCGTATCCGGAATTGTTCGTATCAGTTATATTTTCGCGGGGGAAAATGTCTAAATGGGGGAGAGTTGTAACGCCCCAATTTGTTTAATTGCATTTATTTATTTCATTTATGTGAATTTTGTGAAATGTGTGAATTTATTGTATTTTACCTATTAATTAAGTTAATTGGTTAATTTCCCTGATAGGTAAAATATTTGCAATAAATTATAATTTCTTTTCAACTTTTATTTCCCAAAATATATTTCATCGCTGTTTATGTTTTATGGCATTTTGAGAGCGTTTGGGAGATATTTGAGCGTAAGGGCAAAATGGTCATTTTGGGTAGTTGGATATTTTGTTATAAAAAGGGAAAAGAGAGAAATAGTGGGAAAAGGAAAAAGAAGAGAAAGAAAAGAGAAAGGAGAGAAAGAAAAGAGAGAAGAAGAGAAAAATCATCAAAACAAAGCTTGAACTTCGATTAATCGGGTAAGGGTGAGAAGTTTCGATTATATTTCGATTGTATATGTGTATGTATGTGTTGTTTGTATTTGTTTGGTTGAAATATATACTTTTCCTTATTGGTTGGATTGAAGAACAAATGTGTGGGAATCGATGTTTTAACGGTTAGAATTTGGAATAGATTGTGTAGAATAGTCGAGTAATGTTTGGGTTTAATCGGGAATACTCGTTGGTATGATTTAGGGAGTTTTGGATTGAGTTATATAGTTTGTGAGAATTAGGGCAATAATGATGAAATAGTTAGAAATTGATGTTTTCACGGTTGGAATGCGGAATAAGTTGTGTAGTATAGTCGGGTGAGGATAGGAATTAATCGGGAATGGTTGTTTGTGTGTTTTCGAGTGGTTTTGATCGAGTTTGGAGTTGGGATAAATTGATAAAATTATGTTTTAAAATATTTAAAAAATAGAAAATGTTTTGGATGGCTTTTTAATGGTGAAAATATTGTAGTATGTCGAATTCTGAGACCGGGGCTTTTTACGAAATCGAAATCGGAGGTTCGGAAGGCATTTAACGGTCGAAAACTGAGTTTTTAGCAGAATCTGCGCATTCATGCGCTAACCCCCAGAATTATACGTCAACTTATGATCTTCGTGCGTTGACCCAGGCAAAATTTCCAAGTTTATGCGCTGACTCCCAGCATCATGCGTCGACTCATGATCACAGAATTTTCCAAATGTCAGATTTTGTTTTCTTCATAACTTTTGAACCGTAAGTCCGTTTTAACCCCCGTTCGAAGTGTTGGAAAGCTAATGAAATATTATTTCTTTTAAAATTGGTTTGGGGGGGGGGGGGCAGTATATGATTTATTTAAGTTGTGGTTTTGTGAAAGTGTGGTGTTTTCGGATTTTTACCGTCGTAATTGTGTGCGATTGATGTGTTATCGTGTGATATGCTTTTGATATATAACGTATAGCTTGTGTGCTGTTATATGATGTGAATGCATGTGATAATGATGTTGTTGTGTGGTAAAATACATTGTTTGACTGAATATCAATGTATGTTGTTATGATGTTTTGTGGGATTGTTGTAGTTGATGGTGAGTAATTCTTGATATGAATTGATATGAGTGTATACGAAAAAATACTAACTGTTGTGGCTTATGAATTATGATGAAATGCATTGTTTATGTGAAATTCAATGTGTGTTATTTGGTGGCCTTATGGCAAGTAAATGCATTATTTGAATTAATTTCCAATGCATGAATAATGATGATGAGATAATCCATATTGTTGATTTGTGAAGATGCATTTGATTGTCATGAGTCCTTGTATGCCAAGCATCATGATATGCATTCTTGTGATGTCGTGTGCCCTTGTGGGGTGTGAGCGACGAAACGATTCCATAGAGAATCCACTATAACATCGTGTGCCTAATACAAAGAGGTTTTAGCGATGATTATAGACGATCGTGTGCCTTATACAAAAAGGTGTGAGCGATCGGGTCGTGTGCCTTATACAAAGAGGTGTGAACGATCCATAAACGTCGAGTGCCTTATACAAAGAGGTGTGAGCGACGGGAGAACATCGTTTGCCCGATGGGGAGTTACACTAACTAACAAGCGATGATTCCAATAATTCCTTACTGAATTGATGATGAGAATGATGGATGGATGGTACCGTATTTGCATAGATTCATTGTGTCGGTCTCATTGCATTTGCATAAATAATGAATGGATTGATTACGTGTGGAAAATCATGAATGGATTTATTATGTGTGGAAAATCATGAATGAATTGATTATGTGTGGAAAATCATGAATGAATTGATTATGTGCAGAAATTGTGAATTGATTGATTATGTGTTGAGCTTGTGATAGCATTGGTGATTTGATATGCATTTGTGATAAATGCATTGGTTATGGATGATATGTTTTATGTATAGACATATGCTATGTTTTGTGGGGATGTTGTACATTACAATGATTGTATTAATTATCTATGATATGCTATATATGAATATATGTGATGTGGTGGTGTGTTTCCATATGTCATAACTTTAGTATGCATTATGTGCGAATATGTTATGTATTTGTGGCATGCTATATGTATTAGTATGTGATGCTTGTGGTGAGAATAATTATGCATGTGAATTAATATGTGTTTGCATATTATTATGCAATCTTGATTTAGTTGTTATTTCTCACCCTTCTGTTGTGGTTTGTTGCTCTATGAGGCAATTGCAGATTAGTAGTCTTGGAGGCTTTTGTGAAGATTAGTTCTCCATCCGTTTGTCAGTCTGTCATCTCTGATACGTAACACGGGAGTTGGGGAACGTTTTTGTTATATATGTATACATTTGTTGGATCTATTTTCTATTACCTTTGTATGAACATTTTGATGTTATAAAATTATTTATTTTGTAAAACAAGTCAGTTATGGATCTTTCCGCTTTATTCCATAATTGAACTTTCCTTTTGTTGGAAAAAGTTTCCCTTTTATATTTATTCCATTTTGTGTTATGTATCAAATTTATGAGCAGGGATTGTATTTTCTTTCTTTAAATGTGGCATCCTTGTTTCTGTCTAAGAATAATACATTTTTATTTACTCTGATTTATTTATGTATTATTTATTCGCGATGGGAATTGGGGTGTTACATAAAGCATATGCATATTTATGTTCTGTATCAAATTTATGATGTTGTATATTCTTCTTAGAATTTTAGCCCATGTGTTCATCTGGAAGTATTTCATTTTGTTGTTGGTTATTAGCTATCTTAGACTTATTAGCATCCATATCTTTTTTATCTTGTCAGAGGGGAAGAAGTTAATGTGAGTCTAGAATTTTTTATGTCTTTTATGCTATTTTGTGAGTGTAATGTTTCAGGTGGAGCATAAAAATTTACTTTCTTTCACTCAAAGTCGATTCAATTCCAAGTAACGCTTGTCAGGCATCAAAAAGGGGAAGACTGAAGTTGCGTGTCTCTAATATATTTTGGGGAAGAACCCCAAAAGGTTTTACTGGAAACCCAATGTGAGCGGCAATTGTACTTGATAAAGAGAGTCGTATCCAATTGTTTATGATTAATCGTAATATTCTTTTTTTATTAATATTGTCATTTACTAATCGCTTTGTGTTCACCAAGTTAAAGCTTAGAACGTAAAATTGGTATGATCGTTCTAATCTCCTTTGTCTTCTTTTAATGTGCTTAATTTTATGTGTTTCGTATGTGTTTGGTGTGTTATTTGTTTGAATAATGTTTTGACAGGTTCAAATAAATGAGTTGGTTTGAGTTTCCTTCTTATAGTTTTGTTCGAGTTTCCTTCCTCCATTCAACTTAGAAGATGGAGTTTTGTTTTGGTTTAGTAGAGAAGATAAAAAAAATTGTGTTTTTGAGTTTATGAAAAAT
Organism: Lathyrus tuberosus; assembly: GCA_022829125.1. Lineage (NCBI taxonomy): Eukaryota > Viridiplantae > Streptophyta > Magnoliopsida > Fabales > Fabaceae > Lathyrus > Lathyrus tuberosus. Next base: position 3,537,584 of record JALAZF010000494.1, read on the forward strand.
GGTGTTTCGTTCAATAGGCGGAGAAGACGAAGATGATGTTTTGTTAGCTTAGGCTCAATAAAGTTACAAAAAATGCAAATGTGAATAATGGATAACGTTGTGTTTTGAAAAACATGTTCCTGGTAGTTTTCCTCTCGGTTGGAAATCACAACCGAGGGAATAACTGATTTAATGGTTAATTCAAAAATAAAATAAAATAACGTCTCTGTTTCAAAAGAAATAAAATATAAAAAAATGTTATTGGGATTCAAAGAATGTTCTAGCGGGACGTTTCCCTTTGGATGTCAGCCCTAGTGAGGGAATATATAACTTCTATTACAACAAAAAAAATGTTGAACTATAAGAAATATAACTTACAATTTCTTATCATTTACCTTTTTCTTTTTGGGTTGCAATATTTTAGTATGATTTAGAATAAGTTTTTCATTATTGTCAACCAAGGAAAATAATAAATCATTGAATGCTTGCCTTGATGGCAACATTAAGACATTATTCCTAAACAAAACAACAACAACAACAACAAAACCCACAACAACAATAACAACAACAACGAAATCAATAACAACAAGAACAACACTTAAAATAGATTGGTTTTGGGAAGAAATATGGATTTGTAAATGGAAATGAAGTTTGAAGACAGAAAGATGAGTTAGATTTAGGGCAATAATGAAAGAACTTAGTGCATTATATATAAAATCGGGGTAATCTTTCCCCTCAATTTCACAAGGTAAACGAGTTGAAAATGTTATTTATTTTTTATTTTAAAATAAAATAACGTGTTATTTTAATTATAAATAAAACAGGAAATTGAAGGTGTTAGAAATCAAAGCTTGTCCCTGAGGGACTTTTTCCCTCGTTTCTTAGGACAACTAGGGGAATATATGATTTATTTTTAATTAAAAATAAAAATAAAATAAGGGTGCCTTATGTAATAGATTTTACCTCGGTTCTTCATTTAAGCGAAGTAAATTTTTTGTTAGGAAATATATTTTTTGTTGTAGTGTCTTTATCACATATTAAAATAAAAACGTTGTCTCATTATATAAAACATTCCTTTTTTCCTAAAATCCTTCATCTTTGAAAAAGGAATTTCGCATTCTCTCACAATCTTTGAAGACCCGAAAAAAAATTTATCAATCACTTAAACTTTCTGTCAAATCATCCTTGAAGAAAAAATTCTTTAATGAGATGATTTCTTGAGTGTAAATAAGTTTTGTGTGGTATTCTTCTAAAAAGTTTGTCTTCAACTTTTAGCCAAAACCTCATTTTTGTGGCTACTCAACTCTAAGTGAAAGGGTGCGGTAGTTGTAAGGTACATTAGGGCATTCAATTGTTTTTGTGAAGTTTTTTTGTGGGTTTATATTGAATAATTAAATGCAATTTAAGAATTTTAGAGATTGCCATCCAGTGAAGAAAAATAAGACTTTTTTCTCCAAATTACTTTTGGTAGGATTGAATGAAGATCGTTGCAGATGAATTCATGAAATTTCTAACTTCTTCGTTAGTTAATTGACTTGGACAAGGGAGTTTCAATAGGATCGACAAAAGATCCTTGAGGACACAATCTTGGAGTACTTTTGTTCTAAAAAGGTAGTTGACTCAAGATTATGTGAAGATCTTGAAGGAGTTGTAGTCTAGTGAGCTGTGTACAATAAAAGAAAAATCAATATTCAAAACTGTGTTTCTTAGAAGTTGGCTTTAATTTCAATTTGTTTGTGATCATTATCGTTTGTATTAAAGGACAGCTATAATTGTTTCAAATTAATGAAAACCGAATTAATTTTTAATGATTCTCCAATGGAGGTTGAATTTGGTGCAAATATTGGTGTATAATTCTCTCTATCCCTCTCTATTTATTTATGCATAGTTTGTATGTTCTTATGTTGATTATATTTTTCTAGTATTGTTAGTATATCTATAACTTGGTGTCAATATCCTTGGAATCCAAGATCAAAACACTAATTCTTATTTAATACAGACGCACAGGTAGATTGATTCAAATATGTCCATAATTGAAATTCGTGACATTAACAAAACATTGCAACATCATATGAATATAATCTTCGTTTTCTATCGATACTTATGTTTTGAAATTTTTTTTAATAGAAAACTGAAACAATCACAATAAAACACGAGTACAAGGGTACACGAATCCCTTACATCACGGACTAATAAGAGGAAATAGAGAAAAAATATCACAACAGTTGAGAAGTTATCCAATCGGAAAAACTACTATGAGTACTAAATTTAGAATCTACCCTTAACCATTCCCAAACCTTAACTTGGATGTTCAACCAACACACCTCATAATTCGGCTTCGCACCTCTAAACAAGATAGCATTACGTAATAGGCATAAATTCCAAACGACCTCCGGCCAAGTCAATCTTATAATACTACTAACCTGTTTATTATTCACATTCGAAAAAAAGAACGGAAAGAAGGAAATTTCCTCTTTCGATAAACCTATATCAAAACCAATCCAATTGGACAAAGCTATCCAACAATTCCTGCTAAAAACACAGTTGTTGAAGACGTGATTCCGTGATTCCATAACTGAAGAGCATAATGGGCAGCTCAGTTCCCTTTAGTCTGAAATGATCCTTCTTTTGAACAATAGTTCTATAGTAGGAAGTCTATCGAAAATCCAGCGCCAACCAAAAAAGAACGCATTCTACGGGGCTTTTATTTTCCAAACAAATTTTGCAGCAATTACACTGCTCAACTGAAACAGAACCAACATCAAGATATGATTTTAGCACCGTATGACCTGACTTGACAGTGTAAGCAATCTGGTTCCCCGGCATCCATTCGCAAACGTCAACTTCGTCCATCACTAACAGTTTATGCTCTGACAGAACTTGGAGAAAATCCGCTCCTAACCAACCATCACTCTCCTCCTACGACACCACCAATGCCTGCCTATTCCAATACCAAAGACCATTGTGCCACAAACCAATATCTGCAATGCTGCAAAACGGATCCGCAGCCAGAACGAAAAACTCCGGAAACGCATCCTTTAACGGTTGCTACCAGTCCAATTGCTGAACCAAAGGATGTATTCATTCCATTATTCACCCTGCACAAAGTATTGGAAGAAAAGCAGTTGGGATTTCCATCTTCAAAGGAATCTATCAAGATCAATTCTCTCCACCATAGAAACCCAATGAATAGGTTTCTTGTCCTCACCCCCACGCCATAGAAACTTACTCATGATGCTACGAAATTCATACAACACTTTTCTTGGCGTTTTAAAGAAAGACAGAGTATATATAGGTAAAGAGTTCAGAACAACATTGATGAGGACAGCCTTACCACTCAAAGATAAAGTTCTCCCGTTCAAAGAAGAAAGTTTAGACCTAAGATTGCTGAACAAATCTCTCCAAATATGCAGTCTTGTAGGATTGGAACCAACCCATATACCTAAAAATTTACAAGGGAGCGAATCAATACGACACCTAAGGAAAGAAGATGCAGCCTCCAAGCCCAAACTGCTGACATTAATACCAAAGATACTGCTTTTACATAAACTCACCCGTAACCCGGAGATCAATTTGAATCCTCACAGTATAGATTTTATACTCCAAAAATTATCAAAGCCACCATCCCCTAAAATAATGTTGTCGTCGGCAAACTATAAAATGTCTACAGACAGCTCCTCATTGATCTTGAAACCGCTATATTCCCCTAACTCCACTGTAGATTCCGTCAATAGTGTGAGACCTTCAATGGCCAAGACAAAAATAAAAGGAGATAAAGGATCTCCTTGACGAAGCCCTCTCTCCACCTTAAAGTCTTCCGTCGTGCTACCGTTGACCAATACTGAAATTAAACTTGTAAAGGAACACGCCTCCATCCAACCTAACCATTTTTCTCTAAATCCCATTTTGCTGTAAATGTACCTCAAGTAATTCTAACTTGCACAGTTGTAGGCTTTCTCGTAATCCACTTTCAATACTAAGCAACTCCTCTTATCTCTTTTAGTCAAATCCAACACTTCATTAGCCGTCAAAACTCCATCTAAAATGTTTCTGCCTAGAATGAAAGCAGATTGCTTTTTCGAGACAAGCTTCCCTATAAAGGTTTTCAATCTTGAAGCGAGAATTTTAGCCAGAATCTTGTACAAGCACCCCACAAGACAAATTGGGCAATATTTTAGCAGACTTTGAGGTTCTTAATTTTAGGAATTAAAGCTAGAAAGGAAGTGGTGGCTGCTTTAATTAGATTAGATTTGTTGTAGAAGTCCCGAACAAATAATATGACATCCGCTTTGATAAAGTACCAGCACTTTTTGAAAAATTCTAAGTTGAAACCATTCGGCCCCGCGCACTTATCACCTTTGCAACTCCAAATTGCATCCTTGATTTCTTCCTCTGTGAACTCCTTCTCAAGTAGTCTGCTATCTACTGCATTAATTCTCTTCAAATTCAGACCATCTTGGAATGGTCTGTGCTTGCTGCTCTCTTTAAAAAAACTTTCAAAATGACTCTTAACTGCAAATTTGACTTCCTTCACCTCCTCCCACCTGGTTCCATCCCCTACCACCAAAGAAATATTATTTCTTCTATACCTATCTTTCAAGGAGTTATGAAAGAAATGAGTATTCCTATTACCGTCTTCCAACCATAATTGTCTAGATTTCATCCTCAACATGCTTTCTTTAAGATCCAAATTACTCCATATATTAGCAATGCTTTTGTTCCTATCCTCTAACAACTTCTCAATAGAGCCCCCATGATTATCGGCCAGTAAAGCATCCAACACGTTGAGATCATCCACCTCCTCCTAAACTTTTAAATCTATCCACCCAAAGACCGATGTGTTGCAGCACCTTAATATACCCTTTAACATATTGAGTTTTTCACTCAATCTGAAATCCCCTCTTCCTTCAACTTCCGACTTCATCCATTCTACTTTGATGAAATCAGTGAAATCCGCGTGTTTGAACCAACAATTACTGAAATGGAAAGGTTTGGGTCCCCAATCTACAGAATACGATTTATACCAAATGGGACAATGATCCGAGATGTCTCTCTTTCCAATCCACTAGGCCGAAATCTTTCTGATATCACTCAGTTTATCAAACATCCACTACTACAAAACGCTAAAACAACAACGCCAGGCTTACAACGCATCCTTTTATGCCGTTGTAATAGGTTAAAACTTTCGCGCCCAGGTAAAAGCTGAGTCATTTAATGACGGTTAAATGAAACCACCGTAGTAATAAATAAAATGTATCAAGCTTCGATTCCCTGCAACTACATTTCTTTCATTATTTAGAGTACATTTAGCGTGTATCAATTAAGTCCATTATTTAAAAAATAAATTGTAAATTATTTTACAACGGTTAAGATGAACAACCGTAGTAATAAATGAAATGTAACAAGCTTCGATTCCTTGCAACTACATTTTTCCCATTTTTTAGAGTACACTTAGCGTGTGTCACTTAAGTCCATTATATAAAAAATAAATTATAAATTATTTTACAACGGTTAAGATGAACAACCGTAGTAATAAATGAAATGTAACAAGCTTCGATTCCCTGCAACACATTTTTTTCCTTTTTTTAGGATACATTTAGCGTGTGTCACCTAAGATTCCACTACGGTTTGTTTCTCCAACCGAGATTAAAAGGTTTACTGGTAAATTAAAACAAAACTTATTATGTATTTCTTTCATAAGACGCCCTGATTGAACAAGTGAGTCAGAGACGCCCTAACCTTTACCCTCTTCGTATCCATTCATTTAGAGCTCAAATATTGCTCAAATAAGGTACTCTTCAACATCTTCATTCCTTTTTTCTTGGTTTATGCTCAAATATTGACCGTCTTCATTCATTTGCTTCTTCAGGTTCGAAGTAAGGTACTCTTCAACATCTTCATTCCTTTTTTCTTGGTTTATGCTCAAATATTGACCGTCTTCATCATTCATTTGCTTCTTCAGCTTCGAAGTAAGGTTCTCTTCAACATCTTCATTCCTTTTTACTTTGTTCATATTGTATATGCTCAAGTCAGAATGAGATGTTTCATATGCTTTACGTTTAGTATGAGAGTACATTTTCATTGATTTTTTCTTTGTTCATATTGTATATGCTCAAGTCAGAATGAGATGTTTCATAAGCTTTACGTTTAGTATGAGAGTACATCTTCATTGATTTTTTCTTTGTTCATGTTGTATATGCATATGCTTGAGTTTTTTTATTAGATTTTGGTGTGTCATTCCCATTATTATACATGTATAAATTTCAGAAGTTGTAATGGATCGTAGTTGGATGAAAGCCAATAGATTAGATCTGATTTATGAGAACGGAGTTTGTGAATTCCTTGAATACGCCGATAAACATCTTCCCGACAATGATGGTATATTTTATTGTCCTTGTGCTGTTTGCGCTAATATCAAAAAGGGTACAAAGAAAGAAATACATAATAACCTTTGTTGTGATGGTATATGTCAAAATTATATAATATGGACGTGGCATGGTGAGGTGGATAATAAGGAAACTCGGGCGTCACAAAGTCAAAGAGTGGAGGAAGATGAATATATGGAAGATCACCTAGAGGATATGTTCCGTGATATTGGGGAACCTTCTTTTATGAATGCTTATATTTATGATAATTTATGTAGTGATAAAGCCACCCTTTTATATAAGGGATGCACAGAGTTTACACGATTGTCGGCGGTGTTAAAGTTGTTTAATCTAAAGGCAAAAAATGCATGGTCGGATAAAAGTTTCATGGAATTACTTGAATTGCTACATCAAATGTTACCAGAAGATAACAAATTGTCGGATCGTTGCTATGAGGCCAAGAAGATATTGTGTCCACTGGGTCGGGAGTATATCAAGACACATGCTTGCCCTAATGATTGCATATTATACCGGAAAGAGTATGAAGACTTGTTTCAATGTCCGAAATGTGGTGTGTCGCGTTACAAGCTGAAGGCTAGCAATGGTGATGACAATGATCACTATGACAATGTTAGTAGGAAGCATCCTCCTGCTAAAGTGTTACGGTACTTGCCAATATTTTCACGATTAAAGAGACTTTTTGCTAATTCGAATGACGTAAAGAATCTTAGATGGCATGCAGATGAAAAGATTCGTGATGGAACCATTCGCCATGTAGCTGATTCTTTGCAATGGAAGAAAATTGATTTGTTGTTTCTGGATTTTGGAGTCGAGCCAAGAAATCTTAGGCTTGGGCTTGCCACCGATGGAATGAACCCCTTTGGTAATATGAGCACTAATCATACTCCGTGGCCTGTTCTTCTCACTATTTACAACCTATCTCCTTGATTGTGCATGAAGCGCAAGTATATACTATTAAGTATGATGATTTCTGGACCACGACAACCTGATAACGGCATAGATGTTTATCTTAGTCCATTAATTGATGATTTACGACTCTTGTGGGATGAAGGCGTTGAAGTTGATGATGCATATTCTGGGGAAAAGTTTAATATGCGAGTGGGTTTCCAATAATAGTAATGGTGTAGACATTGATGACTTAGGATTCACCCGGGTCGACCTTGGCAAGGCATCTTTTAATACAGAACCATTCATCATGGCTTCTCAAGCAAAACAAGTTTTCTATGTTTCCGATCCATTGGACAAATCGGGGAAATGGTCAATCGTTCTCCAAGGAAAAATACATTCCTCTTAGTGATGAAAGTCTTGATATTTCGTCCACACCTTCTTACACAACACAAGTTCCTACCTCATATGATGAAGTTGATGGAAATGTCGTGCATGCTATACGACTCGATCATGAAGAAGGCATATGGGAAAATTAACAAGTACGTAATTTATTATTTTGTCATAATATATTAATTGTATCTTATAGTTTATAAGTATTTTTACTAACAAGTATAATTATTTGAAATCATAGGTATTTTGAGTCCAGACACCAGGCCAGGAGACAAGACACCAAGAGACAAGATACCAATACACCAACTTACAATTATGTGAAGTTATGCAATGTGTGTAAACTGTAATATGGTATATGTGATATTTTATTTATGTAGGTTGTTTGTTCTGATAAACTGTAATCTGGTATATGTGATATTATGAATATGATACGATTAATATTATTATGAAAACTTTATCACAAAATGCGAATTGTATTTTTCTGATGTGCTGAGATATGGAGAAGAATAATACAGGTAAAAAAATAGGATTAATTATAAAAAGCAGGATCATATTTTTTAATTTTGCAGAAACTTTAATGACGGTTATATTTCATAACCATTATAATATCTGGCGCACTGTCCAGGAAAAAATAAATATCAAAACTGCGCTGCTGGGAATCGAACCGAGGACAATTATATTTAGGCTTAAATAATGTTTTCGTCCTTGTAAGTTGGCGAGCTTTTGGTTTTCGTCCCTGAATCTTTTTTTTTTTCGGTTTTAGTCCCTATATCTTACTTTTTGTTGGTGTTTAGTCCCTAAAGCCAAAATTCGCAGGAAAATCCAAAGGTTTTCTGCGGATTTTCCTTAAAACCAAAATTCGAAGGAAAATCCGCAGGAAAATCCGTAGGAAAATCCACAGGAAACCTCTGTAGGGACTAAACACCAACAAAAAGTAAGATATAGGGACTAAAACTGAATAAAAAATTCTGGGACGAAAACCAAAAACTCGCCAACTTACAGGGACGAAAATACTATTTAAGCCTTATATTTATTACAACGGTGTATTGTAAAACCGTTGTGATAGTTAGTGCGCTTTCCTGTGTATTACAATGCTTACAATGTCGTCGTTGTAAGTATCATATATACAACAACAGTCTACATAACAACGCCGTCGCACGCGTCATTATATGTCATTCCCAACCGTTGTTAAATGGGTTTTTTGTAGTAGTGATCATAAATCTGTCTAATCTGCTCATATCAGAACCACTACCACTAAACCACGTGAAACGCCCTCTTGCACATAGCAAGTCAATTAGCTTCATCTCACCAATGAAGCAACTGAATTCCTCTATTTCAATTGCCCTATTGCTCAGACCTATGCCCATTATCTCTTCTTGATTGGTTACTGTGTTGAAATCGCCACCTAAACACTATTCCTCTAATCTACTCTTACTCCAAATCTTAACAAGCTAAGTCCACATTGATCTTCTACTAAAATAATTGCAAGAAGCATAAATGTTGACAAGATTGTAACTCACTCCTCTCCAACTAACATTGATCCCTACAAAACCACCCCCTGAAACTATAATTAGGAGAACACAAGTTTTTATTGCACATAATCACCTTTCCACCTGAAGCTCCCACAGAATCGCTCGACCTCCAATTTACCTCCTTATTCCCCCAAAGCTCGAAAGCTAAACTACTATCAAAAGACTTAATTTTAGTTTCCTGAAGAGAGCAAAAATCGAACTTACTCGATTGAATCAAGAAACTAAATCTCTTCCTCTTGGTCTTGCTACCACCTCCTCTAATGTTGAGGGAAAGAATATTCATAACAGCTTGTTTAATTTCTCCTTCTTCTTGACCTTTCCTTCTTTGTCTCTTCCTTCCATCTTCTCAATATCTACCACTTCCAAGTCTTCCTTGTTGCTGCAAGAAATTCTCAGTTCCATAATGGTGTCCTTCACAACTCTGCTCACCTCTTGATCGAAATTCTTGGTCAAACAATTGTTGCAGCGGATCACATCGGAATCAGTCAAAGAATCACAGCAGAGAATGGATCCACCAGAGAATCTATCATCTCCATCTGTGGACTCCTCATTAGAATCTGCATTCAAATTTGGTTTAGGAGCTTTCCTTGAATTGAGGCATGCGAAATAAGAAGGATTAATAACACCTGGCTCACCTAAATCATTCACAATCTTGAGTTTTTTTCCTTGGGCCTAACCTTTCTGATGCCCTCGTAAGCTCTATCAAAAGACATTGGGCCCAAGATGGGATTCCCCAACACTAGAGGCCCATCCTCAGGTGAAAACACATCTTGAGGCTTGCGCCCCCCCCCCCCGAGATCAGTATGATCTATATCATCCAAAACCACCTCAGACAATTCCTGAAGCCCCACCATCTCGAGACACGTGCCCTTATCAATCCTCTGTGAATTGTCTATTTCTGAACCGCTTCCCAAGTTGACAATTTCTTTTCTCAATAGGTTGTCAGAACACTCCTTAGAACTGGGATCATCAGAACAAAACTTTTTGGATGGAGATCCCAATATCGGCAAAAATGATGAAACCTTGTTTTCCTTTTCCTTATTCATAGCATCTGTCACATTTGAGCTTAGGTTCTGAGTCAAAACCTCGTTGACTGCCAATTCCTCATCATCCTTACCAATGGAAGGGATCTCAACACGCTCCTTCTCATTGGCGATGAACGATTCACAAAGAACACCATCGGTTTCAGAACCACTACTATCCGACTCATCAACGTCCGAAGCCGACTTCCTTACCAGCCTATCCACTGGACCTTGAGCCTATTCCCTTATCTTAATCCTAAAAATTTTTTTGTTGATAGAAATGTTCAAAACCTCACTAATCAACGAAAGCACCTTGTTCTAATCACAATTCTGGATATTTCTATAAGTATCTGGGAAGTCCTATTTCTTGGTACTACAAGAAGCAACCAGTGCTTGCATTGTCAACCTGTAAAGCTGAGTATATTTTAAGTGATTTGTTTGTTTGTCAAGTTGTGTGGATTCCGAACTTACTGCAGGATCTGAAGGTCAACGTGAGCAAGCTTGTAAAGTTGATGATTGACAACAAATAAGCTATAAGCCTTGCCAAGAATCTAGTGCTACATAGAAAAAGAAAGTACATTCACGCGAAGTTCCATTTTCTAAGAAACCAGATTCAGAGTGAAATGCTTTAAGTTGTTCATTGTATCACTTAGAAGCAATAAACAAATGTGCTGACCAAAACAATCAAGACTGAGCACTTTATCTATTTGAGGGATGGAACTTGTGTTGTTGAGTTTAGTACTAAATGTGGATTAAGGTACAATGTTAAAGTGTAATCAAAATTCACATTTAAGTTAGATTTTATTTTCATTTGCATTAGCATTTTAATTAGCTTGCATTTGAATTACATTTAGATATATTGATAACTGTATTATATTCAAATGCACATTATGAGCAATATTTATGTATGCTTTTTGTTTGGATCTAACTGATTGTATCCCGTGTCATTAAGAGTAATATATATATTTGTTTTTTTGGTGTAATCTAACAGGTTATGTCCCGTGCGACTTTAAGATAAAAGATTATTTAAATACTATATAAAAATAATTTTGGACATTATAATTGTATTTAAATGCATATTCAGAGTAATATTTATGCATGTTTTCTTATATAGATATAATTGCCCGTGTTCTGTTATAATACACCTACCCAATAACAACCAATTTTATTGACAATGCAAATGAATCGGCTCTTCAGTTATAATACACTAAAAATATTTGTTGTACCCCAAATTTTGCCCTCATTTTTTTGCTAGTTGTTGCTTTACTATCTTTCTCTATATTTTAATTTAATAATTATCTTAGTTTTTTTTATTTGTTTTTATTTTAGTTTAATTTCAATATGGCCTATTTTTATTTCATTTATATTTAAGTTGTTTAAATTAATCTTAATTTTATTTAATTTTAATAATTAGTTTTAATTAATTAGATTAATTACTCATTTAGTTTATTTTTCTAACTAGTTTTAATTTAGAATATTAATTAGTTTATTATTGGTATTATCAATCATATTATTAATTCAAATTAAGAGGAGTTCATTTCCATTGCCAATTTATAGAAGGACACCATGGCACTTATGGTGGTTTGTGATTGGGAGAAATGTTTTTCAAATTAACCAATTAGAACCAAGTTTGTGTGTTAACTTTTCAAACCCATTTCATCAGGCCCACCACGTTAAAACAATTATACAAGACAAGTTTACACTCCAAGACATGATTCATGTGCTCCAATTTCTGCTACTATCCAAAAACCGTACGAAATCTATGACAGCCAATTCAAAAAACGCCTCCGTAACCATAAGACGACGCCTACAAGCAACAGCGACATGAACACGCTGCACCAATACGTCTGCTACACAAACCTACTCTGCTCAACCGTACGAAGCTTGTCACAACGTTAACCTGCAAGCATGAAAGCGACCATACAACAACGGTCACAAATCAAATAAAAATTCAAGAACAAGTTCTGTTGTTTAGAGGATATATATACGTAAACAAGAGGCGTTCAGGGGGGGGGGGGGGGGGGAAGAAACTTTCTGAACAGAAAAATAAACCATTAAGCTCACCATCATTTTGAATAAAACAACAAATTTCATCAATTTCCATCTCCCAATTTCCACCACCGTTTTCTGTCGGCTTCCATCATCACCACCCTTTTGCTCCACCTCTTACCTCGCCACCACTGCAACTCACCCGCGCCTCTCCATTCCAACACCGACGACGAGTTCCCTCCGTCTCAGCTGTCCACCACACGGCTAACCCATAACCCCTCCTTCTAGCACCAACCCAGTCAACTCTTTCCATCCCGTAACCTTCCGCCTCCATCAAACATCAACAACAAACCTAAACAGCAAACATCATCAACGACCTAATAATGCCACTCAACTCGCCATCTCCCTTCTCTCTTGCACAAATTGCTCAAACCACAACCCTTCTTTTTCAACCCACAAATCAACCGCCAGACCCAAATCAAAATCCATAAACCAATAACCCAAACCGCCACCCTCAAATAACTCAAATCGTGCTCACAAACCCGAGAACCAAAAATCAAACAGGGAATCAAGATGAAGAGGGAGATTCAACAAATTCGAAGCAAAAGCTCACAAACCTAAGTAAAACGTCTACGAGTTTGGACGAGTCGCAAGAGACTGACGAAAAATAGAAAGGGGGAAGATCGCGAGAGATAAATAAGAATATCAAGCGAGACGGAGAGGGATTGGCGATTGGAAATGTGTGAGGATGGTGATGAACGTCTGAGTTTTTTAGTGTTCATGAATTGGTGCTTTGACCACCCTTGTTTCTCATTTGTGTGGCTTCGGTTTGACCGTGATTGAGTGTTGTTGCTGATGATGTTCACCTTCATGTTTATTTTGTTTTTGTTTTTTAATTTCACCTTTGTTTACTAATGGGCCTTTGAGCCCGTGTTTGGTTTCTCAACAAACACCTCAAATACTTATGCACCACTTCTTTACTAACTAAGCTTTGACTTGGATCAGTGGGCTTTCAAGCCCATTTCATATCCATACACCCACATATAGTCAGCGCCCCCCTTGTTTTTATTTTCTTTATTTTTTGTTGTATTTCTTAATGGTTTTTTTGGGCTTTGCTAAGCCCATGTTAGTGCTAACACCATCCTTTATTCAATTTCAAACCCCTTCCTTTTTTATGTTCTTATTTAATTTGCATCATTTTTTAATATTTTAGTTCTTAAACTTTAAATGATTAGTGCTTATTTTGATTTTGATTCTACATTATTTTGGCCAATGATATCATATAATTTTTGACTTTGTTGATTACTTCAAAACCATTAAAAGTCTAGATTTGTAGGAGGCCACTTTCTTTTTCTCCTATTTTGGTCGATGAAAGTTAAAAATCTAAGATTATCGATTTGTCGATTAAATCTTGATTTAAACAAGACCAATTTTATTTTCATTCTGATTCTATTTTGGTCAATGAAAGTCAAATGTCAAGATCATCGATTTACCGATTTACCGATTTAAATCTTGATTAAGACGAGATCAACCTTATCTTTATTTCATAATCTTTATTTAGGCCAATGACGTTACATAAATCATGACTTGTGGATTTATTTCAAATCAATAAAGTCTTGATAAATGTGAGGCCACCTTTTATTCATTTTTTGTTGGTCAATGAAAGTAAAAAATATAAGATTATCGATTTCTCGATTAAATCTTGATTTAGACGAGACCGATCTTTGTTTTTCATTTCGATTCCGCTTTCTTTATTTTGGTCGATGACATAACAAACCTCGTGGTTTGGTTGATTTCATTGAGTTGACAAGACTTTGATCAACACGAGACCACTCTCTCTTTATTTCAATTTTATTCACCTATTTAGTCGATGAAAGTCAAGAATCATTGATTATCGATTTCTCGATTAAATCTTGATTTAGACGAGACTAGTTTTATTTTAGTTCCAATTCTATTTAGTCGATGAAAGTAAAAAATCCAAGATTATCGATTTGTAGATTAAATCTTGATTTAGACGAGATTGGTTTTATTTTCATTCCGATTTTATTTAGTCGATGAAAGTCAAGAATTATTGATTATCGATTTCTCGATTAAATCATGATTAAGACGAGACTATTTTTATTTTACCTTATTCATGTATTATTGCATCATCCTATTTGCATCTCAAACTTGTTATCCTTTAGTAATTATTATAACTATTATCTTTCCCCCCATTCCAAAGGAAGGTGATTAACATTGACTCTTAAAGTCATGGCCCCCACCTTAACCTAGTAGCCTCATAAGAGCTAAACCTTATTTCTTGGCCTCATCAGAGCCATGGAATCATAACTAGCCTTATGAGAGAGTTCTTACACTCTTGGTGATATTTATCCTAATGAATCATCACTTTTCCCTTATTGACTAAAACATAACATAGGTCCATTACAACTAGATTCAGAGAGTTCTTAAACTCTACAATGAGGTTACACTCATTTCCCCTCTGAATATTGACCACGGTCAATCATTCAGTAGAAGTAGAACTACGCATACTCTGATTCTACTCCCGAGGATACGTTGGCGCAAAGTGCGATGCTTTGTCGAGTATACTTAGATACTAACCCCTAGGGTTTCAAACCTTTAGCATAGTACCCTTAGCAAGCGAGTAAGATATAACAAGTAAAACAAGAGGTTCCCGTAGAGTACTACGGATACTTAGGGTGCTAATACCTTCCCTTTGTATAACCAACCCCCGAACCTTAGATCTCCCCTCTTTAGGTTTTTCTAACGATCTTGAACCTTTCCTTTGGATAAATCAAAGTCGGTTGTAAAAGAAACACGTTCCAGGTTAATTAATAGCTTGTTATCCGATTTTCACCGCAACAGAAATGGCGACTTCACTGGGTAGACAAAACTTTTTGAGGGTTAAGCCCACCTTGTTTTGTTTATGTTATTTATGATTGCTTGCTATACTTGTACATATATCTGTATATATCTGTATACCTGTTTTGTTTGGGTTCTTCTGTGTGTAGGGTGCTACTATTGAGTGGTGAGATAAGTCCTAACCCGGACTTGAGTGCACTTATGATAGGATAGTGGATATAGTCAATGAGACTTTGAGGGAGTCGAATCTCAAAAGAGTTGACTTGAGATTCCACACTCAGTTGAGGCCCTCTTGAGAGTTTAATCATGTTGAACGATCCTATTCGTGAAAGCGTGCTACTCTCAACCTAGGAGCCCGTGATATTGAGAACCGTAGTTACCAAACCCCACTAAGCCTTTTTAGGATGTAGTGCGGTGACCATGATGGAGTCTATTTTTGAATTGGTTGTCACGCGATACTACACTCAAACGAGATTCTCCTGAGAATTTTGTTGATTATCAAGTCATTTGGGAAGTCGATAAAATCTGAAAGATGGATTGTAGACTTTGGGAACTCTTTAGAACCTTGTTCGGTAGGTGAAAACCCATAGTACATACCTTCTGGGATGGGTAGACCATGGCTCCATGCTCGTGATCTTCAAACCTAGGCCCTCTCTTGTTGTGTGTACATATGTTTGTGCTCGTGTGCTTTATGCATCTCTACATTCAAGCATTCTTAGCCCTTTGGTTTTGAGGAACTCAAATGTTTGTTTCCTTTTCAAAAGATCAACAAAGCTTGGATTTTAAAAACAAAAACTCTTCAATTTTCCCAAAAATTTTTTGCAACTTGCCTTTGAGTTCCTTGAAACCATTCGGCTTGCATTAGCATCTCATTTGCATCATAGCATGTGCATTTCCTCTCTGTCTTCGTCTCATGTCGCCGTTTTCCCTTCAGATTTGTCTTTGAATCGTCACCTGAGCCCAAACTCGAGAAAGGATGTCTGAACAATACTGGGAAATGGACAGAGTCAACCATGAATTGAGAGAACTCCGAGGAGGAATGGGGCAGTTTCTGGAAACTATGAAGGTCACGCTAGCAACGATGAAGTAAATGTGGCGGTGAAGACTTGTTTCCGTTCGGACACGGAAACTGAAATCTTTGGTTGGTTGTTTTGTATTTCACTTGTATTTCGTTTAATTGTATTGATATTTGCATATGAGCTTTGTTGTACCTTTAAATTGGCAACATTAATGAAATAATCCATTCGTTTCACTCATCTACTTTTATGCTCATAAGCAAAATATAATAATATCTTCATCTTATTTCTTTCCATTTACCAACTTATTGTTAAGCAAGGATTACGGAGGATGATGAAAACATTACATCCCTAATAGCTGTGGTATGCTTTCGATTAAACCTCACCGAGGATGTAAGTGTTGCGGTGAAAATCGGATAACAAGCTATTTATTAACTTGAATTATTTTCTTTTACAACCGACTTTGATTTATCCAAAGGAAAGGTTCAAGATCGTTAGAAAAACCTAAAGGGGGGGGGGGGTCTAAGGTTCGGGGGTTGGTTATACAAAGGGAAGGTATTAGCACCCTAAGTATCCGTAGTACTCTACGGGAACCTCTTGTTTAATGTTTGTGTTATTCTATATTCGCTTGCTAAGATATCAGCTAAAGGTAAGGACTTAAGTATGTACACTAAGTTTGCTCGCCAAGACGTCGCATCTTGTGCCTACGTATCTGACTAAAGAATCAGAGCAACCGTAGTTCACCGGATGGTGTAAAAAGGGTGGAAAGTTTGAAAGCAAAGCTTGTGAGGATGGATTGGTTAAGAGAAAGAGATTAATGGCTATCTCTTGAAAAGAATGTGAAAGTTTAAAAGTTGGTGAATGAGAGGAGATTAATGGCCATCTCTTATGTAGGTTAAAGGAGGGTTTAAAGGTTATAAGAGATTAATGGCTATCTCTTAAGACGGCTAGTTTTAAAAGGGTAATGAATGGTTACCTATGACTATGGGGTCAAGGGAGGGTAGTGAGCTTTCTATGATCTTGAAATCAATAAAAAAACTTTTCCTTTGGAAGGAAGGGGGGAAATAACATCTTATAAATAAGAGTTATAGAAGAGTTGAAATATATGTAATATATAGGAGTTCAATAAAACAGTAAGCAAATAATAATGAGATGTGCTTAAAATGAACATAGCAAACAATGAGTGAGTAATCAGAAGTGAACATAAATGTGGACATGGCAAGTGGTAAGCAAGTGATCATAAAGTGAACTAAGAAAGTGAACATAAATGGCAGAGAAGCATTTACACTTAGAAGAAAAGCATTTGAAATCATGTTGTTCATTTAACATATATCAGAACAAATAAATTACATGGCAAGGCTCATGATAAAGTCAGAAACAAAACTTCACAAACCAAATACATTCATAGCAGGATCAATTCACAAACAGTAGTTACACAAGCATGGTGAGCATAGCATGGAAAGCAAACAGAATAATTTACTCATGTGATTTCAAACAGAAAGCAAACAGCATTTCCATAGCAAGAGTTTCTTGTATTGCAGCATATTTAACAACAGTAACATTTTTAGAAACAGTGAGCACATGATCATGTCAAGCATAGCAGCAAATGTATTCTAACAGTTTGAGAAGCAAAGCATTAGAAACATATAGTATAGCAAACAGAAGCAAAGAAAAGCACACCAAGCATTCTCATGATAAAGCCAAGAAACAATGTTCAACCAAACTTCCCAAATTAAATAGCATGCTCCCAAAATAACTCGTTTAACAATGATAGCACATTTATATATCAAGCATAGCAGAAAGATATTCTCACAGTTAAAGAACAAGGCAATGGAATCATGTAACATAGCAAACAGAAGCCATAAAGTAGACAGCATTCATGGTAAAGCTCATGCAGTAATTTCAAACATTTATCATAGCATGCTTAAGGAAATGCATTTGATATTCAGGAACACAATTGAAAGAAATAAGAAATAAGAAGCAGAATTTATATTGTTTTGAAATTATTTTAAAAAAAAAGCATATAGAAAAGAAATGGAAAATAAAGGTTGAAAAAAACAACAAAATAAAAAAGGATGTGGTGGCCACAGGAAGGGTGGCTTGCGCCACCTTTTCCTTGCAAGAAGGGTGGCTTGCGCCACATCCATGAGGGTGGCTGGCGCCATGATGTAGCATGGCTGGCGCCATGGTTTTCCTTTTTCTTTTTATATTATTTTTGGTGAGTGATCATATATTATATTATTATGTGGTGGTGGGTGGTGACTATTATATTAATAAAACTATGTGGCGGGAGCCACCAAAACAAACGTGGCGAGCGCCACCAAGTTATCCTTCATTTTATTTTCTTTTCATTTTACAGACACGAACAAACCAGATGAACCGAACATGATTAAATCAACACAAAAATGAAAACCAACATGATGATTATTCACAGTAATACAATAATCAAACAGAAAGCATATGATAGCATGATATTCAAACATGAAGCAAAATAACCCTAAAAAAACAGACAGTAGTGGAATGATAACAGCATGGTGCAAATACGTATTACACAATCAACATGCATAAAAAAAATAGAAAGGGATAAGGTGATACCTAGTGGAGCAAGTCCACTGCTTCTTCACAGGCGAGTGTTTCTGGAGATGGTGGATGCTTTCCTTCCTCAACTGCTACAGAACCAAACTCTCAGAACAAAACACGGACTTTGGTGGTTTAAGATAATGGAGGCTTGAGGTGTTTACTAAAAGGGAAAAAGAAGATAAATTCTTGCAAGACTTGACGGTTACTTGCAGAACTTAAAAAAATGGAAAAGTAAAGAGGGTTTTCATGAGTTTCTTGATATTTTTTTGGGTTTTCTCGGAGTGTTGGTTGTGATATTTCTGGGTTACAGAGGAAATGAAAAATAGTGAAGTTCTTGCAAGTTTGGGGTGTCACTTGCAAGATTATGGAAGGGAGAGTTAGAGAGAAATTCTTGGCAATTTATGGTGTGTTTGAACAAAGAGAAGTGGCCTCCTTTTATAGGCAAATCAAATCGGCTAGGGTATTGAAGACACGGGAGATAAATGCTTTATCCATGGGGAAAAAAATTAGGGCTTGCTAGGACCCTTAGGTAAAGAATTAGGGTTTGGCAAGGATATTTCAAACTTGGTCGTTCAAGAGAGAATCTCAGAGAAGCAGGAGGTAGCTTTGGCATCTTTCCTCATTCATGTTTTACTGCATACTTCCTTTTGGTTGTGTCATAGCGTGTGAGCTCAAATGGGCAAGTATCAGAGGACAAGCAAGGTGAAAAGCAACGGTAAAATTGAAACCAATATTCACTCACGGTAGTAAAAAACAAGGAAAGGATAAAAGGAAAAGGAAATGAATTTTAAAAAGAAACTAATACAGTAGAATTAATTGGCATTGGGCTTAAATGAAAGAAAATGAACTCTCTATATTTAAATGACCTTTTTGCAAGAGAAAAAAAAGGCGAGGGTTAAATAAATAAAGTAAGAATAAAACCTAAATTTAAAAGTAAACTTAAATAAAATTCAAATTAAAAGTGAACTAAAATTGATAAAAATTAAACTAGTTAAATTAAAGTAAATTTAATTAAAACTTAACAAATACGTAAACTAAACTATTAACTAACTAATTTAGTTCTAAATGATTCAAGATATCTATATATTTTCTCTTTTTTTTTTTAGGAAACTTCAAAATACTTGTGGAATAATAAAAATCGGCTAAAATGCATTGATGCAAAATTTAACTAAAAAAAGCAAAGATGGCAAATTAAAAGAGACGATATGCAAATGAAACAAAGAATCTGAGGGTAAAATTTGGGGTGAAACAGTAAGGTATTGTTTCTATTCCCAAACAAAGATAATCCCTTGTTAACCCCTTCGAGCCTAGAAGTAGGAGTTTTCTTTCTTTACACGATAAAAACCCGCAATCATAACCTTGGGGCAGGGTAGTTCTCAGTTTAACTGGATTGTGCATTCGAATACGAACGCTTCATATAAGGCGCCAATCAGCTTTCAAATCAAGTGACTTCCTACTTTTGGAGATTTGAACGTATATCTTGAGTTAACTGAGCGTAGGATTGGAATTCATCCTTTGTTTCATAAACCATGAACCATACCACATTACAACCCCTAAAAGACCTAACTGAGGTAAGGTTGTTTTGAAAAGCATACTACAGCAAGGTTGAGTAACCTGACTCCTAATAATCTTTGTTACTCACGTGTGTTGGTCACTTCCTTAATGACTAGACCCACCTTTGTTTTTGACTATTTAATCATTTCAATGTGCGTTTTTTATCAAAGCTTTATTTTCAAACTTTGCATTAAACTTTGCATTAAATTTTGCCAATTTTAATGAACAACACTTGTTTGCAATACCATTCGATATCAAGGAATCCCAACAAACGCGGTCAGTCAAGGAATTGAACTTGACAAAGGAAATTTGACTCAGTCAGGGGCAACCAAGTGTGAGTTGACAAATCAGAGGCAGAATTCTACAAATCCAGAATATTGGGGCAAATATTATTGAGATCATCTTATGACAAGTTTTGACTTCAGTAACCCATCAGCAGGGGCAAATCTGTTCCCCAGTAATTTCTACCACAGTTTGAGTATCTCGAGTGTAACTGAACAAAAACAGCAACGTCAAGATTCAAGTTGGAAGATATTGAATCATCTGGTATTTCATTTCTTCTGTAAAATTCTTTTGATTATTCAAGTTGGAAGATATTGAAGTATCTGGTATTTCAATCCTTCTGTAAAATTCTTTTGATATTTCATCCCCTAACCTGGGGTAGTTATGCCGAGATCTCTCCAAGAGTTTGAAGATATTAAAACACCCTGTATGCCAATTCTTCTATAAAATCCTCTTTTTATCATATAGACCGTCTAGCCTGGGGCAGATAAGATTTGAAGATGATCATTATGCCAGTATCCTTTGCTAGCTCCCCAATAAGATGTTACTTCGGCTAATCTTGATAATTCTCCATGGATTCTTCTCCAACAAAGAAATCAAGCTCATGATGGCAATCCTCATGATGTCATACCTCAGGTGGAATACTTTTTTCACCAGTGAAGTTGTTGATTCTTCTTCACCCCTAGTATTGGTCCAACCTGTTGAGTTTGGCTGGGTATCCTTATCGAGATGTTTATTTCATATCCGGTTCCGCTTCTTGTCTATTTTGTCAGCATAAGCATAAGCATGGCATAAGCACTCATATGCATAGCATCTTAGCTTTTTTGCCTCCCTTTTTGGTGTTTTCCTGTTTTGTTCACTTTGGCGTTTATCTCCCCAAGTGACTGGGTTTGTCTATTAACTCCAATAGAGTTGTCAGCCCTTAGGCATAAAGTGCCCATTCTTTTCTGAATTCCCCACAGAGTTTTATCCTCATGGATGATGGTTGTTTTAGTTATCTTTTCCACATTTGGATAAGATAAATCCCCATTTGAGTTCATTCCTCAATTGGAGTCTTGTTTGACCGTTTCTTTCTAGCTTGTTCCTAGATTGAACTTTGGTCCCCGGCAGGTGTAGTTTTCAAACCCATCTTGAACGTGCATTTATTTTGCACCATTTCTCGCAGAAGCATCTTTTACAGATCCACATTAAAGACAGAATTATTTCTCCCACAGTATCGCGATATCAACATATCTTTGAAGCAGCAATCTCTTGAAGAAGTTTGTTTTTTGGCGATAAGTGGCAGTCTCTATAAGCAGCTTATCTATCTCTGGTACTATTCAGCCTTTTTACAACCGTAATTGGGTATTCCCCAGGAAGTCTTATCTTCAGTTACGCAACCCCGGTACTAACCTATCACATTCTATACCTTTATTGGGGCCCATTTCTTGGTTCAATCTCCAATAAGGTTCTTCTTTTTCCAAAGTGCCAACCGGTCATACTTGAACCTTTTGTTCCATCACTTTGGATGTCTTTTCCCAGTGAAGACCATTTTTCGGTTCAACCTTCATTGCAGATCCTTTCTAGAATGCCATCTAGTGGCGTCTAGCCTTGATGATCAATCATTCTAGATACCTTTATTAGAGCCCATTTCTTGGTTCTATCTCCAATGAGGTTACCTTTCTGGCTCCTACCGATTTTCCTTCATGAAGCAGATTATGTGTTATCTCAACCAACTCTTATATGGATACCAGAGTCTATTCTTGGCTCATTAACCTTGCTCCCATTTAAACCCCAGTTGTTTATCTTCGGTTATCGTGAACCGTTTGCTTATATCAGGTTATCTTGAACCTGCATTGCTCATTTCAGGTGTTTTTATCTGGCGCGCAGAGTTCGTCTCTGTCTTTTTTGGTTTTTCTTGAAGATCCCGTTTGAACTCTTCAGCAAGAGATCCCCAGAAAATCTTTCTTCAGGTGTCTATCTTTTTATTTCAACTGATCTCCAGTGGAAATCATGTCTTCTTTCTGGTTTCTTGCCCAGTAAGATTGTGTTTTTCCCCAGTGTCGTCTGGTCATGTTTGAACCTGTCGTCCATCTCCTTGGATCCTTCCCTAGTGGAGAATTCTCTTTTGTTTCCTATCCCCAGTGTTGCCTCGGAGTCTCCCCAGTGAGTCTCTTTTGTTGGTTAGCCTGCATCCCCAAGGAGTCTCTTCCTTGTGGATACTAACCTTTCTTCTTGCTTCCCCAGTAAAGCTTCCCTCTTGTGTTTGCTTCTTGTATGTCCTTTGGTGTCTCGTTGTGTCTACATCTTTGCATCCTCTTTGGCATCTTATCATCATGTTTGTTGCATTGCATGTTTGCGCATCTAAGGGCAAAATTTTTTGTTATCTGTATTTAAATATCTTTCACCTTTTATCCCATGAGGATCTTCATCTCTCATGTCATCAGGCGAAGATATTTAAATAGGGGCAACTATTGTACTCCAAATTTTGCCATAATTTTCTGCTAGTTGTTGCTTTACTATCTTTCTCTATATTTTAATTTAATAATTATCTTAGTTTTTTTTATTTGTTTTTATTTTAGTTTAATTTCAATATGGCCTATTTTTATTTCATTTATATTTAAGTTGTTTAAATTAATCTTAATTTTATTTAATTTTAATATTTAGTTTTAATTAATTAGATTAATTATTCATTTAGTTTATTTTTCTAACTAGTTTTAATTTAGAATATTAATTAGTTTATTATTGGTATTATCAATCATATTATTAATTCAAATTAAGAGGAGTTCATTTCCATTGCCAATTTATAGAAGGACACCGTGGCACTTATGTTGGTTTGTGATTGGGAGAAACGTTTTTCAAATCAACCAATTAGAACCAAGTTTGTGTGTTGACTTTTCAAACCCATTTCATCAGGCCCACCACGTTACAACAATTATACAAGACAAGTTTACACTCCAAGACATGATTCATGTGCTCCAATTTCTGCTACTATCCAAAAAACGTATGAAATCTATGACAGCCAATTCAAAAAACGCCTCCGTAACCATAATACAACGCCTACAAGCAACAATGACATGAACACGCTGCACCAATACGTCTGCTACACAAACCTGCTCTGCTCAACCGTACGAAGCTTGTCACAACGTTAACCTGCAAGCATGAAAGCGACCATACAACAACGGTCACAATTCAAATAAAAATTCAAGAACAAGTTTTGTTGTTTAGAGGATATATATATGTAAACAAGAGGCGTTCAGGGGGGCGGAGAAACATTCTGAACAGAAAAATAAACCATTAAGCTCACCATCACTTTGAATAAAACAACAAATTTCATCAATTTCCATCTCCCAATTTCCACCACCGTTTTCTGTCGACTTCCATCATCACCACCCTTTTGCTCCACCTCTTACTCACCACCACTGCAACTCACCTGCGCCTCTCCATTCCAACACCGGCGACGAGTTCCCTCCGTCTCAGCTGTCCACCACACGGCTAACCCATAACCCCTCCTTCTAGCACCAACCCAGTCAACTCTTTCCATCCCGTAACCTTCCACCTCCATCAAACATCAACAACAAACCTAAACAGTACACATCATCAACGGCCTAATAATGCCACTCAACTCGCCATCTGCCTTCTCTCTTGCACAAATTTCTCAAACCACAACCCTTCTTTTTCAAACCACAAATCAACTGCCAGACCCAAATCAAAATCCATAAACCAATAACCCAAACCGCCACCCTCAAATAACTCAAATCGTGCACACAAACCCGAGAACCAAAAATTGAACAGGGAATCAAGATGAAGAGGGAGATTTAACAAATTCGAAGAAAAATCTCACAAACCTGAGTAAAACGTCTCCGAGTTTGGACGAGTCGCAAGAGACTGACGAAAAACAGAAAGGGGGAAGATCGCGAGAGAGAAATAAGAATATCAAGTGAGACGGAGAGGGATTGGCGATTGGAACTGTGTGAGGATGGTGATGAGCGTTTGAGTTTTTTAGTGTTCATGAATTGGTGCTTTGACCGCCCTTGTTTCTCATTTGTGTGGCTTTGGTTTAACCGTGATTGAGTGTTGTTGCTGATGATGTTCACCTTCATGTTTATTTTGTTTTTGTTTTTTAATTTCACCTTTGTTTTCTAATGGGTCTTTGAGCCCGTGTTTGGTTTCTCAACAAACACCTCAAATACTTCTGCACCACTTCTTTACTAACTAAGCTTTGATTTGGATCAGTGGCCTTTCAAGCCCATTTCATATCCATACACCCACATATAGTCAGCGCCCCCCTTGTTTTTATTTTCTTTATTTTTCGTTGTATTTCTTAATGGTTTTTTTTGGGCTTTGCTAAGCCCATGTTAGTGCTGACACCATCCTTTATTCAATTTCAAACCCCTTCCTCTTTTATGTTCTTATTTAATTTGCATCATTTTTTAATATTTTTGTTCTTAAACTTTAAATGATTAGTGCTTATTTTGATTTTGATTCTACATTATTTTGGCCAATGATATCATATAAATTTTGACTTTGTTGATTACTTCAAAATCATTAAAAGTCTAGATTTGTAGGAGGCCACTTTCTTTTTCTCCTATTTTGTTCGATGAAAGTTAAAAATCTAAGATTATCGATTTGTCGATTAAATCTTGATTTAAACGAGACCAATTTTATTTTCATTCCGATTCTATTTTGGTCAATGAAAGTCAAATGTCAAGATCATCGATTTACCGATTTAAATCTTGATTAAGACGAGATCAACCTTATCTTTATTTCATAATCTTTATTTAGGCCGATGACGTTACATAAATCATGAGTTATGGATTTATTTCAAATCAATAAAGTCTTGATAAATGTGAGGCCACCTTTTATCCATTTTATGTTGGTCAATGAAAGTCAAAAATATAAGATTATCGATTTCTCGATTAAATCTTGATTTAGACGAGACCGATCTTTGTTTTTCGTTTCGATTCCGCTTTCTTTATTTTGGTCGATGACATAACAAACCTCGTGGTTTGGTTGATTTCATTGAGTTGACAAGACTTTGATCAACACGAGACCACTCTCTCTTTATTTCAATTTTATTCACCTATTTAGTCGATGAAAGTCAAGAATCATTGATTATCGAATTCTCAATTAAATCTTGATTTAGACGAGACTAGTTTTATTTTCGTTCCGATTCTATTTAGCCGATGAAAGTCAAAAATCCAAGATTATCGATTTGTCGATTAAATCTTGATTTAGACGAGTTTGGTTTTATTTTCATTCCGATTTTATTTAGTCTATGAAAGTCAAGAATTATTGATTATCGATTTCTCGATTAAATCATGATTAAGACGAGACTATTTCTATTTTACCTTATTCATGTATTATTGCATCATCCTATTTGCATCTCTAACTTGTTATCCTTTAGTAATTATTATAAATGTTATCTTTCCCCCCATTCCAAAGGAAGGTGATTAACATTGACTCTTAAAGTCATGGCCCCCACCTTAACCTAGTAACCTCATAAGAGCTAAACCTTATTTCTTGGCCTCATCAGAGCCATGGAATCATAACTAGCCTTAGGAGAGAGTTCTTACACTCTTGGTGGTATTCATCCTAATGAATCATCACTTTTCCCTTATTGACTAAAACATAACATAGGTCCATTACAACTAGATTCAGAGAGTTCTTAAACTCTACAATGAGGTTACACTCATTTCCCCTCTGAATATTGACCACGGTCAATCATTCAGTAGAAGTAGAACTACGCATACTCTAATTCTACTCCCGAGGATACGTAGGCGCAAAGTGCGATGCTTTGTCGAGTATACTTAGATACTAACCCCTAGGGTTTCAAACCTTTAGCACAGTACCCTTAGCAAGCGAGTAAGATATAACAAGTAAAACAAGAGGTTCCCGTAGAGTACTACGGATACTTAGGGTGCTAATACCTTCCCTTTGTATAACCAACCCCCGAACCTTAGATCTCCCCCCTTTAGGTTTTTCTAACGATCTTGAACCTTTCCTTTGGATAAATCAAAGTCGGTTGTAAAAGAAACACGATGCAAGTTAATTAATAGCTTGTTATCCGATTTTCACCGCAACAATATTGAAATTCATGAAGTTTTCCTTAATCACCTATAAAAATTAAATTCTATGTGATCAATTATGGCATAAAAATGATCAAGATACATAAAAATTCAGTGATATATTATTTAAATTAATGGAATAACATTTCTCGTATTAATTACATTTCAATTTCAATATGTATATACATCCGGTAAAAAGAACAATTTTTTTTTACGAAAATCAATATAATCCAAACAATTGAATTAACTCATCAAACACATTCACTAATTTTTTTAGTCTCACGGGTAAAATGATTTATATCTTAGAGAATTGAAATTATTTTGACTACTCAATTTATTAATGTTTAATCATGATTGAAAAATCTTCTTTTGTGGTTTTCTAAAGCATAAATTGATACATGCATACAGTATTTGCATAATTAATGGTCTAATAAAAAAAGGATTGAATTGTACTTTGTATAGTTAGTTCAAATACACAAAGTGATGGTAAGTTATTTTACTATATAAGATTTGATCTACATTATTTAATATGTACATTGTGTTTTGATAACAACTATACGGTCAATTCATAAACACAAAGAATGGATGAACTACCAAAATATTATTGAATAAGGATCAACTATTTTAAACGAGTGATCGAACTGCAAAAACCTTTTTTTTGGATATATATAGATTTTGCTTAAATACTAATTGACTAATGCAAAGGCAAATTCAAGGTGCCTACAAATATAAATCATGCTAAGTCCAAAATAATTGTTGAAACATATCATTTTCCAAACCAGTCTATCATCTATTCATCTATATCAGGATTGTGACGGATTGCGACTGCAGGATTGTGATGGCATGATTGACGGATTGTGACAGTTTGTGACGGCAGGATTGAAATGACCACCATAGACTATGATTGATAACCTCTCATTGACTGTGAAATGGTTAAAGCTAAGCCGCGAACAATTACTATGCCAACAACTGTGATTGCCAACCTCTCATTGACAAGAGCAGCCCCACAACCAACCAATATTAGAATATATGTACCCACAAATTCAGCAATAGCCTACACTTGAAAAGTTAAAGTTAGAAAATTCACATTGGTCAAATAGATAAATTATATATATGGTGTACTTCATGATTATCTTCTGCTGTAGATAACTTATATTGCAGGGGAACGTGATCAATAAACAACAGACTAATGCTTCTTTCAACTTGACTCAACTCTTACGAAAAACACTGATAGTAGTAAAAATTAAATTTACGTGAATAGGTAGAATACAACAATGACCAGGCACCAATGGCTACAACCATAGCAACATAAGATAGGTGAAGTTTGCAATCAACACAAAAAGATGCTTAGGCTGACTTGGATTCTCAAGAATTGATTTGCATCCTTCTTATTCTTTTTATGATTTACATTGGAAATGAAAACATTTTAAAACCTCACTAATTACAACATTCATATATTAAAGTCATGACTAAGTAACAGAATAACAAATCAACATTATAAAAAATCATATAGTACGAAGTAAGTATAAAATAAGGGATAGAATTACCAGAGTCAAAAGTGTGAAAACTTGCAATGTGACATATGTTGTTGCCCTATCTTGAACTATTATCTAGAATCAAAGGAGCTCTTTGTTCGTCTTGAACATCAACATTATCTTCTTTCACCAGCGAGCAAGAAGGCATGTTTTCATAACTAAGTATTTTTGGATCATCCCCGGGTTCTGAAAACAGAGTAGGATCTATTTGACTGACGTAGTCCCTCCCCCAAGACTATCAATCCCAGAAATAAGATAACTTTCTATTAATTATAGAAACAAATAATGCAAATAACAAAGGACAAGGCACCACAATAAAACAGCATGTCATGAAAGTTATTAGAATGCATTTTGAAATTCGGTTGCTAAAACTTATTAGTGGTGAATAAACTATTGCATCCCACCAGTTAACCAAGATTTTTTTTTGCGTCATTCCTTCTAATTGTAGCAATATCTTAGGGTCATTGACCAAAAATCAGAATATATCGAAGGAATAAATACAAGCAGTAAAGAACATATACTATTTATGCCAATTCGATTGGTAGATTTATGCCAATTTTGAACCTAAAGATGATGTGCCAAATGATCATGGAAAAGTCATTAGGTTTAAATTTTGGATATTAAACACATAAATATAGAATCAAGAAAAATCAGCAGATAGGCACCTCTCTTTGCAAAGCCTCGTCAAGTTCCTGCTTATCATCTGGTGTAATATCTTTTGCGTACAACTGTGTCAAATAGTCCTTTACTCTGAAAATAAAATAAGAAGGCAACTATCATCATTAGAGATTAAGCCATAGTACAGATATTGTCAAAATGCCAGAAACATAGGATTTTAATGTATAGAAAAGAAAAAACACATCAAAATGTATAACAGCATATCATCCAGTAGCATCCAATCACACTTAGATACACATAATTAATGTATATAACATGCTTGCATTTGTTCAGAGAAGGGTTAACTTAGTCAGAATGCAGTGTGAATGATACCATTTTGTTCTGCATTGTAATCAGTCACTATTACAGGTTATGCTAATTTTCAGTTTGGTTGGGTTAGCTACACACATTTAACATGTATTAAATAATATGCACATTAATAATCTATGTTATTTTGAGAAAAAAAATTAAATAAGGGGTATGTTACTTAAAGTAAAAATTACCCCCTCTAAAGTCCAAACTCATGCATATGACTATCGGTATATCAGTTAATTATTTCTTCCCTAAAAAAATGAACCAATGCACAACTTGAGACAAGCACCAAGTGTTATCTCATGAATGACCAACTAATGTAGTTTTGTACTTTCCATTCAAAACTTATTAATGAAACCACATTATAATATAATGTTGGTTACCATTAATGCCAGCATCACATCTATTCTCTGTATTTGAAGATTTTACTCACCCTTATGCCAGAAGCATACTCTTCAGCATCTCGAAGAAGCTCCACAAGCTGCACAGCAGCATCAAGTGCATCTAGAGCCCACGATGGGGGTGCTTCTAGAAGTCGAAGGAGAAGTCTTTGTGTAGCACTTGGAGTAGCAATTGAATAATATCTGCAAAATTTAGGTATGCATATTTTCTCAGGCAGATGAACACTATGAACAACTAAATAACAACAAATGCATTAAGGTGTAAATGAAAATAACCTATGAAAGAAACGTGCATATGGCTCTAAAACTGGTAATCCAGCAGCAAGATGCTCATCCAGAGCTATGGTTGGACGAGGAATGAGTCATTGCGAGCAACTTCATCATCACAAACACTTAATATAACACCAACACCATTAGCAACAACCCACCTTGGAGTTGAAGGCACAAGTTGAGGATGCTTCCCAGAACCACGAGAAGAAGCTAAGAGAAAAAAAATCACAACAAAAATAAGGAATCAATCTAGTTCTAACAAAACACAACACAACCATATGATTGTTGCAAATTACTATCAAGAAATAGATGTTTTATATCTTCCCCACCACAACCACTCACACAAATTGTTTCCACATAATAATAACATGCCTACCACAACAGTTCTTGATTCCATAATCCTCAATTCCAACTGCATCATATTTAGATTAAATGAAGGAATGAGATTCAAGGAATGAGTCATACTCACATCCAATAACTTGTAATAATCGCTCAACTCATTCACAATGGTTTACCAGTGTGGTGGTGTGTTTTGTCGACCAATTTAGAGTACAACACTGAT
The DNA here is from genome assembly GCA_022829125.1 of Lathyrus tuberosus. NCBI lineage: Eukaryota > Viridiplantae > Streptophyta > Magnoliopsida > Fabales > Fabaceae > Lathyrus > Lathyrus tuberosus. The sequence goes on from JALAZF010000494.1 coordinate 3,567,845, forward strand.
CTGCAGACATTATTCAAGCAGCATCAAATTATAACATGGAGATACTTACCTCTAATTAAAAAAAACATATATTTTGATCAAAATCAAAATATTCAATAAAAATTATAAATACATGAAATGGAACATTTGAAGGATGAGTCAAAATGGCTCAGAAATTACCTTCAAAAATCAATAATCAATCTACTACCATAGAAGAAAATGACAGCCGTGAGACCGGACTTTTTATCATCATTTCCAGTGAAAATTGAAAATGATGAAAAATACTAATGGCTCTAGTTGTTTTGGGGAGACCAAACACAAGAGCAATGGCTATGATGTTAAGCTCCCAGATAAGGCCAGAAAATTAAGCCCAAATAGTTAAACACAGATTCTACCGTAACATTACAACGCTGAATTATATCTCCGGCTGCAGCAACATGGGGAAGGCTTTCATCATTTTCAGCAAAGATATTAACAACCATACGAGTATCATGATGTGTTTCGTTGATCAATCTTAGAGTACAACACTGATCTGCCGACATTATTCAAGCAGCATCAAATTATAACATGATGATACTAATCTCTAAATTATATAAAATATATATATATATATATATATATATATATATATATATATATAACTAAATCAAAGTATTCAATAAAATTCATGAATACATGAAATGGAAAATTTGAAGGATGAGTGAAACTGGCTCAAAAAACACCTTCAGAAATCAATAATCAATCTACTACCATAGAAGAAAATGGCAACCGTAAGACCGGACTTTTTTATCATCATTGCCAGTGAAAATTGAAAATGTTGAAAAATACCAATGCCTCTAGTTGTTTTGGGGAGACCAAACTCAAGAACAATGGTTATGATGTTAACTCTCTGATTGATACAAGAATGAGAATATCGTAATTTGTAATCCTTCTTGTTGCTATTTCTTAGCCTAACTGACATTGTGTGTCTCTCTCTTCCAACCCTCTTAGGGTTAGGGTTTCCAAACTCAAAAACCTGTACTATAATAAGATGTAGCAGGGAAATATAATTACAAAAATGAATGAAAGGTACATAAGTGGATGAAATGTATTCAAACCAAATAGCAGTCATGATTGTCAAGAAAAGAAAGATTACTCTCAAATTCACCTTCTGCAGTGTATTCATTTCTGGTTGATTAGATAAAATAATTAATAATTAAAGAAAATGAATTCAAGTTACATTAAACAACATCAACACTCAATTTAAATTGACCAACCAATTTAAAAACACTCAACATCATTATACATTTTCACATCAAACGTCTTCAAAACAAAAACAACATCATTATATATAATATAAGAGCTCTCATATTCAAAAGGAAATTATAGATTTACACTAAAGAAAATAACAAAGTTTAGTATGATGCAAGACAGGATATTATGATGCAAGGAATGTAGGCCATGATCGCAAACCTGCACATGATCAAGAACTCCATCACCATTAATACCAGCATGTAGGCCACCTTCCGTAAGATGAAACTGAGATAAACAAAACTGTCATTTCACAGGATAAAAAAATTACAGAATAATAATGCGACAACTAAATAAGATTCTTGTTGAAACCTGACTATTTAAATACTACACATCTACAACCACAATAGGTGCAACATTAGGAACCCACCAAACCTTAGTGTAGTTGGTTGTGGTAGGAACAATAGGTACATGCTGCATCCAAAAAAAAACATTATGACAAATAGTGAAAAGTGTTAATGCCAAAAAACATCAACAATGTCACAAAGGTTATTCTTGTAATCCTTGTACAGTTTCACTGTGCAGCGAAAGATTTTTGTCGGTGACGCGACCACCTTATCGCTGAAGTTTGGGTTTTCCTCCTCGAGGAGAAAGGTTGCTACTTTCTGATTTCTTATTTATCCCGTGAAGCTGGAAGGGAAAGGGAAGATATCTAAAACTAACCTTGCACGCGAATGTTTAACTGAACAAACACTTTAAAGAGATTGGGGGGTCCGGGGTCAGGTTATACGATGGGTAGTTGTCAATTATCCATCCTATATGTGGTTATCCACAGGATGTTAGCTTTTAGGTTTTGCTTTGTAATTGATAGTGTTTATCTGATGATGGGTTGGGAAAGTTTCTTAGGAAAGTATGAGAGAGTGAGTGAGTTTTTGTTGATGTTTTTGGTAAGGTACTAGACCTAAGTTTTGATTGATATGAAGGTGTTGGAACTAGGGTTTTTGATTAGTATGCTCGCTAAGATTTCGCAATATTATGCCTACGTATTCCCGTTTAAATGAAATAGGGAAATAAGAGCAATCGTAGTTCCTCCTATTCTAAGGGAGGAAAAAGATGTTTTGGTGTCTTGTTCAAAGCCCAAGATTGAAGCTAAAAGGGTATTTGTGTCTTGTTCAAAGCCCGAGAGAACTTGTCATCTCTAAAGAGGGATTGGACTTCCTCTGAGGGGATTGTTGATTTTTGTGTGCCTTGATCAAAGCCCAAGGTTAATGCTAAAAGGTTAATTGACTCGGCTAGAGGATCACTTTATACCAAGCCTAAGAGGAGGCTGGATAAGACCGACTCAACAAGAGAATGTATATATTGGTGTCTTGTACAAGGCCCAAGATTGAGGCAAAAAAGAGACTGACTCTTTGGGGATATCATTATACAAAACCTAAGAGGAGGCTAAAAATGGTTTTGACTCAGTCGGGGAGGTTTATATGTGTCTTGTACAAAGCCCAAGATTGGAGCTGAAATGAGAAATTTAACTGACTCTGGTGAGGATATTTTGATGTGTCTTGTACAAAGCCCAAGATTGAGGCTACAATGAGTTTGACTCTGCTTGGGGAAAATCATTCCTCAAAGCCTAAAAGAAGACTGGGAGGAAATGACTCGGCTAGGGAAGATATATGTACTAAGCTCAAGAGAGGGAAATTTATGTCTTGTACAAAGCCCAAGATTGAGGCTAAAGGGGTTTGACTCAATAAGAGAGTGTTTTTATCTGTCCTGTATAAAGCCCAGGATTGTGGCTAAACAAGCTGGAGAAATCCTTCTGCACAGCTTGAGAGGAGGCTAACTCCTGCTAGGGGAAATCTTTATACCAAGTTTAGATAAAGATCGATTCAACGAGAGAGTACTGAAAGGTGATTGACTCAACAAGAGAGTCTGAAAGGTGATTGACTCAACAAGAGAGTCTGAAAGGTGATTGACTCAACAAGAGAGTCTAAAAGGTGATTGACTCAACAAGAGAGTCTGAAAGGTAATTGACTCAATAACAAAGTCTGAAAGGTGGTTGACTCAACAAGAGAGTCTTTTATACTCAACAAGAGAGTGATTTGTTGTCTCATATGAAGCCCGAGATTGAGGCTAAAAGGGTATTGACTCAACAAGTGAGTCCTAAAAGGTTAGCTCCTTTGGGGAGAATCATTGTACAAAGCCCAAGAGGAGGCTGATTGTGTTGAGGAAAGATCATTATACAAAGCCTTAGAGGAGGCTAACTTTTGCCGAGATAATTGAGATCACGAGGTCGGTCCAAGTGGGAAGTCAACTCTTGCTGAGGATTACAGAAGAGTTGAGGTATCAAATACCTTGAGGTTCTGATTTGGGATAAGTTGACCCTGGTTGGGGAACTCTCATGAGAGAGACTGGGTTTTTGCTGGAGATTGATCTAGAGTGACCGAGGTTCTTCCTATATTTATAAGGAACTTGAGAATGTCTTTGAGACTCAAGGGGATTAGACTGTCCAAGTCTACTAGTGTGGGAGAATTTTATCTTTTGTATGATGCCTCCTAGAGGAGGCACGGTCATTAAGAGATGAGACCAACCCTAAAATGGCCGGAGTTTTGACTCTGGAAAGACTGTTTTAGCAAAGGATGACTAAGTTCTGTCTTATACCTTTAAGAGGTCGTCTGGGTCCTTGTATTAAGCCCAAGAGAAGGCATACGAACTTCTAAGAAGCCGCAGGGTCCTTGTACAAAGCCCAAGAGGAGGCAGGGATGCTTTTAAGAAGCTTGTGGGTCCCAAACCTAGAGAAGTTCAAGAAATGCAATTCACAGAGAAGAGATCATTTCAGGAAAGTTCGAGGTTCGAAGAAACTCAAGAGATGTTATTCACAGAGAATAGATCAACTCTGGGGAGTAGAATTTCTTTGACAATTTCTAGGGGTGACAGTCTGAGAAAAGGTTCACCGAGAATACTTCCTTTCTCTTTGTTCCATATTGTTTAATCCAAAGAGAAGGGAAGATTGTATCTGGAAATCCTATGGGGGATCTAGTTTTGTTTGTATTTAAGAGTGACCAACATGGCTTTACCTAGTCCTAGACCTAGTTGTCGGGGGAAACTCTAAATAACTATAGTAGTATATATACAGTTGATATATGATAAGTATTTAAAAGAGTATGAAAGAAGACTAACCGTGTGCAGCTTTCCACAATACAGTTATATATATATATATATATATATATGACATGTATTTAAAAGAATGAAAGAAGACTAACCATGCGCCGCTTCCTACAATACAGTTATATATATTAAAGCAGGTAAATGAAAGCGGATAAAACTTAAAGGTGAGCAAGCTTCCATGTTGTATTGTTAGCTGTTCAAAGAAATTAAAGAAAGTCTTGATAACAATACATATATTTGAATCTAAATCAAAAGGGAATTGTTTTGAAAAGATTGTGGGGCTTATACTCAAGGAGAGGCCCAAGGTTAAACAGTGATTGCACCGTTGTTTTGAAAATTGTATCGGGACTTATACAACGAAGGAGGCCCAAAAAAGTTTTATTTACAAGAGGGTTGGGTCTTACAACTCAAGAAGAAGCCCAAAGATTATTTTTGTACAAGTGGTGGGGCTTACAGCTCAATGAGAGGCCTAGATGATTTGTTTGAAAACGGCGATCGTCCCGAGGTTTTTGAAAGCACAATGGGTCTTATACAATGACTGAGGCCCAAATTATTTTTGTTTTCAAAAAGGGGTTGGGTCTTACACTCTATTAGAGGCCCAAAGAGTTTGAAAATGAATAAATACGAGTCTTATAGCTCAAGGAGAAGCCTAGGTAATTTTGTTAAAAAGGCGACGACTGCGTCGAAATTTTGAAAATATACAGATGGACTTATACAATGTGTTAGGCCCAAAATTGTTTATTTACAAAGGGATAAGACTTACACCCTATCAAGAGGCCCAAAGGTTGTTTAAAAAAGAAATGGGACTTACAACACGAGGGTAGGCCCAGATGATCTTTTGTTTTGAAATGGCGATCGCACCGAGATTTTTCTTTTAACGCAGAGGGACTTATACAATATCTGAGGCACAAAAATGGTTTGGTTAAGAGGGGGTTGGGTCTTACACTCAATTAGAGGCCCATAAGTGTTTGAAAAAGATTTGTTGGGGTGAAAATCAAAGAAACCCTAATTTCATTTCTTTTAAAAGTAATCCTTTTAATAAAAATGAATAAAATGACAAAAATACCAAATAAGTCTTAATAAACTACTTGTGATTTTTGGTTATGGTTTAAAAAATTAGGCTTTAATCACAAGATGATTTAGGACTCATTTGATTTTGATTTGCAAGATGAAATGTTCATTTTTAAAAGGTTTAAAAACAATAAAAATGAATTTATTTACAAAAATACCAACTATATTAAATAAATTATATAAATTTGATTTTTTTGTTGAATAAAATATTTCAACATTTTTTTGATTTTTTGCAAAAAGAACTAATAAAAAATAATTAAAATTGAGAGAGTTATTTATTTTCCAAATCATTTAAAAAATAACATGAAAAATAATAAAAAGTGGAAAAAGTGATAAAAGAGAGGATCTGGGGCGAGGGGGATTCGAACCCCAGACCTCTAAGGTGCAGCGTGCGCCCTCTACCACTGGGGTGGTGATACATCCATGTATCAAAACTACCCCATGAATATATGAGGCATGCCTTGTTTTTGGCCTGGCCAAGGCAAGACAAGGCAAGGTTTTGGCCAAAAATGTGAAGCTTGTAACTTTCTCATTTCTCCATGGATTGAGACAAAATTTAGGTCTATCCTACTTAGAATTTCACAAGGAATCCAATGGTGCTGGTGGTTTTTTAGATGAGGCTCCTATTTCAAAACCAGATAGTGTTCTTGAAATAGGCCTATAATTGCATTTTCTATGCTACCTCTTGTTACAGACATGAATTACATGATGAATTGGTTCAAACACAACATATATAATATGTATGAGATGTGCATGATCAGTGGACTTCAAAGCAATGCATATTTCAAAGAGTTCAAGTTGTGATGCTTACCTCTTTAGGAGGTTTTTGGGCTATCTGCCAAGTTTCTTGTGCCAGAAACAATTTGATGCTTTTGACACCCTCAAATGATCCCTTAGAAGCTTTTAGAATGGTTGGAACCAACTGGAATCCTCAGGATCAAGTTTGAGCTCTTTCTTGCAAAAGGGGCAAAAATGACCAATATAGCAACTCTCTCAAATGGTATTCTAGATGTGGGGAACCATTTGGGACAGTTCAAGGATGATATTTGGAGTGTGTTTGAGGTCTTATCTGGTTTTGAAAGTGACTGAATCAAGACATGGCTTGAAAAATACAAAAAAGTCCAATTTTGAGATTTTGAGAGGGGACTTTGTGATTTTGGTGTTACAGGTCACTTATGAGAGTTTGGAGAGCTTAGATATGACATATTAGATGTGTTTGGATCATTATCTGTGATGGAAATGCTATCTAACTCAAAAAATCAGAGTTACCTTGCAAAAGAAGGCATTTTTTCCTAGAGAAAGAGATTTTGAGGAAAGCAAGTGTTGTAGTGATTTGGTGTACTTAAACTTAGCACAAATGAGCTCTATTTATAGTAGAGCAAGTTTATTTTGCAAGCAATAGTGAATTGTGGCTGTAGCAGGCCTTTGGCCAATTGGATCACTTTGGAATCTTAAGTCTCCTCTAGCCATTGACTAGAGGTTAGAGCACAGGCCTATGGTTCTTTGGTTCAGAGGTTATCCTTGCCTCATTCAGTTGGAATAGGCTCAGTTCATGCCACCTTGGTGCATCTATTGAATGCATTGAAACAAAATTGGAGTCTTGGCATCTTTGTAGCCTTTTTAGGTTTGGCATGCTACTTGTAGATTCATGGACTTGTGAGGCTTGGAGATCTGATCATCCCTCTTGGATTTGATCCTCAAATGTGTCCAAAATGATGACAAGGCTTGGATTTTGTCATATTTGATCAAATCGAGCAAAATACATCAAATCTGCCAAATCTGTCTTGGAGGAAATCAGTTCATGAGGCCATGTTTCAAGGGTTGTATCTCCTTGCTCAAATGGAATTTGGAGATGATCTGGTACTTGTTAGAAATCCCTCATGGCATACTTTAACTTTGATGTCCACACCTAGACCTGGTTTGACTTGGATCAAGGTGAAAAATGTCCCTACATTTTTGAAAAAGTAAGGCAAATTTTGACTTAGTGAAAATTTCACTAAGTGTTGGAAAAATGTCATTTTCATGTTTTTAGCCATTTTGATCACTCCATAACTTAAAATCCATGAGGAATTGGAATGAGATGTAGTTGACACTTTTAAAGTATGCCATGAGAGCTACAAATCCATCTTTGGACCATCCAAAATGGTTGTTTGGATCTCAAGTTATGATCCTTAGAAGTTGATACCCTAACCACTTTGTTCCATAACTTAGAAAAATTCTAAGTATGTATGGTTACCCCTTTCACAAGTTATCCCACTTTCTTTGATTAGTCTTGATGAATGATAATTCAAATCACATATTAACATTGTTTTAGGGTTGAGGAACCATAATTATAAAAAATCTCAAAAAGTTAAACTTGACTTTTGTGCACAGTTGACTTTTTATCAAATGAATTCCAAACTGTGTGATCCTTGGTAAAATCAAGTCCTTGACCTAAATCAAACCTAATGGATATGTTCCATAGGTGTTGTAGGGTGTATTGAATCATGTACCAAGGTTTGGGAGCATGTCCTGATCAAAAGTCAAAGGTACAGTTGACTTTTTCCGTGAAACCCTAACTGTGGTCCTGATGAAATTGAAACTTGTAGATCAAGCTTCTTGGATCAATCCATTGTTGTAAATGGATCAATTTGGTTTATTAGAGACCCTCAAATCATGTCTTGAGGTCTTGGCTCATGTTTTGTCCCAAAAGTCAACTTAGGGGTGAATTAGGTCATGAAACCCTAATTCCTGATTTTTTTATGAATGCATCCCCTGAGGTTAAATTGACTTGATGGTTGGGTCCATGAGGTCCCTTAGAGTATTTTGGGTTATGCTTTGAAGTATTGGCTCATGCCTAGAGGAAGATTTTCATCTGGAGGCCCTAGTCGACCAAAACCCTAATTTGGTGACACTTGATCTTGAGGCTTGATCCACTTGGAATACTGCAATCTTGTGCTTGATTCTTGATGTGGGAGTCCTCTTGATCCTTTGTGGGTGTTTGAGAGGTTAGAAAAGTTGAAGATCATGGCATTTCTTGATTGATCCTTTGTCTAAGGCTCTAAGAGGTCTTAAAACCCTAATGCTTGATTGCAGGGAAGGCTCAAACATCTCAGAGGAGATTGATGAGGCATGAAGGTACATCCATATTGTGATTATGATTTGCACAATGATGGGAAATCTTTGTGGTCAAAATTTGGGGTATGACACACTGTTGAAGACAGAACAGAGAAATATTAGAAAAATCAAAACCATAAAATCGAAAACCAGAATAATTGAACAAAGCTGAAGCTATGTTATAAGTTAAAACAGAAAACCAGAAACCCAAAAAACCATAAATCAGAAACTTAGGAAACTATTCTTCCATTGTTTCTTTCCCGATCCATAATTACGAACCGTCAAAAACCACTTCAAACACTCACGACCACTAAAAAATTCCACCATCGTGTAACCATTCCTCCTAAAACCAGAACTCAGAACTAAAACCAGATGTCATAGCACAATGAAATCAAAAACTCCATCCAAACAAAAAAAAATATAACATAATGGTAAAAGCATGAATATGAAAACATGGAGATGCTGAAGGTCGTAGATATGGTGATGCCGATTTAGGGTTTTGGTGGGGGGAAAGAGAGAACAATGAAGGAGAAAGGGAGAGAAGAGAGACAGCAGGTAGACGACAAAGGGAGAGAGAGAGAGAGAGAGAGAGAGAGAGAGAGAGAAACAGAGAGAGCAGTCGGGGAAGAGAAGAAAATGTGAGAGAGAGAGAGAGAGGAGAATTGAAAATAAGCTGCCAAGTGTACAAAAGCGAGCATTTCATTGGTCCATTGTTTATTATTTAGTCAATTACCAATAAGGGCATGCTTTAGTGTAAATTAAAAAACAAAGTAAGGGAAAATTAGGGAGAGACTTGGTATGTTCCATTCTTAGGTAGGAAGTTGATATATATTATGTTATATCCAATGTTTTAAAAACCTGACTAGAGAACGACCCAGTCAAACATCCGGTTTAAGGTTCAATTTGTTCAATCGGTTAAACCTATGGTCGAACCGTTTATTAAAGAAACTAATAATATGAAACTAAATTTCATAGATATGTCACACATAATCATATTTTCATAAGTTAATAAAATAAATATTTAAAAAATCAATTACAAACTTAATATAACAATGTCGATAGTACATATAATAACATAACATAGTTGTACACTTCATTTCAATCTTTATTTAAGAATAATTTGAACAAATTAAAGAATTACAATAAAATAAATTAAACTAAATCAAACTAAAATGAAAATACTAGAACATAATAACTAAAATAACTTTAAAATACTTAAGAATACCAAAATTAAATATGATAGAATACCAAAAATAAAATATACTTAATTAAACAACAAAAAACAATTTCGAGTTGAACTACAACAAATAAATCATAGTTGACAACAGAAAACAATATTGACTTGAACGACAATCAATATTGAGTTGGACAACGTGATTATGTTTGAAAGACACGACGTGATGATGAAATATGGTTGAAAGAAAAACTATAACGGAGTGACAAAACTTAGAAGTTTGTATGGTTGTAAAGATAGTACAATTTTTTTTTGTGATTGGAGAGTGTATGTTAAGTTTTGATATTAAACTTTTTTTTCTAAAAAAATAAAACAATAACCAATTTGATGAATTTTTTTGAATTGGGTGGCTTTACAAAATCGGCTCCCGTTCTTTGGTTCAAATGGTTTTGGACGGTTGTATCTGATTTTTCCGGTTTTACTCCAGTTTTGATCCACTAGCAGTTTTAAAACGTTGATCCAATCAGATTCATCTCCGGTTCTCGGACCAACCGGTTGAACCGGCCGATTCAGTCTGATTTTTAAAACATTGGTTATATCATATTTTATCTTTATCTTTTAGTCTGATTTCTTTTGAGATGTTATCTTTTTAAAATTATACTATTTTTTAATATAAAATTAATGAAGCATGGCAAAAAAAAATAGCATATGGTTGAAATATATTTGTTTTTGCAATAAATATGCATTTTTAAAATATAGTAACAATTATTTAAAAGGTATTTTAAATTTTTTATTTTAATAATTTATAGGTATTTTCTATTTATTTAGTATGGTCTTATTTTTTTATATTTAATTAGTATATAAGACAAGTAAGATTAAAATTTTAAATTCAAGATATGATAGCCAAGATACTTTAATGAAAAAATTTATAAATGCAAAAAATAAAAACATAATTAAAAATATTAAATTTAATTACTAAAAATTATCAAGTTAAGTTATTTTTAATGACAAAATAATATTAATAAAGTCCAAACAAAATGCATAATATAATCAAATGGTCAAGGAGTATCAAAAGCTACAAAGGGAAAAAATATGGGAATACAATACTACAAATAATACATTTTATAACAAATGTTTCACCTCATCCAATGCAAATATGAGATTTATTCTTTGGACACGCAACATTTTAAAATTTAAAAAAAATAAATTTAATTTGTTTCCCCAGTTGGGACATCAAACCGAGAGGAAATGTGGCTCAATGTCCAAGCTTTAAGTCCACCTTTGAGATTATGCTATCCCAAATAAGATCATTCACATCTCTATATCGATAGTAAGAGACTGCCATTGGGGTATTTTCTTCATTGAGTCCTTTTGAGTGTCATGGAGAGTTCAACTTCTGAATTTTCATTTTATGTTCTAGTTGATTTTTGACTCCTTCTTGTGAGTATTATATGACTTATTTTTTCATTTTAATTTCTTTTTTTTCTCAAATCAGATTATTTTTCAACTTGTCTAACTTCTCAAACATCCACAAAGGATCAAGAGGTACCCCATACCAAGAATCCGGAAAAAGGTTGCAGCATTCTGAGTGGATTAAGCCTCCAGATCGCCAGTGTCACCAAATTAGGGTTTTGGTCGACCAGGGCCTCCAGATGAAATTTTTCTCTTGGCATGAGTCAATGCTTCAAAGCATAACAGATGTTTTGATATGGACAACTACGTCTAGAACTAGGTAAAGCATGTTGGTCACTCTCGAATACAGACAAAACTAGATCCCCATAGGATTTCCAGATACAGACTTCCCTTCTCTTGGGATTAATCAATATGGAACAAAGAGAAAGGCAATATTCTCGGTGAACCTTTTCTCAGACTGTCACCCTTAGAAATTGTCAAAGAAACTCTACTCCCCAGAGTTGATATATTCTCCATGAATAGTATCTCTTGAGTTTCTTCCAAATTCTCGAACTTTGCTGGAATGATCTCTTCTATGTGAATTGCATTTCTTGAACTTCTCTTGGTTTAGGGACCCACGGGCTTCCTAAAAGCATCCCCGCCTCCTCTTAGGCATTGTACAAGGACCCTTTGACTTCTTAAAAGCTCTCATACCTTCTCTTGGGCTTAATACAAGGACCCTTAACGACCTCTTAAAGGTATAAGATAGAACTTAGTCTTCCTTTGCTAGAGCAGTCTTTCCAGTGTCAAACCTATGGCCACCTTAGGGTTGATCCTCATCCCTTAAGGCCCTTGCCCTCTTTTGGGCATCCTACAAAAGATAAAACTCTACCAGTAGACTTGGACAGTCTAATTCCCTTTGAGACTCAAAGACATTCTCAAGTCCCTTTCAAACATATGAGAAACCCCAGATTCTGGATTAATCTCCAGCCGGGTAAGAACTTTGGGGGTTCTAAAACCCCGTCCTTCTCCCAAAATTCCCCGACCCGGGTCAGATAACTCTATCTCAAACCAAAGTCTTAAGGTTTCTGATCTATCAATTCCTTTTGCATTCCCCTGCAAGGATTAATTCCCTTCTTGGACCTGCCCCGGGATCTCAAGAATCCCCAGCAGAAGTATAGCTTCCTCATAGACTTTGTATAATGATCCTTCCTCAGCCAAAGGCAGCCTCCTCTTGGGCTTTGTACAATGATTTCCCCTAGAGGATTTAACCTTTTCAGGCTATCTTGTTGAGTCCATCCCTTTTCAAGACTCTCTTGTTGAGTCACTTTCCTTTTTAGCCTATATCTCGGGCTTCGTACGAGACAACAAATCACTCTCTTGTTGAGTATAAAAGACTCTCTTGTTGAGTTAACCTTTTTAGCCTCTGTCTTGGGCTTCGTACAAGACAGATAAAAGTACTCTCTTGTTGAGTCAGACCTTTTTAGCCTCCGTCTTGGGCTTCGTACAAGACATATAAACGCACTCTCTTGTTGAGTCAGTCACTTATTAGTACTCTCTTGTTGAGTCAACCCTTTTAGCCTCTATCTCGGGCTTCATACGAGACAAATAATAAAAACCCTCTTGTTGGGTCAATAACCCCCTCTTAGGCTTTGTATAGAGAAACCCCCGGTTGAGTCAATCAACCTTTTAGCATCAAACTTGTGCTTTAATCAAGGCATGCAGTTCCTCTTTAGAGATGACAAATTCTCTCTCAGTCGAACCCTTCAGCTTCATATCTTGGGCTTTGAACAAGATACAAATCACTTTAAGCTTCAATCTTGGGCTTTGAATAAGACACAAAAAACCCTTCAGCTTCATATCTTGGAATTTGAACAAGATACAAGTACTCCATTTAGCCTCTATCTTGGGCTTTGAACGAGACACCAAAACATCTTTTTCCTCCCTTAAAATAGGAGGGAACTACGATCGCTCTGATTTCCCTGTTTCGTCAAACGGGAATACGTAGGCATAAGATTGCGAAATCTTAGCAAGCATACTAATAAAAAAACTCAAAATCCAGTACCTTCGTCAATCAACCTAAAGCATTAGATCTAACACCTTACCAAAAGCCTCGCAAATAGTCCAAACCCGGTATACTTAAGAAAAATAACCTAAGACAAGATCCCCCTTTTGATAGCATCTGTAAACCAATAGTCATCTGATTAAATTCAGTATGCAAGCAGGATTAATTGGTGACATCTATTTCCCTTCCTTAATCAGCTTCACAGGATAAAAAATGAATCGAACTGTAGTACCAAAGTGATAGTAATTCGAAACCACAAAAATCGCGCTACACCAACAACCGCCCTAAACATAGAATAAACAAAGATTATAGAAATCAACTTACTATCTCTGAACAGGGTATGGAGTGTTTGGGCCGATGGTTATGATGTGTGGTGATAACAATAAAATGGATAATAGACTCAAAATGAGTTAACAAAGGATAAATATAATTAAACAGAATGACTAAAAGGCTTAAGGCTAAAATAAAAAAAATAAAAACTGTGCCTCAGTGTGTGTAAATAATTCAAATGAAATCAAATAGGATTATACGCAAGTTTTGAATAATAAATACATACCAGAATTCTCTCTCATAGTGAAATTATGTGTTTGGATTTATCTGTCCTCACAATGTTTGTTAGAGATGACAACCTACATAGTATATGTAACACCTTGATTTTTCCATTTATTATTTAATTAAGTTAATTTGTGTATTTGAGTAGTTTAGCGTGTTTGTATGATTTTACATATTGATTTAAATTGAATATTTTCTTTATGGGTGTGTTTGTCATACCCCAAATTTTGACCATCAGGATTTCCCATTATTGTGAAGATGATTACCACAATATGGATGTACCATCATGCCTCATCAATCTCCTCAAAGATGGTTGAGCATTCACCATAATCAAGAATTAGGGTTTTGAGCCCTCTCAGAGCACTTAGACAAATGATCAATCAAGAAATGACATGATCTTCAACTTGTCTAATATCTCAAACACCCATAAGAGATCAAGAGGACTCCCACATCAAGAATCAAGCACAAGGTTGCAACATTCCAAGTGGATCAAGCCTCAAGATCGCTAGTGTCACCAAATTAGGGTTTTGGTTGACCAAGGCCTCCAGATGAAAATTTTCATCTGGGCATGAGCCAATACTTCAAAACATGATCCAAGATCCTCGAAGGGACCTCATGAACCCATTAATCAAGTCAATTTAGCCTCAGGGGATGCATTCATCAAAAAATCAGGAATTAAGGTTTCTTGACCTAATTCACGCCTAAGTTGACTTTTGAGGCAATACATGAGCCAAGACCTCAAGACATGATTTGAGGGCCTAAAATACACTACATTGATCCATTTGCAACAATGGATTGATCCAAGAAGCTTGATTCACAGGTTTCAATTTCATCTAGGCCACAATTAGGGTTTTGAAGGAAAAATCAATTGTATCTTTGACTTTTGACCAAGACATGCTCCCAAACCTTGGGACATGATTCAATACACCATATAACACCTATGGAATCCATCCATTAGGTTTGAATTAGGTCAATAACTTTATTGCACAAAGGATAGCACAGTTTGGATTTCATCTGACAAAAAGTCACCTGTGCACAAAATCAAGTTTGACTTTTTGGAATGTTTCACAAATATGGTTCCCCTAAGTCAAAAATAATGTTAATGTATGGTATTGATCATCATTCATTAAGAAAAATCAAGAAAAGTGATGTTTCTTGCAAAAGGGGCAACCATGAGATACCAAAATTTTTCTAAGTTATGGAACAAAAGTGATTTTGTACCAACTTTGCAAGGTCATAACTCCTAAACCACAAGGTATTTTTCTCCTATTCAAAGCTTAAATGAAAGTCCATCTGACATACTTTAAAAGTCTCAACTACAAGAGGTTCCAAATCCTCATGGATTTTGAGTTATGGATTAATCAAAATCACAAAAAACATGAAAATGACCACTTTTCCAACACTTGGTAAAATGTAGGGACATTTTTCACCTTGATCCAAGTTAAACCAGGTCCATTGGTGAACATCAAAGTTGAAGTATGCCATGAGGGCTTTCCAACAAGTGCCAGATCATCTCCAAATTCAATTTGAGTAGGGAGATACAACCCTTGGAACATGGCATCATGGACTGACTTTTTACAAGGAAGATTTGTGCATTTTGCTCGAGTTAGCTAATTTGGACAATTCCAAGCCTTGTCATCCATTTGGACACATCATAGGATAACATCCAAGAGAAAAGATCTGATCCACAAGCCTCCCAAGTCAAAGGAACTACATGTAGCCATAAGTGCCCTAAAAAGACTAAAAAGCTCAAAGACTCCAATTTTGTTTCCAAGCATTCAATGGATGCATCAAGGTGGCATGGACTGAGACATTTCTAACTAAATGAGTCAAGATTCAGCTCTGAATCAAAGAACCATAGGCATGTGCCCTAACCTCAAGTCAATTGCTAGAGGAGACTAAAGATTCCTTTTGCTACAATTGGCCAAGGGATTGTCCAAGTTTTCATTCACTATTGCTTGCAAAACAAACTTACTCTACTACAAATAGAGCTTATTTGTGGTTAGTTTGACTACCCCAAAGCACTGCAACACTTGCTTTCCTCAAAATCTCTCTCATTAGGCCAAAATGCCTTCTTTTGCAAGTCATCTCTGAGTTTTTGAGTTAGAGAGCAATTTCACCACAGTTCATTATCCAAACACATTCAATGTATCATATATAAGTTGTTCAAACACTCACCCTTGATCTGAAACACCAAAATCAGAAAGCCAACCTCCAAAACCTCAAATTTTGACTTTTCTGCATTTTTTAAGCCATGTCTTGATTCAGTCACTTCAAAAACCAAACAAGGCCTCATACACACTCCAAATATCATCCTCAAACTGTCCCAATTGGTTTCCGTCGTCTGGAACACCATTTGAGAGGGTTACCATTTTGTTCACTTTTGCCACTTTTGCAAGAAAGAGCCAATACTTGTTGAAGCATGATTTTTGTGGTCTTGAAGCACTATTGCTCGGGTACTACAGTTCGATTCATTTTTTATCCTATTAAGCTAATTGATTAAGGGAAATAGATGTCTCCAATTAACCCTGCTTGCATACTGAGGTTAAACATTCAAAACTGTTGGTTTACAGATGCAATGTGGACGTGGGCCCCTCTTTGGTTATTTTACCTAAGAACACAGTATCTGGACTATTGGTGAGGTTTTTGGTAATGTGTTTAGATTTGATGCTTTTGGGTTAAATGATGGAGGTACTCGATTTTGAGTTTTAGATTAGTATGCTCGCTAATATTTTCCAATCTTATGCCTATGAATTCCAGTTTACCGAAACAGGGAAATCAGAGCGATCGTAGTTCCCTCCCTATTCTAGGGGTAAAAAGGTGTTTTGGTGTCTCGTTCGAAGCCCGAGACAGAGGATAAATATGATTTGTATCTTGTTCAAAGCCCAAGATGTGAAGCTAAAAGGGTTCTGGATGAGAGAGAATTTGTCATCTCTAAAGAGTAGTTGTTGATGTTTGTATGCTATGAGCAAGGCACAGATTGTGCTAAAGGTTGATTAACTCAACCGAGATTTCCTTATATAAAGCCTAAGAGGAGGCGATTGACCTAACAAGAGGGTGTTTTTTATTTGTCTCGTACAAATCCCGAGATAGAGGCTAAAAGGGTTGACTCAACAAGAGAGTCAAGTGAATGACTCAACAAGAGAGTGATTTTATCTATCTTGTATGAAGCCCAAGACGGAGGCTAAAATGGGAATGACTCAATAAGAGAGTACTTTTATCTGTCTTATACGAAGCCTAAGACGGAGGCTAAAGAAGTTTGACTCAACAAGAGAGTCTTTTATACTCAACAAGAGAGTGGTTTAGTATCTCGTACGAAGCCCGAGATGGAGGCTAGAAGGTTTGACTCAACAAGAGAATCTTTTATACTCAACAAGAGAGTGATTTAGTATCTCGTATGAAGCCTGAGATGCAGGCTAAAAGGTTTTGATTCAACAAGAGAATCTTTTATACTCAACAAGAGAGTCTGAAAAGGTTAGCTCCGCTAGGGGAGAGTCATTTGTACAAAGCCCAAGAGGTGGCTACCTTACCGTTGTGGATTCTAGAGATCCTGAAGCGGGTCCAAGTGTGGGGAACTCTCATGAGAGAGACCGGGTTTCTGCCTATGTTTGAAGGGAACTTGAGAATCTCTTTGAGACTCAAGGGTCTTAGACTGTCCAAGTCTAGAGTTTTATCTTTTGTACAATGCCCAAGATGAGGCACGGGAATTAAGGGATGAGTATCAACCCTATAACGACCGGAGTTTTTGACGCTGGAAAGACTGCTCTAGCAAAGGATAACTAAGTTTTGTCTTATACGTTTAAGAGGTCGTTAGGGTCCTTGTATTAAGCCCAAAAGAAGGCATGAGAACTTCTAAGAAGCCGAAGGGTCCTTGTACAATGCCCAAGCGGAGGCGGGGATGCTTTCAGGAAGCCTGTGGGTCCCCAAACCAAGAGAATTTCAAGACATGTTATTCACAGATAAAAGATCAAGCTAGGAAAGTTTAAGGATTTGGAAGAAACTCAAGAGATTCTATTCACGGAGAATTGATCAACTCTGGGGAGTAGAGTTTCTTTGATAGTTTCTAAGAGTGACAGTTTGAGAAAGGGTTCACCGAGAATGCTGCCTTTCACGTTTCCATATTATTTTAACTCCAAGAGGAGGGAAGACTGTGTCTGGTAATCCTATGTGGGATTTACTTTTGTTTGTATTTAAGAGTGACCAATGAGGCTTTACCTAGTGCTAGACATAGTTGCTGGAGAAAACTCTAAATAACTATACTAGTATTACGCAATTGATATTTGACAAGTATATAAAAGGATATGAAAGAATACTTACAGTGAAGCAGCCCCACAATACAGTTATATACATATGAAAGTGATAAATGAAAGCGGATAAACACTTACCCGTTGTAGAGCTTCCATGTTGTTTTGTTAGTTGTTCAACAAAGAAAATTTTGATAACAATATTATATTCAAAATCAAAGGAGAAAATTATACAGAGGGGCTTATATAATATGTGAGGCCCACAAAGTTTTTATGTACAAGGGGGTTGGGTCTTACACTTTATTAGAGGCCCAAATAAAAGACATGGGGCTTATAACACGAGGGTAGGCCCATTTGGTTTTGTTAAAAAGGCGACGATCGCGTTGTTGTTTTTGAAAATAGAGTGGGACTTATACAGTGACTAAGGCCTAAAAGGTGGTGTATTTACAATGGGGATGGGTCTTACACTCTAATAGAGGCCCAAAATGTTTGGGTACAAATGATGGGGCTTACAACTCAAGGATAGGCC
Source organism: Lathyrus tuberosus (assembly GCA_022829125.1). Lineage (NCBI taxonomy): Eukaryota > Viridiplantae > Streptophyta > Magnoliopsida > Fabales > Fabaceae > Lathyrus > Lathyrus tuberosus. The sequence goes on from JALAZF010000494.1 coordinate 3,586,339, forward strand.
CGGGGTTATTTATTTGAAAACAGCGATCGCGCCGTGGTTTTTTAAAGCACAGTGGGTCTTATGCAATATCTGAGGCCCAAATATTTTGGTTTCAAAAATGGGTTGGGTCTTACACTCTATTAGAGGCCCAAAAGATTTAAAGAAAAGGGATAGGGCTTATAACATGAGGGTAGGCCCAGGGTTTTGATTTTGAATTGGCAATCACGCCGAGATCTTTCTTTTAACGCAGAGGGACTTATACAATATCTGAGGCCCAAAATTATTTTGGTTAAAAGTGGATTGGGTCTTACACTCTAATAGAGGCCCAAAATGTTTGAAAAAATTTGATGAGGGTTGAATTAATCAAAACCCTAATTTGTTTTCCAAAATATATTTTAATTGAATAAAAATTCAATTAAAATGATCAAAATTGTTAAACATGTGTGAAAATAAATTGTGATATTGGATTAATGTTTCAAAAATCATGTTTATATCCACAAAATGATTGGAAATCAATTAAGTTTGGAAAATCTAGGGAGAAAAATATTTCAAATGTAAAAAACAAATAAAACATTAATTCTTTGCAAAAATATCAAATATATGAAATAAATAATATTTTTGGGATTTTTTGGAAAATAAAATATTTTAACATTTTTGTGAATTATTAGAAAAAGAATCAACTCAAAATCATTAAAACTCAGAGAGAAATTAATTTTTGAATCAATTAAATAAAAATCACAAAATTCAAATATTTGAATTTTCAAAAAGGGCGCCAAGAACATGGCAAGAACACGCGCCACCCTCAGTTTCTGCAGATTTGCATTTTCTATCCAATCTCACTGAATACTTGATTATATCATGCAATCTACATACCAATTTGCTCGTTTTCACCTCACGATCATGTATATGGTCTTTAATTTCATTTCTTTTAAGCATGGACTAAGAAATCAAAGAGAAGCCTCAAGAACCCTAAAATTTGCATGAAGGCTCCGAAATTTCATACACGATTCAAACAAAGCAATTGATTGAGGGAAAACACTCTATGCCTGATTATGAACATATGCCCAAATTATTGTGCAGCAAAAAATGCATGGATCATAGAGTTAGAAGAGCTCATGCTTACCTCTTGCAGCTGGTGATCGTGTTTTGTGTTGGAGGTGTTACAGCTAGGTTCCAATGATGTAGATAGGTTCCCTAGGTGCCAAGTGATGTGTTTGAATGCTTTGAATAGTTTGAATCAAGCTGTAACTGAGTATGGTATCTCAACTGCAACTTAGTTAAAACCTTGAGCAGTTGGCTGGTGATTCTGAGAAATCAGTGTTCCAGATGTTGTTTAAGTGTTTGGATCACTTCTATATGATGTTTATGAGGTGTGTGTGTGTGATTGGTTTGGTTGGAATATCTCTCAAACTCAAAACCCGATAGTAACTTACTTTGGAAGGCAAATTTGGAGTGAAAGAAGAAAATTTGAGGAAAGCATATGTTTAATGGCTTTGGTGTACTCAAACTGAGCACAAATGAGCTCTATTTATAGTAGAGCAAGTTTGTTTTGCAAGCAATACTGAATGGAAACTGCAGCAGAGGTTTGGCCAATGCTGATCAATAGGAATCCAAGTCTCCTCTAGCCATTGACTCGAGGTTAGGGCACAGGCTGCTGGTTCCCTTGGTCTTGGATATGTCTTGACTGAATTCAGTTGGAAATGGTTCAGTCCATGCCACCTTGGTGTATGCATTGAATGCTCCAAAACAAAATTGGAGTCTTGTCCCCTCTTTAGGGATTTCTAGGTTTGGCATGCTACTTTTGGTTCCAAAGACTTGGGAGGCTTATGGATCAGTGTTTGTCCCTCCTTGGTCTCCCCCTGAGGTGTTCAGATGGATAAGCATGTTTTTCATTTGCCCAAATTTGGCTAATCGAGAAAAATGAACAAATATGCTTTGCCATGACAGTTTGCAACAAGGCATATTGCCATTGTCATATCTCATGGCTCAAGTGGAATTCCATGGGGTTCTTAGCCATTTTGGAAAGCTCTTATATGATACAACATATCTATGATCATAGTTTGTTTTGATACCTTTTGGATCTGAGTGAAAAATGCCCCTACATTTGGGAAAAAAGCAAGGCAGGTTCTGACTTAGTGAAAATTTCACTAAGTGTTGGAAAAAAGTGACATTTTCACTTTTTGTGATTTTGGCCATTCCATAACTTGAAATCCATGGAGAATTGGAATGAGGTGTAGTTGACACTTTTAAAGTATGCCATGATAGCTACAAATCCATCTTTGGATCAGCCCAAATGGTTGCTTGGATCTCAAGTTATGATCCTTGGAAGTTGGTACCCTAGCCACTTTATTTCATAATTCTAAGTTTTTATGGTTACCCCTTTTACAAGTTATCCCACTTTCTTTGGTTTTTCCTGATGAATGTTGATTCAAATCACACATTAACATCATTTTAGGGTTAGGGAACCATAATTGATCAAAAAATCAAAAAGTCAAACTTTGACTTTTGGGCACAGTTGACTTTTTATCAGATGAACGCCAAACTGTGCGATCCTCTATGAAATCAAGTCCTTGACCTAAATCAAACTTAATGGATTGATTTCATAGGTGTTATAGGGTGTATTGAATCATGTCCCAAGGTTTGGGAGCATGTCCTGGTCAAAAGTCAAAGATACAGTTGACTTTTTCTGCGAAACCCTAACTGTGGTTCTGATGACTTGAAACTTGGGAATCATGCTTCTTGGATCAATCCATTGTTGCAAATGGATCAATGTAGTGTGTTGGAGACCCTCAAATTATGTCTTGAGGTATTGGCTCCTGTTTTGTCCCAAAAGTCAACTTAGGGGTGAATTAGGTCAAGAAACCCTAATTCCTGATTTTTAGTGAATGCATCCTCGGAGGTTAAATTGACTTGATGATTGGGTCCATGAGGTTCCATGGAGTATTTTAGGATATGATTTGAAGCATTGGCTCATGCCTAGAGGAAAATTTCCATCTGGAGGCCCAGGTCGACCAAAACCCTCATTTGGTGACACTATCAATCTTAAGGCTTGATCCACTTGGAAGGGAGCAGCCTTGTGCTTAATCCTTGAAGTGAGAGTCCTCTTGATCCTTTATGGGTGTTGGAGGGTTTGGACAAGTTGAAGATCATGTCATTCCTTGATTGATCCTTTGTCTAAAGCTCAAAGAGGGCTTGAAACCCTAATTCCTGTTTGTAGTGAATGCTCACCCATCTTTGGGGAGACTTATGAGGCATGAAGGTTCCTCTATATTATGATGATGATTTGTACAATGATGGGAAATCTTAGTGGTCAAAATTTGGGGTATGACACTTGTTCCTGAGGATTCCAGCTGGTTTTGATCATCCTAAAAGCTTCTAAGGGATCAATCAAGAGTGTTCAAAGCATTGAATTACTTCTGGCACAAGGAACTTGGCAGATAGCACAAGAAGCTTTAAGAGGTAAGTGCATCACAACTTGAACTCTCTAAATCATGCATTGCTTTAAGGTCCATTGATCATGGACATCTCATACATATTATATATGTTGTGTTTGAACCAATTTTCCATGTTATTGCTGCCTGTATTATGAGATTGCATAGAACATGCAAATCTAGGCCTATTTTGAAATCACTATCAGAATTTAAAATAGGGACATTTTCAAAAAAAATCCAAAAGCACCATTGGATTCCTCATGAAATTCTAGGCAGGATACACCTAAATTTTGTCCCAATCCATGGAGAAATGAGGAAGTTAGAGCCTTCATGCAAGAGGCCTAAAATCAAGCCTTGCCTTGGGCAAGGGCCAGGCCATGGCGCCTTGGCCATGCCTAAAAACAAGGCATCCCATATATATTCATGGGGTGGTTTTGATATACGGATATATCACCACCCCAGTGGTAGCGCGCATGTCTGTTTGGATGGAAGGTCGTGGGTTCAACACTCACCCAAACCATTTTGCCATTTCCATATTTTTTTTCCTATTTTTCACATTTTTTATGGTTTTTATTAATTAATTCCAAAACAAATTTCTCTCTCAATTTTAATTATTTTTTATTGGTTCTTTTTTTTGAAATTTCTCACAAATGTTAAAATATTTTATTACACAAAAAATTCACAAAAATATTATTTATTTTATATATTTGGTATTTTTGTAAAGAATTATGTTTTTATTTGTTTTTAGGCATTTAAAAACATTTCTTTCTCTTGATTTTGCAAATCCAAATGATTTTCAAATCATTCTATGAATGAAACATGATTTTTCAAACATTAATCCTAGATCACAACTTGTTTTTCACACATGTTTGATAATTTTGATCATTTTAATTGAATTTTTATTCAATTAAAATACATTTTAAAATCAAATTAGGGTTTTGATTATTTTCACCTCCACAAATATTTTTCAAGACACTTTGGGCCTCTAATAGAGTGTAAGACCCAACCTCCTTTGTACATAAATAACTTTTGGTCTCAGTTATTGTATAAGTCTCAATACAGTTTTAAAAAACAGACGGTGCGATCATTTTCTCTCCTTTGGGCCTCTCCTTGAGTTGTTAGCCCCATCACTTGTACAAAAATAAACCTTTGGGCCTCTTGATAGAGTGTAAGTCTCATCCCTTTGTAAATAGAACCTTTTTGGGCCTCAGTCCTTGTATAAGTCTCGATACAATTTTCATATCTATGGTACGATTACTATTTTTTATCTGGGTCTCTCCTTGAGTATAAGCTCCAATCTTTTCAAAACAACTTTCCCTTTTGATTTAGGTTCAAATTCATAGTTGTTATCAAAACTTCCTTTAATTTCTTGAACAACTAACCATACAGCTGTTACAATGGAAGCTTGCTCGCCTATAAGTTTTAGGCTAAAATACAGTTTTGGTCCCCCTGTTTTTCAAAATTCAAAGTTTTGGTCCCTCTGTTTTTTTTTTTAACAGTTTTGGTCCCCCACCCCAATTTTGGCCCAAAAAAAGTGATGAACAGTAACTTGTCCGTACATGTCCGTACATGAACAGTACGCGTCCGTACATGAACAGTGAGGGGTGGGGGACCAAAACTGTTAAAAAAAAAAACAGGGGGACCAAAACTGTGAATTTTGAAAAACAGGGGGACCAAAACTGTATTTTAGCCTAAGTTTTAAACAACTTTCTTTTACATACTTGCACAATATATATATATTTGTTTGTGCTGGAAGCTTGCTCACCTGTAAGTCCTCCTACCCGATTTTACATACTTGTCTATATATCTCAACTATATATATATATATATATATATATATGCTTAGAGTTTTCCCCGACAATTAGGTCTAGGATTAGATCGAGCCAGTGGTCACTCTTTCAACACAGTCAAAACTAGTTCCCCATAGGAATTCCAGATGTAGTCTTGCCTCCTCTTGGGCTTATACAATATGGAACAAAGAGAAAGGCATTATTCCCAATGAAACTTTTCTCAGACTGTCACTATTAGAAAATTGTCAAAGTGATTCATTTCCGTCAGAGAGGATTAATTCCCGGTGAAACCTCTCTTGAATTTCTTCAAACCCTAGGACTGTTCACTAAAGAAAAGATTATTCCCGGTGAAACTTTTCTTGAACTTTTCTTAGGTTTGGACCCACAGGCTTCCTAAAAGCATCCCCGCCTCCTCTTGGGCTTTGTACAAGGACCCTCTGGTTTCTTAGAAGTTCTCATGCCTTCTCTTGGGCTTAGTTCAAGGACCAAAGACCTCCTACAGGTATAGGACAGAACTTAGTCATCCTTTGTTGGAGCAGTCTTTTCAAAGAGTCAAAACATCATATCAATTAAGGGTTGATTTTCATCCCCTAAAACATCTTACAAAGATAAACTCTTTCATACCAGTAGACTTAGACAGTTTAATCTCCTTTTGAATCTCAAATACATTCTCAAGTTTCCTAAAAACACAGGATAAACCCGGGTTATTTAATCAATCTCGAGTATAGTTAAAACCCCCTTAGGTTCTAAAACTCAATCTTTCTTCCAAATTTCCCCGGCTAGTGTAACACCCCAATTCCCATCGTGAATAAATAATACATAATTAAATCAGACTAAGTAAAAATTTATTTTTCCAACAGAAACAAGGATGCCACAATTAAAGAAAGAAAACACAATCCCTGCTCATAAATTTTTGATACATAACCCAAAATGGGATAACCTCAAGGGAAACCTTTTTCCATATAAAAGGAAAGATCAATTATGGAATAAAGCGGAAAGATCCATAACTGCCTTGTTTTACAAAATAAATCGTTTTATAACATCAAGATATTCATACAAAGTTAATAAAAAATATATCCGACAAATGTATACATATATAACAAAAGCGGTCCCCGACTCCCGTGTTACGTATCAGAGCATACAGACCGACAAAAGGATGGAGAACTAATCTTCACAAAAGCCTCCAAGACACTAATCTGCAATTGCCTCATAGAGCAACAAACCACAGCAGAAGGTTGAGAAATAACAACTAAATCAAGATTGCATAATAATATGCAAAAACACATAAAAATTCACATGCATAATTATTCTCACCACAAGCATCACATACTAATACATATTGCATGCCACAGATACATAACATATTTCTAATAATCCAAACACATAGCATATATCAATTATACCAACATGATAACATATTCACACATAATTCATACCAAAGTTATGACATATGAAAACACAACACCACATCACATAGCATTTGTGTTGCGGTGAAAATTGGATAACAAGCTATTAATTAACTTGCATCATTTTTCTTTTACAACCGACTTTGATTTATCCAAAGGAAAGGTTCAAGATCATTAAAAAACCTAAAGGGGGGAGATCTAAGGTTCGGGGGTTGGTTATACAAAGGGAAGGTATTAGCACCCTAAGTATCTGTAGTACTCTACAGGAACCTCATGCTAAGTTTGAGTTATGTTATGTTTGCATGCTAAAAGGATCTGTACTAAGGTAATGACCTAAGGTATGTACACTAAGTTTGCGCGCCAAGACGTCGCATCTTGTGCCTACGTATCTGACTAAAGAATCAGAGCAACCGTAGTTCACCTAACTAAGGGTGAAAGAAAAGAAGCATTGACTATGGCCAACGTTCCAAAGGGAATGAGCATAAGCTCACATAGAGTCCACGATAACTCTCTAAGTCTACGTTATGAAGGGGGAAAGTGAATTCTCATGATAGTGAGAGCCACACAGAGTTCACGATAACTTTGTAAGTCTGAGTAAAAGGTAAAGTGAGTTCTCATGATAGTGAGAATCACATGGAGTTCACGATAACTCCATCCTATTACTAAACTGTGAAGGAAACGGCTCTTATGAGGCCAAGGATGAAAGGGAATGGTGTTTATGGACTTAGGAGTCAAAGTAGGAACTTTCCTTTGGAAGGAGGGTCAAGTGTGAACAATCATGAATATGATATAAACAGTGTGAATATGAACAAAGGTATAATCCAGATAATATGAACAGGATATGAACATGAATGTGATCAAGATAGAATGAACCAAATATGAACATGGTAATAATCAAAACATCAAAATCGAATGATAATAAATCAAAGAATGATGGTAACCACATGGTATCATGTTTATCATGCTAACATGCTAAGAAACAATGTCAGGCAAACATATATACAAGCAGATAAAAAATGCATCAATGTAAATGAGCAAAATATAGAAAGATCTAACCCAAAATAGAGAGCCTGCTGGTGAGCCACTGACAAAACAAGATCAGAACCTCTACTCCAAGAGCATAGGCTAAAGTCCTAAATCTAAGTCCTCAGCTCAAAACATCATAGTAACCACAGTCCGGTCAATTGAGTTTTTTAGGGTTTCGATATTTGTTAGTGTATTTTAAATGAACAAATAAAATGAACAATATACACAAAATATAAATATGAACAATGATAATATGAACAAGGATAATAATCAGCATAAAGAATAAATCAAGATATATATATTGACTGAAAGTAAATTTAGTGATTGTTGATTAATTGATTGGATCGATGAATTGGGTCCAATGTAGTGCTGATCCGTCGTAGTACGGTCTATGAGGAAGACCATACTATAGGAGGATGCACAATTTGATCTTTTGTGTTAAGACACAATAGAGAAATGATATAGAAGATCATTCTCGAATGAAATCGTGCCACACGAAAAGAAAAGGTAAAGACCTCGTCTTAATCACAAACTCTCGTTGATTAGTCGAAGGTAACCTATCACGATCTCAAAGTATAGAAAGAGATCTTGATGATCACTCACTACAGATTTGAAATAATGAAGGTTCGTCGCTTCTCTAACAACGTTCGTGAATAGAAAGACTTCATCGGTCAAAAATAAAGATGTAGGAAAACATAAAATGAAGTAGAAATAAAGTCGGTCTCGTCTTAATCATGATTTAATCGAGAAAACGATAATCTATGATATTCGACTTTCATCGACCGATAAAATAAAAGAAGTTGCCTCATATATATCATGACTTAGTGATTTGAAATAAATCGATAAAAAGTCGTGATTTTGCAATACCATCGGCCCAAATAAAATTAAAATGGACTCAAAGTGAAAATAAAATCGGTCTCATCTAAATAAGGATTTAGATCTTCATTGACCAACAAAAATAAAATAAAATGAGATCGAAATGAAACATAAAATCGGTCTAGTCTGAATTAAGATTTTGAATCGATAAAATCGATAAATCTTTGATTAAACTCTCATTGACCAATAAAATAGAAAATAGGCCTCATATAACATCAAGATATTTAATGACTTGAAATAAGTCAATAAAATCAAGAATTTTTTTATGTCATAGGCCCTTTAAAAAACTTAGAAGTACAGAAAATGATTAGACAAAATTAACAATTAAGAAAGAAAACAAAAATTAGATTAACCACATAAAAGAAAAAGAAGTGGTGCCGAAATTAGAAGGGAATGTGTGCGTGATTCATTTGGGCTATCCAAAAGCCCATCCTCACTTCATAAAGAAGAATAAGAAACGGTTGAGAATAAAGAACAGAGTGTGCATCCGAGATGGGCCTCAAGAGAATAGCCCACATCACCAAAAACAATGACACGATTTGGCATCAAATCACGGTGGTTCAAGCTCATACTCCCAAGTTCTAACCTAACTCTGTTTTTCAAAAAAGAAATAAAAGTCATATTTAGATGAATTATCAAAACTTTATGCTCAGAAGATGAAAATCGTTTCTCTCCTTCATCGCACCTTGCCCCAAACAAAATCGAAGAAAGCAAATCGAAAACAGAGAACTACAAGATTTGCTCAGAAGAAGAAACAATATTCTCTTCATCATCGCGTCCGAACGTTATCCGTGTCCATCGCATCTCCAAAACGGGTTTGAAGAGAGGTGAGCGGAAGAAGGAGCAAAACGATGGAACAAACAACATTACGGCCTTGAACGAAAATAAAGATTTCAAAACTTCTCCTCTGCGAATCACTTCCGTCTCAAAACTCAGGTTCGGTCACCTCCGCTTCTGGCTTTGAATTGGGAATTTGTTTTGGTCTCTGATCTGTTTGGCTTGGTTTGGTTCTCATTCTACTTCATCTTTTTATTTTGGAATGGATTGCTGTCGGTGAGTGTGGGTTATGGTTTCAGAATGGGTTGTGTTTCGTTGATGAAGGAAATGGAGATCTGGATTCTGTGAGGTTGAAGGGGTTGCAGAAGAGAATAAGGTTTGATTTGGTTGATTGAAAGGCGGTTTTGTGTTTTTGAGAAAGAAGGTGTTGGGTTGAAGATGGAGTTTCGTTATTGACAAATTGAAGGAGGTTTTTTAGCAGAAAAATCAAAGAAAAGTGAGGCTGTGAATGAAGTTAAAATGGAGATGATGTTTTACATGCTTTTCTTGCTAGCAAATGGAGGGATATGGGATGTGATGAATCTTGGTTTTGGTTTATTGTTTGTGGTTGTGAGCGAGAAATACACGCAGGTGGGGTGATGGAAATTCAAGTAAGGTTTTAGTTTATGTTGGTCCTGTGATGTATAGAATTTGCTGTAGGATATTTGTTAAGAGGGTGGCAAGGGAGAGTGTGATCGTGTTTGGGGACTCACAGCGTGAGTTGTGATGCCATTGGGCATGTTGTTGACTTGTTGTTTTCATGACAGGGTCTGTGTTGATGCAGGGGCTTGGTTTTGGGATAACAGTAGTGTGTTGTTGCTTTCAACATAGCAGGATGGAGATGTGTTGTTGCTTTCCTCGTTGCAGGTGATGCAGAAGTACGGTCCGCAGCAGCTTACTTGCGGAGTGGCTTGTCTACTACCTTTTGGAGGATTTTGAAGCATAATGGACCTTGTTGTGTGCTTAGGAGTATTTTTTGTAACTTTGTTGTAACGTGTGGATGCAAATGGGCCATTGTGATTTTTTTGTGACATTGTAACGAGGCTTTTACTAAAAGACAATAAAAAATATACAGAAAAATTAAACATATATATTTTTGGTATTTTTGAAATCTTTAAGACAAGAGAAATAATACGATAAATTAGCTTATTAAATTAAATTAAATTAAGATTAAACTTAATTAAAATATGAACTATCTAAAAGACAAAACCAAATTAAAACATAAATTAAGTTAACATATAAATTAAAATATCTATATTAAAAATAAACTATATTAAAAATAAACTATATTAAAAAACTAAATTGAAAAATTAAATTTAGTCAATTCTAAATAAAACAAATTCTAAAATGGAATGGTAAAATTGACCAAAAAAAGCATGATTAATGCTCATGAAATGTTTAACTGAAAATGCAAAAATGGTTCATTTAAAATGATATGAAGAAGATCAATGGATCTAAGGGTAAAATTTGGGGTGCAACAGTTGCCCCTATTTAAATATCTTCACCGGATGACAAGGGATATGGAGAGATGGTGAAAGATATTTAAATACAGATAACCGAAAATTTTGCCCTTAGATACGCTGATATGCAATGATATAAACCAAACTAGTCTAGGATGCGGATGTGCCATGAACTTCTAGTATGATGGTATGAAGGTGCAAAATGCAAACAAACAAGACAAACACACACAGGTGGATAACACTGGGGAAGGATGAAGGTTAGTATCCATGAGGTAAACTCACTGGGGATACAAGCTAACCAACAAAAGAGACTCACTTGAAAGACTCTAAAGAAACACTGGGGATAAAAAAAAACTGAGGGGAAACCCTACGAGTTCTTGCTGGAGATACAACCTCCAAGAGGTGTTCTCTACTGGGGAAAGATCCAGGGAGATGGATGGCAGGTTCACATGTGACCGGACGACACTGGGAAAAAGACACATTCTTACTGGGCATGAAACCAGAAAGAAGACATGATCACCACAAAGGATCAATTTGAAATAAAATGATAGACATCCTACCAAGATTTTATGGGGATTTCCTATACTAAAGAGTTCAAACTGGATCTTCAAGAAAAGCCAGAAAAGACAGAGGTAAACTCTGCGTCAAATGATGAAAGGTGACTGGACCTTTAGCTGAGTATAAGGTTAATGAACCAAAAATGTACCAGAACTGGTTTAGATAACAAATATGATTCCGTTTATGGAGGATGCCGGTGATGGCTAGACTTTAGGTTCAAGCTTGACATGATTCAAGCAGGAACAAACTGAAATAAAAGTCTAAGGTGACTCAATTCAAACCAAAGATGGTGCCAACGATAATTGGACTTTGGGTTCAAGTTTGACACGATTCAAACATGAACAAGATCTTAAACAAGAGACAATGTCCGACACGATTCGAACAAGGACTCGGTTAAGTTTTGACACGATTCAAACAAGAATAAGATCTTAAAACAAGAGACAATGTCCGACACGATTCGAACAAGGACTCGGTTCAAGTTTGACACGATTCAAACAAGAACAAACTGAAATAAAAGTCTAAGGTGACTCGATTCAAACCAAAGACGGTGCCAACGATAATTGGACTTTGGGTTCAAGTTTGACACGATTCAAACAGGAACGAGATCTTAAACAAGAGACAATGTCCGACACGATTCGAACAAGGACTCGGTTCAGGTTTGACACGATTCAAACAAGAACAAGATCTTAAAACAAGAGATAATGTCCGACACGATTCAAACAAGGACTCGGTTCAAGTTTGACACGATTCAAACAAGAACAAACTGAAATAAAAGTCTAAGGTGACTCGATTCAAACCAAAGAAGGTGCCAATGATAATTGGACTTTGGGTTCAAGCTTGACACGATTCAAGCAGAAACGATTTTAAACAATAGGAAAGATGCCAGCGATGACTGGACTTAAGGTTAGACTTCTTGGGGAATACCGCATAAAGAATTAAGATCTGACACTCAAAGGTGAAGATCGGATATAAGTCTAGCTTAGCCAAAGGTTTAAGATAAACCGGGAATGTCTTCACTTTACTGGTGAAATAAAGGCTCACATTGTCAAAGAGTATGAAGACAGGAAGAAGACATGATCTCCACTTGGGGATCAATGTGAAACAAAAGGATAAACAGATTTCCTGGAGATTCTTATAATGAAGAGTTCAAATGGGATCTTCAAGAAAACCAGAAAATACAATGACAAACCCTATGTATCAGTATGAGTTGGATTTTGAATGCCAGTACAAGCTGGACTTGGAACACCTCATCAAACAGATTGACTGGAAGGAATACCTCAACTAGGGATCATGTCAAACGGGTTGATGGAAAATGATGGATTGAAGGTGAAATCAAGGACGGATAAGCTTCTCGTGAGATAGATGACCACTTATCGTTGTAGAGGTAATGATAGCAAAACAAACTTCTCATGATGATTGAAATTTGTCATTGGGCATAACTTCCAAAAAGATATTGGTATTACAACACTGTTGGAGAAAATAAACATGTCTTCAATGGGGATCTGTAAAAGATTCTTCCTGTGAGACACAATGCAAAATAAGTGCACTTGAAAGTGGGTTCAGAAACCACATCTGCCAGGGACCAGGGTTCAGTCTAGGAGCAAGCTAGAAAGAAACGGTCAAACAAGACTCCAATTGAGGAATGAACTCAACTGGGGATTTATCTTATCCGAATGTGTAAAAGATAACTGAAGCAACCATCATCCACGAGGATAAAAATCTGTGGGGAATTCGGAAGGAATGAGCACTTTATGCATAGGGCTGACACCTCTATTGGAGAGAAAAGACAAACCCAGTCACTTGGGGAGATAAACGCCAAAGTGAATAACACAGGTAAACACCAGAAACATGTAGCAGAAATGATAATATGCTATGCATATGAGTGCTTATGCCATGCTTAAGCTTATGCTGACAAAACAGACAAGAAGCGAAACTGGAGATGAAATAAACATCTCGACGAGGATACCCAGCCAAACTCAAAAGGTTGGACCATCACTGGGGGTGAAGTAGCTTTACTTCAAGGTTATGTCCTTCTCTGGGGGGAAAGAGTACTCCACTTGATATAGCATCTTGACTTCACTAGGAATACCATCATGAGTTTAATTTCTTCATTGGAGAGAAGAGATCCATCGGGAAGTACCAAGATTAGCTGAAGAGACAACTTACTGGGAGCTGGTAGAGACGCCACAAAAGCTGAGTAGTTCTGCATAACTCATCTGCCCCAGGGTACATGGTCTGTCAGAAGAATACATCAAGAGGATTTTATAGAAGAATTGGCATACAAGGTGTTTCAATATCTTCAAACTCTTGGAGAGATTTA